>OX419336.1:38083599-38138599 GCA_948470475.1 Galaxea fascicularis
GCTATCAACCCACTGATCTTCGGAAAAATACAGTTGAAAAACTGTTATAGTGGTAAGTCTGACAACGGAATTGATAAGCTGGGATCTCGTGCCAAGATGGCTTCAAAAGCACTGTCTTTCAAATTAAGAGCTAGAACATCGTCAGACAATACATCTAGGCCAGCTCGAAATGAACGTAAGACGGATAAAGAAGACGAAGCTTTATAGTAGACTCAAATGGCAATAGCGCCAGATTGTCTATTGACTGGTTAAAAAAACGCATCTCGGCTCAATCACTGAAGTGAATCAATTGCCCTAATGCAATGTGTAACGTGTGGACTAACCGCTATTCGCAAAGTGGTTATCACTGGTTATCAATAACTATTGACAGTTGGAGGATAAACTGCCCTATATGGAATCAGTGAGAAAATGGTTACGACGTATTTTGTCTATATCAAATAATTGTGTGGGTACTTTCACTTTGGGCTCTGACCAACTGAAATGCAATTCAGGAATTGCCTGGGGACTTTTAAGCACTTCATTTCCCAAACCGCCTCCAAGTTGTCTCATAATACCCTTCGAAATTCTTTTTTTATTTATTTATTGCATTTTAACATATACATTACTTACACAAAGTTTAATTTTAATATTAAATCCAGAAAGACAGGGACGTACTTGATTCCTCCTACGTTCACACAAGTCAAGGTAACGAATAAGAATGCAAAAAATCCTGATTGCAGCAGTGCGTCATCATTAATTATACTGACCACTTTAGAAACGGGTAAGGGCCTGGGAACAAATTCAAAGTTTATTGCAAATCAATCAAATTGAAACTAAATGGTCTCGGACATGAAAGGGCACCTCAAAATTAGTAGTACATGCCAGCAAGTTTGAGCTTGTTTGGTTGAAAAGCCGCCAGAAAACATGCATTATGCATTTGAAAATCACCATACGGTCTCTAATTTTCACGATTTTAATAAGACTTTTGTTGAAGCTCAAAGTTGGTAAGGTATTTGTGAGATGCTCTTTCATGTGTCAGAACTGAACAATCCAATCGGTGCATTAAAAAATAATAATCGTTCCCAGCCTATGTGCATAGGTAATCACAAAAGCACGAGTAAACTTTTCAGACCAACAAAATTGCACGAGTGCTTATTTATTCCAAATTGCGCGAGAAAAATCGTGTGATTACTTGTTAATAATCAAACATTTCGGACAAACAGCGGGCAGTTTTTTAAAATTTTAGCCGCTTGCGGGTTTAACGCGCTTCGCCCTCTTTTCTCTCACTATTAATTCGCTGTTCAATAATTTGTGCGGAGCAGGGGATCGTTGGGAGGACTTATTGGTGTTACAGCCCGCCGTTCTCGCACTGGAAGGGTAATCAGAAAACCCGACAAACTGAACTTGTAACTAACATACCCTACCCTAGAAGGTCATCCTTAGGTCACGTGATCCTGTTTATGCTCCTTGTCTGTTGTAGAAAACATGTTGTAATCCCGATCGATCGCCCATCAGTGAAGTTGTATATCGATGTCTACGGCGATTAAACGTTGTGTTGAGAGGAAAGCTGTGTTTTATCGAGTTTCCTAACATAAATTTGGTCCTTCGAGCCGGATGTAAGACGATATTTGCGCTGTGGATCGACTGAATTGAATCTTCGTACGGTCAACAAATTTCCCCACGTGGTCGTCAAGATGGCCGCCAAGTCTGCGAGTGATCGGCAAGGCAGTGAAACGCTCGAACAAGAAAGCTTATCTCCCCTTACGGTTGAACAACTTCGGGAAAGGCTTGCTGAAAAGGGTTTGCCGACGACTGGAAAAAAGAAAGTCTTGCTTGAACGGTTAGTAAACGCTGAATATGTTTTACCTACCAGTGGTGATGTAAAGTCAGAATTGCACGAAACCTCCAATTTCACTGAGGTTACAAAAGAGTCTCTTAAACCTGCAAATGAGGAATTAGCCCAGGAAATTAGTTGCATTAGACGAAAGGCTAAGACACTGCAAATGGACATGAACGATTTGATTCGCGATATTGTAGAACTAAGTCAAACCGCCAACAACAAGATTAAAGTACAGATCAGAATCGAAAGATTGACCCAGTATCGAGAAGGCTATCTTCAGTTGAGAAATGAGTTAATCGATTTGATCGCAGAAGAGAATATTGAGGAAGAGCTTCATAGATGGAAAGGTCTTTTGGATGCTGTAGATAAAGCTGTTGATCTCGCCCATGAATGTCTAAATCGGGAAAGTAAAGTAGAAGAGAAAAGCTCGAAAGAAAGTACACACAATGAAAGTCGCCAATCGTCAAACCTGAAGCTGCCCAGGATTGAGTTACCTAAGTTTAATGGTGAAGTGTTGAAATTTCAAAACTTTTGGGATCAGTTTGAAGCTGCAGTGCACACTAATGACGACTTGCCAAATGTTCAGAAGTTTACCTACCTACGCTCAGTGCTGACAGGAAATGCCTTGCAAACAATAGAAGGGTTTGAAGTAACTGGAGCAAATTATCAACCAGCTGTGGAATGCCTCAAACACAGGTATGGAAGAAAGCGTGTGATCATCTCATCGTTAGTGAAATCCCTCATTAAGATGGATACCAAGTCTAGTGTTAATGCATCTTCACTCCGAGATCTCTATGATACCCTTAAGAACAGAACTAGAGCTTTAGAAGCTCTCGGCGAAAACCCAATGAGTCACGGATGTATCTTGTTGCCAATGTTTGAGTCAAAGTTGCCCCCTCAGTTACTTGAAAAGTGGGAGTTAGAGCTTGCAGATACCCCAGAGGAGGAAATTGATGTTGATGTGTTCTTTAAATTCCTCAATCGACAAGTTGTGTCTAAAGAGGCAGGAGAGAGAGGACTTCACACAAACGCCAACCCCAACGATCGTAGTTCTGGCAGGGTTAAACACGAAAGTAGGAAGTCAGTGCACCCCTATAGGAGTGAACGAGTATCAACCGCCTCTGCCTTGTTCAGCGAGGCGCAACCATCATCAAATGCAAGTTGCAGTTTTTGCCAAGCAGATCATGGATCACCAAACTGTCCAGTGTTTAATGGAAAGTCAGTGGATGAAAGATGGAAATTAGTCCAGGAGAACAAGTTGTGCTACAATTGTTTAAAGCCTAGTCACCATAAGCATTTCTCCAAAATTTGTCGTCAACCGAAGTGTTCAGTTGCAAATTGTGGCCGACGGCACCATAAGTTATTACATGGCCAGCCCCCAGTGACCACACCCCAGTATCCAGTCACTTCTTTGCTTCAGCATTTACCCAGTACGTCACCTCAGCACTTAACCGATAGCACCCATAGTGGATTGGCTTCAACCCACCCTACCTCGTCTGTGAAGGAGACGCTTCTTCAGACAGCAATTGCTAGGTTATCTGTGAATGGTCAAGAAACGACCGTCCGTGTTCTTTTAGATTCCGGCAGTCAACGTTCGTACATACGTAAGAACATTACGGAGAGCATTGGCCTGCAAGGTCCCACAGAGTTATTGAGTGTGACAACACTTGGAGGAGAAACCAGTGAAACCAAGAGGTTACAAAGAGTGCAATTCAGTCTCTTACCAATCAAAGGAGAACCAACAGAAGCTGTAGAAATGGAAGCCCTTACCATACCTAAAATCTGCAACCCCCTTGGTCCTGTCAAGTTAAATCTTCAGAACAATCCTCACCTACAAGGTTTAACGCTCGCAGATTCCTACCCTCGTAATTCAGTTCAAGTTGACGTCCTCATCGGTGCTGATTACTATTACTCATTTGTAACTGGGGTACACAAGAGAGGACCAACTGCTGATTCACTGATTGCTGTAAAATCTCACTTCGGCTGGATTCTTACAGGAGCCATCGATCGCTCTTCAAGGTACACCACATCAATGTTAACAGTGGTAGAGAACAATGAAGTCATTGCAAGTTTAAAGCGCTTCTGGGATCTGGAATCAATTGGTATCACTGAAGCAGAGAATGCAGTTATGTCTCAAGAGGAAGAATATGCAGTCGCTGAGTTCAACAAAGGACTGAAATTTGATGGACAAAACTATGAAGTCCAACTACCCTGGAAGAAAAATCATCCAAGGCTGGAGAACAATTATGCACCAGCTGTGAAACGACTCGAAAGCATCGAAAGGAGGCTGAAACGAGACCCTGTTAAAGCTGAAGCTTACAGTACTGCAATCAACCAATACGTAGAGAAGGGTTTTGCAGAAGAAGTACCTGAACAGGAAATTGAACCTGGTATTGTCCAGTATTTACCACACCACGCAGTATTTCGCACAGACAAGAAGACGTCAAAATGCAGAATTGTATTTGACGCTTCCACACGTGAAGAGGGCGGTGTTTCCCTCAATGATTGCGTCCTTCCTGGTCCTGCATTACAGCCCAATCTGACATCTGTTCTCATTCGTTTTCGCACCCACAGAGTTGGCCTGATAGCAGATGTCGAGAAGATGTTTCTTCAAGTGAAACTTTCACCTAAAGATCAGGACGTACATCGTTATCTATGGAGAGATTTACAGGTCAAAGAACCAATCAAAGTTTACAGAATGCAGAGATTGACATTTGGAGTAAACTCTAGT
Source organism: Galaxea fascicularis (assembly GCA_948470475.1). Classification (NCBI taxonomy): domain Eukaryota; kingdom Metazoa; phylum Cnidaria; class Anthozoa; order Scleractinia; family Euphylliidae; genus Galaxea; species Galaxea fascicularis. The sequence goes on from OX419336.1 coordinate 38,088,150, forward strand.
CCATTTCTTGCAATCGCAACCGTTCACAATCATGCCAATAAGTTTGCAGAGACATTCCCTGATGCAACAAGAGAAATCTTACAAAACATGTATGTGGATGACTGCTTAACTGGCGCTGACACAGACGTCTCTGCCTTGAAACTTCAGCAGGAGATGTCAGAGATCATGATGACAGCAGCATTTAACTTAACAAAGTGGGCAAGTAACTCAGAGTTTGTAATGGACGGCATAGACCCAGCTAAGAGAGCCTCGTCATCACTAGTAGAGTTTGATTCAAGTGACCCACTTAAGGCACTCGGTGTGTCGTGGGACTTGACCACTGACTGCTTCAGATTCCTGGCATCAAATAGCATCATTTCATGTCATGACCCAATGACGAAGAGAAGCGTATTAAGCCTAGCATCAAAGGTGTTTGACCCAATGGGATTGATATCACCTTTCACTGTGAGAGCCAAAATCCTCTTCCAAGAGCTGTGGCAGAAAGGGTTACAGTGGGATGACCCATTGGACAGTTACACTGGAGAGAGATGGTCTTCATGGAAATCAGATTTGTTGCAGTTGAAAGATGTGACCGTTCCCCGTTGCTTTGGAAACGGCATCACCCCTGATTCTAGGATCGAACTACACGGTTTCGGAGATGCTTCCCCGAAGGCGTACGGAGCTGCAGTGTACATTCGGGTAACAGATGAGCAAGGTCAGATTTCGTCACAGCTAGTGATGTCAAGGTCCAGAGTTGCACCAATCAAGACAGTATCACTTCCAAGACTAGAGCTTCTAGCGGCAGTAGTAAATGCTAGATTGCTGAAATTTGTCGTACAGACCTTGCCAATCCAGATTGATAACATCGTGTGTTGGACAGATAGCATGGTGGCGCTTCACTGGATCCGAGGACAGAGTTCTTGCTGGAAGCCGTTTGTAGCAAACAGAGTAGTAGAAATACAGTCCACATGGGACCCTGAATGTTGGAGGTACTGCCCTAGCAAGGAGAATCCTGCAGATCTGTTGACACGCGGATTGACCTGTGGTGACATGAGTTCAAGCACGCTATGGTGGAATGGACCCCGCTGGCTGTTGCATCCATATGAGTCTCAACCTATTCAGCCACGGAGTGAGGATACTGTCCATGAAGCCTGTGAAGAGGAAAGAAGAATTACCCATGGTTGTACTGCAGTTTCAGTCGAGCCATTGATGGACATGTTGCGGTACGGAACGTGGATGAAACTGATCAGAGTAACAGCTTACGTCCTGAGAGCTGTTAAGTTGTTCAAAACAAGGTCCAAGTCTAAGGAGACTGAATTGTCCACGGAAGAGATGAAACAGGCAGAGTTAAAGTGCTGTATGTGGATTCAAGAAGAGGTCTATAAAGAAGACTACCAACAGTTGAAAGCGGGAAGAGCATTACCCAGCAGTAGTCGCCTCTTAAAGTTAGACCCTTATTACGGAATAGAAGATCAAGTGATTAGAGTAGGCGGAAGATTACAGTTTGCCGACCTTCCTGAGGAGAACAAGCACCAAGTTATCCTGCCACACGGACACCCAGCAGTTGCAAAGTTGATACAAGATGTTCACAAGCAGATGTTACATGCTGGTCCAGAAACTGTACTTTCAGTCATACGACAGAAAATTTGGCTTACCCAAGGAAGACGCGAGGCTAAACGTGTCATCAGAACATGTGTACCTTGCCAGAGACAGCGAGTCGGACCTTCTACACAGAAGATGGGACCACTACCTGAAGAAAGAGTGTCAACCTCATTACCATTTACACATATTGGTACTGACTTTGCTGGACCCTTATACGTAAAGGACAGCTCAAGTGTCAAGAAAGCATACGTATGTGTATTTACGTGCGCATCGTCACGTATGGTTCACTTGGAGCTTACAAATGGCCTAACGACAGATGAATTTCTACAGGCCTTCAGTCGCATGACAAATCGCAGAGGTCTTTGCCGTACAGTGTGGTCAGACAATGCAAAAGCCTTTAAAGCCGCAAGTAGAGAGATTAAGAAGTTGTATGACCAGCCGAAGTCACAGAGCCAATCATTGTGGGACACCTTGAATCAAGATCGAATCAAGTCGGAGTTATCCTCAAAGGGGATCAAGTGGAGATTTATCACAGAACGTTCACCATGGAGAGGAGGATGGTGGGAGCGATTTTGTAGAGCAGTCAAAGAGCCATTGCGCAAAGTTCTTGGAAGGGCACTTCTTACCTTCAACGAACTGAATACACTTCTCATCAAAATAGAAGGTGTAATCAACTCAAGACCTTTGACCGCAGTAAGTGACGATAACAGAGATACCTATCACGCCAGCTCATCTCGCTATTGGTAGATCGCTTAATCAGTTACCTGACGCTGAAAACGATAAATTGGAAGAGTCCAGTAAGCGAATTATGGAGAGGTATCTTTATCTACAAAGATTGCTCAATCACTACTGGAAGCGTTGGAGGCAAGAATACCTGTATCAGCTAACTGTCAGAAACAAGTGGCAGAAGGAAACACCCCCCATTCAAGTAGGCGATATCGTGCTGGTCTCTGAGGACAACATTTCCCGTGGAAAATGGCCGTTAGCCAGAGTTGAAAAGGTCCATCCTGGAAGAGACGGACTTGTGCGAACCGCAACAGTCAGAGTTGAAAAGAGCACCCTAATTAGGCCCGTACAACGTTTGCACAGATTGGAAATAGAATCAGCTGCCCCACAAGCCAGCCATAAAGAAGACGTTCTTTTACATGGTGGGGAGAAGTTGCAGTCGAACGTTGTTCCCGCTCAGAGTGTTATTGTACCTGAATCTAAACTTGCTGTTGTCCACCCCGATGGCGGACAAGGTGGGGAGGATGTTACAGCCCGCCGTTCTCGCACTGGAAGGGTAATCAGAAAACCCGACAAACTGAACTTGTAACTAACATACCCTACCCTAGAAGGTCATCCTTAGGTCACGTGACCCTGTTTATGCTCCTTGTCTGTTGTAGAAAACATGTTGTAATCCCGATCGATCGCCCATCAGTGAAGTTGTATATCGATGTCTACGGCGATTAAACGTTGTGTTGAGAGGAAAGCTGTGTTTTATCGAGTTTCCTAACAATTGGTATTGTTGTTATCCCCCTCTATTGTTTCTGTGCGGGTCACGTGACCACTCGAACCATGTGCTCGTCATTCGTCTCGAGCCAGCTGCGGTTCAAGACGTGTTTTTGTCACCCCTCCTCCTCCCCTTTCCCAGTCCGCTTCTATGCCTCGCTCTTTTTCATTATGTTTGCGGTTTTGGTGCCCTCACCTTTACTGGGCCTCATCACTAAAGGGCAAAATTACTGAACGCTGATTGGCTGAGACAGAGGATATTTTTTCTTAATCAAGGGCATTTTTAGTAATCAAGAGGGCCGATTCAATATGTTTTTTGTAAATCAGTTCTAACAAACTTTACAATGGCCAACGTGATTCATTTGAAACGAAATTTGTTTTGTTTTGTTTTTCTGTTTTTTTTTGGCCAGGACTGGTTAAATCTCATTGAATCGATTGGTTGGTTCGATTTGATTGAAATTTGTATTTGCATTAAGCGGGCTTTCAATGAGAAATGAATAAACCGCATGCACGATTCCCTAATTAATTTTGCCCTATTAGTTATAAACAAGTAATCGCGTGTTTCTTCGTAGAATTAAAGATTAATCACCACTTGTGTTTTCAGAAGTTGCCGAAATTGCCCGAGTCGCTGCGCAAAAACTCGGGCAATTTCTGCAACTTCTGAAAACACAAGTGATGATTAATCTTTAATTTTACCCGGCCCCATGCGATTACCTATACAAATTATGTACCAATTATTTTTAATGAAATTCGAGATTTTAATAAAAGCGGCTATGGGCCTTTGGCCATAGCCCTACTATGCCGACAATGCGCGTTTCTCCTGTTGCCTACTAAACAGTTCTCAGGCAAGGTAGTTTCGGGGATCAGCATCATCGGGGATTAAAGAGGAAAGACATAAATTTGTTAGTCCGTTAGGACTTCGTAAACGACGGAGCATCGAGGCTGGCTTTCACTGCAAATAATTTGCCTTTGTGCAAGCTCCCTCGTTATTATCACAGTAAGTATGGGATTGTTTTATTGAAGTTTTAATACTTCAAAGGTGGCATAAAAAACGTAAGAGCGTGTACGAGTTTGTTATTGTAATGTCGCTGTTGTTTTATGCTGGTAGGAAGATGTGAAATATTTGGCATACCATAATGCAAGCATTTCAAACTGCAACTCGAGCGTTGCAGGCAAAGAATTCAGCACCTTCTTCAAAACCCGCCAAAAGTAGTTCATGCTGCAATTTTAACCTGATTTGACTTTTTATAATATTTTTGGATACAAAAATGAAATGTAATAGGCGACAACAGCAACAACAACTGCAGCAGCAGCAGCAGCAGCAGGCAGAGGACCAGAGCAATGGAACAAATAATATAACAGTAAAAGGAAGGGGAACAGTAAGGGTGGCAAGGAGCTTTTAAATTAAGAGCGCAACGCTGAGATAGCCGTTTGGATGAATAAATGGCAATAACTAGAGTCATTATGGCTGGTTCGTGCGTTCAGCTAAACTATGTTTTCCTGTGTTACTGTGCGTCTCTTCTTTGTTGCTGCAGACCGTCTTAGTCCTGGAAGCATCACTTTAGTTCGTTGCCGTTTTGGGTTTCTGTTTGTTGCTTCGGATGGTGAAAGAGCCTTCGTAGGGCTTCCTTGTCTTTGTTTTGATCGCTTCAGCAACAGTGCTAGCTTTTTGCGTATGGTTTTGGCTTCAAGGCTTCCAAATATGAATGGATCAATAGCACTGTTCAAGTAAGTAAGCATATGACAGAATGGTAACACGTTAGACAAGTGCTCCCACTGACTTCCACTGCCAAAATCATGCCACAACCAAATGACATGGGTAGGTAACTCGCATAATGCAAAGGCCATCACTGCAGCAACAAAAACTTTGATAATTTTGACATTGCTTTTGTGACGTGTAGCAGATAATTGGTTTACTCGCCGCGCTGATAAGTCATAGTACCTTATCATAGACCGCCACCTATTGTCTTCTTTGCACATAAAGAGGCACGTTCTGGTATAGCAGATTGTGATTAGGGTCAGCGGCAGGAGATACAGAGCTATGAAAACACTCGTGGTGTAGATTTTGACGTAATCTTGGCTTGGCCAGTCTTCAACGCAGTCTTCATCTTTTATTTTGAGTACTAAGGTATATGGAATAACCAACAGGACGCTGATGACCCACAGTGCTATGATGACTCGAACGAGAAATCCACCTGTCGGTTTGCACTTGAAAGGCGTCACAACTGCCCTGTGTCGCTCAAAACTCATACAAAGTAGTGTAATAACAGATACTGCCATGAGAACAGTTTGAAACGGGTAGACCATGTGGCACATAAAAGGAAAGAAGGGCCAGCTACCAGAAAGCCGTTCCACGATGTCAAGTGGAATGCTTAGTACTCCTGTGGCTAGATCAGTTATGGCAAGGTTTAGTATGAAGTAGCTGCTTGTCTTGCGTGGATGTCGCGTGAACTCGTTCCAACAAATAAGAGCATTACCAAGGACCGCTATGACCGCAATCACACCAAAGCTTATTAGTTGGGAAACGAGAAAAAAGCTGATCACCGTTGGATCAGTATGATTAGACTCGTTGCCATACATCGTCTGGTTTGTCATTTTAAATGGAGAACTCTAGCAGCTCTGATGATAAAAATACAAAACAAAATGTTGCTCAGAGAAAACAATAAATTCGTGAATAGAGAAGTTTTAAGTACTCGACAGTGTCTGCTCTAACAATTCTGGCTTCAGCATTTGTTTTCATTTTTGACATTCATTTTAGGTTTGACGATCATTTCGAGTGTAAATTGTGCGTCTCGCAAAATTGTGATCAAAATTTCCCGACGGCACGGAGAGAGTGATTTCGTTTGGAAGCCCCAAAAGCCTGGGGCTCACAGCGTGGTGCATTACATGCATGATCTCGCGTTCTATACCGCTCTAAATCCTTTCATGAATACAACACACTTATAACGATACGTTAATACACTTATAAAGATACGTAATTCTGCACCTATACTTCTGTAGCTCCACTGTAAACTTGTGGTATCGTATTTTGGTATATACCACACAAGTGAATAGTGCTTTTCGCGCGTTCTGATTGGTTAACTTGGAGGTGATTAGCAAAGTGCTATTCGCCTCCGAGCAGCCGAGGAGAAAGAAAACGGCCTCCCGTTTCGGTTTCCGGAGTTGAAATTATTTGAATAAATGCTAGTTATTCAGCTTGTGTGGTGTATACAAAAACAATTATTCACCTCAGTGTCGGTGAATGTGGTGGATATTTACTTCGCCGCTTCGCGGCTCGGCAAATATCCACCACTATTCACTTCCACTTCGGTGAATAATTGTTAAGTATTATTTTATTTATTTAGTACATCTTCTTGTTGTGGCAAACCTGTCACTGTCGGCATCAGTTGTTTTCAACACATTGTGTTACTACTGAAAACACGCACTAAACTCTTCTTCTTAAATCCTGTTTATATCAGTTTGTTAGTTGTTTGCCTTTATTACTATACCCTTCAATGACGTTCATAATTCGTGAGTGGCCCTCATTGTTCCTTCGGCGCGAGTCATTGTTTAACTGCATGTATTTAACAAGACCTAGGGAGAATAATATCTGATTTGTTTCTTTTTTGGGGTGACGGAGAAACCTGCCCTTTCTTGCCTTACGGGGAAATTCAAAGGTAGAAATAGTACTTAACAGGTGTTGTTAAGTTCGCATCGACTGTTCTCTTAGAACACCCTCAAAATAAAATTTAAAATATTTTCTGGTCCATACAGAGTTTTTACTCTGATGATTGAATTCCAGGGAGGCGCCTCTTAGTTCCCCTTTAGAGTGTAAGAGAGAAGATCACACCGTTTCTAATCGGCAATCATGAAGGTTAGCGCAGATTTCAATATTCACAGCACATACTAACTTATTGGTTGGCAGGTAGGTTGATTACAATGTTTGAGGTGAAAAATCATCAAAAGAAGGAGGCGATCAGCATGAAGAAAATTGCTTGAAATCGTTCATTCCTGTCAAACATTCGCTTGTTGTTACCTCAAAGAATTTCCTGTAAATCCTCTCATAGACATCATACACGTCTATGCGAATTTGCATGCGCTTAACTAAACGGGCCACAAAGAAGCTTCGTCACCAATTCTGTTATTACCACACGTCTCAGACAAAAACTATCGATTAATAACGCCATTAAAAATGCCTTAAATTTTACGTTTGGGCAGCAAACACCAATAATATACAATGGTTTTTGCAGAATTATATTACGTATGAAATAACAAAATTATACAATAAAATAAAAGTATTTCACTGTGCATGGTACTTTTAGGGTCACTAAATTTCTACTAGCCTGAGAGAAGATTGAATTTGGGTGCTGTTCAACTGGAGGTGATAAATCTAACTCCAAGATATTGTCTTTTACTTTTACCAAAATGTCTGCAATTACACAAAGAGTTCCAGAAAGATAATCCATTGCTTAATATGATAACTCGTAATTTTGAAATACCTTGTTGAATAGGGTGCTGCTCATGTCGTGAGTAAATCCTTAGAAATAAATCTTTTTGGCGATCACGATTGGACGTGTTTTGTCTCCAACTTTCTCTTTGCACTGAAGCGCAAGAACCGAGACCGCAAACTTGATGAGAACGTAAGATCTTAATACATTGTTCGCTGTGTTCTGTCTTTTTTTAAAACTTGTTATACTTGTTATGTTATGCAAATAATGCTATTCCAACCGATAACGCACGATGGATGCTTATATAATTCAAAACAACCGAGTTCCATAATTAATGCTGCACCATACTCTTTTATATTAAGCGACTTTTGTCGTTTTACATTTAGGATGTTACACAATTTTCGTGATTAATGTTTTAAATTAAATTTTCTTGAGTAAGTTTAAACCGTTAAGTTTTAAGCCAACTAAGGCGAGCATGTAGTGAGGTTGTTTTTTTTTGGACTATAACAGAGACGTTTTCTGACACCTGACAAGAAAGAAGACGATCGCACTGCATAGAGTATGTCAAACAGATCAAAGGTTATTCTTTGTATTCAGAAATGGTTTCTTAGTTACTTTGAGATGATAAGCATAATGTTTTATTTTCTTGCCAAAGTTGTCAAGACATCTTAACGTCTTAACGTAACCTGTTTGTTTCTTTTCTACTTGATAAACTGGTAAGAGACCACGGAAGAAAATGTTTAGCCATGTTGAAGAAAACAGTCGTCACTGAGTCGTTGCGGTCGATACCACTCTAGGTCGATAACTTGCTTTTTATAGGGTAAAGCCGGCTTGCCTTAAGCTTTTACTTTCCTTTGGAAATTCCGTTTACCAGCGGATTTATTTACGACTAATTCATAGCTGGTACTATATCATGTTAAAAGTTAAGATTCGTTACAATTTTCATAAACACTATATTCTTAATTATAATTACGCACGCTAGAGCTCACTCTCTCGTATTTTTTGAGCTCTTGAGACTAGAATAGCTTAGAATGCTTCGGTAACTCCAACATTGTTTTCATTTCTACATCTTAACTTGCAGAGGGGTGCAGGCAAACGAGCCACGCCATTGATGGCTTTTGCTCTCGACTACGTAGTTAGTATGTGAACATGGATACGTAACTGTTTGAAAACCTTTTGAATAGAGTGCGAATTACCTTCGTTGCATAGAAGTCTAGCATTTTCGTCGTTATACAGTTTGTTAACCAGCTTCCAGTAGTGGTCAGTTTCCGATATAAACAATTTAAGTCACCACAATTGCTTCTGATGAACGTTTCACTTGTTCCAGGTAGAAGGGTCACTCGCCTACGCGAGCTACCCTGGGCGAGCCAAATTTTCTTCGCCCAGCCGAGTCAACTGAGTAAAAGCGAGACAATCAGAGCATGCGCAACTGCTGTTGTCATTGGGAAAGAAAAATGGCTCGGACACCAAAGTCCCGCCCGTCTGGCTCGGCAAAGAGGTGGTCTTGGAGCCTTGCTCTGGTGGAGCCGATTATTGACTGCTTGAAGGAATATAAAGGCCTCTGTGAGTTCAATGCCGCCGACAAAGTGAAATAATATGAAAAGGTTCGGCAAATGATGGCTGCGAAATATGCTACCGAAAACTAACTTTGGACCAGTGGAGAAAACAGTCCCAGAGGAACCCGTGAAGGAAGTGCCGAAATAAGAATATAAAGCCTATAAAACGATTAAGTGACAAAGAAGCAGAAATAACCATAAAGGGTTACAACCGCATATAAAAAAGTAAAGAACATAAGACAAGGTTACTCGAAAGCAGTTGTATCTGGCACTCGTAGTGGGAGCAGGGAAATAAGTTATTGTGCACTATGATGATTTAGCAACGATTTGGGGTGGTTCACCCTCGACCGAACCTCTGCCATTCGGAGGTGACAGTGCAGCAACCTTCTCTTAATGCTTCTGAATTCTCCGAATCGGAGGAGGACGATGAAACCGTGATAACATTTTCATGTAGTCTAGGTAGTACTCTCCCCAGTCTTCTGTTGATGAAACCTGACAAGGCTTGGCTTGGGCAAAGGGCTGGCTTGTTGTAAACTGCGCCACGCAACGCAACGCAACACAACGCAACGAAACGCAACGCAATATACCAAAAATTGTAAACTGAGCAATTTAGGCAATATATTCTATAAACTCCGTAACATCGTGTATTTTGGGCAATTATTTTTATGAAACTGTTTGTTTGAACAGTGTCGACTTCTGAGACATCAGTCATTTGACAAGACCTAACAATGCTTTGGTTTATGGTTATGAAGATTGTCAATACAGTGTTACATGTGTTTATTTGGAACTTGTTGCCCTGTTCGACAGTTAATTGTGCACTTTAGGGCTATCCGGTCAATGTGTCGTGACAATGTTTGAGTTTCTTGAACTATGTATATCTGGACACCTTTCTATATGTATATTACTCAAGGCAGTGGTTTCAACGCAAAGCGCTCGTCATAAAATCAAAATTAGGCAAAGTCTTGAGTTTTCGAGAAACCAGGGCTCTGAGCTCTTCGGTGGTCTAAGGTCTGAATTTTTGCCGAGACACCCGTCCGAGGATGGCCCTACATTCTGCAGACTGCAGTCTTCGGTTTGCGTTTTCGCACGGCCGGTTCTCAAATCTAGATCTCCCTGGATTGAGAGCAATTTTAAAAGAAATTTCTAGCCTATTTTCTATTTAATTAGCTGAGTCTCAGAAGTCGATCACTGTTCAAACAAACCGTTTGACAAGAAATTGCGCAAAATACAAGATAATATATGTATTGCACAGTTTACAGCATGTGGTATATTGCGTTGCGCAGTTTACATGATATCGTGTAGTTTACAGGATATTAATGCGTCCATTGCCGAGTTTACAATTTTTGGTATATTAAGTTGCGTTGCGTTGCGCACTTTACAACAAGCCCAAAGGGGTCAACTTTTTTTCTCATATAAACGCTCGTTAAAGTTGACTCGGCTCGGAGGATGACTCACTTACCCGGGACAACTCTTTTTTTTGCATGTAAAAAGTGTATCCATTAAAGAATTTAATGCGTGGGCCATAATTTAATCCTTGGTATTGGTGCTTTTCACTGCGCATGCGCAGCCAAACTACCGTTTCTAACTAACTTTCCGCCGCCATAATTGACCAAAATGTTCAAGGAGATTTGTATCAAGGCTGCTGTTAATTTTAGTTTTCTGGGCGAAACGTCAGTACAATGCAAGCATAAAGATCAGCTATTACAATAAAACCATTTGCGATGGTTCTCGATCGAAATTACTGGCGGGGCAGCACGCAATATTTCCATATTGCGCCTATCAATTTTAGTCGTTGATTCATGAAATTTCGGAAGATAAACATTTACATGAATACTGCTGTTTGACAAATCAAAGAGTACTGAGATACCTGATTAGACTTCCAGCATGGGGACAAAAACCGATAAACCTTATTTTGCTATGATACAAGATACTTACCGAAGCATTTAAACTCAACGCTTTAAGCACCCTTAAAAGTTTGAAAGCTAACCTTTGTGGGGGGCTTTTTAAAGTTAAGTATTTTTTTTAAGAAATACGATCATTTGCGAACTAGTTGACTGTTGTGACCAGAAACTGCCAACATACCACATCTTTGGACCACAAAAAATTATCTAGAGCAAATTCTAACCTTTTGAGTAAAAGCTCAAACAGATGAGGGCAAAATTACAAAATTAATGCGAACAATTTAATTTGAAATGCCAAATTCTATTTTATTGATCTGGTGGAGCATAATGACACAGACAGCGGTTCAAATTATCGATTGTTTGTACCTACAATATAATGGTTTTAAAGAGTTTTAACATCTGTTCGTGCATTTTGGAAAACATTAAAAGGCTTAGATCAAGCTGACCTATATATAGCAGGTGTAAAAGTCAGTGTTTGGCTATGTCTGCACTATACCGGATAGCTTATCATATCAACATGAAAAATACTACGACCAGCTATGAACAGAAACGGCCGAGAACTGGAACAAGTCGTGACGATTCACTTTGAAGATCGACGCAACGCAGCTTCGATCCATTACAGAAATCGGCCCGAAATCAGCGTTTTAGGTGTGAACAAGATCCCCGGGATCTGATAAAGTTTTCGTACCGGACCAAGTGCTATCCGCTATAGTGTAGACATAGCCTTTGTCTAAATACGTAACTCACCTTTAAAGCCCGACTTTTCTTTCAAAGCACAAAGACCGACTGCTGCGCTAACTCGTCAATTCAATGACATTCCCAGTAAACAACTCTTGCCAGTTTGTAAGTGTCAAAAGTGACTAAAAGCCTTTTAATTTTCAGTTTGTTATGGCAGACCAAGTCTTAAAAGTCTCTTCCAAAGTGCGATTCAATTCACTGGCAGCCGACAAGCACGCTGAAATTTGACTGATGGTCCGAAATGTAATGTAGATTTAACTGTTTGTTTTGTCTTCTGTTGTCATACAAGAAAGATCGGACAACGTATCGCCTTCGTTTTGGTGCATTATCTTTAGACCAAAAATGTATAATTTGATATTGTGTTACATAAACCGAAAAAGACGTCAAAATCGATCAATTGGGGCCTTTTGCTTACTTTTTTACTTTTATAGACTTAAAAAAAATCGTGTTCCTACACAAGTAATGCACTATTTCTCCAATATTTTAATGCACACGAAATAACATGTCAAGTGATAGTAGTAATATGTGGTACCGACATGCGATCACTTATGACTTGCAGTACGCAAGTAGTTCTTGAGAATCATTCAGATAGCCAGCCTTTAAAAAGTTCTTACACCTATACTACACCAATACACAAGAGTTTCAAATGTTTTTAAAAGTGCTCTTTGCGAGGTTTAGATACTGAACGGCACTATAAAATCTTTTTAACAAATGCAAGGTAAAATGGAAAGGATTTTTCTTTTGTGTTTTACTTTCGTGGAGCCCTTTATAATGTGCATAACAGAGAAAAATACTGAAGTACACTGGTCAATCGTATTCAGTTCTGCTTCTGTAAAAGGGACGTTTATTGCGTTTGATTTCATTGTGTTTACTGATGCTTTCCGGTCAATGCGTTTTCATGGTCCCAAAGCCCTAAGTCCCTGGAGTCATGGAGCCCGGAACCCGACCATTTCACTGCCTGAAACCCACCATTTTTTGCCTCAACCCTAAAGCTAATGTTATGGAGCCCTAGACGGTTATTCCTGAACAAAAGCTTACACTTTCCACGTATCAACCTTACCCAAATCCTTTTCTGATAGAACAGTGGCGAAAAAGCGTTGATCTCTCTCCAAAATCGTTGATTTGGACGTCGAAACAACTTTTCGCCATACATTTTCTTCTAGCGACTGGCAATGTTTGCCCCCTGGCAATCCCAGAATCCTATGCGCATAAGACAGGGATCCGATTACTGGCAACTCAGTCATTGTGAACGCAATTGAATAATAATTACGTTCACAACTGCGAGGATCAGTCTTCATTTTGACACGTAACTTTATGTCACGCAAGTGGTGACTATTTGCCACTCTTCAAAATCGAAGTTTTCAATTGCGTTGCCAACGAAGTTAGCTAGCCGCAAAATGTTCCTTATTTTGTTTGCTTTTGTTTGCTTTAGGATGTTATCCCCATGGAATGAACAAGACTGGCACACAAACTCTTATGAATATTTTGGTATATTGCTTGAACAAAATTAACTCATCAATATCTCCGAAAATGAAAATTGGCAAAGAAATTATAAGTGCATGTTTAATTATAAGCTAATTTGTCTTGCAACACTTTTAGCATTGCGTCTCCCTATACTTTTCCATGTTTTGAACTGAAATCATTTAATAATTCCGTTATTTCGCTTGTTATCTTAACCCTGATCATAAAAATAGGATAAATGTCAGAAACCTTTGCCTTTTTAAGCGTGGCTTGATTTCACTTTTTTCCGATCACTCCCTACAATATTTGATTTTACCATATTTTACTTGACGCCAAAGCAAACACTCTTCACACAGGGCGCTTGATTAGAATGACAAAAGCGAAGACTGTTGGCCAATCAAATTAGGTTGACCCTGGAACCTTCAAGTGCACATCTTTCTGCGGACAACACGCGAGTTAATAAAGCTGTTCAACGCATTGTGCTGTGGTTGTTCAGACGATCGCGCTCTCAAAAAGGACAGAACCAAGGCTTACAATAAGCCAATGCTCATTGACTGTTTTGCGATGCGTGTACTTGCCATTTGCGTTGTTTTTATCAAGGTAAATTTCATCTCTTAAATTAACCTGCACGCAATCCTCATGACTACCGAGATCAACTTTCGATATCTTCCATTATATATGTACTCAGGCACTTCTTTCTTTCCTTTTTGTCTACAGTGCTTCTGGTGTTCCAATACCGCCAATTATTATGATAAAGGTAAGTTAGCCCTCCGTTTGTCTATCTCTACCTTTATCAACGCAGGTAGTCTTGCCAACAGCGATGATCCTACCTTTTTATTCCCTTTTTGTTTAAAGTCTGATTTCATCTCTTGCTCTAACTTGTCAAAATTACAAATGGAGAAGAAGCGATTATTATTTTTTTGCTGCAGTTGTCACAACAGATAGTAGTAAATGAAAGTAGGAAATGCGTTAGATTTATCCTTTAACGCGCAAATTAAATCTTGTTGCTTTCGATTTAATTAAGACGTCTTTGACACAAATCCTGTTTAGGACCTGTTTAGGGATAGCAAACAGCAAACAGAAGAAAACTGTGAGAACAGAAGAGCGGGTGTTCTGTCTGTCAGAAACTGATGAATTTGCTTTTTCTTCATCTCTCGCACAAACGCTTAGCTTATTGTTTTATGAACACAGAAAGGAAAGGCCAAAAAGCTACGACTAAGGGTATTTTATTTAACCTGCAAATCGGATAATATTTCGTGACCCACTGATATGTCACGGAACTAAGGAAAACCAACTTAAATAGATAACAATTTTGGCTTAAAACGGCTTCATTTTTGCCATACTTGAGTAAGTCAGAATATATTAAGATGCTCAACAAATTGTGTGTGTGTAGTTTTTGAATATGGCCTTACGAATGCGCTTTTCGTCTTTTGGTAACACAACGATTTTATTTCAGTTCCGGTCTTGTTTTGTCACCAAATCTTTGCATTAACACAAAAAGAGCTCAAGTTTGACATGCCAAAAAAAAAAAAATTGGATTTTATATTCCCCTTGCTTGCATTGGGTCGGACGCAGCTGCCCACCTGTGTTAACTAATAAACAAGTTTAAGCCCCAAATTTTGCTGTCATGTACACGGGATTCTATTTTTTCTCTCACTATACTACGCCGACCTCGATCACATTAGCAAAAATTCTTTAAAGGTAAAAATGTCTTGTCTTCAACGGGCGAGTCAGTTGACTGTTTTTCTTATCTGGACGACTGAATATTAAGTTGGTTTGCTTGAGACCGGCCGAACCGTGTTATGACACTTTCTGCTTTCAGAGACGATTCCTTTTTAAAAAAACTTCGCTGCGCTGACTTTGGTCTCATACGCAAAATTGAATTCTCTCAATGAATGCTTGAAACAGGAAAAGGCGATTTTTTATCTTTCCGGGCAAGGAGTTTTGAATATTTTGAGTGAAAAGTGAATTTAGTTGACGATGTGTTTACTCAAAACAACTGCAAACAATTACTGTAATTTATTCTTTTCTTGGGAAACAAAAGTTTGTCGGGATTAGGAAACGAGAAAAGAAAAGTAATCAGTAGGTGAGTAATTAGCAGGCCAGTAATGGCTTTGAAGAGGAGGAGCACGTCATCCTGAATTACAATACTTTCATTTCATCTCCACCAACAATGAATACTTAGAAATTTAATGTTGGAAAAAAAAATCTCCAGGTTATAATATGATGCCTGTATATTCAGTTATCCTAACCCTGCTCCCCAAATCCTATTCGCAAAGAGAAACGAAATAAATTAATGGAACGAACGTCCGGTCTTTCAGTAAACATTTCAAGTATATACCTAAAATCTGTCAGTGATTCTCTTTGAATTATGAAACTGCAAGTTTTATTACAGCCGCTATCAGATACAATGGGTAGTAAAGTCACTCACTCAAATTTTCGGGTATCATAGACAGCCAGACATTCATGCTGCATGTGACAGCCGGAAAACTGAACCCTCTTCCGATTTCCAGAGAAATTTTCAAATCCCGTAGCCTGCTAGCAGAGGTAGTTTTATCTTGTCCCCTCTAGAAAAAGCCTGTGCCACCAAACAATTCCTTTCCCTGTCGAGCATGCTCTGTCAGTACCACGAAATTTGTCGCGTGACAAGCCGAAAAGCATGTCTTTTTGGCGTTCACCGCTGGCGGTCTTTGAGCCCAACATGTGTACCAATCTCTTCTTTCGAGAATTTTCAAAGCGCAGTTTGTTCTTTGTTTAGTAAGCTTAAGAGTAATTCCATCACTGAGCTAACAAGATACCAAGAAAAAGCTTTGTACTCCTTAAATGGAAGAGATAGGTTCATGGGTCTACCGACGGGACAAACACCAACTCGAAGCTGAAGTCTCCAAAGTTCCTTGGAATCTGTTGTCAACCATATTTGTATTGATGATTTCACCACTAAATGCGTTAATCGAAGACCAGATTGAGACCTGTACACGGCACGATTTGTTCCCCTGTAAACTAGATGCTGATGCTTCTCTGCATAGGTTATCAGAAAATTTGAATAGCTTCCCTTTTAAGTGGCGTTGGTGGAAATACTGAAGAGACGAGACAGTCGGCTCTAGATTGTTAGCAAAACAATAGGGTACGTTTTAGCAAATTAAAATCAAGTTAAAACAACTCCTTTCGTTTTTACTGCGTATACTGTTTGTGTATTATGAAGAAAAAACCCGTTAAACTTATACTCTTCTGCAGGACAGGCCCCGTAGCAGGGGAAGGGGCAGTGGGGGCTCAAGCCCTTCCTCCCCCCACCCCGTAGAATTTTTGGAAGTTCAAAACAATTTCACCGAGAGATAAAAAGACGGTGATGGTAGCGAAAACATTATCGATAAAGTGAATTAACATTCTTTCAAACTTCATCGCGATTCTTCCAACGCGCTGAATTGTAGTTCTAATTCTACCGTCATACAAGGACCCGTTCCAACTCTAAAAATAACCATAAAAAAAAAGAAAAAAAATGTCATCGGGTGTTCACGTAATTATGGAGAAATGTACCTAAAAGAGTGATTAATGTGCAGCGGTTTGATTAGTGTTAAGCCCCATTTACACGAGCAATTTTTCCTTGACAAGTTTACTTGTCAATTTTTATTGCTTGTATAGATGATCAACAACTTTTCCTTTACAATTTTCCATTGGCAAGGTTTCCTTGTTCATGTAGACGATCAGCAAGTTTTCCTTGACAAGAGAGTGGCCACTAAAAATCATTAATATCCTTGCCACATTTTCCTTGCTGTCCGTCTACACGAGCAAATTTCTGACTTGACAATTTTTCCTTGTCAAGGAAAAGCTAGTATGCCAGATTTTCCTTGACAAGGAAAATTTGTCCACTATTCCCCATCTACACGAGCAATTTTTCCTTGTCAAGGCAAACTTGTCAAGGAAAAATTGCTCGTGTAAATGGGGCTTTATGGTCTGAACAGTGACGCTGTAGATGTTAATCAATCAGGGCTTTTTCAGCTGTCCTTCCCATAGCGAGCGCTTTTCATTCACAGTAATGTGTTCTTATTTTCTCACGTTGCCATGGTACCACCAACAGCATACTGAGCTCTTCCTCCACTACATAAACTACACACAACCCATTTCTTTTTTAATTCCTCGATTCGCTCTGACGAAGGGCTGGTGTTCGAAACGTCACTTTTTAGAATCCCTACGGGCGGTCAATTTACGTAATGTTAATAAACGAGCAGCAGTGTTTTATCGGGTTTAAAATCACAAGCTGATGGCGAGTGATTTTAGACCCGATAAAACTTACAATTAATTAAAGGGTAAAGGATAAATTATCATGAGTAAAATAGGAAAAAACATAGAAATTCGAGAACGGTAAGATCTTGAGAGAAAAGAAGAAGTGATGAGGGAATACGGGAAAAAAAAAAAAACGATAATGGAGCAAGTATGAGAAAAAAGCGTGTCCCAGTAGAAATGATAACAATGATGCTTTTGTCAACGTGGTAAATTAGGATACGAAAAAAAATGTTAGCTAGGATATTATTATGCAAGACAATCAAACCGAAGAGGAGCATGGAGTCCTGTTTCAGAGCTTTTCGGAGGCTTAAAAATGCCGAGAAAGTGAGGAAGTTTATCGAAAATACTACCCTAAAGTCAACACGTGCAGTGACTACGTGGTTTTTGAAAATTTTTCGGGAAATAGCAGAATGGTAGGGAAAACAAAAATCCAGTAGTCGAGCCTTCTGCCTTCACGACTGACAAGTGCGGCGACTTTATATTAGCATTCTTTATGTGAAGAATGCTAATGAGGATGAAATTACCAGTAAGGCAAAGTACAATCAGCCCCGCTCTCCCCTAGCTTCCAATGTTTGATGAAGATCAAATATTTTAATCCAACATTTGCTTCACGTGCAAATGTCTGACCGTTTAGCCACCTCTTCAAGCAAAGCAAGCGCGAACGCGAGCAGGCAACCAATCAGAAGGCGAATCTGCGGACGTGCACGTCCGCGGTAAGGGCTGGTTCACACTTTGACATAAGAATAAGCATAAGCATAAACATAAGCATAAGCATAAGAAAAAATACATGTGTGAACCGGGGTTACATAAGCATAAGCATAAACATAAGCATAAGCACAAGGAATGGAAGTTTTCCCATTCCTTGTGTTTATGCTTATGCTTATGCTTATGCTTATGTAACCCCGGTTCACACATGTATTTTTTCTTATGCTTATGCTTATGTTTATGCTTATGCTTATTCTTATGTCAAAGTGTGAACCAGCCCTAACACGCAGAAAGCGTTATGTGGGCTCACTTTGCTCGATGTTTGATCAACATTGTTTGCTCGTTTGGCCACCCCATGTTGTGTTCAACAAAAACGATATTGGATGAAAGCTGTTTGATCGTTTAGCCGGGGCTTTAGACAGTGTTTTGTCGGGGTATAAAACACCTGCACGTGACTGATTTAATTGGAAGTAAAGCCCCGGCGAAACGATCAAACATTTTTTTCATCCGACATCGTTTGTCTTGTTTGAAGAGGTGGCTAAATAATCTCGTACCCATATGAGATCTGGGTACGAGTTTAGTGGCTAAACGGTTTAAAAATATTTGTGCGTGAGGCAATGTTGGATGAAAATGTTTGATCTACATCAAACATTGGAAGCCATTCAAATACAATCTTAAGAGAGACGGCTAAACGGTCAAACATGCTCATTCAACACGATGTTGGATGAAAAGCCGGGGCTTAACAGGGTGTAAGGTTCATGAATTATTAATGAGTTTTTGAAATTGTTGACCAAATGTTTGTGTCCATCCCATATCCGATCTATTTCTCACTTCAGAGTTTTGTACCAGTAAACCAGATGGTATGCAAGTTGATCCAGAGGACTGCAGGGCATATTATGACTGCACAAGCGGTAGAACACGCCATCGTATTGGATTATCTGTTGGACTCATGTTTGATCCAAGGATGAAGAAATTTCTCCATTCAGATGAAGTAAATTGCACGGTAAAGAAAGGTGGGGCAATTTCCATCTGCGAATGGAAAATACGATGCGTTCGTAAAGAAAATAAAAATCGATATAAAGAGAGAAATCAGAAAATCTAATAAAGCTAAGCTGGATTTGGCTGTTCAAATGCTCCCGGGCGTGTCGGAGTGTTTCTATTGGTAATTAAAGGCTCGGCAAATCGAAATTTAAGTCATTCTAACCAGTTAAAAAAACAAACTGAATGAGTGAAAGACTCGAAGTGAATGCAAAAAAATGTTATCTAAATTCTGCTAAAACGCAACTTTTGTTGTTTTGTTTTGCAGGAGGTTTCTTGAAATGTTCCGTTCGTTACAATTTGAATAAAAGAAATACAAAGCGTAATGAAACTGCTGTGGATTATATGCCGGGATGTTTGCTGTCATATAATTAATTCTCTTTTTCATTTGCAGTGTTTCATGAGCGCTGGAGTGGTGTATACGGAACTAAAGTGGCCGATTTGGAGGCCAGCCCACAGTTTCCCTGTGATCCTTCACTGTCAAAGTTTATCGACACCTTTTGCATTTATAACGCGCAACAAATTGACAATTATGGTCAGCGGTTAAGATCTTTCTTCAAAGCTCCTGAATCAGGACGTTTTACATTCCAAACATCATGTGACGACGCATGTCAGTTGTGGCTGAGCGACAATGAACTCCCTTCCGGCAAACGCCTAATTGTACATCAACAGGCACCCACTCGTCACTCTAGTTTTGACAAGTATGTCATACTATAACCTTTACAAGCCTTGGAAAGATGGGGGTGGGGGAGGGGGAGGTAATGTCTCGGAGAAAACACGCTAGTTTTGTTACGTTACACGTTGTGGAAAATTTGTATGTCTAGCAGCCAAATCTTAAATTTGCGATGAAGTGCACCACTCTTGAAGCGGTTTTGATTCATTCATACCGCGCACTAATGTATTTACGGATCCTATGTTACATATTTCAAATACAGTATGACTTTAGTGCCTTATTGACAAATTGAATACATTTACGGTAATACATTATGGCATAGTGGACCAACTAGGTTAAATAGTGTCCAAAAGTGAAAGAGGCTTGATTGACACGTCATCAAAAGATTCAGATGGTCGGTGCAAATATTAAATCAAGGGTGTCATTATTACTTCTTGTAGGAGAAATGACCAGTCTTCCAAAAAGATATATCTTGCTAAAGGAGAACTGTACTACATGGAACTACTGCATAAGCAAAGCACGTCTTATGAATTCATGTGCGTTGGAGCAAAATTTCCTACAATGATGGAAGAGCGGCCTGTGTCATCAAGACATCTAGTGATGGGGAAGACAGGTAAGAATGGAGAATAACAATATTTGTAAACAATAAACAATATTATCCATTTGGCGCGAAAATAACACCGGATATTTCCCAGTTTTAGCTAGGGCATATTCAGTCACGTGATGCGTTTAGACCAATCGCGTGCGAGCGAATATATTTGATGGATTATAAATCTTGTTATCGCCATGCGCTATGGAGGAAGATCATGTATATGATATGAATTATCATGTATGCAAATCTAAAGTGTCCATCAAAGATTTTGCCAGAACGCACCTGTCCCATTGACGTCTGGTATAGATCTGCACTGTATTCACGATCACATTGCGTTCGTTCCTTATAGAGTTAAGACTTGTTTTTCTTCTTATTTTGATCCGTTTTACTTAGCTGCCAGTAAAAGTAACATTTGTAAATTATTTTCAGAATATAATTTAATTTGTCAATGCGAACGTCGACTGTGTCAATTAGCTTCATAAATGTATTTATGCGGCGACGTTTTGTCTCCATGCAGAGTTAAGTCGTATCGGTTGTCAAAGCAGTAACCCGATGGTAGAAAACGCTAGATGTGTTGCACCGTCCTGTCAGCTGAGCCCTCAACAAAAGGTGACCGTGTGTTTCCATACCAGTTTCACTCCAGAATGTATGTATTTGTGCGTATCTTGGTATGCTATGAAAGGCCAGCCGCTGCATTTCCATGAGCCGACTGCACTAAAGTGTAGGAGTTGTAGGTGTGACTCGTGCCCAGCAAGCTAGAGAGAGAACCCTAGCTGAGTTAACTTGAACCCATGCTTTACTCTTCTTTCAGCTCCAGTCTTTCAAGAGTTCGATGGATACCTTGACCAAAGAGTTGCAATCATTATCCACAGAGCAGTCGCCTTCTTCACAGCAACATCTTACCCAAATCACAGAGGTAACTTCAATTGGTTTGACTCCCCGCGCGCAACAAATGTACTTTGTGACCGAATCCAGTTTGTTACCGTAACTGATAACAAACTAGATTCGCACGCAAAGTACATCAACAACCAGCTGTACGTGCTGTAACTTTATTCATTGACAATGAATGAAGTAGTACAGCACGTTTTTGGGGAGAGGAGACTTTTTTGTTATTAGCTGGATTGAAAGGGCTGCGTAGTGAGTTCCAGAGACTGGACTCAAAACACAAAGAGTCACTGGTCGACTGATGGGTTACAAGTTTGTCCGAACGACAGATGTTTGGGGAACTTAAAAAGGATGGTTTGAATTTATACGTTAAGGTAATAAAGCGGGGAGATGTAAGCAACTGCATCCTCATCATTTACTCGAAACCGTTGCTATGTAGTTTGAAAGGACAATTTTGGGTCTTGACCGAAAATTATAAAATCTCAGACGCATAAATAATTGATCTCTTTTTTAATTGAAACTCACATTGCTAGCAAGATCGAGAAGTGCCTTTTCGGTGCTTTCTTGTAAATGTGACTAATCAAGTATGTGTAAAATTAAACACACAAAATGAACGGCTATACTAATCTCTGTTCAGTCGGAATGCGAATGACCCATTCCTTGCACTTCCATCGGACTGATAATTCTGTAATTTTTTTTTTCAAGGAATGCACAAGGACCATAAACAAAGTCCTGGACGATAAAAGGAAATATCAGTGGCGGCAATCTAATTCTTCTTTGGCGATGCAGATTGCTGAGGTGACAGAATCATTTGGTAAAGTACTGGCTAGAAAGTGGTACAATGAAACCGCTAACGTCGGATCACTGGCGCCTAACACTGGTAAGGAAGCATGCATAAACGCTTAAGTTTAGCTAGACTTTTAATAGAGTAGCAGTACAGTACTTCTCACATCCTTATTCCTTTCGGCTCGTGTTCGTCAGGAAGCTGTTATGATCGCAACTAAATTCAGTTGCTAATTTCTTTGCTATTCCTACTTGCACATGATCTGCATGTAATTTTTTTCCGGCTCTGATTCCCAAGTTTAGCTCGTATGAAAACATTAAGCCATGCGTTGTTTCAGCTAGGACGGATCGAAGGAGTGGAGTGAGCGCCTTATCAGCCCGATTTGTTTTTTCGGTAGATGTCAAATTTACGTTTTTGCATGGAATCTCCAACTTACTTCAAGTGGTTATCCGATAGCTCTCGCTATCCATATAAAAATATTAATTCAATTTCACATAAGCATATTTTTATTTCGCTCTGAGCCCAGGAAAAATCTTTTCTGGCCTGTCCGAAACCTAGGCTTTGAAAATAAAACCATGGATGTCGAGAAGTGTCAATGGAAATCCACAAGACGTTACTGTGGCTATTTTTCTTTAACAACAAGAAAGTTATATGAATGTTGAAATGTCATTTTATTTTATTTCATTTTATTTAAACAGCAAAAAACTAGAACAATAAATGCAATGTACACATACAGTGCCTCTAATTTGTTCTATTTATAGGCTTAATTTACCGGATTGAAAATAAGTATCTCGAAATCGTGTACTTTTAGTCTTGCAGGCTTCAGTGTTGACCGACAGCTATGCTTTTTCAGCGCCTCAAGTGGATAAAAACTGGCAAGGAATTAATGATTCTCTCAGTTTGAAAGTGATAGGTAAGGCCACATGTTCGAGAGATTAACTGAGCGCTTCACAATTCCTCCCGTGTTTTCCTGGTGAATCATAAAATCAGCTTTCAATTAGTTGTTGGTATTAACATGTTCTTGACTGTTAACATAAGACAATATATAACAGCATTAAAATTCTTTTTTTTTTCATTACGTGTAGAAAAGAATCCTCAAAACAAAACAAAAGTATTCAGCGTCATTTACAAACGTTTGCATGAAATGTTACCATGGACTCTCAGGAAAGTTGTTGTGTAAGTACTGAAAATTTGCAGCTTGTGGGGTGTGGCTTAGTGTGGCAAGAATACCTCACGTCGCTGAAAGCCAAAAGCTTTATATTTCATGGCTTGTTTTATTATGTGGGAATTTCACCCAGGGTGTTGTTAGCTACTCTGATGAGGCCTAACAAGGCCGAAACAGCTGTCCATGGCTGCTAATGCTCAAGCTCAAACTTTATTTGATAGATTTAAGGGGCAATGCCCGCTACCACGTGGTCATAGTGCCGTAAGTATGATTTTAGTTTATCTGTAAGTATCCCGGGTAGTTTTACTCACTCCTACTGTTGTGGACGAGAAAAACAAACGAAATCTAGCTTATGCCGCATCTCTATCAAGCTTTAGTTTTTGTTCCACGGAAGTTGTTGTCCCATCAGCGTTCTTAGTTATCAATGCTTCTTTTTTTCTGTTTAGATTGTCACTATATATATAGATTGTCACTTTTTTTTACTGATGTGAGTCTCAGGTTGGCAAACGAGGACAACATAAAAAAAAAAAAACCACCAACTGTCGTTACCATTTTCAAATATACCCGTTAACTCGCTCAACAGTGAAAGACGAAAAGAAGAAGGACTTTACAAGCTTAACAGTCGCATTATTGGAAGTGTCATGATCCCACCACCTGAAAACCAAAAGTTGGATGTTTTTGTTACCCTCCAACATGTCGAGGTAAGCGGGCATTGTCATGGGCATCAAATATCGAGAAACCAATGGATGGTTTGACTTGAGACGAATTAAGCCAGATATAAAATCAACACCACACAACACGTTTTCAAAGATGGTGGCCACAGTCAGAACAACCCTGATTAATGCGCATGCTCAGAAACAAAACCGCTGATCAATACATAAGAATAAGAATAATTTCCTGAAATTGCAAATTAAAGTTGCTGCCGTTGTTACTGTTCAAACGTGTGTGCTAAAGTCGGCGGAGTGAGCGAGAACGTAATATGGACAATAGGCGGTAATAGTCACTTCCTTGCCATAGATGCATATCAGAACGCGAGCTTATCTATCCACATATAAAGTTAAGAAAAACAACTACGGCTTTGTGGTATTCATTTGCAATAATTTCAACTTCTGTAATGAGTTAAGTTACGCTGCCAGATGGCACGTAAACTCGAATTTTCATTCATTCATTCATTCATTCATTCATTTATTTTTCATTCATTTTATTAGTTTGAAGAAAGAAAATACAATGATAATCCTGCGTAACCCGCAGATAGCAGAGCTAATTGAGGCGGGTTGCGCTTCTAAATCAAACGTCATTATCAGTAAAAATGAAACAAAAGAAATAGAAAAGAAAAAAAAGAAATAAGTGAACAAGGCAATAAGATAATTACAATTTACACTGTTCCTTCTTATCTTAACAGCACAGGTCAAATGCAACATTAGTCCCAGTGTGCGTCTGGTGGGATTTCAATGTCCGGTGAGTCCAGGAAATAACTCTGGTATGTCGCTCATGTTGTTGTGATAATTAATTATGAGGATTTTTTATATATGGCATGTTCCGAGTGATACAGCTATACATAAATTAGCTTAGTCCTGTTCCAGTACTTCCTCTTACGCGGGATAAGAAGGAAAACTGGAACAAGACTAAAATGGGCTGCATTGTAAAATTGGGCCTTAGTTAAGATTCTAAGTACGAACTACAATCTTGGACAAAATAAAGTGATGAGTTCGCGTGCAAACCAAAACGCGCCTTTTTTTCATCATTGAAATGGGGGGAGGGGGGGGGGGGTCAAATTTTTCATTTGTTTTCACCGACATTGCAATCTTGGACAGAATAAAGTGAGAAATAAACCCCCCTCCCAACCCCCCCCCCCCTATCCCGCATTTTTTCATCATTAAAGTGGGTGGAGGGGGAAGCTCAAATTTTTCATTTGTTTTGACCGAGATTGTAGTTAATATCTTGATCACCATCATTCAAGCTAACATCACTTGATCTATTTCTTTAGAAATGTAAATAGCAGTGGTATGTGGTCATCATTAGGATGTGAGTTGGACGTTTCGTCTTCCAATGAGACTCATTCTGTTTGTAAATGCAGTCATCTTACCAACTTTGCGGTTCTGATGAAAGTCAAATCAGATTCAAATGAGGTGAATAAATTAACGTCAGCCACAAAGCAATGCATATTTCCACTTCAGAGGCATCTGTGACACTCTCGTACACATCTTACGATTTTGGGTTCTCAGGTTATGGCTCAAATCTTTTGTTTAACGTTTACCGTTTTTAACCAATGTACACTTTTTCATGGAATCATTGCTTATGTATCTTTAGCAATGTTGGCTATTTGAACAAGGAAAGAAACTTGGAAGAGAACCAAAATAATGTTGGACTGTTGCTCGTTGATTTTTGCGTTTTTGTGCGACCTACAATAACACTTGTCTCTCAGCCTAATAAACGATATGACTTTCCCCCTCCTCAGTTCGACGAGGCGCACACCGTAGCGTTAGAGATCATCACATATGTGGGTTGTGGTCTGTCTCTTGTTGGAGTTACTCTAACAGTCGTCATCATCTCCTGTTTGTCGTAAGTGAAGCTAGTTTACTTTATTAAATGAGGATCATAATTTCGTGACCAAAAAATGATTCAAAAACATGTTACTATTACACGAGCACGTATTATGCATCGGTGGCCACACCCTGCATTAAGTGATACCGGATGTAAGCCTTACCCATTGTGCTCCTCATGAACATTCTTGCTTACCATGGCAAAAACAAAATATTGATAAAATAACCCTCTAATTTTCAAAACAGGTTGCCCATCAGGTTCTTAAATAGGCCATATTCGTATTCTCGGTATTGAACTGGATCTAGCATGAAGTGGAGGCTCTTGCGGGGGAATACATTTACATTTGAAAAGATTCCCCCGCAAGAACCTCCACTTCGTGCTAGATCCAGTTCAATACCGAGAATACGAATATGGCCTATTGTATTTTGGGGTTGAGTTGCAATCCAACGTAGCAAACGAATCCAACTTGGTGAAAATAACTGTGGGTTATATTTCACCTCCATAGTGGTCTTCGATCAGAGAGGAACCTAATTCACCTAAACTTGTCGGTGGCTATCGGCATATTTCAAGTCGTTTTTCTGGCAGGAATTGAAGCAACTACTAGCAAGGTTCGCTACTTGAACTCAAACGTTATATAATTATGCTTTCTTTAGCACTAAACTACTATCGTCATAGTTATGACGTCAGCCCTATGTGGTCAGCTGAGCGGCTTCTTTCATGGGACTTGGTATATTGATATATACCTTTTAAAACAGCAAGGAATAATATAATATTACAATTCTAAATTCTTTACAATTCTCAAATCAAACTAAGTCAAATGATATGTTGGTTTTGGAAAGAGGGAAAACCGGAGTACCCGGAGAAAAACCTCTCGGATCAGAGTAGAGAACCAACAAACTCAGCCCACTTATGACGCCGAGTCCGGGAATCGAACCCGGGACACACTGGTGGAAGGCGAGCGCTCTCAATAATCACAATGTTTAATAAATCACAAATATTAAATCACAATATTAAGACGACCAAAGTGTAGAATGACTAATTTCTTATATGAAAAGAAGTAAAAATAAAATAACTAATGTGATAAAAACGCTTTTTTGAAAAGATAAGCAAGGAAGGGTGAAACCTTTTTTTAAAGTGTGACGTCGTAAACTACCTTTAGGTACCTATTACAGGTTTTCAACATCGCCGCCTTAGTCATAACGTCATCAGTCATCGTCATCGTTACCCTTCGCCGTTGCTCTTGATGTTGTCATTTGCATGTCATTCGTATCAGCAACGGCGCTGTTATGGTGACAGTCTTGGTCATGGTCGACACGGTCGTGGCCATTGTCATTGACCTTTTCGCCAGTGCCAGAGATAATAATAGCCTTGACACCCCTCTTATCTTCCATACAGATCGCCTGTACGCTAGTAGCTGTCTTACTTCACTACTTCCTGTTGGTATCATTTGTATGGATGTTAATTGAGGGCGTGTATCTCTACGTCATGGTCATCACTGTATTTGAGAACAGTCGAGAGCAATTGCACATCTACGGAGCATGCGCTTACGGTAAGGTCGTTGGTTTACTGATATGATACTAACGTCATGGCTACGACCCTAAATAGATCGACAAGCATTTTGATACAACGTTTTGAGATCAGTGATAGATGTATCAAATTGTTGATGGTAGTTTTTGTTGAGGACAAACTGTCATGAGGTAAAAAATTGCCAGACGCCGTTGGTAGGTTAACGTCAATTATTGTTAAAAGCTCTAGGCACTGTACCCATTTTAAAACTTCGCTATATGCCTCGTAACTTGTCTATGGTAGATTAATACACTTCGGTAATACATTAACAACCTGGCACCTTACGGAAATTGTTATCGTTGGCCACTTGTTATTACCTACAGAACAGATGAAGTGTCAGTCAGACAGATGTGTCTTGTCGCTCTACTTCCGAACAGCCTGTTAGTAGAGACGCATTACGGCGGGGGTCGCGAGACGAACTTTACCGTGTTTGTCATCCGGTGCTCGTAGGAAAAATACTTTAGAAGCGACTAGATGAAAGTTTTGTTACAAGCATGTCTGCTGATTTAATGATAGACTTGCAGGACTTGTACGTGTGATGCTCAGCATTATTATTGATATATTTTTAGGTTTGCCTGGAATCATCGTTGTTATTGCTGTAAGTGTTGCACCTGGTGGTTACGGCACAGACTCTAGGTAAAACAACTGCAACTGAGATATTATTAACCCTAGAACGTCCAATATCTTTCTAGCTGCTATTCAGCTCCACGTTCATTCATTAAGAGAATTTGTAGCTATATCAATATAACACCCTTTGGCTGACAAATTTGTCTGTCTATTCTACGGCTGATCACTTGTCTGATGGATAATGTAAAACAGTTATTGGATGTGGTTTTTGGGATATTCAAAATAATCAAGGTCCAGGTAGGAGTTATCACCTGAAGCCGAGAGACGAGCTCTATTCCGTTTAACAAATTGCTGCAACATCGTTCAACACTTGTTGCTCAACAAATGTTGCACGATGCTGAACCTTGTGTCACTTGCTTTAATTTAATTTTCACCTGAGAGGAGAAACATCAAAATAAGTTGATATGTTTATGGTTGCAGCATTGGACATGGTTTGAGCTAAACAGTCCTGAAAAAGACTGGCTGATTGAGCTGTCAGTTGGATGTCGTTTCGAAAGACTCTGGCCATGACACCGAAAAGTCAGTTAATAACGCTAATTAATGCTACCTCAAAGGTGTCTTTTTTTAGGACTAAACCGGCGTACCCAGACGCTACTGCTTTGTCAAGCTATGGACGTTTAGCTTTGATATACATGTATAGTTATGTTAATAATTATGTTGGCGCCAGTACGTTATCCCTGTTTATAGTGATAGACATTCATCAGTGAAGATTATATGTTTGCAGCTGCTGGTTATCTGTGGCACACGGAGTCATTTATGCATTTGTAGCGCCCGCATTGTTAGTAATCGGGGTAAGTCGAACGTAAACAGTTCTTGCTAGAAATGAGGAAAAACTAATTGTCTCAGCTAATTCATGCAATTAATGCAATTGGGCACAGGTTTGCGAATTGTTTGAGCGAAAATTCCATAGTGAGTTTGCTCATAGATCACTGAACAAATGAAGTCCTTAAGTTAACGTGTAGTTCGTGACTTCGGGCAAGGTCATAAGATGTTCATTCCACAAAGGTTATAATTTGCACAGTGGAGGCGAGTAAACAAGCTAGCGGTCTGTTATATAGTTAGGACAATATATTGAAAATAGACTCTTGTGCAATACTATTAGCGTATTTTGTAACCAAGTGTGGGAAGTTTAGTTAAAATTATCAAGTAGCTGACTGTAAGACGAATCATTAACTTGTACGTACCGTTTTGATCGGTCAGTCTTCCATCCTTGCCAGTAGCATATCTACTAGAGCATAACTATTCCGCCCTTTTGGTTAATCTTGCAAGTTTTCAAATTCCTTACTTTTCTTTGCTCTTATGGTAATTCATTTGTCAAAAAGATATCTTAAAGAAAAAGGACCAGTAAAAACGGAAAGCGCATTTTTGGTCTGTATCATCATTCCTTACCAAGGGTGATACTTCCAGTAAACATAATTGTTTTTCTTGCATGAGATTCAGTCCTCTGTTTCCAACCGTATACTTCTATCTTTTCAACAACAGGCGAACACAGTTATCCTTGGACTGGTGATAAGGGAGATAATCAAGGTTCAAACTAACGGAGTTTCTCACTCAACAAAGCTTGATCTTGTCAAGTGAGTTCTTACAACTTACCTTGATTAGTTTCCATCTTATCAATTTCCTGGCCGTAGGCTGTCACTAAAAACACCATCGGACGACATCTTGTTTACATTTGATCGATCGAGAACTTAAATACCGTTACATCAAGAGGAGCTCAAGCGTGGTGTCCAAAACAACACTTTAGGCCCTCAAAGAAATATTATTTTGGTTGACTTGAATTATTTTTCCTTCTCCAGGTCTGGTATCAGATCAGCAGTGGTTCTTGTTCCTTTGTTGGGTATTACCTGGTTATTTGGTATCTTGGCACTGGATAATAAGACCGTCGCCTTTCAATACCTGTTTGCCATCTGCAACTCGTCGCAAGGTTTCTTCATTTTCGTATTCCACTGCTTGCTTAATTCAGAGGTAATAGAATATTCTTTAAACTTCAGTGTAAAGTCCACTTAAAATGCTTTGGAAGTCGCACCAGCACCAGTACTTAGTGAAGAACATTGCACGGAATAGAAACACAGCAAAAGAAAAGGATTGGGAAGAAAGGAAATGACACGGGTCAGTTGTTTCGTATAAATCTACAATTTACTGGCCTGGGGTGATGGCTGCATGAAGCAGTGAAAAGGTGGGCCCTGGATGAATGATGAACAACAAAACAGTAGCGTCCCTGGCCTGTATAACTATAACGACTGTTATATTATAAGAATCTCATGTTCACGGCGTCTGCCTTCTTTGCGAGCGCTAAAGTATTGACGGGAAACAGTGAGGTCACGTGGTCACTCAGGGGACAAACTAGAGGATTTGTGGTTGATTCCCGATTCGATGGCGGTCGTGTTAATACCTCTTGTTTGAGTTTTCCGACCGTAAATATTTACGAAACTTGCGAATACATTGATTTTTTTTTGCCTTAAAATATTTAGGAAAAGGTGACCGCGTTGCGCTGTGTTTGGATAAGACAATGATCGAGGACCATACTGAGTAGTCAGTACACCGGCAATTTGGCCGGTTTCCGTGTAAGCCTACAGTGACTTATTTCAGTACAGTTTAATTCATCAAGTTTGAAAATGTTTCCCTCCCCGAGATTCCACGTTCCCTAATCAAAGTTTTTCTCATCATTCACAATGCGCGTGTAAGGCTGGCGGACATCGCGATTGAGCTATTAAGATCCATTCAAACGCAGCACTGAAATCTTCCCTTCTAAAATATTTTGTTGGTACAGGTTATATATATATATATATTTGCTTTATTCGCTTTTAGATTCGTAAAGCGTTGCAAAGAAGAAAGGATATTTGGTCAAGTCGTCGAACGACTTTATTGGCGCCGTCATCTTTGCCAGCCTCTCTAGCGAAAGAAGGTCAAACGTCACAAGGGGCTACAGTTTCGGTAAATATAAGATATCCAGAATAACCTTTGGTCTTGTATGGCTCTTGAATCCAATGAATGTGAATGGAGTTTGTTTCCCAGTTACAAGCCCGAACCACGCCAAGCAAGTGAAATCTTCCCTTCATTTGATCACGTTTGATTCACGTTTGAAGACTTGCCGAATTAATTCATGGACCTCTGACCCTATAGAACGAGAGGTTAGACCATTTCAGTCCCATTTAAGCCAAAATTGTTGCATTTTCCGTGACATTGTACTCCGCTCTTTCTTATCGCGATTATCGGTAGAGGGCGTTAATGTAAGTTCTTTGGTAACCAGTGCATTCAAGGAGTCATTAACTGTTCCATTTTCTTCATGCAGGTTAAAAACACACTGTTTTTATCTGAGGACACCCACAACAGTGAGCTGATAATAAACAGTGGGGCTCAAGTTGGACGCAGTCCTACCCCAGAAGAAAACCACGGCGCACATGACCATGCTGATATTATACCTAACAAAACACCCAAGGAGCATCGAGCAACACCAGCGTGGCTTGAAAGGAAGGCTAGCCAAGGATCTGCCAAAGTAAAATTGCCTCCTGTTTCGGCTTCAGTAAATAAAAAGAAAAAGAAATACCACAAAAAATCGAGAGAGAACGGTAAGGGGAAAACGAATGCAGCGATAGAGCCTGTGCAAGAGGAAGCGAAGACACCGAATGTGGACGCCTGAAAAAGGGCTGTTACCTTGATGAGATCTGACGAGAATGTAGCGTCTACGTTCCGTCATTTCATCTTGAAACGAGCTTTTACGCCTTGGCTGAGTAGAACATTTGGATTATGTAGAGCCATTAAAAAAGGCTCGTCGGTGAAACACGCATCAGATGTCAAGAAATTAAACGTAGCTTTTTCGAGAACATGAACTGGCCAGGCTGGCGTAAAATGCAAAGCAAAATGAGTAACATAAGGAAAATCGTGGAAAATGTAAAGGTGACCTACATCCTATTTTGTCCCCTTTAACCTGCAGTCTACGTTGTACCATAAACCTATAACGACTTCGTTGACCAATCACATCAGCGACCAGAGTATTTATACCATCTACTGACGTTACACAAATCACTTGACTCTGATGATGACTTCCGCTCAGGTTGTCGAAACGTCAGTCAATGTCACCACAAACAGTCCTTCTCAGGACTACTCTCACCCGGACGATCGTACTCCACTTAATTATGATATGACTCCTGGGTTCAAACCATTTACGATAATAAAAAAGAGTAAGTTATTAATTATACTACCACAATTTTCCCTCTAAAACAACTTACAGGTTGTACTTACAGTAATGGTGAAAGAAATGGTATAAAATATGTAGCAAAGGAAACCTTAATGAATTTATTAAAACGCAGCGAATGAACGAACTTTAAGTAGGACTTTCGCGTGTTCTCGAACTCAGTCACTCTTCTACAATATGAAAGTTTCACCCTGTAAAAAAAAATCATCCCTTTCCGCCGCATGATAAATCAACAAAAATACAAGTTTCCATTGTACATATGATATACGTTAACTCCTCTCGAGCCTGGAAAATTTCATGCTCACGGTACATCAAAAATATTGATGAAAATTTTACCTCGATCGTCGTAAAAAATAAAGCGAATGTTTTTGCTGTGTCCCGATGCAACTTGTGCGAGTGTGACCGAGCTCAGCCTTTGACTGAAAATTCATTAAAACAAGATGAGACACCTAGCCTTCCTTGAACGTTATTTGAAATAAAGTGATCACCCTCCAATGCAGCTAGCAACACTCAAAACCAAGTGAGTCACAAGCTCTCTTTCTGCGCTTATTTCACCCTTAATTCAAACCAACACGTGTCGTCGTCTGTTCATTTCTGCTGAATAGCCCGCCCTAAGCGATTGAAAGGGCTTTGTTTTCTCTGAGAACGAGTACAAAATAGCTAATTACTAAGAAAATCTTTACACAAAGGCCTTGAAGACCCCTCCCTTGGGCTTTAGTCATTGTATCGTTGACAAAGCACTCTAATGCGTCTGACCAGGTCCAGTGGCATTAGAGTCCAATTAAGCAAGAAGCCTTGACTTTTGTGGGGCAATCAGATCAAACAAAAGTTTTGAGTCTTATCCACAAGCAAAAGTCTTGTTGAGCCGGATTAAAGGGGAGGAAAACGGTCAAAACCAAGTCTAGGTGATCAACGTTCGACTCTATCGTTGAGGTAAATTGAAAAGCTAAGCCATATGCATATTCCAGTTATATTAGTTTGCAGCTAGTCGGCTTGGTTCGACTGCTCATGCTAAGTTAACGGCAGTATTACTCTCCAAATATAGTACCAACGAAGCGTAGAATTGAGAGCATTCCTGTCATGAAATGCTTATGTTTTGAAAGTGGTGACAATAAGCTTGGAAAAGTCAGCCATAGCGACCAGCCCCTTTCTTTGTAACTTGACGTTCATTTCTTATATGTTTGGTCGTATTTCGGTAGAGGCTCTGAACAATTTTTACGGTGTTGAAAACATTACATTAGGTATTACAACTGACCAATATCAATGGTGAAAGGTGTAATCTGTAGCTTTGGCGAACACTTTTGTCTAGAAAAAGCGTAATATGAATCAGTGCGTGGAGTTTGATAGCTCGAGCCGAAATTACAACGTTTGGTGTCGCACTGTGGCGCTGAACATCCTTCAGACCCGAGCGAATATATGCGTTAGGTATTATCGTTCAAAAACAAGAACACAATAGAGTCGATTTACGTACTCTCTCGTAAGCGACCACCCTTGGTGCACGAAAAAGTGGTCACTTTCGAAAGGTGGTCGCTTACGAGAAAATTGAAAAAAAAATAAACTCAAAACTAAACGGATTAACTAATTACATAAAGATATTACCTTTTTAGGTAAACTTAGGCTCAGGGGATAGTTTGACAGCACTGGCATATTTCACATCGAATAACATCTGCCAAATCGAAAGCTACTGTTGAAACTTTGTATAAGATTTTTCAAGAGATCACAGATCACATATCATAAGTAGTCGCTTACGGGAGGTGGTCACTTACGAGAAGTGGTCGCTATGAGAGAGTTGACTGTATACTTGAGAACGTGCATGACAGACAACTTGACAGGCATGCAGCGCATCAGTTAGTCTATTTGAGACATGGAGCGTATAGGGATTTCTCAACGGTAATGAGCAGCCTGGGATCTCAACCAAGGTATATGTGCTGCTGTTCCGGTCTAATTTATTTGCAAATTGGTACATGTCGATGGAACCTTGATAACTCTAGTCATTCTGTCATGCAAAATTTACCTATATGGCAAAAAAAAAAAAAAAAAAAGGTAAACTAATGGTTGCGTTTTAATTCACGGTGCTCTGATTGGCTACTCAAAATCCGGACTATTCGCTTAGCAACATGTCTCTTGATTGCGAGCAAGACAGTGTTTTACTGATTTGAATGCAAAAAGTAAGCAACAACGTAACGTAACGGCGACTAAAGGTTATTCACCACTTTGGTAAGTTTTTCACTAGCATTGTGGTGTATATAGTGGTCCAGAAACTTGCCGCACCACTTTTGCCATCCACAGTCTGGATTGATAACTGATTTCTCCCAAGCCCCACGGTTTATTGATGCTTACTGAGTTAAAATTTTTCCTGGCGTGCTTTGATGATCACCAAAGTTAGCAATCCATCACTTTTAAGGCACTCCACCAAAATGAATTTCAAATTAATTTATTTTCCTAGCTGTAAGCTTTATCACGGTAACCTAACCTCTCTAGGAGCTGCACTTCCGAGCAAAATCACTCAGAAGTCATAGTTCCCTTTGTAAAGTTAATAAAGTCTTTCTCTTAAAACATGAAAAACGGAGCAGATTCAACAGACTCGCAATCGGTTCTGTGATGCATTCTGAGAAAAGTTATCGGTTTACCGCAGTTTCTCAAAGTGAAGTCCTGTCTGCCCAGAGAATAAGTTGCAGAAACTATTTTACCATAATCTAACCTAAACTCATATAAATGGAGCCAATTTTCTCTTCATAAGCTAGTAATACAACTACAGTTTTTGTCTTAAGTCAGTGGAGTGAACATACTAATTTAAATTAACTGTTCCGTCACAATTATGACAAACAGAAAAACAGAAAATTCTCTTGGGGTAATTAGTTGTAAATAGTCAGGCAGTAAGTGTGCGGTAATAAAAGCTCTCCAGTTTTTATCGAGCACACAGAAAACTGATAACCCACCCTTTCGTAAAGTGTACCAATGCTCCGTGGAAAGTTTCCCTTGCATGGCTGTAACAATATTTTGCATTCTCTGAAAGAAACAGTAAGAAAAAAAAAAAAGAGAGAATCTTAAGATATTCCGATTGACAAGGACATTCCGTGCGATCACTTTCTCAATGTAGCTAGTTTGGTCGCCCAGAGCCCTATATGTGACATTACAGCAAGTGATTCCAGTAAGTGAGTGATGTAAATATATGAAATCAATCATATGAACTGCGGAAATGAAATCAAATGAAGACTGATCCTCGCAGTTGTGTACGCAATTATATGCAATTGCGTAAAGAAGCCTGAAAAAAAATTCAGGACTTCAACGGGGTTTGAACCCGTGAAATCGATCCAGTAAGAAAGACCGCAATTTTCTTCACTTAGCTATTTGTTACTGGGTTACAAATTAGAAGATTGGAGGCAGTGATATCATGGTGACTAAGTAAAGCTGAACGCGACGCACAGTGACCTTGGCAAAAAACCTGAGTGTGATTGTATCTGTTCAGAATTCAGGAATGGTGTTTATATTTTACTATTTTGCCACTTAAAGTCAAGGCCACAATAAATATGGTGGCGTTTTCTACTGACATTATGAAGTGCCCATCAGATCGAAATTATTTTATTGCTAAAGAATATTAGCAGCAAAGAAAGGAACATCTTGAAAGTGCAGAGAATGAACCTCATCATTCTCAGTCTGCCAATCTATGGACGGAAACCTTTTGCAGAAAACAATAAAAAACAATGTTTGCATAAAGACCTCAGTACTAGAGATTAGTTTACACTCCGTCTAAGTGAGCGACAGCTTTTAATTATTTTGATAACAGCAACGATTCTATCTTTGATATCTTGCTTAATTAATGTAAAGATGTTAGGATTACGAGAGATCCGATTTTTGTTTTTGAAAGCCAGTACTAATGAGTTTAAGCTTAGTGTTTGCATTGTGTCCAATCAACTTTTGTCTCAAAGAGCGTCACATGTACTTTGTCTGTATTTTTTTCACAAGGAGAACAAGACTGCCAGAAGTTTGGTGGTTTAGATGGCGAAAATAGCTGTCCTGTTTTTGCTGCTATTCATGCAGGGTAAGTTTTCGGTGTTGTAATTAGAGTTTTTCCTTACAAACAAGTTTTTATTTAGATGTGAAGGCAATAGAGCAAGATATAGATATTTGGAAGTGCTATAGATGCTTTTCACAAACTGAAATGGTGAAACATTGTCATAACCTTCATAACAAAATAACTAATAAATCATGGCTTACAAAAACATACACATGCACTTGAGACAAAAGAGGGGCGCTGGACGCACGGACAGTGTCTTTTTTATCTTGTAGATTTGCCGGAATAAGTTACAATAATTTCGATTAACGACTGATCAGTAAAACGAAATGAACCGCCCTAACGCTTCCGGGCCCGACACTCAGTGGTATATATCATGAACAATTTAGAGATATGGATCATAGAGCTCGACGTGCTTATTGTATAGTTTTGTCAACGTTTTAGTAAGTCATTACCAAGTTACTTACTTGAGTGCAATCTCAAATTGATAAATATCGTTCTCTCAAACAGAAAATACCGAATGCGTCAACCAATGTATCTCGAAATATCCCCCTTATTTTGGTGGTTACTATATGAAAGTCGTTGACTGTCCAGGAGCTACCTTGAGAAACTCCACCCTTGCGGATGAAAGCGTCGTCTGTTGCGTGTTTGACACTGCCACGGTGCCTCCCATCCCTCAGAATGTCAATGTTTCGATGGACGTGTACCTTCGGATGGCTGGGGATACCACGAGAAGCAGGGCTTTATACCCGTTTTATATGCAAGCGTTAAATACAGCTGGAATTTCGTGGAAGTGGGAAATAGCTGCTTTTACCGCACAAGTAAGTTGGTACCATTGAACGCAGCTGTCTGCTAAGATAAACCACAAAAAAAAAATTAACATGAACCATACAATTTTTCTTGATGGGACTGTATAAGAGCAACTATATCGCGGCAATAAAAATGCAAACGATTCATACTATGTGAAATTGTCCCTTATATATATATCTGAGCGAATTTGCAAAAAGGTGGCCGCTAAAGTTTTCGCTTGAACACGGGTGCAGCCCGTGTTCAAGCCATTGTGGCCGCCCAAAATTGAGTGGGCTTGCCGTCAAGGCTTGCTTTGCCAAACAGCATAGGGATAGTTCTAACAGTGGGTGGGTGAGTTTCTGTCAAAAGCACAGGGCAGAGGGGGTTCCTGCTTTGAGACTTTGACGGCAGTTAGAGTTTGTAGCCCCATTAAGTGAGTCTTTACAGTGCGGGATGCCTTGGCAATTTTGCCTGGTCTAGTGTAGGCCTGAATGATAGTTTGCTTTTGATTGCCAATTAGAGTGAACCCACAGTGTGCAGTGGGTGGGTGATTGGCAGTTGTTTGACCAAAGCACAGGGGTGGGGGAGGGTTGACTTTGTGCTTTGTGACGGCAGCGGAATTTGCTTGTTTTCACAATTTCTGCGGGCACTTTTTGACAAATCCAGTTAGATATATATACTTCTTTATCCTTTAAGCGGCCGCACGGTGTTGCCATAGTTTCCTCGATGGCTTATTTCTTTTGAGCCGATTACTCAGAATCGGCTATTTCCGTACGGATTTATTGTGTTCAGCGCACGTCCGTCACTTTGTTTCATTCTAGCCGCTCCTCCTTTTTGAGTGTGGTTCACTGGTTGTTGCAGTTGGCCAGTGTAAAAGACACGATTTCATTAACAAGAAAGCTCACAAAGAAATATTTATGATTAACACTCGTATCATGCCAATTTCGGTGGTTTTGTTATTCCCAGTTTTGTTGGAAACAGGCCTGCAGGCCGGGAAGAGCTCTATTGTTGCCATAGATATCAAAATACTTTGTTTTCAGATCCTATACCAAACTTCAGGAATGAAATTTTCAGAGAAATTATCAAACGCAGACGATGAACGCAAATACATCAGTCGAGGGTTCCTGCCTCTGATCGGACAACATATGTATCAGCTGGTTTCATCTTCCGTGGAAAAGAACATTATCTGTGAGTACCGTATCTTTTATTATTATTATTAGCTTTTATTTGAAGCTGATGAACTTCCAGACTCATCTGATTAATTTGTGATTTGAATCATCTCATAAATCACCGAGATAAAAAGGAAACAAAAGTAATGATTAATGGTGGTGGTATCGATGCTAACAATGGTGATGATGATGACGATGACAATGACAATGATTATGCACCGGGCTGGAGGACAAGACCACCGAGTCTTAGAACTATCAGATCTGAACAATCCTCGCATGCCGCATGTGATAACAAGCAGGATTATTCAACGACTGATTTATCTACGGTAATGTCCAACGCTAGTCATGTTTTAAACAAATTGATTCACTAAACAGAATCTGTCTATGGTCCAAAAGAATATTTATCTCCATCGTACGAAAATTTTAATCCTAATAACTGACAATAACCAGGTACCAAAATGTGGGTATATTTTGCAATATTTTGTTTGTAGTTCTTTAATTCGTGATGACATGACGTCCATGCATTTTTCCACGAGACGAGTGTTTTCATTAAATTTTCTCTCAGCATGGCCAGAGATAGTGGCATTTCCGTCCACTGGATTCCAGGTGGCAGCGTGGTTATGGAGACATGGTTACAGTTCACGAGATAACAGTACCTCACCCACTGGGGACCTGGGAAAGTTTTGCAATGGAACTGAATACAGCTTTGTCCAGTTATCTTATAACATTCAAGGAAGTACGTCAGGGATAGAAAAACTGTTCCAATACTGGAGGCATACAGTTCGGGTAAAACCAATGGATGTTTCCTTAATTATTGTTAAAGTTATGATAAGTTAGCTAAGTCATAAATCCAGCATGAAAACTTACTGGTCATTTCGGTATCTGCGACTAGACGTATCTAATGCCCCATTCACACCAGCGCTTAAACATGTCATGTTATGTCTTGTTAGACCGTCTTGTTAAACAAGGTTTAACAATTGATTTCTTCATAAAAGCTGCTTACTGGCTATTATCGATTGGAAATTTAGCTCAAATTAGAGAACATGTTAAAGTTTATCTGAATCCTTCGTAAAAACTTGTGTTCAGTTTTTCGTTATTGTTCTTTCATTTTTTTAAAACCTGTTTTAATTAAACATGTTTAATTGGTGTGAATAGGGCTTAAGACCCGGTTTGAATCTCCTCGGAAATGTCTTTTTATGCGTTTCATTTCTGAGAATCCTCTCTTATGAACAGGCAGAAGAAGCTTTCACAATGTCTAACCAAAACCTGTTATGCAATTTTAATAACTAGTCTTTTCCAGCAAGACGTCAAGTCGTCAGAATTTCTTCAGAAATGTTCTGCTACAGGAAGTCAATAGCACAGCTGACTTTACTTCTGTGTCGTTGGCTACAGGTACTAGGCCTTCCATGTCCAAACAAGGGAGAGGGCCCAGTATGTCAATCAGGCAAACGAAAAGGACGTTGTAAGCTATTGACAAACTGCAAAGGGGAGTACACTTCAGAGGGTTGCCTTGGACCAGCGCC
Organism: Galaxea fascicularis; assembly: GCA_948470475.1. Classification (NCBI taxonomy): domain Eukaryota; kingdom Metazoa; phylum Cnidaria; class Anthozoa; order Scleractinia; family Euphylliidae; genus Galaxea; species Galaxea fascicularis. The sequence goes on from OX419336.1 coordinate 38,127,856, forward strand.
GATCTCCTGTTGTCTTGGTAAGAATGTCATCTTGGCAAATCCTCCCTTCGATGACAGCAAGCTTCCAGTGAGAATGTAAGAATGGAATTGTCCGAAAACAAGGAGAAATCTCTCTCTCTCTCTCTCTCTCTCTCTCTCTCTCTCTCTCTCTCTCTCTCTCTCTCTATATATATATATATATTATATGTTGTCATTCATAAACTGCTTTTTACGAACCATGATCAGAAGATGGTTTAAAGTTCACGCAAACGAATCTTACTTGCGGATTAGCACAACTTTTAGGAAAACGAAATTTACATACGCATATTGTAAATTATCTGGAAGCAAAGCCGTTTGGTTTTAATTGTGTTTGTTTGTGTGCGTTTTAATTGAAGAGTATGCGTCCTTCGTATTATACAGTTGCACAATTATTTTGTGGTACGCACTTTCTCATTGAATTTCTCATACATCTTGAATTTTGGTGTCACGGCACTGATTGTCAAAATTCTGTTACGTTTCTTTGTTTTCTGTTGAAAGAAATTAAAGTGCTGTCAAAATAACTGATTTTATCCACTTCCTCCCAAGACTGTCAAAATCCAATCGACTTAGCTTTTGTCCTGGATTCTTCCGCAAGCGTCACAAGACCTAACTTCAAGATTGGACTCGAGTTCATTGTCAGGGTCTGTGAATTTTTCAACATTGGTTATCCTCATGGAACAAGAATAGCACTTATAAGGTTTAGCAGTCTTCCAACAATAATATTTCGCTTTAACACCTTCATCAACAAACAAGAAGTCCTCAAAGCCATTAGATCCACACCCTATGAGGCTGGGAGCACTCAAACTAATCTAGCCCTCTTAAAGGCTCACAGCCAGATTTTTGGTAATACCACAAACGGAGTGAGACCTAAAGAACTTGGTGTTCCACGAGTGCTGGTGTTACTGACGGATGGACGATCCACATCTGGAATGGATGCCATTGTCAACTCTTCTTTCTTGCTCCGACAAGATGGCGTTACCATCTTTGTCATAGGAATTGGGAAGAATATAAATAAACAAGAACTGAACATTATTGCAAGCGATCCCAATGCTGATCATGTTGCCTCTTCCAAATCTTTTGCGGAAATAGGGAAAATGGTCGAAAAGATGAGGGAGTCGTCTTGCTATGGTGAGTGCTTACCAGACATGTGACGTGGTGTGACGTGACTTCTTTTTTACTTACAATAATTAGATCGTGTTAGATTCCTAGTCTAGGACTAGACATTAGTAATAATGGCTTTGTTTTTCTGAGTTGAACATTTCAAACTAATATTCTGCATTATTGCTGTGCTTGGCACGTTGAACAAAACTGCCCGCCATTCTGACAACATCAAAACCAAAATCAAAATGTTTCGGTAAGCAGGTTATTGCGCCAGTTTAGTTTTTTTATCAACCACCAAATCAGGTTGTTATAAATTTTCTATGGAACTTGATCCGGAGGGGTACCGTCCCTTAACGCTGTTGGAAGAAGAGCTTAATATAAGATAATCAGTTCTTTCCGGCAACAGCGTTGCCCGAATCCAATTCTCGAGCTCAGGTTTGTTGCTGAATGCCGGTTGCTGTCTGTCGACTACCCGGCTATCTGGCTTGTTTCAACCTTCCAGAGATAAACTGAGATAACACAGTCTAAACAGGATATAGAACATACCCAATTGGTAAGTCTAAAAGGTTAGAACATAATTCATATCTTTTTTTTATTTTGTTTCTCCTTCTAAGAGCCTGCGCTACTTGAAGAAGAAAAAGAGTTGGCATTGAGCGTTCAGGAAAATTCTGTGAAATATTTTAAGTACGACTTACAGGACGCAAATGAAATGAGAACATTAATTTTCGAAGCAACTAGTGGAAGAGGGGAAGTCTCGGTCTCGATGAAGGACAAGAATCCACGAAATTATCACCTTGACATTGGGTTCTGCAGGGCGAATCAACTGGTGTATGAACTCGAGCAGCTAAAGAGAAGTGACTTCTGCAATGTTACTGTACATGGAGGATGTACAAAACCCCGTTTCGTCTCTAACGAGGAGTTCATGAGCGAAGGAATCATTGTATATGTTAGAGGGTGCTCAAGCAGATGGCTGTACGTTTCCATCGAAGGAAAGAACAAGACAAATAGGTTTAATTTGACGCTGTTTAAGGATTTCATAGGAACGACAAACGTAGAGGTAGGGTTACTACTGAGGGGACCTATGTTCATGATCGGCTGTCTTTACAAAAGAACCACTAAACAGCTGCAAGCGTTGTTTGAAGGTGAATCTCAACCTTTGCAAAAAAAAAAAAAAAAATTGAGATTTTGAATAATACCGAAGCGAAAAGTTATAGGCACAGTTAAAGTTATCTAGCAATTTATGACGACACCTTAAAAACGCTATAGTGCATATTAAGTATATTTTCGTCGTCCTTAACACCATCATCATCATGATATGATCCTTATCATCATCACTATCACCATCACCGTCACCATCACCGTCACCATCACCGTGACCATCACCATCACCATCGCCGTCATCGTCATCGTCATCGTCATCGTCATCGTCATCGCCATCATTACTACGTCCATCACCACAACCGCAATGAAAACCATCATCATGATCAGATTCCTACTGAGTCCACACCGTCATTTCGTGGCGCTCTTCCAATGACGCACGTTAACACATCATTAAACACGATTACTTGCTTCTAAAAGTCAATATGTATTTTTATACCAGCCTAAGAATACCAGGGATAGTCAAGAAAACAAGACCACCACTTTTCCGATTCCTAAGAACGTTTATGTTGGAGTGGCTGTAGCAACCATTGGAACAACAGCAACCGTGGTAGTGGCGGTTACTCTTTCGTAAGTATGACCTTCGCCATTTGCGGCCGGCTTATTCATTACGTAAGCCAAAGACTTGCTAAGACGAATATACATTGGCAGCACTTCACTTAAGTACTGAATAAGTAGTTGTTCGTTTCCGGTTAGTGTGCAGTGTACACCCCATTCACACCAACTAAACATGTTTAATTAAACCAGGTTTAGAAAAATGAAAACCGTTGAAGAAAAACTGGAACTCGGGCTTTTACGCAGGATTTAGATGAACTTCAACATGGTCTTTAATTTGTGCTGAATTTGTAGTCAAACAACATCAGTAAGCAGCTTTTATAAAGAAAATAATTTTAAACCGTGTTTGACTAAACAGCCTTTAGACATGTTTAAGCTTTGGTATGAACGGGGCATAAGTGACTAATCTACTTAATACTGACTGACCGACTGACTTATTGACTGACTTAGTGACTGACTGATTGACCTAATGAATGACTGAGTGACTGAGTGACTGAAACTAGCCGACTGATTGACCGAAGGATTGCATCGCAGAATGGCGCGACATATCCGAGACTTTTCCGCGCTTTCGGGCGCTAAATTCGAAAGCTAATTAGGAAGACGTACGCAAACAATAGAGTCGGACTGACTGACTGACCCTAATGAATGATCGATCTTAATGAGCTCACTAATTTTTGTTTATTTCTTGGAGGTAGGATTAGCATCATGCTAGTTTATTTAGCGATTTTATTGACTCTTAATTAATTCTGGATTTTAACGTCAGACCGTTCTAGAATCAAATTTCCTCTTGTGGTTATGGTTTGTGGAGTGAAGGAAAAATTTTGGCTCAAATCTTTAACTTCCAGTGATTGCCGACATATGTCTTGTCATTTAATTTTAGACATGTGAACAAATCATCATCCATTATATAACGTTAAGGCTCATTGGTTATTCAACCATCTGATTGACAGACTGAATGAATGTATGACTAAATAATGGCTGACTCAAAGATCAACTGATTGGTCGATCGATCGATAGATCAATGACTAATAGTGATTGATTAATTGATTGATTGATTATTGCAGATGCGCAAGGGAATTTGAAATAAAAGGTTCACACAAAATCAATAACAAGAAGAAGGACAAAACAAAGGCTGCGACTTCTAATAACAATGCCGAAGTAAACAAGGGCTTTGAAGACAATGAGAATGAAAGACTTGAAAAGTTCGAGAAACGTTCGAGTTTAAATCCTCTGGTACATAACTATGAACATCTGTCGAACGGTGGACCATCAACAAATATCGCTAAAAGAGAAACGCATTTTCTAGAAAAGGAAGCGATCCGCTCCATTGATGTAGCTGGGATGGAAAAAACTAGCAGCAAAAATAATTCAAATGTTTCCTCGTATTCAAATGAAGATCAGAAAAGGAAAAGGTCGCATGGAACTGTAACTACTGCGGGAAATACTGGCACGAACAAACGTCCCACACCTCGACCTCAGCTGAGCCTTGTTTCTTCAATGATTCATGATTTACAGCGAGAAGAAACGTTTATCGAAGAGACCCTGATATCTGATGGAGGAGAGTCCCGTTTGGAAAAATCAGCGCGAATCGAAAAGCAGCTCACAAGAGCAAATGTCTCTATATCGATTGACAGCACTAATGGGAAAGCTGACATCCAAAAATATGGAGCAGAGATGATGAAAAGAAATTGTGAAATGTTACTTACGGATCTTGGTGGGAAAAGAGAAAGTGATGGGTCAAAAAGAATGCGCCATACAGCAGACAATTGTGACAGTAAAAATAAGGGCAAACATAAAAACAATGGTACATTGGATACGAATAGCACGAATTTAAAGCAATCTTCCAAATCATCCCAGCTTAATCAAAGCAAATCTCTTGAAAATCTTACGACATGCTGTTTTAACTGGATTCCATCTTTATCAACTGACAAGGTCAAGGGTGACGCTAGGCACGGTAATGACCGACAGGAGATCGACCTGGAAAAAAACGAAGTTCAAGCAGAACCTGATGACGAAAGAGAAAAAGAGCTATTCTTCCAACGTGTGAAGGGAAGCCTTACATGGCGTAATGTTCTAGCGGTTCTTTTTCCCTGTTTCACGTACTACATACTGGAAGAAAGAAACAAGAAATCTCCAGAAGCAAAAGAAATGGAAGAGGACGAAAAAACACATTGTGAAATAAGGTGAACAACACACGTGACAACATGATCTATGGGTCGGTGTTGCAGGCTAGTTGATGTTGTTCTTTGTAGTGCATGGCTAGTTTTGTGAAGTTTTATCGGACGTCTTTTCTTCGTTAAACCACACTGAATAAACCCGCATTGCTTAACATCTTTTTGTTTTCTTCATAGCGCGAGATTATGATTTTTGTCTTTCTAGTAGACCGTCAATGAATCATGGAATAAGTTGACTGAATCACTGGAAGTGAAAATATTACAATATCGTGTCATCATTTGGGGTCCCAGGCCTGTTTTAAACTGTGCGGTGCGTACAAGATCTAAATCAGGGTGAGATCCCGAGCATCTTAGATGACGGCAAACTAATCCTCGCATTTCTCCACCTCTGTCGATAAATTTGTTACCTTGTTGTAACTTGACGTAAAGACGAAATCCTTGGTTACGCTCTCAACATTGCTCTTGAACTTCATATTTCTACGCAGGGACCATCGTTTTGAACGGGATATGCAAATGAGTCAAGCTTTCTGTGTATTGTTATCTCAAATTTTATTCTTAGCGGGAGCTGATGCAAGAGGTAACAAGGTAAAACTATATTTATTTACAAAAGGTAAATCTTTTCCAGGACCTAGGTTTAGCCCCACAAAGTTCATGAAATGTAAAACGGGGACGTACTTAATCAGTGTCTGGGGTACATTAACGAGTTCTCATTAGCTTAATTTTTCTGATACACGAAATTATTCCTGGAGTTAAAATACTACAACGAGTTGCAAAAATAATTGAGACACTGTACGTCATTGAGCCTTTAAAGATGTTTCCATGATCTTCCGCTTTCCCTCCCCCTCCTCCTCTTATCAAAATTGTTAACAGTGCAACACCATGCTCGAAACCTTGAGGAACAACTTTGAAAGGGAGAGAGAGAGGGGCTGTGTGTTGTATCTCCCAGATTTCTTATCAGCAGCGTTTTTAGAGAAAGAAAGGGTGTTTTTGATGGCGAATGTCTCAACAATTTTGCAACTGGTTGTAGCTCGGTGAACCTGACAGGTTCGAATTTCTTTGGCGATGAACTGGGCAGCAAAAGGGATTTTTATCTCCTACCGACAAAACGAGAAGATAGGAAAATGTTCAGTTATATCTTCGGATTAGAATATCCCATTTCGCAAAGTGTTTTTTTCTTGAGTACCGAGAGCAGTTATCGTCCTCCTTGATTTTCCTTTACTTCGCGACACTCGCGCCACTTTCACCGTCCACCAATAAAAAAGTAAAAGCGAAAGTAATCCTGACTTGCTCGCGAGTACATTCTCCCGCGTTTGGTGCCGGTTACTATGTACTTTCTGGTTGGTTCACTGTGCTGTTCACGTCTGTTGTGATTGGGTAGAGTAATTACTTTGGTTTTTGTTTTAAGACAACCAAATTGCTACATGATCACCTCTGCGAAGCAATCCAGCCGTTGCGCACCATACTAGGCGGTGGGAGGCAAGATTCATGCATCCTAATTGTTTAACGAGGTATTGTTTAATTTCCTTTAATTTGTTTTCTATTGTATTTTTTCAGGCCGCTTGTGCTGTTGCCGCTATTACCATGAATTATCTTTCCCTTGTAACTGTATGTTGGCTCATTGTCCAGGCTCTTTATCTCTTCTCGTTCACAAAATGGAGAAAAAATGAAAGCAAGCCGAGGATGAAGATAAATATGTACTACGCTATGGCATGGGGCAAGTAGTAACACTATAAAAGATCAAATGAAGACTGATCCTCGCAGTTGTGAACGCAATTATATTCAATTGCTTAAAGAAGCCTGAAAAAAAGTCAGGACTTCAACGGGGTCAGGTTATGTGAACGCAATTATATGCAATTGCATATAATTGCGTTCACAACGGCGAGGATCAGTCGACTTCATTTGATTCATTTCATATACATCTGTCACTATAAGAGATGTATGACTGAAAACTAGCACCTGTCTGTTTATCTGTCAGTCTATCTATCTGCCTGTTTGGGAGGAAGGGTGGAGGGGGGTGTCCTGATCCCGTAATCCCGCTTCCCACACTTTTTCTTTGCTTTCCCGAATCCCGTTTTTTTGCTTCATACGACAGCTAAGCGAGTCACCTCGCAGCACTGTAAACCCAAGCCGCTCAATAATAGAGTCCGGTGAATGCGTTTCTTCTTCCTCATCGAGAGGAGACATAAAAATGTTTTTCGTGCTGGTGTAGTCGATGTGCAATGTTTTGGGCTGTTCACAGATCTTGTGAAAGTTCATCATAGGTGCATCTACATAAACGTCATAAATCGGACACAGGCGGCTTTACATTATTACTGGTTTCTTTCAGTTGGCGTGGAATCGCTGATCGCATCTTGGAGCAAAAGAGAGACTGCTCGCAGTGTAGGCGTTTCACAACCACGCCACTAGATTTTCCCGACAGACAGGCCAAAATTCTCCCATCCCGTTCACACATTTACTGCTTCCCGGGCAGCAGGCAAATCCCGAATCCCGTCAATATATTTTGCGTTTTCCCCAATCCCGCACATTATTCGGTCGAATCCCGGATCCCGAAAAATACCCTTCTGGACTCTGTCTCAAGGTGTCATATGTACATTTTTTAAGCACGTTTTCAGAGCGCTAATATTTGTTGATGGTCTCTGTCCAGGTTTACCTTTATTCGTGGTAGCCATCCTCGCATCGAAGCATGACAGTTACAGCAAACATCCACAGTAAGTAACCATTTTGGAAAGATCTATTTAGAAAGATATTGACAAGAAACCCTGTGGGGCGTTAAAGAGCCCACACGCTGATCGCAAAGAGTAGAGGACGTAGTCCCCGGTTCTGCGGTCACTGAGTGTAGTCCTTCTCAGGACTATAATAACCCAGGTGATCGTACTCTACTTAGTTATGGTCTCTGGTCTTCGTTAATAATATCTGGGGGTGATGTGAATTGGACTCTGAAAAGCTCCGAGAGGATTGAGCCAATACATAACGTATATATCACAAAATGACCTGGCTTGATGTTTGTTTTAGTTGCTGGATTTCATTCAGTGATACCTTGAGCTGGTCAGTGGCAACACCAATGATTACACTAGGACTGGTAAGTGCGAATTTCCTTGTAGGATCTGCTGTTGAGCAGATTAAGCTCCAGTACAGACCAACTGGTATGTTTATCTCCCTTTTTTCATTGTCGTTATCATGATCATCTCCATCGTCACCGGATCACCATCACCATCACCGTCGCCATCACCGTCATCATTATCACCATCACCACCACCACTACCATCATCGTCATCATCATCATCATCATCATCATCATCATCACCACCACCATCATCGTCATTATCATCATTATCATCATTATCATCACCAACACCACCACCATCATCACCACCACTACCACTACCACCACCATCATCATCATCATCATCATTATCACCATCACCGTCGCCTTCCTCTGCATCGTCGTCATGATTGTCGTCATAATTATAACCGGTATTATACTTCATCCAAATAATCGTTCATCATTTATTATGCTTCCTCTCTGAAGGTTCAATTTATCCTCATAATTTTGTTGGTGAAAGCGCTGGTGATGTATCGCAAGTCGGCGAGCGCTGATGAAAACGAGGACAGAAAAAATGTTATCAAGTAAGTCTTCAAATTATTGAGTCATGGTCGTTGTTGTTTGCTATATGCAATGCCTAAAAAAACCATGAACGTGCGCCTTGTGAACTTGGCTATGGCCCACAGTAACCTTGCCACTGTACCATTAATAGAGGCTTTCCGTTGTGGATTTTTTTGGCAACTATCCGCTCAGCTTGATAGATTCCGAGAACGTCAGGTTTTCTGTCGCAGAATATCCGGTCACGAGGAATCGCAGCAGTTTCTAGGCACTTATAATAGCCCTGACGTGGACGACTACGTTTCCCATCTTCATAACAGATCGAATATTTTGGGCAAAGGAAGGAAACTAGAATATTTATAGAGTCTAATGACAGAACAAAGGGGTGCCGGTGGATCGAAATGCACCAATGGATATCGACTATCAGCTGCACAAAAGATTTTTAGAGAAAGCGCTGTAGCGGTAATAGATAACTTAAGACGAGATTTTTTTGAACTTCGAGCAACGCGCGGCCAAAAAGACCATAATAATCTCTTGCCGCCGGTCAAATTTAGTTTGAATCACGCGTGTTTCGCGCCAGTGAATGACGTTCATCATTGTGACTCATAAAAAGTGCTGTTCCGTGGCTCATTTCTAACCTTTGTCGGAAGGATATGAAGCATTTTGTGTGTAGAATAACCCCAAGGATGCAAATGGAAGATTTGCTTCAGCAGACTTGCCACGAGATGCGAACAATGCCGGCCGTTTGTCAGAGAAGTTATGGCTGATTCTGACGGTTCGAGACGGTTTACTTTCGATACTTGCTTGCTAAATCAATTCATTTAAGGTATGTAATTGCTTTACTTCTATAACCTAAGTTATTTCTGTGACAAGTGATTCTTGTTAACTCTAAAATCTCTTTAAAAGGCTGCTTTAAAGCACAATTACCATTAATGGTCAAGCGGTAAGCCGGTCGAGCTTAGCTTGCGTTCTTCCATTCATTGAGCGAAATTTTCCCTTGAGAAAATAACGCTCAAACGACATTATTTTTTAACTTTATGGAACTGCCAACATCTCAGACTAAAGATTTTGACTTAACCAATTCTGTTGAAACCGTAATTTGTTAGTTCATTCAGCGTAAGCGGAATATACATACTTGAATTTTTGCGCGTTTGGTAATATACCGTTGTGCGAAACCGATATTATTTACCTGTTTCTTGTCAAGCTAGGCTGCAAATATCTTGTTGTACCAAGAATTACACTTCTTAATTGAAAATTCCGGGATATTCTACACTTGATCCAAGCATTATTTACTTTAAATGTATTTGAACCGGTTGTCTAATCTCGCCTCAAACTCGCAGGGTAGTGCATGTCTCAGCTTTCAACATCGCCCTTCCAGCAAGAGATCTGCTTCCATTTGGTAAGTACTGGATTACTGATCATATTGTTATTTCGAACTTCATGTCTGGTGTTTTCACTTTGCATAGTAAAATGTTTTTGAAATCATCCACTTTTCCAATCATCCGCGATTCCTTCGTGGCATAGATGATTGGTTAACGAATTCTTTATGGCAGCACTGTTTATCCGCTTTGTTATAAGTTCCTGCTACAGTGTACCAGACATATGTCACTATAATACAGAACGTTAAAATGCAAGCTTTTCAGTGCTACCTACATGAATGTGGTTTTGTTTTGAACCAGTTGCGTGATTTTAGTTTGAAAATAAACCACCTCGGTTTGTTTACATTGACATTCGAAACCACTTGTGTTCGAGCTTCCTTCACGTGCGAGCGTTCTTTAGCCTGAGGGTTGTAATTTTCATATTTGGACGCCAACATTCTTTGCCTTGTACATTATTTGTGGAAAGTTCAAATCATTTCCAATAATTTTTATTGCTCATACAAGTGAAGCTGATACCAAAAACATTAAGCTAGCTAGACTGCTGGGCTGTTGAGAGAGCGAAGCTGTTGAAATATCCTGAACGCATGTAACCACTGTAGCAATATGTTCGTTCTGAGTTTTCTGCGATCGGAAACAGGCATATAATATAATTCACTTATTAATGATTTATGTTTTCCATCACAGGGGCAGTTTTGTAAGATGAATACTCTACACAGTGTGGATGATGGACAATTTCCAAGACTTAAGCAATGGTTTCT
>OX419336.1:38170919-38218419 GCA_948470475.1 Galaxea fascicularis
CTCCAACAACCATTCGACCAAGGTCGGTGCCCCTCAAGCTAGACCCGGTCACTTCACAGTCATCGCCAAGGGCAAAGCAAATAGGCAAGAGAAACACCTCAGCAAAGGCGAGGAAAACGTAAGGAACACAGAAGGACGCCATGAAAGCGACTACATCAGTGACTTGCAATCATTCTCTGCTTCTCATGCCAGCCGGGCCAATTACAAGTTTAAAACTCACGTTCCATTTTACTGAAGCAGCATAAGTGGATGGGCAATTGAAAAATTGATGAACCCAAATGTATCAAAGACTAGATTTACGTTGCTTAAAACAAAAACTACTTTATATTTCACAAAACGCCGTCGAAGGGTTTTGATAGGGCTACTGATTAAAATACCAGGGTTGCTAACAGTGTTTTCGGTCCCGCGCTCAAGCCAGGAAGCTCTATGGCGTCGAGTAACCTGAGTAATAGCCCTTCCTGAAGGGGAGGGGGCTTACGCCAGGCGTCGATCGAGCAGGTGGAGGCTCCACAAAGAGCAGCTTCATACCTCAGAACATAATGTTGCCGTGTAAATGTTGTTATGGACTCGATCAGTTCTTCTTCCAACGGCCTCACCCGCTGAATACAATAATGGCTTCTATTAAAGCTAGTTTTCACACAATTCACAAACAATTCACTCATTCGTTTCCTGTTACGGAGGACATCATCCAATTTAAGGCATCGCCGAGCCCACCGGTGACAAGAGCATCTGGGAATACTCCGAGTGTCCGTACACATCAGGCATATATACACATCATACAGTCCCCGTAGCTTTAGAAATCAATCAGCACATGAGCTCTTGAACCGTGTTTCTGCTTCCAATTCTCAAACCAATAAAAACTGGTTTATCGTGTTGCCATTAAAGAAACGATAAGTGGAGGACAAACCGAATAATTATAATCATTTTAATTGTTCAGTTAACTGGTTGTTTGCGCTGCCCGCTGATTAGCCTAATGGATTGACCTAATGGCTTTTTCCCACTTTTAGTGCCGAAACCATGAATGAAATCTTTGTCCTTTTTACAATAAAGAAGGTGTTTCAACTGCACTGACTTTGAAGGAGTGAGAAAATGAATTACACGTTAAGTGGCAGGAATAAATTGAGTTTTTCGCCTTGATGCGTGTGAGCCACGTTGATATTAGACAGCTGTTTTAATGTGGCTGGCAGTTGTGTCTAAGGCGAGCCATAACACTCGTGATTTTCCTCAGTTCTGAGTCGGAGGGAAGAAGAAAATCGTTTCACCATGCTGGACCAGTTTGAGGCTGAGATTACGGGACACGACCGGTCGCCAAGTTCAGCACTGACCGCGAAGCCCAGTCGTGAATTCGCCTTCGTTTACTTTTAAAATTTCCATTTATTCTTACTTTTCTTGCTCTAAGCCGCAGAAAAGTGATAAACAAACAAACCATCAAACCATTATACAACAACTGAAGGCTTTAATCTGCGGGCGCCATCCGGCCATTATGTATTGGGTCTGATTTTTTTGACAAGTTGTTGTGGTAAAGTAACATAAGCTTTATGAATGATTTAAGAGTCAGGTAGGTTTGAAGAAAGTCGTAGTGAATTTTCAATTTTCGTCCTTTCAGATGATTGAGATGAAAGAATCGCTTCAATTTTCCGAACACGACTTAATTAACTCTGGCTAGACATTCGTTTTCGCTGAAAATGTGTACTTCAAGTTGATTTGTAGGTTAGGAAAGAACACAGCTTTAAGCGATCGAATCATTTTCAATAAAACAGTTGAACGTTCATTATTGTCATGCAAAATATTATGGAAATTTGTTTCTTTTAATTCTTGCCAGCGGAATGCATAATCGCAAGCGCTCGATCAACAGCTGAAATCGTTCACTTTGCAATTACGATTGGTTTAGATTTCAGCAATTTATTGTTATGAATAAAACATTTCGTTAGAAAAAAGGACAGGTGTAAAATCATCAGTGGGTAAGTCAACTCGACTAAAAAAATCTGATCATCGCTTTTTGGCAGTGCAGTTGCTGAATATAAAAAATTTGGGATTGAATTGTTGGGCATACGCCAGTCGTTTTTTTCGCGCCGGCTTTTTGATAAAATCACCAGCCAATCAGAAAATTTGTTATAGTTACGTTAACCAATTGTCGGTGTTGTTCTAAATCTGCAAAAGATAAACAAAGATGGCGGCGTTTCCCGAGAAACGGAACGTAATATGTTTTGCAAAAACTTGACCGAAAGGACGTGTTTTACGGAGTAAAAGCAGGTTCGCGATAACAGAATGGAGGCATAAACCTTAGTCTGTCTTTCTCGGGCAGGACTTTGGTCTGCGGAAACTCAAATACAAAGAGAACGAACGAGAAAGAAAAAATATGGCAATTGGTAGGCAAAACGAATCAACGGAAGAGCTGACGAGATGTTCTCCTTGGAGTCGTTGGTATTGGCAAATGCACGTTCTCGAGGTGGTGGAATAAAGAATATGTGCTCTTCATATGATGGGTGCTGGGCATACCCAAGTAACAATCAACGTTTAAACCGAACGTCCCCAGCTGACAGGCTGGCGGGAAACGATTGCCCCATTCGTTTGAGGAACAAGCGGCTCTCTCATCCTACAGAATCGAATTTCGTGTTGAAAGTAATTCTGTGCGCGGTGAAGTGGATTTTGCACACTGTTCTTTTCACTTTATTTCTCGGTACCGCAGTTCTGGTTGTTCCAATTTCTTACTGTGTTCGGAAAATCGTTTTGCATTGTAGCCTTCGCCATCACCGAGGTGGAAAATTGACGAAGATGTCCGCTTCAGAAGCGGTTTGGCTGGCGAGTTGTGCAAATACTGAACGCGCAACGCCGGTATCCAATATTTTCTTCATTTTTGAGGGAAAGGTTACCATGGAAGAAGTTCATAATTTTGTCCAAGAGAAGTTATTTCTCGAGGGGAAGGTACATGGAAATAATTTGCGATTTTTCAAATTTAGACACTTTCCCGTTCGGGTAATGAACGGGTTCGGATGGAAGGAATTCGACAATTTAAACATTAGCAGTCATGTTTTTGAAAACTTGGAGAAATCATTGATGATCCCCGTGGATTTGAAAGGAATGACACAAACGCCAGATACCGGATATCTTGAAAAATTGTGGCGAGTTTTATTGTTTCCAGAATTCAAAGAAAGTGGTGACACCGGTGTGCTGATTCAAATACATGAGTGCATCGCTGACATCTTCCCTTCGACCAGAGTCGTATTAGAAGCTCTTGATTACAAGACGATATATCTCAAGGGCCAGTGTTTTCTCTTGGGACGACTGGCCACCTATTTTTGTGCTTGCTACACCGGGCCCTTCGTTATTCTCAAAAGGTTGCTTATGAGGGGCCAAAAAAAGTTGTGGTTTACGAGTAGCGAAGAAACTGCTGATCCGTTTCACGTGTCGTGGTCGCGAGCTGTGGATTTGAAATCCGTTAAGAGGATCAAGGATATCACACGCACTAAAGGTAAGTCGTTTGTGTTGTGTACAATATATATAAGTACTTATATACTTTTTTTTTTATGTCATACACTATTTCATTAGTATAATTTCTTGCTGTACAAACTTAACATTCAACCAATAAGGGCTGAATAAAAAGCATTGTTGGTAGTCGTACTGTGACAGAAAGTGTGTCAAGCTGTCACCCTGGCTTTGATTGATGAAATGCTAAATTCTCAGAAATATTTAAGGAAGAATCAGTGACATTTTCTAGGAGAAGTTTGGTTTGGAGGATTACATGTACCCTTGCCAAATAATTGCAAGCTTGTATGTCAGCAGACTTTAAAAAAAGGAGATTTGGTAAATTAATTTTGTAATTTAAACCACATTGAAATCATACCTTATCCATGAATAAATGCATCTTCATATTACATGTAAAAATAAGCTTTGCAGTTTAAGGGTACACATGGTAACTTTTGAATACTGGATTTCATGTAAATGTAGAATAGTGAGAACATTAGTTGTTGATTTTTTCAACATAGAATTTGGTCAGAAAGTGACATTTTGCTCCATACAGCTTAAAGGAAATGTAAAAATAAACATGGTAACAGAGTCAGAAATGGCAGACATGCCACAATGCAAAATTTTTCTCAACTGAATTTTCCTCAGTTTTGTCTGGGATGATCTTCAGGAATTTTTTTGAAAAAAGGAATACTCTATAGTTTTAACTGTTTTGACCATTAAATGCTGCAAATATGTACTTAAAACCATATGCAAAATTAATCTCTGAGTAACAGTTTTTGTCAAGCAAAACAAAATGATAGTGTCTCTCTTTATAACTATTGCCACCATAATATACATTGGGAGAACACTTGAAAGCTTGTAAATCAGTCACCTTTATCTCATTATTTACAAGCTTTTCTCATGGTCTCCCAACATCCTTCATGGGTTACATGTATTACTAACACCAGGAAACCCATAGAAAGTGCAGTCTACTGTTTAAGGAGACAGGTTAGAATATAACCAGGCCATAGGGAAGTCACATATATTTTGGTTCCCATAATTCTGAAGAAAATAATGGCATCAATTTCAGATATCAGATATCAGGTTTTCTTTTCTTTGTCCCCAGCTCATGTCCACCCCTTGATAGCTAGAGCATTTAAATAACCTTCACTGTGGGCAGTATGAACTCATTTTGTCTGACACATAAAATCAGATTTTTGTTGGCACCTCTCAATAGAAAATGGATGAACTGACAGAACTGCATCTACAGATTCTGCATGTATTGTATATTTCATGATTTTTCCGCCATGTTTGTTTTGCAGTATTTATTCAATGCCTAAGGGGTGGTGTATGGTCTTTTAAAGAATCAGTGTCTTTCAAACTTCTAGCCACATTCGTGGACTTAATTACAGTCTCAATTGCCTTTGTAGAAAGGTGTATTTGTCTCTTGACTTCTTTTGCAAGGCTAAAAATAAACTCTACCTCTGGTGGCATAGTCACTGTCCAACACTGTCTCAAGTCTTGAATTTGCCATTTACAATCTTTGATTACTGAATAGCTGCAAGAAGGACACGAATTAGGGCAATAGGACATTTGCACGATGACACTATTTGACTGCAACTGCCAGAATTCAGTTTGTTTTCCTTTTCTAAAATAACAATAGCTCTGATTAAAAGCAAACTCTGAAGGATTCTGGTAGTTGTAGTCAAATGGCATCATCATGCAAAATGTCCTATTGGCTACTCTTGAAATATCAAAATTCAGCTTTATTGCGAGGCCCATAGGACAAAAACAAAGGAAATGCATGTAATGTTACATACACTGTATCTTTAACATTCCTCCCAAAACACATTAATTAAATTCATAAAGGAAATACCAAAGAAATTAATGTTTAATGAGTGTCTTTATATCTGATATAGACACAGCTAAATTATACAGCTGATTCTATCTGGAAAAGTAATAATAAATGCAACAATTATTCTACAAATGAATAGATCTACCACAAACGTTTTTGAAGCTGTTAAAAAAACTTGCAGGTGTGTTATATCGGGTATAAAAACACTTGGCTATGCCTTGTGTTTTTAAACCCGATAAACACTGCTGCTCATTTTTATCTTTGTCTTCTGGGCCTCCGGATGTCAAGTTGAATGTTGAAAAAAATTGAAAGTAGCCTGTTTGTCAACTGTTTTAATAATAATAATTTAATAAAATAATAATAATAATAATAGTAACAGTAATGATAATTGTCACCTTTTATCATCACAAGATAAAAATGCATATCTTACATGTAAATTATATGGTGATAAAAAGTATATAATGATTATTTAAATTTAAATAATTTGAATCTTGACCCAGCAAACCAATTGACTATTCTTGATTAGCCCACTGAGTACAGAAAATTGGGAAAGCATGCAGGCATTTGAAGCAAGTAAAAAACTGAATAACTAAAGGTCAAGCTTTCTTTAACTCTGAGGGGTTGTACTGTTTTGGAGCAGTTGTCCCACTAATGGCATCATGACATAGTAACATGGTAATTTATACTGTATTACATAATTTATCTAGGCATAGTGTTCAACAAGGTAATGTAAATAAATGTGTAGAAAATTTGCATGTTGCTCAAGAAAGCTAATATAATGTTCCTTGTCTGTGAAGGCTTGGCAAATATTGAAAACGATTTTTGCACTCAACTGGTCATGAATGAAATTATTTTGCAAACGTTTCGCTTTCAGCCTGGTAAGGTACTTACTACATGTATTTCAGCAATTTGCACATCACTCCCTGCCTCCACACATACAGTGTACACTATAAAATTATATTCAAAGTTGCTGAATCTAGTAGCTATCTGTACTCGTTCCCATTACAATGTTTGAAACATTTGACCATGAAATATTTGTGTAAAAACGTTTACTTTAACAGGAAAAGGGAGGCAGCATTCAACATTGATAATGAACAGAGACAGGTGTACATTTATGGAAATATTCCAAGAAATTACATGTACATGAAATTTCGTCTTAAAATTTGTTTCGCTTTAGTTAGTCTTGAAGATGCGAATTCAGTTTTTAGTGTTCACAGTGTTACTGTAAATGAAGTTTTAAAACAATTTGTTTTTTTGGTGCATGGTTGTGTTTAAGAAAATTATGCACAGGTGACTATTGAGACCTATTGAATTAAGTTAAACCTAGTATGGTACACAATGCAACGGGCGCACAAATGCAATGGACCTGACTGACGTGTCTTGCAACGATGCACTGAAAATCAAACCTACAAACGAGACCGATACTGTTCACTTTGTTGTCAAATATATAACGAGGGCGCGCGTAGCTAGGGGAGGTAGAAGCAGCTTTACTGTTCCAATAAATATTGCTGTATAAACACTTCCTTAGTAGCTTACTGCTGCTGAAAGAACAGTTACCTTAGACACTGACACCCTTGGCTCTTTTCGTTGCTGTTATAAGAATTGCACCACCTGTCCATATAATGAGCATGGCCGCCAATATTTCACTTTTCACTCTACTAAAGAAAACATCAAATTATATGACATATTATTTGTGATACTGAAAAGCCTTTAAAAAGCCCAGACGTTTTTGGAATCTCAAAAAAAAAAAATGAGTGAGGCTTTCTCCTTTAATCAAGCTAACAATGATAATGTATGCAAACTGGTGTTGGACAGGTATACAAGTGCAAGGGACACTGCTGTTGTATAAGGTTGCGTTCACACTTGGTGCCCGAGGAATAGTGCCCAGGCGCCGGCACAAAACGGTGCTGTGTTCAGACACTGGGTACCCGGTATGTTGATATGTTCACATTCACTCCGTCGGACGCCATTTTGAAATCTAGACCACCCATATATGAGCATAGCAAGGAATTGTGGGTACGCAAAGCCGTGGTTTGTGGATAAAGTGTCAGGGAACTAACGAAAAACGTGTGGGCACAAGGAATCAGTGCCCAGTTCAGTGCCCGAGTACAAGGTCGAGACCTTGTACTCGGGCACGGTGTCCGTACCCGAATTCTGGCGTAGGTACTTGAAAAAAAGGTGCGTTCACATTAGTGCCCATCAAGAATCGTACTTAACTCGGTTACCTTGCTCGGGCACCAAGTGTGAACACAGCCTAAGATATTTCAGTAGTATGACTAGCAACCTTTGTGGTTTTTCCAGGTGTTGAGGTATGGAATCCCAACACATGGGTTCCCAAGTCTCTACTGATTTTCGTTAGTAAGTAAAGGGAGTACTACAAATTGTATCGTGTATTTCTTGGCCAGATTATCTTGACTGAAATAAGATGTTAAAACTTTTGTAAGTTCATTGCGTTTTTATTGTTTCAGTGGAAGTTGTTCTTCTCTCCTGTGTGGCGGGTGCAATTCGTTCTTTCCTCCAGAGATGCAGAGTGCAAGACCCTGACGATATGCTGGTCTGTATAAGAACTGATATCAGACCCCAGCACACGGGACTAAACCTGGACAACAAGTTTTCTCTCGCCTTTATCAAACTTCCAGTCGGCACGGAAGGTCGGTTCCCAGTTTAAGAGTCGTCCTGAATTCTTTTGTCTGCCAATCTTTAGTGTTTGGTTCGAATAAGGTCATGTTGTTCATTAGTCGTTTTCAAGATGAAGAATCTTAAATCAAATCGTGTGATACAGGTAAATTTAGTTCTTGTTTCTGTTCAAGGTGCATGACTGCAACTTACAGTGTACATAGGAAATTTATCCTCGCCCTTAGTCTTTCATATAGTTTTGCGGAAGAAAGTACGAAAGAAATGAACAAGCAAATATGCTCTTCAGAATTGTACAGTTGTGTTAAAGGTCGGATGAAATCTGCATTACATGTACGGAAGCAACTTATATAACTTTTCCTCCTAGCTTGGAAAGGGTCTTGATTTGTTGTAGATTTAAAGTATCCCAGTGTGCCGCAACAACTTTCTTTGAAGAAAATGTTTTAAAATCATTACTTTAGCCAATGAGCTAACGCAATTAATGCCATTTTTATAGGTGCAGTTCCTCGACTTTGGGAAACCAGACGGAGAATAGATAAGTTTTCGTTCACTCTTGAAAATATCATTTTTTATGGATTCATCAAGCTCTGCCTTCTACTGTTTCCACTGTCTGTGGTGAGACGGCTCATTAACTATCTGATTAACAAAGTGTCGTGCACAGTCACACAAATTCCAGGACCAAACACGCCCGTCTATCTGAATGGCAAAATGGCAAAGATGATGGCGTGTTGGACTCCTAGAAAGACCGAAAATGGTTTTTCAATTTGTTTGACAAATCATGGTGGACAGATTCATCTTGGCCTCGTTAGCCATCACTCACAAATCAATGACTCTTCACTGTTCCTCGCAGAGTTTGAGAGGGAGGTAGCAGATTTAGCAAATCATTTGGGCAAAAGAGCATTGCCGTCTCATTTGCGATGGCGCCTTAAATTGGATCAACGAGTGAATGAAGTTGCGGAAGAGAGGGAAATCAGGGAGGAGGAGGCTGTGTGAAAACAATCACCCTAGTTATTTATTGTTCATATTTGCCCAGTTGTGAAAGATTTTTTCTTGTTCCAAAACCAATATTTAATATATTGTAAACGAGACACGATAATTACTTTATCACCTAATTAGGCTGGATCCTTCCAGTACGCTCAAATGATCAACTCATATTGATTGGCCATGATCCACAAGAAAACAACATTCAGACTTTGGGGTACCGTAAATGACTCAGGGTCACAGGCAAGGAGGAGATATAAATTCAGCATGTTTACTGAACTGCTGTTGTGAGTTTGAAATCACCCACACCCTCTAGCCTCTTTTTGCCAGTGAATTTTCTCAACTTCGCCGCTCGTCATTTTTTTTTTCTTTTTCCAATCTTACATTTGTCTCTCGCACGACGCGCTGTTATCACTTGCACTGCTTCCGCAGACCACCCGAAGACCACCCAGTGGCACTCGCCAGTCAAAATCAATTTGTGAAGTACACGACTCGGTAATGTGACACTAAATAAGACAAGGTATCCTATTTATTTTGTACTGAGTTACCGTATTTCCGTGCCAATAAACAAAGATAATCGTATTGATGAGGAATTCTTGAGTTTCCTCGAACTCTTACGTGGAGTGGACGATAGAATACCTATTTATTTATACGTTCAAATCGGATTTTTTTTATTTCCATTAATATAGTGATGTTATTAATTAAGATTTGATGTTCCCACCTATTATAATAGTTTTATATGTTGCAGAAAATAGGATTATTTATTTATAAAGTAATATTGATCACCATTGATTTCTTTTAATATAGTGATTATATCAATTTAAGTGTTAATTTCTTTGGAGTTTAATAGTTTTTCATGGGGTAAAAAAGAAATAGAAAGCTCGTTTATTAGCATTTAAATCGAATGCTATTGACTAAACGCACAAATAGTATCGAGAAATGAATGTCGCTCAATTCTTTTAATAATAAATACCTTACAGGAGCCCGAAGTGAATAAACATTTTAGTTTATACCATGTCGTAAAAGATGCAGTTAACACACCAATTTGCTAATGATCAGTTCCAAGTGAAGTCTGAGTAGATCCAGTCCTTTGTGGGGCAAACGGTCAAAATTAGAATTTCAAGTTACGTCCTAAAATGGCCGTTTGCCTCCACCAAGGACTGGATCTACCCACAGCTCACTTGGAACTGATCATTAGCAAAATGGTTTATTGGATGCAGGAGAGTCGTTGTATTTGTCGGTATTCCACAGAACCTTTTCATGCTTCATTGCATTAGTTATATGGGGCTAAGTGCTTTGTGTGGCAGATAATAAAATAGTTCTGCGCTCTTTCTCGCCGTGGTATGTTATGGAATATTCCAGAAATCACTTGTACTTTCTTGGTGTTTATTATGGCAGGGCTTGCAATGTAATATTGCCATAAAAACTCACCGACGACTTTGAATCATTCAAATAATCAACAATTGGCCAATATATGGGTCCACCCAGTGTTGGCCAATTTCGGTACGGGGCCGATGCCAACAAAATAAAGTGACTTTTCACTATACTATTCGGAAGCATTATTACCTGGTGTTGATACCTTGTCATAAAAAAGAAAAAGCAAGCTGTATGGTTGTATGTTATGTATCAGTCAAATAGCTATTAGTCGGTGTGTAAGGAATTGTGGTGAAATGGAGTTATCAGTATGTATAAAAACTCAACTTTTAATATTTATTGTAAAGTCTCAAAACCATACACCTTTGCTGGGTAAAGGATAGGTATGAGAAACAACAGAAAAGAATTTATATGAAAAGTGTCATTAGACATTCTGTATTAAAGCTGACATTGTAATGAGAAGTTTTCTGTGTTGGTTGATCATTTGTGAGGTAGTTGTTCAGTTATAACAGGAGATTACAAGATATGTCTTACAGCTACATGAACCAGCCGTACTTTCAATTCATCTAGTTTGCCTCTGAGACTGAGTTTTGCAACTGAAAACAAAGCTGAACAGCCTTTAGACTGATTGCACAAGGTGGAAAAAAGAAAAAACAACAACAACAACAACAACAACAGACGCTCGCAGTGAATGCGACCATGAGTGATGTACCTTTCCATGGGCTCCCGACACAGTTGTATTTAAGCTGAACAGCATTTGGCGGATTTAAGGGGTAATGCCCGCCACCACGCGGCCATGGTAACATGTGTGGCTTTCAGTTTACGTGGACTCATTCATTTGTGAGGTTTTGGTTTTCGGATATTCTTGTCACACTAAACAACATCCCGAAGCTTCACATTTCCATTGCCATATTGCGTATGGTTGTGGATTTTTGAACGAAATGAAAGGGTTCCGCCTTAGAAGACTTCAAGTCCCTTCACTCGGTTAAACCCGAATCAAGTGCATATTTAACTTGGATAATTGAAAATTAAATCACTCTGGTAAACATTTGATTGATTACTGTTTTACTGCACGGATTAAGATTTCAGATTGTCGAGCAAATCTAATTACATGTATCTCATTCTCATTTATGTAAGAAACTTAAGCTTTATTTGGCAGCGATAAGAACTTCCGTTCATGTGGAAACTGAACCTTTATTAAAAATTTCACCAAGGACGTTTTATACTTTCATTTGGGTAACAGTTCACTTCACAGTGAATTTAGAGGCGAATCATTTATGTCTTTAAAACATGGCTTTTGTTTGATCTTACAACGAGGCTCATTATTTTAATACTAATGCAAAGAAAACACTGAAACAAGATGATGAATGCGACTATAATTTATTTCATTTATTTCGAAACTACGTTTAGTTCCTAACGATTTTGGGCACAAAAAAGTATACTTTCATTACAATCAAGATAAAAGCTCTAAAGGAGATCGTAAGTTGGGGTAATGTTAAGATTGGTTGCTAAACAGAGGTCTCTATCTGCGTAAACCTATCGCCATATGACTTTGTTCAAGTTCAGCCCCGTACCTCTTGTTTGATGATATCTTTTGCACCTGTAGAACTAAAAACATTTCGTTTTACTAGTTTTTCTTCTGCTGTGTTCGCCTGTGGTTATGAAGTCAACTGCAGACGTCAGTGATTGTTGGAGTTCAAGCTTCACTCCAGGCTAAAAGAGATTACGTGAATTTGAACATGAAATAGGCTTAAATAACATCTGCAAAGTTGCGTTTCCGGTTACTGAAAGAAACCAAATTTTGATCCTTGTGCGTCAATGGCACTATTCAGTTTTCCCGTAAACGTACCGACGCTTTAATTAGTTTTGATCATTTCTTCTTTATTTTTGATGGTAATACTAAAACGTTTTGACGTTTGACAATGCCACTTGACAATTCACAACCACTACTGAATACCGTTTTTTGACCAAGGAGCATGGACAATGAAGACTGTGCGGTTGATGCTCTTCCATAAAGTCTGACGGATTGACACTTGCTAAGCGTAACTCCTAAGGTGCGTTTCCGCTTTTTAGTCCCCAGTGGGTCGCTTACTGAAAAAATGTCAGTCCAAGGTTGTGTAACCTGGCACTGCTTGTAAGAAACAACAGAAAAGCCTGTACATGCATTGCTTGTCAACAAATCCAATCTTAGCTGTTAAATACCTATTAGAATGATAAGATCTGACATCCTGGAGTGTTTCTTAATGCGCTGTTTCTCGAGATTTCAGCACTAAGCTGTTCAAAGTCAAATCACTCTTGATGAACATGAATGGCAAGAGGACTCCTTTGACGCATTAACATCAGGAAACAAACCCAACCCGTTTCCCCTAATTGACATTTATTTGTTATGAAAGTAAACCGAGAGCTCGCATTTCAACACACAAAAAGCCATCGCATCGCTGAAAGCAGGGAGCTGAAAGAGTTCCGCTAAACAGATGTCAAATTAGAGGCACACAAGAAGAAAAAAAAAAAGCAAAAGGAAGAGTGATTCCGCTCAAGATAACTTATTGGATATTTCGGATCCTTATTAACGAACATACACCGCGACAAGTGCAATTAAAACCAAGGAAGACTCACGAGTATTCATCATCTATCGTCAAAAATGAATCATTCCGAAGCAAATCTTTCTGAAGGGACACAAGCGCCTCAAATGGACTACATCGCAGAACCACTTGGTCTTCGAATTTTCCGTTTAACTGTTTACGTGATCATATTCTTGTTGGCGACTGTTGGGAATGCTCTTGTGATCTTTGTGGTGTACAAAACACGAGAACTGCATACCGGTAAGAAATGTTCCTTGATTGAATTGACACTAAAAAGAAGAGCCTTTAATAGGATCAGTGGCCGGGAGCTGGCTTGATTTGTTAACTTAAACCCACCTAGTACCAGGCGCATGAACTGAATTCGACAATATGATTTGTATCAACAAAAGATTTAAAATGGCAAGATTAATGTTTGTTAATACAAAATTGCTGTACAGAGGCCCTTTTATAGCTCTAGATTCTTATACATGTTACTAATCCGCCAATTGACAACTTTCACAGTGTTGAGAAGAATTACCGACATAATCAGCTTAACATCGCGGCCTTTTACTCTCATTCAGAGTGACTGTCATTATAAATTCGTGCAGGTCATTGATTGATATGATACACAAAAGTACAGATGTTTTGCAAAGCTTGTAAATAGAGACGGCCTGGCTGCACACACATTTCTTCTTTTCTTAATGAATAAGAGAGCTTACAATGACGTCCTCCGTTTTATTGAAAGGACAAAATGTTTTCACTTTCAAGGCAAACAGGGGCAACCCCATTTACTGTCCTGTGTAAACATACTATTAAGGTCGGCGTCACGACCATTCACTGCGCTTGTTTTTTGTCAACCTTCGGGTGAAGCCTTTTCTTCAACCAACGTTGTTCAAAGATAAAAATCACTGGTTATATGGCCATCTTCTCTCCGTACCACTTTATTTCAAATTGTCGTTCTTGTGTATCAGTTTTGCATCGTAAGTACGTACAACATTCCATTAAATTTACACTGTTTAACACCACAAAAGAACAGAAAAGGATGGAAAACAATAATTGGACTAACAATCTCGGCGACGGCCTTCTAATTTTGTTTATTGAGGCACCTCAAACAGGAGATGGGAAAGAAATGGTAGACTTTGCGAACAGTGTGGTTTGCCCTCAGTTTCTAATGGGTGGCCCGAGTCAAAATTCCTCTATGGCCATTTATCGCAGCTTAGAGCAGATTATACTTTTTCACATTCCATGCGTTTTCGTTGAAAGCTGGTCAATCAGTTTTGTATTCAATGCTTTGCATACAAACACCGATTTTTATGTAAATAAAAGTCGATCATTGTAAAGTTCCTGAGCAAGAGAAAGAGCCAGACCTGAGGGCATTTTTGTCACATGGTGTACACAAGAACTTTGTTTTAACGTTTGGTGACGTCCATCATTGGTTTAAAATTTCGTTATTCTCAAGATCATTGCAATGAACGCCAGTTCAGTTGTAAGCGGGTCCCCTTTGGAACAGCTAGTCATCCGGCCTTCTGTGAAATTTAAATATAATCTTGGCCGTTTCTCTCCTATAGCCCGAAGGAGCTTTATAGCCCAGAACTCCTGTATACGCGCAAAAAGAATCTAGCTGGAAATCTAAATCTTACTTCGGGACCCAAGATGTAGTTACGTAGGGTATCATATTTTTTAGTAATTTACTCAAGTGAGCCATTTCAGTTGTTTATGGTTTGTGATAAACGGCCATACGTATCTGACGAAATTCAATTCAAATTCAGTCGGTTATTGCGTTATCTACTTGAACGTTCAGTTTGGGCCGTCTGATCACAGTTCTCTGGACAGCCTAGTTTGTCCGCTATTTGCCTACAACCGCAGTCGCTCGCGCGACTCGTAGTGAGAATTCTATAACAGCACGTCTGGCCCGCAAAATTCACAGTAAAGAATGCGTGGAATTCATCGAAAATAGGTTATCAAAAACCAGGTTAATTTATGGGCGGCTAACCAAAACTACAATTGTAGATCTGATGACAACACCTGCGGTTTGCAGCGTGTCATCGAAAGAGCTCGATTTTACAAGCGCTTCAGCGACCGGAATTTCAGGCTATGTCTACACTATAGCGGATAGCTCTTGGGCCGGCACGAAAATCATATCGGACAGGGCTTTTGTTCACACATAAAACGCTTATTTTCGGGGCGATTTCTGTAACGGAGCGAAGCTGCGCCGCGTCGATCTTTAAAGTGAATCGTCTCGACTTGTTCCAGTTCCGGGCCGTTTCTGTTCATACCAGCCGTAGTAATTTTCATGCCGACATGATAAACTATCCGGTATAGTGTAGACATAGCCTCAGCCTTTGTGTTTGAAAACTGCCTCGGAAGAGTTTACCCCTTTTGGTTCAAGTTGGGGGTAATTCACAACCTCCCAAGAAGTTTACACAAGTGACCGGAGATAGGCGTTTAATATACTTGACAACAGGGGAAGTGGTAAAGATTTCTTCCCCATAATGGTCTGGGTGGTCAAGTCATTGTAACAAATTGCCTGGCAAACTGCCCAGAATTTTTATTGATTATACTGAAATTTTGAGGACTGTTAAAGCCGCTTGGGATCTACTAGACCATGTCATAACTTACCCTGCCGGCAGAGTCTCCTTCGGTCGGGAAGATCTGATCTAGGAAGATCGAAGGAGACTCTGCTTGCAGGGTAGTCATAACCTGGTTTGTCATCCAAAAGAAGGCAGAAGCATTATAAATTTAATTACTTCATTAGGCTGTTAAGCTAAAGACGTAGGGTCAAAGGCTACTTTAAATTATGTCCATGAATACAATACACACCCCACTGTAGTTACATGCTAACATGTAGACTATTTTGAGGCCTGAAAGTATTAATTTCAGTGATAAATTGTGCTTATCCAGAACTTTATCCGTGTACGTTGCTTTCAGTTGACTGCCACGACTTTCCTCCCACTTTTATTCTTTCCTACCTAACATTTGTATACCTGCGAGATGTGCCTCGGTCGGTTTATGGTGAGATCAATCGAATTCACAAGCACGGACAAAGTGTGTTCAATGTCCTACAGTTACTTTTCATGATTATTTGAAGTTTTCAAAATCAGTATTTTACGTATGCATTGCATTGTGCAAAAATCCAAGTAAAGATCCGATATCTGCCGCTAGAGTTACATTGTTCGGATGGATTGATAATCCAACTTACTTAAAATCATTCCAGTGTAAGGTTAACACGAGAACATACCAAGCACAGTCCATTATTAATCCGTTTTATGGCTTTGGAAATTGAAAGTTAAGTGTCGTTATTGGTGCTGTCGTTGACTTTGTTGTTCTTGTTGTTTCCACTGTTATTTTTATATCGTCACTGTGAAAGACAGATAAATCCACAGTCACAAAACCTATGACCAGAAATACATTAGGAAGCTCTTTTAATTCCCTAAGGCTTTAATATATTATCATCCCACTATCTTCCCTATACATTTTAACATTGCTCCGAGGCTTAAGATCAGAAAAGATATGTCCTGACCGTATTCTTAGTTTAATCTTCAACGGATTATACCCTCTTCTGCAAGACTTGGCATTGCTTTTATTTATTTTCCGACCTTCGTTTAATTTATCGGTGGTTTACTTCTTTAATCATATTAGTTGTGTTATTACTTGTCTTATTCTTATACTGTAATTTTTCTGTTTTTATTTTGGCACTGACTTGGTAATTTCCATGTGTAACAATAATCTTCGAGGTGCCAGTTTAGAAACAAAGATCAGATCTCCCAAGTTCAGAGAATGGTCCGGGCAGTGTGAAATCGAGAAAGAAAAAATATCTGCGAAATTAAAGCAGGTGGAAAATTTCTGGATGTATTTAGTTCCAACCATAATGCTTTACAGAATTGGACGCCGATGCATTCTTAGGTAAATTGAGAGTTTTATCTATGAAGAGTTTCAAAAGGTCGATTCACGCAAATCTCCGACCAGTATTTTGAATTGTCATAATCTGAAAAACATGGTCAAAACTCAGTGATAGATGTGTTTATGGGCTTTTATCACACTGTACTATTTCTTCGCAGTGACGGGTCATTTAATCGCCAATCTAGCTGTTGCTGACCTGGGAGTTGGACTGCTGTGTATCCCGTTTACAGTTGTTTACTTTGAGCTCAATTTCTACTGGCCGTTTGGTCCTGTCATGTGCAAACTTCTACCAGCTCTCATGCCGTGTTTTGTGATGGGATCTGTTGGAACCATGCTGGCCATTTCAGTTGGTAAGTTCTGCATTCTCCTCAACCGCTTTGATAGAAAGATAGGCAGATAGGCAGACAGACAGACGGACGGACAGACAGACACACAGTCAGGTGGCCAACCGGGTTTCTAAGCTTCTAAAATTAAGTTACTTGATTATGCTAATGCACCTCTTCGCAAGTGAAATTTTAAAGGATTTGTTTTTTTTTTTGATATCTTTGTTTCGATTTCTTCAACTTCATAAACACTAAATCATACCGTAACAATCAGCATACATAATTACTGCCCACTCGATGGTTTGTTAGCTTTTTGCTGCTTTTTCAATAGATCGTCACCAATCCATTGTGCACCCATTTGGCATGCGCATATCACGGTCTCAAGGAAAGCTGATCATGGTGTTGATATGGCTGACAGCTCTTTTGCCCGCCTTCCCAATGCTGGGAGTCATGAATGTTATAAAAACTTCAAGAGGAGTAAGTTGTATAGAGTTTTGGCCAGAAACCACAGGGCTTCCCTACGCAAAGATTTATTTGTTGTGCAGCTTCGCGCTGACCTACGCGATTCCTCTCCCAATAATGATTCTCATCTACATAAGAATTGGACTTAAACTTCGTCAAGCAATCAAAGAAGGTGCTGATAGACCAGGGTTTACTCAAGCTCAGGCCACTAAAAGGATCATCAAAATGCTGTCCGCCGTGGTTGTTTGCTATGCGTTGTGTTTTCTTCCATTCCACACCTTGTATTTTATGATGGATTTTGGAGGATATACTTCCAGGTAAATAGCGAAAACTTTAATTACTTGATTAAGTAATATCAGGTTTTTACTGTCACGTCGTACTAACTTTCAACCATTATTCAGTTAAAAAAGTGAATAAGACATCCAATCTCTCGTGCATGATGCATTTAATTTAGCGAACTCCCTCAGTGATATTTCAAGAATAAGCCCTCACTAAAATGTCCAAGAATTTTTGTCTCCGCTTAGAGGCCTCTGGTTGCAGTCGGCCCTGGCTGATCATAATGTATCATGTAAATATACCCTATTCCAAAATAGCTCCCATTCTAATATTCTCTTGTTTTTATTCAAATTAGCCTTTACTGCCTCGTTCTTAAGAGTAAAATTAAAAAAATATATATTTTACCTTACTTGAACGAGGCAACAAGGGATAACTTGAATAAAAACAAAATATTAGAATGGGAGCAATTTTGGTACAAGGTGTATAAGACAGTTTGGCGAAAGACAAATGGGACATAGCACTCGGCAAGCTGCTGATAGCTGGGCAATATCCGCTGACCCACTGGATACTTAACAACAAGACCTGATAAAGAGATGCACTGTTGCATACATAATCCGCTTGGTTAATAGGTCTCCGCTTTTGTTGGCTTCTATTCTTAATTGCTTCTTATCTGCACGCACGCACTTCCTTTAGCTAAATAAGCCAGATTCCCTCTCCAGCCTCAGAAAACAATCGACTTTGTTTTGCGCTGCTGCATTCCTCCGCGGCCTACAAACGATCGACATTTGAGGGAAGATGCAAAAGGGCAGCCGTCTGTGTGGAGATAAGCGTCACCGCCCTCTGTGTTCTCAGTCGATGTTGCTTGGCGAAAAAAAAAACAAAAACAAAAAACAAACAAACAAACAAACAAAAACAAATTGCTGCTGTCTTACGTATTTTGCTTGTCTCCTTCTCTCGCAGGTTCTATCCAATCCTCCAAAGCTTCTCGCAGTTTGTAATGTTCTCAAACAGTGCTTCTAATCCACTGCTCTATGCATTCATGGGAGATCAGTTTAGAATTGGATTTAAACAAGCAGTTGCTTCTACCAGAACGAGTTTTAGGTCCACTTTCAAAGGCTGGTCATCAAACCTTACAAGTGACACCTAAACAGTAGTTAAACGTGCCTAAGGATAACCCTTGTTGCAGTTTATGTAAATAATACCGGCTACTTGTACACTGTACACGTCAGGCATCATACCAAGAATTCCCAAGTCACGATGAACGAAGGGATTTTCACGTTCTTGGATAACCTTTTTCGCAGCGTTAACTGATATTCCTGCTTACCACTTTTCCATGCATTGCTCTGAATAAAAAAAAATGAACACTTAAACTCGAACTTCCCGTTTTGAATGATCTACGCTATCGTGTTAAAATGAATTTTGCGAAATCTCGGGAGATTTCTTAGGATCCAATGCGTTCACATGTCAAGGACGTCATTCTGCGCTACGACCGCCATATTGGATCCTCTATCTCAGATTTAGCACACATTTACCGCTTTCATAAATGATTGAGCCACTCTCATTTCCTTGGGAAATGTTTACATCAATGAATTGAAGCCAAAATGATGATGATGAGTGGTACAAAAACGACATATTGGGCCGCCATAATGATGCATTGGGACGGAACAAACAAAGAAGTTACACATTCAATCTACACCGATATAAGCAGTTTCCCGCCACCATTTTTTTTTTACAATAAGGAATAAAATTGAACGGCTGAGCTAAATCTGTCTTAAGTCGGCTTTAACGCCTTGATCTTTTTTACTTCAGTGTTCACGAGAACAGTTAATATAAGCAATTCAGCAATCAGAAGAGTTAACGATCTGAAGGCTAGTTTCTAATAGAATCACACCAGATCGAAATGGTGCAACGAGACAATCAGAATGAAAAACAATTACATGTATCCGCCGCATAGCGCCGGAAAATACGCGCGTGCAAGTCACGGTTGGTTTTTCATTGGTTAAGAAAGTAGCCAATCATACAGAGAAGTAATACAAATCAAAGCAAACGCCCTTACGATTCGATGCTCAAAGGGAAAGCGCTGTATATAACGAAGCCTTACTGGCACGGGTACATCGAGTCTTACATATCGCCTGGGGTTTGATAAGATAAAATTAGCTAAACTTTCGTGGCGTATATGCCTCACTGGCCATCATGTCACGATATCTTCTCAATGTCGTGTACGCTCCTGTTTTTTCAACAGATACATGTTCCTCTTGCAATCGTATTTTCAAGTGCTGATGTATGGGAACAGTGCGACCAATCCGGTTTTATACGCCTTCCTTGGTGACCAGTTCAAGAAGGGATTCAAAAGAGCAATAGGCAAAGGAAGTCGGAGGGGATTTAGTCCATACGCCCAGAGGACGTTGAGCACTCGGGTGTCGACACTATAAAGCTATTAAGGGAAGGCCCTCGGGCGAACAAGCCTCATTATGTATAGCATGTATCCGTTGAGCTACGGTTTAAATCATCAGTTCTAAGCATCGTTTTGTTGGATAAGACCAAGAGGCCATCGGGTGCACCGCCGATGCCGGTATCTGCGTGGCAAATTCATGGAATTGTTTTCTTGAACTTTGTTTTATGGATTTTCAAGATGAGTCGTCGAAGTATGCCTAAGAGTAGTGCAAATGCACCGCAGATTTGTCTACTAGCCATCAATTATATCATCTTATTTACATCATATATCTGGTAAACGTAATTGTTCTTGGAGAATTAAGTACTACGTGGCTACCAGATGGTGGCGTGATACCAGCTTTGACAACAGGATTTAAGACGTATTAATTTATACTATCAAATTTTCCAAACCATTTTGGACACTGTTTTCGAGATGTTTGGGTGGTCAAACACTGCAACATACAGTGTATTTTATGTCTAGTTGATGATCGAGGAAATAAATATTAAAAATATTTATTGGTCAGGATCCGGTACACGTATACACCTGGAATGATTTCAGAAAGGAAGAACGTTCGAAATCTGCGTATTTGCCATTTGATATCACATGTGAATAAACGAGCAGGTTCAGTTATTTCTCAAAATATCGCTAATGATATGTTTAATTTGGAACCAGTATAAATCCCAGCTTAAGTATACCCCGTGATCTCGCCGCGCGATTAATGTAATTACACTTGGCCTTCCTCCAAGTGTTTTCTCAGTTATTCACTTCAGCAAAAGTCTCTATTAGCATAGTATCAACAATCGCTATCTTGATTTTTAATTGGATACAGAGGCGAAATTTGGAAAATTGTGTTTCAGTGAAACAGTTGCTTATACATTGCTAAAACTAAAAGATTTTCAATTTGTCAATGCATGTCGATTCCATTGGAACGGATAACTACTGACACCACTTTGCGTCAAGAGTCCATCGCAGTGGCTGCAACACATGAAGAAAATGTTTCATATCTTGAGCTCGTCGACATTTCAACAGCAACGAACAATTGCCATGGCCTCTTCCTCGCGATCAGATAGCGGGAAGCAGCGAAAATGAACTGGCAGGCGCACGAACGGATATGTTAGCACGCCGATTTTCGCTGCCCCGGCTCTTCTTATCATGCATAATTATATGAAATGGTTTCATAGGCTTTTCCCTTATTATAACAATAAAATGTTAGGAAAATTTGTGGACTGGTTCCGCTTAGGGTGCTAAAATCTACACATGTAAAATGACCGCTGGCACTGTTGTACCAATTAAGGGGCCTTAATCGATCTGAAAAATGACGGGAACCGTAACAGTGTAGCCAGGTTTTAAAATTTGCCGATTGGAAAAAAAGTGGTTCCACCACGAGAAAGAGCATCGCAAAAATTGTAACCTGGCCACCTTTGGGGCTGTTCGGTTAAATAGGAGCTGAATAAAAGGCTTATGAAAATCATGATCATGAAAAATTCGGGACTTCGTATGAAATGGGGAGGGGGGGGGGGGGGGAACTTTCTAAAATAGAGAGTTTGCATGGGATTTTCTACATTTTTAAAGTCATGTTTTCTGGTTACTTTTCATCTGCACATGCACAAGCTCCCTAAACCACTAACGTTTAGATGCCCTTCCATGTGAGAAGCCATTCACTTCAATTTCTTTGGTTTTAATTTTCTTTCCCAGACCCTTTCTCTTTTATGTTCCAGAATGGGCTATTTGTTATGCAAATACATGCGCATGTTCCTTGTCAATACCAGTCAATTTGTTGTTTATGTTGTTTTTTTGTTGTTTAGTTCCCTCTTAGGGGTTAAAATAACTTAAAGCCACGCCCACAGAACGAGATTCGGGTACGTTTTCAGTATAGGGTTGTTTCCAAAGTATCCGACGAACACCCATTTTTTCGTCCCCAGCCTCCCGTCCCCGTCAGGGGGACGCGAGTGCGACGGTTGAACTTTCTTTTTACATATTACCATCGTTTTTTCTGATCACGGCCGTGTGGTGCTCAGTTAGCACGTGACATGTGGTTAGTCGTGAGCGGGGCATGCATACCGGGCTCTTGACGTGTCACTATCCGGTGCGCAGGAAAGTTTAACCCAATGAACCAACCTATCCTTCAGCTCAGTGGTCCTCAGCGGTAGAGCACCCAAACTGTCTTACTCCTTCTCGGATGATCTTGAGCGTCCGTACGTCACTCAACGGAATTACACGCCTTTCGTTTCAGTACTTTTACTTTACTCTATTAATAATTAACCGAGCAAAGTACTTAGAACCATAATTGTCCCGTCCCGATGACAAATACTCAACGCATGTCATTATATCGGTAGGACCGTGACAACAGTAAAAACGTAACTGAATAACAAGAAAGATCCTCTCGCAAATAAAAGAATATCTAAAGCGAAGAGGTCACATGCAAAGCCGATCCTCCTGTTTTCGATTAGCAGAGGACAGGAATTCCATATTTGGGAAACTAGACAGTCAAGATAACATGATTTAAAGCATCCATACTTACAAATAGCATGAATTCGTGTAACTTAACACGTACATTTTGAACATGTTTTGAAGGAAGTGAATGAACGTAGCTTAATTAATGTGTCCACCCAAACGTTTCCACATTATAATTGAGCTTTCGTCACTGCATTCACATGCTATATATAGAGCTATCGAATTAACTGGGGACATGACATTGGTAAAAAAAAAAAAAAAAAGCGAAAAATGACACGGACATACAACTGACCGAGACACGAGATACACAATAACGCGAAAAAATGTTGATTTGAGGACCAGGTCCGTGATTGCAAAAGATATATCTGGAATGTTATCTAAAGTAAATTGTAAATTACCTAATGATTTCGTTAATCGGCTTTGTTTGTTGAGTGCAGTGCCCCGTGATAAAACTGAGCAGTTATGCCCAAGTTTTGAATTCTTATTGCACTCTTATCATCTAGCGTCTGAAAAGCTGACATTGTTCTTGACCCTAATTGTGATAGATTTGCAGCCGTTGTCGAAGACCAGTGGTGAACTCCCAAAGGAAAATGTTACGTAATCTTCGGGGAGGTGCTCGCCTTCTCTACGGGGAAGGACTTAAATTAATGAATTGAAGGATCAAGGAAACGAGAAACCATATACTTAGGTGGCTTAAAGGAGGATTTTTTCCACATTCTTTAATAGTGTTAGTGAACTCGTTTTTTTTTCACGTAAGATTGTCCCTGTAAATCTCCTGTAAAAATTCACCCTGACCCTAACCGTTGCTGACTTACAGTGTAACGAAACTGGCCATGTTTTTATTTCATGATCCTCAATTCCAGTGGCACTGAAGGCCGGTCGTGTTTTTCATACCAGAAAACAGTAGAAAATATCGTCGCCTCAACGGCGAGACGATTGTTTATGGCGTTTTCACTAGCAACTACAGCGGACAACATCAATTGTCCTCATTTTAAGCCGATCTCAGGGCAAGTCTAAAATAGACGTGCATGTTTTTCTGTTTTATGGACTTAAGGGACCGGTCATTATTTAGCAGGAGGGGACTGGGGGAGAGAGGGCTACTAAACTGAGAATTAGTTGGCCAAGAAGTTGTGGCCCTCCCTTCTAAAGGGTCTCTGACCCTCCCCCCCTCCTCAAAGTGAGGCTAAAAAAATAGTGACCCTCCCCCCCAAATGTAATAGCCTCCTCCCCCCCCCCCACCCACGAAATAATGACCGATCAGTATATCCACGTGCCGAGTTTCAAGCCGTCCATTTGAAAGGGAACACATTACTTTTTTAGAAGAATATTGTTGACAGCTTCAACCTATTGACGCTAACGACGAACTCAAGTTGCGGCCACTGCAAATGAAATGCTTGCAGTGAGGTGCTAATTACGTCCAAGCTATTTCAGGTTTTTAGCCATTCCGGAAAGCTCTTGATGGCAGACTAATTACTTCTGCAGCAAAATCCTTCTAAAAGAAAAATTACGTTGAGTAAATATTGGCTTCCCCGGGATCGTTTAATGAAAATCCAAGATAAGAACTGGCGATGGACGATTCTGTAAACAGAGAATATTGGATGTAACGCGGCCAAGGTTGATGAGCAGCTTTTATGGAATGGGACACTGTTATTTAAAACCAGCGTTATACCAGATTTTATCGTTCTCACGGCATTGTTTCCAGGAGCTCAGAAAGGTCGTCTTCGGGTTTCCATAGCGTGGTGGGATTTTGTATTTTCCAATTGTTTTTCGTCCGTTGTGGAAGTCTATCGGTTGCTACTGAAATGATGGAGCCTACAAATTCAGCGAGCTTCGTGAACATCAGCACAACCGCTGCCCTCATCGCGTCTGGTGATGAATTCATAAAGGAGCCATTGGCGTCGAATATCTTTCGGCTAATTGTGTACACGATTATTTTTCTCTTAACTATCGCTGGAAATGCTTCTGTCCTCGCCGTGGTTTACAAGATAAGGGAACTTCATACCGGTAGGTAGATAATCTATCTTTTTTTTAATGTGTGGCAAAGAGCATATTCGATACCCTCGAACGTACATGTTTCATTGGCCTGACCAGATGACGAACTTCAAAAACGAGCCACTTCTGTGGATCGATATGTTGCCTTCAATGTGTTGGATAAATTATCATATTTTTAATGGTTAAAGTTGCTAGACGCCATTTTTGTGAAATTGGCAGAATGCAAAATGCTCTAAACATGGGATAAAGCCCGAGGGTCAAGCTTTTATATTCAATTATACCGCCAGTTTTGTGGGCGATGTTTACGCGATCGAAGATTTATATTGAAAGGTTAATGGTCAAAGCCGCATGCCCGATGTTTGGACCACTTGCTGGGACATAAGCAGTTGGCGTCAAGTGTAAGTTATTGGAAACGTATTTCCTCTAAATTTTTTTTTCTTTTCTTGCGTGATTGCGTCTACAATGTTCGTGATCCAAAGGAAAACTGTTTGCAGTGATGTTTATTCTAAGCGTTTTAGCAAGAGCCTATCTAGCAGCCAATCTCACTAATAGAGCCCAATGAAGATTGAATTGTTTGCAGATTACAAACTGTAATCAGGAAAAAAATATCCATTTTCCAAAACAATTAAAATGTAATACGGCCTATCATGCTGAGATCAACGTGTCTACTAAAATACTTTCTTTGCCAAAACACTTACGATGCTCACCTTTCCAGTCTGACCTAAAAACTAGCTGGTCGAAGAATAGTCCGTAGAGGCAGCTGTCAATTTCTAATAATTCTAAAATGCAATAAAACTTGGAGGATGGAATAAATGAACTTAATACCAACTGAAAGAGAGCACGGAGATTTGAATGAGTGCAGATGAGATTACGGGAAATCTACTAAGTTTACCGCTGTTCTTTTTTGCTTTAGCCCTAAGCCAACGACTTGTAAGCTGTGTGCAGTGCGTAAATTTACTTTCAAACGGTGACTGGTGACTCTTTTTTGGCTTTTCAGTTTCCTGAAATACATAAGTTTAGAGATGTCAAAGATCTCTAAACTGGAAAATGGAACAAATAGCGCAATAAAAGTAAATATGTGTAAATAAATTTAAAAGTACTTTTGCTGATAAGTAAGTTTTGTTTACATTCGCCATTTTACGAAGCACGCGACAATTGATTTTGGTGATGCCCATTTACGTATCGCTTTTACGGTGATGTTTAAACGCTGGCGTTTTCTGTTTTCCATTTTTATGGTGCAGTAACGTGAGGAATTTCAAGAACTTTCTATCGCGACTTATTCTAAATTTAGAGCCCTACTTAGTTGTGGCCAACGCGGTAATACTCTCTAACACCTAAACACCCAGACTACCTTAATTTTTATCCAGTTTAGAGATTTAAATATGTCAACAGATTTTAGGGGATTGTTGTAATTCTAAATGTTTATATCCTAAAGAAAACTGCATCACGAGAACCATTCGCTTAAAAATAAGTGAGCCCAGCTTTGACCTTTTATTTGTTGTGAAAAAAGCTAACCTATGAACGGAACGTATGACGTTTGCTGTGCACTTATGCCTCAAGTAATGTATATTGCACCACAAAGGTTACACTGACTTTTACCAATTTTAGCGTTTATCCGGCTGGATTTTGAAGAATTTTCTTATAATTACCCCATTTGTTTTTTTCCCCAAGGTTGACTCAACATTAGAATACCTTCACGACACACATGTGTAATCACTTCAACCACCTGAAAGGGTACACATTTTGCAATGCTTTAGTTTAATTACTGAATAATTTACGCTAATGGTCCTTTACCCTTTGATCAAGCCGATAAATGGTAATTAGCGTAATGCGCTTCTTTCTTCGCCCAAAAACATAAATTACACTGAACGGATCCGACTCTCATCGGGTAACGTAATCATCAACATAATGTAAAAAAAAAAAAATACGTGACGACAAATGGGGTGTATGAAACCTAACAATGGTACTAACCTTTATATTACTCTTAGGTCAAGGAATTTCGAAATACGAAAGTTTTTAAAGCAATTGTAGGGAAATATTGACTTCTAAACGTTGAAAACCCTGGTGCAAATCGCGCGAATGTCCTCGTCAACTTTGTTTAATTGTATCAGAAGTAGAGGCTTAACCAAGGCCGGGAACCAACGTGACCAGTCTATATTTTCCCAAGCTCGACCTAACAGTAAGTGAAAAGCTCACAGTAAACAAAAAATGAGAAAATATGGATTTCATAATCATCGCCAGTCGCTAATAACAATGGGTTATAATGTACTGGTAGGGGCACAGTATTGGTCTTTCTAGTTTTACCCCCATCCTCTCCTCTCTAAGATGATGAGGTAAGAGAGGCTATCCCTATACATATGTCCCATGATCTATTTTTAGTTTCGCGCCACGCATGGAGGCCATTTTTTAGTTCAGCCCCATGACCTCGCGGTTCATGCGTTGATTTTTTTTCCGCTGCTGCCAAACACAACTTGTCGTGGAGATTTTACGGACATCGAGTGTTCCATACCGAAAAGGCATGTAGCCTTGATCGGTGCACCATGAGCCAGTTCCACGAAAAACCACACACGGGAATTTCTAAACAACAAAACCACAGCAGAGAAGCCGGTGCTTGTGTCAGGCGTTTCTTCCTTCGCTTTCTCACTCTTTTTGCCTTCCCCACCCTAGAAACGCCTGATACTCAGGCTAAAGGCAAGGTCACTCAACACACAACTGTAAAATGGGCTATTGTATTATCAGTATTAAAATCACTTTTACATTGTCGGGCCCGCAGACCAGTGGGACACTTTGTATAAGAATCGAGATAAACAGCCTAAATCACAAGGGCATCCTGTAGCTCAGTGGTTAGAGCATCCGAGCGTGTTACACGGAGATTGTAGCTCCCATTCCTGCCTGGAACTCTAATTTCGTTTCAGTTGATTGCCTTTTCGCCCGTTAGGGACTGTGCAATTATTACCTGGAAGGTGAGGGGGGGGGGGGGGGGTGGGAAATGGGTGAAATATGCCCTAAAACTAAGTCATACCCCCCTCTCATTAAGCAAAAATTAATTTCAACCCCCTCACATAATATTAAGGCTAACCCCCCCTCTTTAATAAAGTAGCACTGTTTTAAAATATATGACAGAGACAGTCCTTTCCTACTGCATGACAGATAGTTCTTCTGGGAAAACAAATCCACAGTGGTCAACTGTTAAAGGATTTTCCACTGCCTGGCACATGAGTAGAATTTCGAAGAATTGACCGATTTGTTCCAAGTAGAATGTTGGAGATTCGATAGTTTTGAAATGGTGGCAGACGTATGGGATAACTATGTGGCTGGGACTGGAGCAACACTAGAACGGGCACGAGTTAGGGAGAAAAAAAGTACGGAAGGGGAATATTCTCGCTACTGAAATAGAGAAATTAAACAGCATCGATTGAGTACAACAAAACATCACGATACAACTAAACAAACTATCTGGTTGTTTTTCTTTTTTTTTCTTTTTCCTAATGTTTCTCATAATTTCTTCAATTTCAGTCACAGGTTACCTAATAGCAAACCTGGCTGTGGCGGACTTAAATGTGGGTATCCTGTGTATTCCGTTTACCGTTCTTTACTATGAGTTCGAATATTGGCCATTTGGCTTCGTACTGTGCAAGATCATTCCAGCGACTCAGCCGATATGCATAATGGCGTCCATTGGAACTTTGACTGCTATAAGCATTGGTAAGTTTTAACACTATCGGCAGACTTTTGAGCTCTGCAGCGTCACAAAAGAAGTGATTTGATTTGTGTAGATGATGACAATGACAATGACGACGAAAAACGACGACGGGGATGACGATGACGACGGCGATGGCGATGGCCATGGCGATGAGGATGACGATGACGATAACGACGAGGATGGCGAGGATGACGATGACGACAATGACGAAAATAACTGCATGGTCGATAGGGAAATGGTTCTTCTCTATCGCCTTGGCTATGATTTAAATTTAAACGGAAGTTATTTATATAGGTGCTCACAAATAACAATCATGCAAGTAATATAAGTTTGCCTATGAGACATTCAAATAATCAAGACTGATCTGTTATGTATTTCCCCTTTCAGAACGTTACCTGGCGATTGCATTTCCATGGGAACCGCGCATTACAGTATCACAGGCCCGATATATAATCGCTATCATTTGGCTTATAGCATCCTTGGTCGGTCTTCCAATGTTTGCTGTTATGCAATTGATCGTTGATCAGGGTCTCCCCTTGTGTACGGAAGCTGACTGGCCAAGCGAAACATTCAGAGACATTTACACTGTGCTGTCCTTTTGTCTTACGTACGCCATTCCTCTGCCCCTGATCGCTGTGTTGTATCTAATTATTGTGATGAAGCTAAATAAGGCGGCAAGGGAAACTTCGGACAGCGAGGGATTCAGAACAGCAGAAGCCAAAGGGAGAGTGATTCGAATGCTCATAGTGGTTGTGATGTTTTACTTCTTGTGCTTTCTGCCCTATCATTCCGCCTATTTGTGGCTTGAGTTCGGAGACGGAAAAAAATACAGGTAGGTGTGAATATAATCAAACATTGAAAGACCATAACAGTTGCTAAAAGTCTGAAAATTCCCAGAACTAAGCTTTTCATTGTAAATGATTAAACATTCGTTACATAAATCCTTTCAACATGGAAACATCGTTCAGTCTTTCCCCTTTACCATATATTACCTGAACGAGTGAGAAATGTACCTGCAAGAGAACAAGCAGACAAATTGAATCCACGTATCAGCCGAGAGCCTGGATTTTGCGATTAAGCTTTGTTTTATAATTTCCCTCCCTGATGACACGGCAGGTCTTTTTTGCAGGTCACGTTGGACAGGTCAAAGTACAGGACACCGTGCTACAGATAAATAATCGATCAAACAGTCATCTGTACCTGGGACCTGTGGAATGTGACCAGTAAAAGGGACCTGGTATGGTGGCCTACAGCTGCCATAAGGATTTTCGGTGTTTTTTCATCTTTTTCCTTTTATAATAAATTTCATTTTACTTATTTAGTTTGTTTTATTTGTTTTATTATGGCAGTTTTAGGCCACCGTGTTATAATTTTCATTTGCTTTTATTTTAATTTGATTTTACTTTGAATTAACAGGGGCACAAAACGACCAATTTGTTGAAAAATGTATTATTATACCCCAGTTAATAAAACTAAATGTTATTCAGACATTTTCAGGTGTTTTTTAATATTGCTGGGAAAAAAAAATATCTGTTCCTTTTTGCCAGCAAGACACACAAGATATTTCCCAGCCAGCTAGATAAATTGGTTGGTTTCCCAGCCAGGTGCAAATTGAGCAGCCTGCACAACAACAAAAAAGACAATTCTATATGTCGTAACCCTAGATGGGCGTGGCAAAAGGCCTCCAATCACGCCTTCAGTGAGAAGGGGGGGGGGGGGGGGGGCAAAGGAGACCCAAAATTTCTCACACCAACCCAGATTTCCCCAGCCAGCAACACTCAAACTGCTACCACACTTCAGTCATTACCGACCGAAACCATCAGTAGAAAGAAATTGGATAACCAACTCCAAGACATAACTGATATTTTGCCCGCCAGCACAATACCTCGGGGGAACAGATAAAGTGAGGAACAGCTTCGTTTTGTGCCCCTGAATTAAATTACATTTCAGACAAACAGTTTTTCTTTGATTTCATTTTACTTCTATAATAAATTGTTTTTGAAAATGAAATAAAATAAATTACAACGAATGAAATGAAATAAAACAAGTAGAACAAACTAACTAAGTAAAATGAAATATATTATAAAAGGAAAAAGATGAAAAAACACCGAAAATCCTTATGGCAGCTCTAGGTCACCATAGACCTGTATCTTGCTGTGTGTATCTCAACGCGACGCGGACAGTAGATGTGACCTTAACTTGCGATTTCCCGCAACATCATTGTATACGTAAAATAAAACATCGTTCAGTTATGTTTAACTTTTTTCATCCAAAGGGGAATATGGCTTCTGCTCTCCTACTGTCATGTCCTGGTGTACTCCAACAGTGCTGTGAACCCCGTGTTGTATGGCTTTCTAAGTGAGCAGTTTCGCAGAGGATTTGCCCGTCTGGTGCCTTGCTGTCGAATTTGGGGTAAAGAATCCAAGTCGTCAAGGTCAATGTACACACAGTCTACTCATTATAACGATCATAATAAACAATCTGAGATTTCTCATCGTAGGTCAGATTCTTATGTTTAGCCAGTATGAACATAGACATGTTAGCTTCGTTTTGGGCCACAGTGTTTATACGTTTTAAACAGCTGGTGCATTTAGTTTTGTACATGTAGTGTGGAGCAAATGGTATCGAAGAAAAGCTTGGTGTTTTAGTTTGCATCATGTTCCTGCTGGGAGTGTGCGAAATAATTTGCAGAATATGTCCTCGACGTTCACAAGAAATAAAACTTTTTAGAGCGATTCGACGTTTTGAAGTTATCAGGAAATCAACAGTAATTCCATTTTCAGTGAGGTTCGAACGTCGGTTTTTTTTATTTTGACATAGACAGCCTTCAACAATTTAGTAAGAAAATGTTGACTGTGATTAAATTCGAATTTGTTGTTTTTAAGGAGTGATTTTGGCAAAAAGGCATTAGAAAACTTAAACCTTTGAAATTTCTAATTTTTTTATAAACCTCCCAGTCGTGATGACGGGTTCATGAGCCCCGTTCGAAAGGTTAGTGAAAAAAAAAAGCTAATTGAACGAAAAACAAACAAACAAACAAAACAAAACAAAAACAATTTTAACAATTCTAACAAACTGGAATTTTGCTAAACCACCAGATCTAGGATAGGACGCGTGAACTGAAAGAGTTGCAGTTTTATTTGGAGGTCGAACGAATCCGAAACTGTCCAAGAAAAGGGAGCTGTTGCAATAACTGAACTTGTATTTTCAAACATTTGGGTGCATGTGTCAAGCAGTAGGAAACAATTCGTTACAGCTGTATATTGGTGTTTCCTTTATTGTAGGCCGAATATTGAAGAAGATGTACTATGGTGGCACAAGTACCCAGGCAATAGAACCAGTTAAATATCGACAACTGCCCGAGTGCTTTTAGCAATTTTTTCTGAGATTTCCGCATGTAAATGCAAACGCTATAGCATCTATAGATTTTCGTACTTTTGGTTAAAGTGCGCGATGTGACTGTTGCCAAGCTAGGAAGAGAAAATAGGCTGCAATTTTCAGGCACGAGAAAACAAAAACAATGATCACTTAAACCAACGGTTTATTGTGAGACATTAAAAGGATATTCTATGTACAAATCTTTAATCAGTTACAAATGTAATATCGAAGAAATCTAAAGTTGAATTCGCAGAT
This sequence comes from Galaxea fascicularis, assembly GCA_948470475.1. Lineage (NCBI taxonomy): Eukaryota > Metazoa > Cnidaria > Anthozoa > Scleractinia > Euphylliidae > Galaxea > Galaxea fascicularis. Next base: position 38,202,949 of record OX419336.1, read on the forward strand.
GAATTTTGTCTGGAAACCAGACAATAAATGGTTTGAATCCAGGAGTTTTTTTCAAAACCTGGTTAAATATTATGATCGGGGGGGGGGCATTAGCTGAAGTTTTCACGATACAAGCGGAGGTCTTCATCGGAGTCAAGTGAATCTTGTATCCTGAGTTTACTTAGTGATTTACAAACGGCACCTTGTAAGGCTTAGAAACGAAAGATAATCAACCAAATATTGAATTTCCGACCGAGCGATAGACGTCGACCCTAACTGGAAAGACGAATCGAAACTCAAAATTATTTTCTCCAGTCTTAAACATCATGGCTTTACTGGAAGACGAGGCCATAAATCATATTGATACTCGGACCAATTACCAGAAACTTTATACTGTCGGCTGAACATATTCACAGACCTCTTGACTCTGATTATGACTTCCACTCAAGAGCGTCAAAACGCCAGGGTGAGGGCGTGTCACTAAGGGCTACCCTTTAGATCTTCGTACTTTACCGACTTAGGAAAACAGATTGTTTTCCATAAACACGGTACGCATAATCAACATTTCTTTATTAAAAGAAAGAATTTCGTATAAGCATCAGTCTCTTTTCTCATTTCTTGAGTCTAACTGATAAATTAAGATGGTCATGCAAAGTTATAATAAAATGTCATTAAAGAATTCCTACGACTTACATGACTAACTATTCGCTTATAATATTGCCTCTCTGCCGCTTTTTGTCTCTTTCTGGGTCGATGTTAATTGGTTAGTTAGTCAGTGCATGGTCACTTGGTTGTTTTCGTCAATTTCTTAGTTAGATTTTGTTTTTTTGTTCATTGTTTGTTCATTCTTGTACATGCATACGCTCATGAATACACGGATATGTTTTACGTCATACGCCAGGTGTACATTCGCCAGCGACCTTTAATCCAAACAGTTGAGACGGACGATCTGCAGCCTATCAGTTGGTGCCCGTCTTGCTATAAAGACCACTGCAAGATGGAGGTCGAAAGTGTGGGAAACTAAGAGTCTTCTATTTTAATTTGTGCATTTATCGTCTCCCGATCGATATCTTGCATACACTGCAAATCATTTTAATTTCCTTACGAACGAAATGGAGGGCAATAAACAAATTTGGCGTCCAGATTGTTACGCAAACCTCTTTGTTGCGCTAAACTGTTTTAAAGTACTTAAAGCTAGGTTTATTTTCTTTTATATGAAACATGTTCAGTTCATTTTCAACTACATTTTTACACTATTAGGAGTATCTTTCTACCCCCTTTTGGGTTAAATTTGGACAGTTTTTTGAGAGACTTTGGTGACATCGAGAAGTGTGTAGCATGACGTAATAATTCCTACCGAGCCCTATGACAACATGTACGTTGCGACGCGCTGTGAAACAGACATTCACAAAAAAAAAATAAATAAATAAATAAATAAAAAATAAATAAATGCGTCTGGTTTTCTTCGATGAGTAACCGGCGTTATATTGGATTCACACAGGCATTCACCGGAAATGGAGGGATGTCCAACGAACGTATCGCCAGGATGGGATTAGAGAAAGTTACGTTTGATGTTCTTGCCCGGCGACCGCCAGGGCGCTAACGCTATTTCCGGTATTTTTGTGACCCCAAGACGGAGATCATTTCTCTCTGGTATGTTCTGTGGATGTTATTTAAATCACGGTAACCATCATTGTAAACTACCTCTGGAGCTTTGCTGTGTCGCATAACCCTCGTTGAGCTTGCCGCTGTGTGCCATAATGTACATACAAGCTGTTGCTGCTACAGGAAAAAAAAAAAAAAAACTTCCAATTGGGAACAACAGTACAGAAAAAGGAAAGAAAAAAGAAATCGAAGATGGCAAGTTTTTAGAAGACGATTGTCTACAACTAATTAAGACATAGCATGCGCTGTATTTGCCATCGATGTGTGAGAAGTCTTTACACAGTGAACAAGAGAAGTGAACAGATGTACTTTCTTAATACGGCAATGTACCGCCAGATGCTGCACATTGAGCGGTCTCATGCCAAAACATATCATGCAGTCAAATAGACGTAGATAGAATCTAAAGGATAATAAAAGGAATAAATAGTTACATAGGCAGGGAATCAATTGTACCAATAAACTCATTTCGTTTCTTTTTTTTTTTTATTAGTTCTGTCATACAACAAAGAAAGCTATAGTTCAACCTAGTGGTCAATAAAGTCTACAGAGGTTGTTGGGAGGGGGGGGGGGGGGGGCGGTAAAGCAGAAATTAATTTTGCTGCATCTGGCAATGTGATAGATAGTGGTCAATGCTTGGGTGATAGACCTTTGAAAGGAGTTATTCCTTTTATACCCAGAATTATTCTGGGTATCACAGAGCAAAATCTTGAAACTAGGCAGGATATAGAAAAACAGACCTTTTCTCTTTTCAAACACACCAGTCCCTTACAATAGGAATTGTGTAGAAAACAGGTAAAAGTGTATAAAGTCTAATGTGCCGTGTAAACATAACACCCCATTTAAGAAAACATCTTTTCAAGATAAACCTCTACAAACTTTACAGCGTGACAAAGTTTACACAAGTCATGTACTCAACCATACCAAGAGCTGCTACATTATGAAGCCCCCCCCCCAAAAAAAAAAAAATAAAATAAACAAACAAACAAACAAATTTCACAAACAAATAAAGTCATGTGTATCAGAATAATTGTGTGGCTAATTGTGCATGCGCATCAGTTTAATATACACTAGCTAGCGTCGCTTTCTAATTTGGGGTTGCTTTAACACATTTCTAATTCCAACTGATTTTCATTCATATACAATATTTTCAACATGGGTTACACTACGTAACGAATATTACAGCCACAGCAGCCAGAGTCACTGCCTTCCATGAGCCTAAATATAGGCTCCTTGTAAACTGGAAAGGCACGGGCAGTTTGAACTTAAATCTCAAGACTGAGTGAGAATCTGGACGTCTTGTTCATTCATTCTTGAGTTGCTCTTACGGTACGGCGGGACTAGGTACTTTTTGCAGAAAGCGCTTTGCTAATCGTTTCGACTCCTTAATCCTCTAGTGGCCCTGATCTATCATTATCTAACCCAATAGGCCCTTTGCATTTAACGATCACATGGTACAAAAACTGCCATGCTGGAGAACAAACTTCCCACTGGAACATCCGAAACAAAAGAATATTAAGGCAAGTTGCTTTGTTTTTAATATCCCAGGTGGCAGTTTGCTCTCCAGCATGGCGGTTTTTGTACCACGTGATCGTAAACTGCAAAGGACCTATTATCTTCCTGAAGCGTTTGAATCATGCAGCAAATAACACTCTTGCAAACGTTCACATTTCTTCAAGCAGATTCAGGTACGACTTTATCTGCAAGACAAGTAAACAACAAACATAAATAGAAGCAAATAAAAGACTGTGCAATAATTACCAGGAGGGGGGCTGAAAACGATAGGATGGGATAATTTTATTTAAACATGGTGACCTCATTTGTCACAACTATAAAAACCAAATATATACTAGAAATAAGACAAAATATGCAATATCCGGAACTACATTACTCTGAAGGTACTCTAAAGTCACTCTAGATCTAGATCTAGATAATCGAGAACTATATAACTATGATATTAGTTGACAAAATAAAAACCTTCTTTACATGAGTGTGATGTGTAAGAAACGCTCGCAGCCAGCCCGGAACGCTGTAAGAGAGTCAGCCTGCCGCAGTTCGATTGGTAAGCTGTTTCAAAGTTAAGACCTGCTCCAGAATAGCTGAGGCTATTTTTCATAGAGTTTGTGAGTGGCTGTGGAGTAGCAAGTTTACCCTCCGTGTCCTTTAAGGTCCTTAAGGAGTATTTGGAGACGCTACTACGGTCAACGAATATAGAACGTGATTATTAGACTTGTGCCTGGTTTTAGCAGATGCCTTACACAAGGACAAGAGAGATCTGCAATTAAATTTGATGGCACGTATCGATATCGAAATACTATGGAACAGCGCCTGGAAAGTTCAATTTAATTGACGATGGCTGCAGCACCTGCAGTGTAGCTGTATAATCAAACATTGGGGTGATAATCTCTATAAAGGGGCTACACTTGTAGATGACATCTTCAATAACTGGCTTTTGACTATCTTTCTGCCAGCTACGCGTTTCCTCGGCAGTTTCTCTCAGTTTGGCCCCTCCTACAGCAATGCCTCAGACCATCAAAAATATCACTACCTCTTTGAATTACGAAGTCAACGCGCCGGTGATCGTAACTAGCAGGGAGAAAAACACACACTGCCATTTGTTTACGATACCAACATTCTATGTCCCTTCAATCATCAAATACTGGAAGATGAAATGATTTCTAACATGAAAAAATAATCCTCAATTTCCCTTCAACTTTCACTTTTTTTTTCAAAAATACAAAATACGCATTCATGACTTTACCAACCTGCTCTATAAGCTGAGCCTCGCTCTTTTGCTCCGCTATTTCCAAGGCTTTCCGGAATTGTTGCTTAGCTTCCTCGACTCTTCCTGACATAGCGAGAACACGACCATAGGTGCAAATAACACTCTCGGGATCTTCTGGTCCCAAATCAAGAAGCTTCTTAAAGTAACTTGAGGCATTGCTGTAGTCCTTATAGAAGGCAAGGCAGGTCGCAAGGTTGTGGAGAATTACCTTTAAGACAAACAGATCATGCGATATAGATCAGTGTTATAGGTACTCATCATCACATCTTAATTTTCATTAGGAGTTGCCATTGCTACCTACCATGTCATCAGGAAATCTTTCATTAGCAGCCATTAGGATATCCAACCCCTCTTTTCTGTGCTCCATCTCGACAAAGCTTTGATACGATTCATTGTATTTTTCGACCCCGAAGTCGCCTCTTTCCAAAATCTTCAATATTCCTTGGGAGTCGCCACTTTCTGCGAGCGTAAGCAGCTTCCTACCAAACAGCATTACACTTGACGGAAACCTATAAACAAAGGCAGCATGCGCAACTTACTACAGACTACTGCCGGAAAATATATTCAAAACAATTTTTTCGTTTTCGTCATTATTTTGCTATCGAGATTAGGCTGAAACGTAAGGTACACCAGTGACGCTACGTTCAATGATATTTAAATATTGTTGTTGAATTACGGGGACCCTGTTTTGTAACAGTCACCATGGCGTAGTTATTTTTTTTTGTGTGTTTCGTTTGCTCGGCCAGAAGGACTTATTGTTAGACAGATGAGGTTTAACATGACGAGGCACTTACTTTTCTAAACCATAGTCTACACTCTCGTTGTAGGGTCTGCTAGGTCTATTATCTCCCAGAAGATCTTGATCTAAATAGTCCAGAGCAGCAAAGTCCCTGTCTGAGGCAAAATCTGTCCCTACCTAAAAAACACAAAAACACCTTATAGTATTAAAGACACGTTTCGGCAGGCTGTACGTACTGCCACTGTTAGAAGCAAGGCAAAGCATATAGTTGATTTAATTAATGTACAAAAATAACCAAAATGATGGACAGCGTGACATTACATAATGTCATAATGATTAGGGAAACTAATATTCTCTCACCAGTCTCTCGAAGAGCTGTCGTGCCTCCTCGTTGTGACCGTTATTAAGGTAATGATCCGCCATAGCAGCATTTAGAATTTTGATGGAAGTGTTCATTTGCCCTTTCTGGTGTTTAATCTCCCCTGGAGATAATAATAATAATAAAAAAAAAAGACAAGAAACGTTTTTCTTTTATTTTTCATCACTCTCGAAAAAGATGCGGATGAGAGAATTTCCACTTTTGATCATTTGCATGGTTCACCGATTGCCTGACTTCTCTTACTGTTACTGACTGACTGACTGACTGACTGGCTGGCTGGCTGGCTGACTGACTGACTGACTGACTGACTGGCTGACTGGCTGACTGGCTGGCTGGCTGGCTGGCTGACTGACTGACTGACTGACTGGCTGGCTGGCTGACTGACTGACTGACTGACTGACTGACTGACTGGCTGGCTGGCTGGCTGGCTGACTGACTGACTGGCTGGCTGGCTGGCTGGCTGGCTGGCTGACTGACTGGCTGGCTGACTGAATGAGTGAGTAACAGTAATAGTAATAGTAACAGTATATCTTTATTGTGCCTTACTCTCATAAGGGAGGAAGGGAGGTATTGGTCTCTTTACAATAAAGAGAAAAAAATTAACGACTTTAAATAACAAAAAGGAGTGTTATTTTTACAATTCACAATAAAGGATTAATTTATCATTTAATTACAATACGAGTTGAGAATCTCTTTTCTTTTTTGAAGCATTAAGTATATATATTTCCCTATAATTTTGCATGTATTTTGATTCCCAGCTTTCAGTATATATTTAATCTTGCCGTGATCATTTAAGACCTCGAAGCAATTGTCCACTCTCTTAACGATGGAATGGAAATCTCGTCGGATATCATGGCACCCTTGGCAACACATCAAGAAATGCTGCTGATCTTCTACGACATTCGTCTTACCAACCAAACATGTTCTATGTTCCTCCGTTTTCGCATTTTCCATTTTTTATTCTCAGTGAGTGGGATCCTAACGTGATTTTGTTAGGCCTACTCTGTAAGTTGGATTTCCAGTCTTCTCCAGACAATCTTCTATCTGGTAATCTTGTTTAATTTCCTTATGTGAGAATTCTTGCATAGAATCTAGAGTGAACTACTCTTGGATGCTAGCCATTGTTGTGTATATTCGTTCCTTATTTCTTTATCATTTTAGAACGAGCAGTCTTGAGGTTTTAGTGCAAAGTTACGATTTCCTGTGTAAAATTATTGGGCACTATAACATCACTACTGGGTAGTGACTGACTGATTGCTGACTAACCGAATGAGTGACTGGCTGACTGACTGACTGATTGAATGGGTGACTGACTGCAAGATTGTGGCTGGTTGGATTGATGGATGGATGGTTGGATGAACGGGATGGCGGATGGAGGGATCGATTCAAGCGAACATAGTGCATCTTTGATCAGCAGAATAAGATCTCGTACCTGCTTTCTTAAAGTATGGATGTGCCTCGTCAAACTTTCCATCCTTGGCAAGAGCTAATGCTACATTCTCAAGAGCATTCAGTGTGTTAATGTGTTCTGGTCCTAACGATCTCTAAAAACAAAATAGTGTGAACAAGAGTCACCAAAAGTGTCAAACCACTGTTGAACTCATGTTCGTCTTTTAGAGGAACAAATTGAGAACACGACGATTGTAAAGCGGTAAACAGCCATTACAGGAAGGACAACCCGTTCACCCAGAGGAGAGGAAGTGCCAAAGAGGGGCATTAACGTGAATAACACTGGTTTCTACTTCGATCTTTGTACTTTGATGGATGATGACTAACATCTCAGGTATGTTGTTACCTTTAAAGTGGCATCATAGACGGTGTTCTTTTACAAGAACCCGTAATTTTCGCTTTAAAGTATGAGTATACCGCAAATACCAACGTTATGTCATCATCGTTTTAGCGTAAAGCATTGACAAAAGCCCTAACAAATCATACAATTTCTGAAAGCTTAATAAGTGAAAATTACTATATATTTTATTAAAGTAGAAAAGAAGGAATTAAAATGTATCGAAAATATAGCTCGAGTATTCCATGAGTACATGATGGAAAATGATCCGGATGGAAAGACGAACATCGTGCCGAATTCTTCATAGAGTTAGTCTGAATAATTAAGTGTCGGGGAATTTTAATATCTGGCCTCATTCAAACGTAGCAGTTCGAAAACAAATTTTGTCTTTCGTTACAGTGCGACGCGCCTTACCGTGGCCACCCAACAAACTTTTTTGCAAGTTAGCCACTGATCAAGGTACGCGAATTTGATTGACAGACACGCCTCCGTAGAAAGTTTCAACACGAAACAACCAAATGGAGGTGTGTCTGTCAATCAAATTCGCGTAACCTGATTGGCTAACTTGTAAAAATGTTTGTTGGGTGGCCACGGTAAGGCGCGTCGCACTGTAATAGCCCACAACTCTTGAAACTGAATGCAAGAGAAAAAATCAATAAAACTCCCCGACACGGGTTTTGAGACTGTAAGGCCCGGATTTTGTGAATGCTGTACTCTTGAAAAACGTCAGCTATATTTTCGATCCATTTACATTTTCCCCTACGCTAACACATCCTCGTAATCTTCATTTATTGAGTTTTCACAAAATATATGGTTTCTTATAGGGTTTTTGTAAAACTCTTGGATGTTGACGTAATGTTGTCATTTCCGGTATACTGATACCTTACGGCGGCGGTAACTCAAAAATGAGCTCGTTGGCAGTCTTCAGTTAATGTTGAAAAAAGTTACAAAAGTGTCAATGTTTAAACGAATTTGTGGGAGATAATTCCGAATCATCCTGAGTTTTCGAAAATTTATGGTCACCCTGAATCCGCTCCTACAAACATTTTAACTGAGCAAAAATTGTATTTTCTTTTGTTTATTAGTGCCGGCAATAAAAACATGGGAGTCAGCAAGGTCGTTTTTGACTTATTGCCGCGTAAAGCTAAAATTAGAGGTGTTTCTAATAGGTTATACTGTTGCTATGGTTACATATTACACTAAAACAAGTTTCATAACTTGAACCCACTGATTGGTCATTTTTTCACACCACTACAAAGGTAATAACGCGTAAAGATTGATAGCAGTAATCTATCAAAGTGCCATTTGCCCAGGCAACATGCAGCGTAGTGATTTCGACCAGGCGTCGAACTCAGATCGTTTGCCCCGGAGTTCAAGGCATGGGATCAACCATCACATCAGGCCACCATCCCTAGTAACTTTGCTGTAGGCTAAGGCTGACCCCAAAATACGTTAGTAGTGAGTGCTTATTGCATGGAAGAAGAAAAAATACGTTAGTAGTGAGTGCTTATTGCATGGAAGAAGAAGAAGATTCCATAACAATTTTGCAATTAACACCGTACCTCTAAAATCTCTACAGCTTGTTTTGCAGCTTCAGCTGACTTTTTAAGATCCACATTAAACAGAAAGCCGGAGTAACTCAACAAAGTCTGGCCAACGTCATGGTGGTCTGGCCCATAGGCTTTGGTACGAATGTCTAACGCTCTGCAACATCAAAGATCAAATCAGTCTTCAACCGAAAAGATTCTTCTGCGAATAACTGAATGATGCAACTTACCTTTGCCATCTATATCACATGATGATTATTTTTTGTCGATTTTAGGCTGAAAATATTCTTGTACATATTCTTGTATCTGAGTGACGGTGACAGTGTCTGAGATTTCCGTTTTAGCATGTATTGGATTATGAATTGCAATAGTTTGGTGTCTAGATCCTGTATCGTGTTACATTGCGCACGTAATCCGTCGCTAGTTGGCTAATTTTGCCGTTTAGATTTAAAAAGGAAGAATTTTATACGGTTTAGTCAAAACATATAATTGTATTGTATTTACAGATTTGCGCTACACAAAATTATATTCTTTCCTTAATCTCAGCCTCGACATTCTTATATAAAACATATTCTTGCCGAAGTAGCAGGTTTTTTAGTGGGTCATAGCAGATGAAACACCCCAGCCTAGGGTTCTCTCCTTTTCGCTCCAGGGGACGGGAAGGAGAGGACCCTGGGAACAAGGTTGGAAACACCCTTCCTGCTTCTCCCTTCCTCTTTTGAGTTTTCCACTGTCCACTCATTTTTGTACGCAACTGCATGCCGAAAGCAAGCATGTGTGTTCTGAGGACAGTTAGCAGTAAAGATTTAAATCAGATGTGCTATTATGTGATTGCATTACTGAAACATTAATGCAAATAGATTTAGTTTGCATCTAATTGTAATGGAGCTGTTTCCATTAACCCTGACCTCAGATACAATGGTTCCGCTTTACTCGCGCCGTGTAAACGGAGGTAGGCCATTCCAAGATTGAGCAGGGTTCCACCCACGTCTGGCGGCAATTGACCAAAGTATGCATCCTCATAAAGCTGTAGTTCCAAAACACAAGTCATTTTAGGTATTTCTCAGGGGGAGTAAGGTCTCAGGAGGGATGTATGGAAGAAAAGGTAATACTGACTTTAAGCAAATCGCTACGGCGACCTCTACTACGGTGATCGTGCGATGAGGAGTCTTAGGGACAGTACGTCACCGTAGCCCGTCAAAAAAGCTCGGTCCAAACAGGGACTACGACGTTTTTTGCTCACTTGTCTTCGCCATAATTTTTTTAACATTTCGTTTGTAAAGAAGAATATTGATAGTGAACATCATCGTAGGGCAATTTCTACACAAAACAGAAAACTAGAAACGAAGATCGGAGTTCGCTGCAAGTGATTTTTCTTCTTATGTACCGTATTTAATAACAAATCAACAAATTCAAGGTTTTAGATACCCCGGCTATTTTTGTTTAAACAACCTTCAGTGACATTTAGCTTTATTGCCAACAGTCGTGCTTACGGTTTTCGTCTAACGTTTTTCCGCGGCCATGGCACACTCGGTTGAGGATCGAAATCTGAAACTGAGAAAACGCAGGGAAAACGTATTGGCTGGCAACCAAAAGCCTCGAATACGTCCTTGATAAAGTAAAAAAACAATACATAATAGCTTTTAAAACCAGTGATTGTAAAAAATATAGGAGAAGAGTCGAGTTTTATATTCATGTAGTTAGCGACTACGCCACAAGAGAGCTTTTCACGTTGTAGGATTTGGTGCTACGGTTAAGGCGCTAGGGCTGAAAGGTTATTCCCAAGCATGCGCACTGCGTCATTTCTGGGCTTTTTTACTTCCGGCCGCCGCAGTAGAGGTCGTCGAAGCGGTCCAGTAAAGTCCCGAATATCTATTAAAAGGGAAGGCAATGCGGTGACACATTTCAATATCCTACCGACCACGTCACGTGCCTAAACTGGAACAGTGGTATCTACCTTCAGAATGCTTCATTGGTTGTTAAAAAGACCTTTTGAATGGACCACATTTCAATAACATAACCAAGAATTTTAAAACTGCTATCGAAAACGATGATTGTGAATAAAGAACCACAAAGTAAAGAAAGATTGCTCAGTTTGGGCGTGAAGGGAAAATGGATCTAATTTAATTTTCCATTCAAATTGTAATCGCATTGAGTTGCGAAATGATGTACTTTTGGGCCAATCAGAAAGAGAAGAGGCATGATTTATAATAAGTTTTATTGTTCACCTTTATTCTTGGTTTTCAGTCACGTGACCAGCGGCCATATTGATTCAACGAAACAAAAGAAAGTATTTGCATAAAAATAGAGTTCAATTCCCAGAGGGTTAGCCTTGTGCACCAACATGGCCGCCATTCCCTTGTTTTTGTACACCAACACGGCCGCCGTGACGTCACATGCAAACCAGCAATTCTTTGCTTGCGAACTAAACTAAATAAATGTCATGCCAATAACTACCTGACTACCTCACAATTACCTGGAGTGCTTCTTCAAGCACTTTAGCGCAATCGTCCCACTTTTCCATGGACTTATACAATGCACCAATGTTGTTTATCGTGTCTGGAATAAGGTGGTGGGTTGGTGGCAAAGTTTGACGATGAAGTGTCAGGCATCTATTGTAATATGACAACGCCTAAAGAGACCGAAAAGTAACATTTGCATGGTTATTAGATTTTCACATTTTCAGTGAGTTGTGTGATGCTACTGAAATTAAATTTTAGGGCCTTAAATGGTAGGAATATTGGACATTTGCAGAATACGAATAAGACAAATAACAAGGCTTTCTCAGGAAATATAGTAATGGGTTTGTTGGTTCTCTACTCCACTCCGAGAGGTTTTCCTCCGGGTACTCCGGTTTTCCCCGACCTCCTCACTTTGATTTAATTTGAGTTGATTTACAGTCTCCTCAATTAGCAGAGTACCTGTGCTGATCTAGAAAGATTTGAGACCTAAATAAACTTATAATTATTGAAGTTACAATAAGCAAGAAATTAAATAACACAGTGGTTTTCAATTCGACGACACTGTCAAACGTAACTAAAACCTCTATGTCTGTTCGTGTCCAAATTGAAAATGAAAACCGGCCGGAGCGAGGTAAAAACGTACTGTGGCTTTAAATTATGGTAAAGAAGCACATTCAGGTACTGTACTGAAAGTTACTAACAGTTATATTGTTTTCATATTTCTTCCACGTATACGAATAGTACTAAATGCTAGCGACGTCTTTCGAAATTGAGTCTTCAGAAACTGAAATAACTGTTTTTCTTCCTTTGAGAATGTATGGAGTGTTATTCCCATTTATTTTGATTTTCATTTACTTCGCTTTAGCTGGCTATCATTTGTTGGTAAACCTCACGCACATTGTTAACCAATGACAAGCTTGAAAACCAAAAGCAATCGTGAAATGCCTCCGCCTTTCGACGTGCTAAGCGTAACTGCTTTGGATTCTTAATGGCTTAAATGCGCTATCGTGACGTCAGTTTTGACTCAGAACAACTGTTTTGTTTTATGAAAAAAAAGAAAAAAAGAAAAAAAAGGCATACATAACCTGGTCAAACTTGTTTGTCCGGTAATACAGTATACCTAGACCATTCAGTGAAGCCGCTACAGAAGACCAGCCATCTTCCCACATGTCTGCAAACCTGTATGACATAAGAAAAAAAGAAAAAGAAAAATCCAGTATATTCATTTGACAAGAAGTCTGGCCGGCGTAAAGTCTTTGATACAGGGTAGATCAAGAAAGAAGTGTGTCGTAAGCCAACCAAAAGTTGGCCGTATAAACGAGGTAACTGCATAAAGCAGATAAATTTATCATAAAAAAGTGACGATAAATGAGAGTTTGTTCCAGACAAACATTATGGAGATACGTACACGTCCATTCTCAAAAAGAAGGATGACGCAAATTAGAAAAACATTGTTTAAACCATAAAACTGCACTTTAGAGTGCGAAGTGCAGACATAGAATTGGACTCGTTAGCCACTGATTTGTATTGTGCTCTGACTTGATTGGCAGTTGTTCAGCAGAGCTCGCTTGGTATGTCAATTAAAGTAAATTCATTTCACCTCTCGCTGAGATCAAGAACCTCTTTGTGCAAAGGCTCAGCCTCATCAAACTTCTCCGTATCCACGTACAAGCAAGCCAAATTATTAGCCATTTTGGTATACTGTTCGGCTATATGTGCATCAGAGCGGATTTCCTCTTCAGAGTGGCCTGATTTCTACAAAGGAAATGGGACAAGCGTAAGTTTCGTTCGGCACAAAATGCTAATAATAAAGACAAGGAATGGTCAACCTTTCGTTCAGGGTATCTTAATTGAGTGAAATACTCTGCATTATGGTATAAGCATAATAGTTTCCTTTACTAATAACCGTCATATTTTTTCCGATTGAAGTGAGGTCGGGAAAAAAGGCAGCACGTTGTATTCTCACTGTTAAATTTTTGCGCAACTTATTAGAACCAAACCTCAGTTTTAGGAGATGTTACCCTTAACGCCATTAGGGAGCTTACGAATCGACGACTTTTTCACGACGGCGCCGTTAGATTGCGTGACATGCCCACTGCGCATGCCTATCTGGGCACTCGCCGGCATCGGGCTAAAGTCGACGACGTTGATTTGAGCGATTTGCCGGCGTCTTGGAAATAGCAGGACATGAGATTCAAAGTTTTCCTCCGACACTACTTCAGATGTTTTAATTCAAGTGTCACATTAGGGGCATGTTCTTGATATATGTTTTTGATTTTTTGCCGTCTGTTTTCATTCAACATGTTCAAGTTACGGCCTGTGAATAGTCTAACAATGAACGCGCTAAGTAAGTGGTTATCTCATCAGTAGCTGTAGCTGTTCAGCAAGTTCATAAAATAAATAAAAATAATAACTTTTGGTTACCCTCGGCTTTCATAGCCCGCAAATGCTAGTGGGGCTTAGCAAATACATGAAACAAACAATTAAAAAAAAAAAACATAACATGATTATAATAAGCTTGTAAAATTTAAATGTTCTCCCTGTAGAGAATTTTCGTTGTTCCAGCACGAAAACTCTGGATTTGTTGACTTACGAGCGTCGTATAAACCAAATGAGGATGCATCCTCTCTTGTCATAAACGTAAAGCTGTTTCGATAAACATGTGTAATACAAACTTTCTTTTCTTTGAAGATACTTAGGCATTTTGGTTTGAACAATTTGCCTTGTGAACTTCAGAAATGGCGGGAAAATTTGCCGCGCGCACAAACGTCGTGGTCTTTACCGAGAATCGTAAATTCAAATTTCTACAGGACGACAACGCGGACCTGTGACGTGGCGCAACGGCGCCGTCGTGCGAATGTCGTCGATTCGTAATCTCCCTATTACTGGGGTATGACAGAGTAGAGTGATTGCATGCTCATTATTCGGCTAGCAATGGGTTGTAAACTAAAATTCGCCGTCTAAACTCAATCTGACTGTATAAAGGAGATGACTCTATGATAAAATGACGAAGAGAGCGTTTTCTCCAGACAAAATAAAGGCACAAAGATAAACGAAACATACCAATGTAAGAAGAGTGTCTCTAAGCCCAGTATTTGTCAGCGCGTCATCTTCGCCATAATATCCAAAAAACTCATAATTAATGATATGCAAAGTTGGAATACACTAACATGACAACTTCGACAGTACACGACAACTTCACGTGCGATTACGTCACTGCTATGATAAATACTGGTTTTGGTGCGAGATCCTTCATTCAGTGCTCAGTTTTCAGTGGAGCAACGCAGAAGCGAACGGCCCACCCTCCCACCCGAAAATCGCGTGGGTGTTATCACCGGTTACTCCTAAGCCAAGCTTTCCCAGCTTTACTTAGCCCGCTGATCAATAATTAACTTTCCCATACCTTAATACAACTGAGCACGACTGATGAATGTTGTTGAATATAATTACTATAATTAAGTGAAGTACGATCGTCCGGGTGAGTGTAGTCCTGAGAAGGACTGTTTGTGGTGACATTGACTGACGTTTCGACAACCTGAGCGGAAGTCATCATCAGAGTCAAGTGATTTGTGTAACGTCAGTAGATGGTATAAGTACTCTGGTCGTTGATGTGATTGGTCAACGAAGTCGTGATGTTATTGGTCGACTGTCAGTAAGCCTAGTTGTCATTGGCTGTGAAGACTGTACACAGTGATTGGTGCGTTTCGATCCGTCTTTTGTTAGTCTAATGTGTGTACGTGTATTGTTAGTAAAATTAGTCGGTCTGTTGTTTGTCTGTTGCAAACAGTGATTGGTGCGTTTCGATCCGTCTTTTGTTAGACTAATGTCTGTACGCGTGTCGTTGTCGGTCAGTCTGTTGTTTGTCCGTTGTTTATGTCGTCGACAAGTCGTTTGTAAGGTGCGGGAAGTTGTAAGCAACGGTTTAGTGGTGTCTGTTCTAAGTTAGTAAACCAGCTTTCCAGTACGATTCGTTGGTAGTAATTAGTACTGTATGTAACGCATTCGGCAGAGTCCCAGTCGATTCTGTGGTTTGCCTGTAAATGGTGTTCGGCAATGTTATTGTTGAGGTCACCATTTCTCGTCGCTCGTTTGTGTTCAGTCAGTCTTACGTTCAAGTTTCCGCCGGTCTCAC
>OX419336.1:38223419-38255919 GCA_948470475.1 Galaxea fascicularis
GTCTCTTAGCCTTTACCTCCAATCTTGCCTCAAAATATTCCACTTCGAGAAGTAAATAGTGCTTGACAGTAGCTTGCTCTTCACAATATTTCTCCTTTACTGCTGCGGCCAATTCATCATATGAAAACCTAAACCCAATAAGATAGAAATGATTTTTTCTTAAAGCAATTTTTGAGTAACAACAACAGAGTTCAGAATTTCTTGGTCATCACTTCCTTTCTGGTCATACATTTCTACTTTGATTCAAAAATGTAGACTTAATAGCCAGTCAACTGGCGAAAGAAATATTATGACGTACCCGTAAAGTCCTGAACGCTCTAAAATGAAGTCTTCAATGGCGAAGTAGAGAACAGACCACATTTGGTCGCTCATGTTCAGAATGAACTTGAGTTCAGTTTCGGACAGACCTTGCCGAGCCACTAAAATGCAGCACATAACCTGAAAAAATAGAAAAGAAAATTTATTCAGGGTTTTCAACCGACACGGGTCCGTGGACAGAATACGTGTCTCGTGGTTAAACCTGATAGCCTTAGTTTGCCTAACTTGTTGCAGTGCGGTGCGTCTTTGACTCAATTCCACTTTTCTCCGCAACGGTGCAGACCTGCGAAGTTGAGACTTCTCTTCATTGCTGGGTTTGTATCCCAAGAATGCTACAGGCTGCCATGGGACTTTGTTGTATCACTCATGAGTTATTTGTCCTGCACCATAAGAAGTGCTAGGTTACAACTACATGTATTCATTGGTCCAATTTAAAATGGGGGTTACCTAGAAGCGTCCACCATCTTCATCAACACCAGCACCAAAACCAACACTACCACGGACCACCACCATCACTCTCACCGTCACCAACACCTTCTCCAATATCCGCATAACCACCATGTAGTCGAGAACGTGTACCACCGTCATACAGTCGTATTAGTGCGCGCATGTACTTACGTCTTTTATCAAATTCCCTTCGTATTCTTCAGGGTTGTAGTCCTCTTCCAAGCGTTCAAGAAATTTAAGGAACAGCTCTTTAGTGCTAGAAATCAGAAGAATACAGATGCATGATTTAGTTGTAACTGTTGAATAATTAGCAAAGACGGCAAAACATGCTTGCTTACTCGTTGGCTTGAAGAAGGCCATCCAAGTAAGCGTCAAGTTGAAAAAATTCTCCAAAACTGCATAATTCCTATCGGATAAACATAAGGAAACGTATTAATCAGTAACATTATACTATACCACATGAGGTAGAAACCTGGCTGTCACTTACAAAATTCGGCAAAGTAGTAAATCTACGACGAAGAACGAATTCCAAAATACTCGATGGTAACGGACAAGTCTTATTATGCTCACGTTTTTTGGGCATTATTTTACTACTCTAGCAATGTTTCGGTGAATTATTTATTTCAATCTTTGGCAAGTGTTTCAAGGTATTTAATAATCTACTTGTAGTATTTTCACCAGTCGCATTGTATAATATTGCTAATATTAAAAACAAGGTATTTACCTCCAATAAGATTTTAAGGTATAGAGGATTTTTTGTTTCCGTCTTGGCCACAATTTTGAACTTTTGTTCCGTCGACAGCGCTTTTCCTCTGACATTCAGCGTTGTCTGTTTTAAAACAAACAAAAAATGGCTTGGGTGTTGCTAACAGGCGCAAAATATAAGAATTAATGAATCAGCTCTTCAGTGATATAAATGTTCAGCATAATAGTATATACATCATCATCGCAAAGTGGAAACAACTTTTAGCTACTTTTAAACGAATGCCTAGTCTACGATGCTAATAAAACCGTAAGAAAAGAAGACCTGACGCGAAAAAATAGCCATGATATCCCTTTTAAGGGGTTCATTCAGTCTTCATTTATATTGGTTATTCAAACTTAATGTTTTCTGTATTCTAAACAAATGTATAGTCAGGCAGATCTGAGTAACTTCATCGTATCTAGGTGGTGGTTGAAAAAAGGTGTAAAGAGCTGGCAGCTGCAAAATTGTCGAGACTCTCTTAAGAAAAACAGCTTTTCTTTGTTAAAATCGCTGCTGTAATAAATAAGTGAGATATAAAACACACCACCTCCTTCTCCCCTCTTCAAAGTTGTTCGATTAAGTTTCCAGCATGTTAATTTGCTCCGCTAGCAAATGAGGCGAACGTTACATAACGAATACATAGTACATACACTGGCTTGTTTCGTGGTCGCTACTACCGATATTAGATGTTTAACTCACCAACGCAATTTCTTCTTTTTGTGCTTCGTTCAATGGCGTGATGTCGATGGCGGCGTACCCTCTTTCCTCGGTCAATTCAGCTACCTTTTTCACGTCACTGTTATTTACGGACACTATCAAATGGACTTTGGAGGGCAGTATTTTTGGCAACCAAAATAACGTCTTGAACGAAAACAGGTAGACAAAGTTATAATGCACGAATAACCTGGACACACTACGAGCCGTAGGCGATTTGCGTGACTGATGTCAGTTCTTACCCGTACGTGTTTGGGCGTCCTCTGGGCGTTATCAGAACACACGCAGTTACAAATGGATCTATTTGTTTTATGTATTGTTTTTTCTGAATTTGTCTGGCTCATCACGTCATCCGAGCGTCTATACTTTAATCCCAAACTGCGAGTTTCACATCGTCCATTGTAAAAAATGGACTACGTTATCTGTGACTTTCTGAGATTATGATAATTCCATTGAATTTGCGGGTAGATCAGAGCCAGATCAGTAAAAATGTGCATAACCGCTTGCCATAAGGTTCACTTGTTTTAACATTTAAATAAAATAAACTCATCGTTGTTTGCTTAAATACCCTCTACAGAAACTTTAAATGTCCGTTGACATGCACATTCAAACACTTTCACACACATGCCTGTTTATCATCATTTGAGACGCGTTTGCGGTTCTTTACAAAATATTAGGGAGCTTACGCAACAGGACGGCTGGAACACTCAGGACGGCAGAATGACGAAAAGATGTCACGTAAGATTGGGAATACACAGTCTCGCGCCACATTTTTTCGTCATTCTGCCGTCCTGAGTGTTCCAGCCGTCCTGTTGCGTAAGCTCCCTATTGCGTGGCCAGGCCCAACTTCGTCCCCAGGGTCTCTCGAGATTCAAAATGGGGAAATACTTGCAACTACTAGTCAGATAAACAAAAGTACCACCTTTGTTGTTTGTCCGGATTCGTCGACTTTGTTTAAAGCATCAATAACAATAACGGATCGATAGCCTGCTTCTGTGATCTTTGTGACCGTCCCTGTCAGGTCTCGAATAAGATCTCGTATGTCTTCTGACTCTACTGGCTTTTGTTCCACGCTCGTCTTTATCTTGAGCAAATCGTTGAATTCTTCCAGTAAGCGTTTAAGCAGCTTCCGTGGCACTAAATAGAAAAAGAAAAGTTAATCGTGTGCTAGGATTATTCCCAGCTCTTCCCCGCGTGAAAGAAAAGAGCAAGTAGTTTCACCCATCACCATTAATATAAATTAGTCGACGTTCCTGAGACCAATGAAAGCAGAGTCCTTGAATTAAGAAGTTAAAATTAAACAACAACAACAACAACTAAATTAAAACAAGCAAACAAGAGCGTTATGTTGGGAAATGTCCTGCTCAAGTCGTACAGTTCACCCTGTTGAGGTCTCTACCGAAAAATAACATGTTCATCGCAAAAAATGATTCACCATTTAAGCATGAATCCAGATGGTGGGTTTTGGTGACGCAGTGTATAATTTTCTCTATCTGAAAACTGTTTCTGATTTTTCCGCTTTCCACTGTCTAGCATCTCTAATCAATGTATTATTAATATCAGAATTATCCAGTAATAATCAACATAATACGTAAATGAGAAAACGAGATAACGTCCTCACCAGTACTTCCACTTGTACATCCGGAAAAGTGGTAAACGACAGCGTCACTGGGGAATTTCTCTTGGTGCTTGATGCACCAGTTTCCTAACAAACAAGACTTACCAGAGCCTAACAAAAAGAAAATGGGTGTCGAATGAAGTTTCCATAGAGAAAACTATTATTTATTTTACCAAATCAAAATTAATTTGTAATTAAATCTTACTGCACTTACTGCAAATGGCAATTGAATTGCCTTCGGCCACTGCTCATTTACCAAAGTACTCAAAGTCAAAAGGACGAAAAGAATTAACATACAAAACATATCTTTCTCGTACTCCTGAATTGAAATCTGACACTAACAACTATATTACGAACCCGCAAAACGACGAG
This sequence comes from Galaxea fascicularis, assembly GCA_948470475.1. Classification (NCBI taxonomy): domain Eukaryota; kingdom Metazoa; phylum Cnidaria; class Anthozoa; order Scleractinia; family Euphylliidae; genus Galaxea; species Galaxea fascicularis. Next base: position 38,227,634 of record OX419336.1, read on the forward strand.
CTCCCAACGGTTGTCGTGTTAAATCAGTTGGTAGAGCACTGATTGAAGATGTCATTGGTCCTCAGGCTTTATTTTATTACTGCTCAACAGTTACTGTTCATAACGGCAATGGTCACTTACATCTTCATGGATTCTTTAATTCGAATTCTTTAATCCGCAGTTAATATATGGTCTCATATATTCACACCGCCCTCCTTAAACTCGTTTCAAATTACAGTGCGAAGAAGCAAACACTAGATATCTTACCAGCTAACCCAGTTACAACCAGATGTTTTGGATTCTCTTTTTCAGTCTGTGTCTTGAGGTGATTATCGATCTGATTCATGTACTCTTCTCCGCCGACATACACACCGCCCATGGCAAGTCTGCTGACCATAAACACATCATGCAGTGCTCGCTCTTCTTCCAAAGGGGACAACACCTTCACAGACCGAGTTAAAAACTCATCCCGCAAGTATTTTTCGATGGTGTCGTACATTAGCCGGGCCCCTTCCTTTGGATTCTTGTAGTTCATGTGCACAGCCAAACACTAAACAATGAACATTATTTTAAGTCGCTTGACTCATTTTCCCCTTCATGCATCTCAAATCAGATTCTTATCAAAGAAACCTTTACTTCATATGTCTCTTTTCCACAAGTCACGTGTGAAAGGCCTTTACCTGCAGGACCTCGAAACTGTGTAGCACTACAATTATTTGTTGGATTTGCAGCAATTTTTTTTCTGTTCTAAGTTAAACAGATCTTCGGTGGTGCTTGCAAGACATTTATCTGCCTTAGTTTCACATTTCCATGCAATAAGATCTGATAGGTCAGTGTGACAGCTCAACACACAAGGACGAGTTACAGGGGATACTAGAGGCAGATTTCAAATTTATCATTGAGACGTACTTGCATGCTATCTTTTTCTCCCTCCCTCTTCCTACACCTAATAAAAAAAAGTTTACGTTCGTCATTCATCTATCATTTCTTTGCTGCAATGTTTTGATGTCAACAGTCGATTGGATAGCGTTGACTTTTTAAGCAATAAGGAAAAAAAACAAAAACAAAAACACGGTGTCCACATAGCCCCATCTTGATAAAAGCCAAAGAATTTTGACTCCAAGGCGTTCAAATGAAGGCCATCATAAGTGAATTAGAGCTCAGAGCTTCGGCGGCAGGCATACAGAGATTTTTGGCTACTTCTTAGAATCCTGATCTACCGAAAGACGTTCTTTAGCCCCTCAGGTACATTTAGGGCGCTACCATTTGTCAGAACTGGCCGGCCGGACCACTTCATTTGTAAAAAGAAGTTTACTTAATCAGAACTGTCCAGCCTGTAGATTAGTTTATTTCTACATGAAATGCATAGCAGTGATGGGATTTCCGAGCAAAAAATCTCGAAAGATACCACCGGTCCGGCTGGCCAGTTCTCACTTTTGGTAAGCGATCTCAGTTTCGAATTACAAATCTTGACAGTGAGAGACCCTCGACTAAAATCACGGGAGCTCAACGGGTTTGAGTATTTTACCTTATCTTGAGTTTCTTGAACTCTCGCTTTCAAGTCCGTCAAGTGTTCAGCAGCCTTAGGGCCATCTGTTGAAGATCGGAACTTTCGTGCTTGCCTCTCATCTCCTGCTTCTTCAGCCAATTTAAGTTTCATGTCATCATAGGACTATGGTTTGAATAACACTGATTATCAGTTATCAACTGCCTACAAAATTTCTCCATCGTGTAGACGGATCCACTGTAGGTTGCTGAGATACAGAATAGTAAACGAAGATTTTTTTTTTAAATTTTCTTTTTAGTTTTTCTGTTATTGTCGTAAAGTTTTAACGTTTAGTATTATCGATATTTTCCAACGACGTTTTAACCCATAAGCACAGAGAGCGAAATTGTTCTTCAAAAGGACTTTATTACCTGATCGAGTTTGCATAAATAAAAAGAAAGAAACCAACTAATATAATATAATAGCTATAACGTCGAAACACAAGTATTAAGAAAACGATTTCAAAAAGGGATAATTGGACTCGAAAAAAAAAAGGCTGAAGAGAGGAAGAGGAAACATTTTGACCTATTCTGTGCAGTCTTCAAAAATTGAAAGCCAAACAATGTACGACAGGTTTTTATCTGCTGTTAGGAAATAGGGTGGGAACACACCTTATCTCTGAAAAAGAAGCAAGCAGCTCTCTTTCCAGGATCTCTGAGGTGACCATGCAAGAATTCCAACTCCGTAACTGCTTTCTCGCGGTAGTCATTTAGCCAGGGATATTTCAGGGCTGCAACGTCGAAGCTTTTCTGGAGCAGAGCATCAAAACCATGCCAGCCGTAGCGCTGCTCAAAATATTAAGGAGTTTATAGAGCGTTATATGTTTTAACCCACCCTGGCCAATCACAGCAGACGAAAACAATGTACCAATCAGAATTCAAAACAAGTACCCTATGCATGCAAACGGTGTCAAGCGCGAGAAAACTCGTGACAGCATGTTGCGTTTGGTTTTGGTTCTGATTGGTTAAGAAAGTGACTTTCTTAACCAGAGAACCAAAGAGAAAGAAAATTTTGCTAACCAATCAGAGCATAAAGATGCAAAACCAAATCAAACGCGAATTATTTTAGACATCCATCTAGCGCAGTCGTTTCTGGATGACCGCTCTACATTATTCACATTTTCGACCAAGTTGCAGTAACGACGTAAGGAGTTGAAGTAATGAGGAAATGTCTTTGAAAGGACAGTCAGTTGTACGTTGCCTTTACCTTCCCTGCAAAAGTTTGTTTATGAGATTGTAGGTAAGTACATTCATGTTACACTATGTGTTTTTGTAAGTTTGTTTGTTTGCTTTTATTTTAGTTGCAAATCAACGTCCAAACATCAAAGTCTAAATTGTTTGCACAAGCTTTTCGTGGGGTGATCGAGCGTGTATTTGCTATCTGCCAAATAATAATTGGGAATAACCCTATTGTCCCTATCTATATATATCTGAGGCACACAACATCACATTTACCTCACCTGTCCGAAGAAGCCCACAATCATATCCGACCGATCCATTTCACGCAGACAAATTTCAATGGTTGCAGCATTGGAAGACATCTCAGAAGTTATTCCCCATCTCATATCCACAGGTACAAACTCGTACCCAGCCTTCTTGCACATAGATGACAGTTGTGGCCAGTACTTCTTAGTAAGTTCTTCACGTTCGTCTTCCAGACCTCCAAATGGAGAACTGAAGAACACGCGGGCTGTTTTTCGTTGCTGCTTTACGTTCGCCTTTGAGAGGGCATCATGCAGAAATTAGTGGCGGTGGCTACTCTATAACCGCGCTAATAATACCTAGGGCTCATATGACCAAGGAAAAAATGGAAAGAAACGAGAATATATGTTTGCGTTTCCTTTACCTAGTACGCAGCTAATTCTGAGCTAATTTTTTCTTGTAGCTACTTCTGAATAACTGTACCTACAAGGGACACCACTACCAGCATCTGGAAGATCAAGTTTATGGCAAAATATCTGACGGATCCAGTTCGATTTCTCTCGTATAAGGTAGCTGAATCTCACACAAAGTATACTGATGCCATTGAAATGAGATTCTGCTGTTTTGCCCTGCTCGAAGTAAAGGTAAAGGTAGTGGCAAACGATGTCTTCCCACTAAGACGTCCTCTTTCTGTAAAACGTGATAGGGTGAGAGCCTGCCGCCTACCTATCCAATGACGGCGGTTGAAGTTTCCACCTCGTTACTGCATGATACACTCACTTTTTTTTTTCAACTCGGCGAAAGGCGTTTATTTCATCATGCCAAAACCCTGTCAATGAGGCTGACAGCCACATTGTGAAATCCCAACATGTACCACAGTGTATTCTTTTACGAAATTTAATGTGTTCGAACTGACCACCATGCATTCAAACCAAAATAATGTGCCTTCTAAGGGACAGACAAGTGACAAGCTTTGAGAAGCAATCGAAGCACTGTTTGTCAACTGCAAGTGGGTTCGGGGCCTTTGCTTTTGAAAGGATAGAATGAATAGCAGTTTGCTCCTGGTCGTAGGTTTGCAAATCTCGGGCTTGAAAGTAGTTAAGGAAATTTGACCCTCCCCCTTTTATGCGACCAAATTCTGAGGGTCCATTGGTTAAGAGTATAAATTTGACACGAAATCCCTTTCATTTTCCTGAAAACTATATTTGACGCGCAAGTTCCCTGTTGCCTAATATATTTTCAGTTATTTTCCGGTGTTAGCCTGTGTTAACCGTAGAGAACACAAGAAAAGCACAACTATTGTTATGCAAATGACAGAGTATAAACACGCTACTGTCAAAGAAAAATTAAACAACTAGAGGGTTCGATCAATGCAGTTCCGTTAACATGATAGGTTTTGTAAATGAACTTACGTTTAAATCACGCTCAGTTGAAATAGTTATTCGTTTTAACTGTTTGATTTTGGCTATTGTTCAGATTAAAAATCCGACGGCTTCTTAGCGTGACTACTGGCCTAATCCTCTCCGGCAAAATTGATTTATTTTGATTAACGATGGTTTGTTCTGCCAAATCTGAAGACAAAATACATTGGTTCAACTGAAAAAGGCTTTTTAAGCTTACCTTCATGTCATTCGTTGTTTCTAAACTGTATTATCCAGCGCACAATTAATCCGGAGAAGCTTGTTATTTCAGCCTCCGTACTACCTCTTTCGTTGCAACGGTTCCAAGTAGTGCGTGGAGAATGTCGGGAAATTAAAACTACCACAAAAGAAAAAAGCTTCACAAACAGTTTCAAGCGATTTGTAGGACTTAGAGTAAAGCTTTAACGCTCATCAAAGAGACTAACAAAGTGACAAGCCTCCGTCACGCCTTGCTCTATTCAAAACCATTGTGGAAAATTGTTGTTATTCCAGTTGTCACGCATGGAAGTCTCTTAGTCTTAGTCGATTTCAATTTGCATGTAAATCAACTTAAAAGAGTATGAATATTTAATTTTCAAGATCTAACATTAAAAGCCGAACACGCTCCGAATATCTCTTCGCTGATACTTTGGTCGAGGTTGTAGAATTCTTTAATGTAGTCGGATACATGCCGGTGATGAAGACTCACTAAGTGTTGACCAACCGGACACATAGGTTGTTTTTCAGAGCTTCCCACGAAGCGGAGTTCAAAAGGATACCTTTTACGTCATGCGACAACCCTTAACGTCGACCTCTTTTGTCAAATTTCTATTCATACGCTAAGGTGCTTGTACCTTTGTTTCCCCAGTTACGTTTACAATTAGATTAACTTGGCACAGAGGGACGCGAGGATTGACAATTATGTAAGGTTTTTGGCAAATACAATGTGACGTTTTGAAAGTGCCTACAGATTAATTTTCCTGTACACGGTGTGGCCAACCTAATTTTTTTCATTTTCCTCACAGAAATTAGAAAGTTGAAGTCATAAGATAACCTGGATCCATTGATTTGCGGACGATTTACTGTAATCAGCAAAGAACTGACTTCACCAACCCGAAGCGAGCTCTACCAATAAGGTAGAGAGAATTTCAACTGTGACGATTTCAAAAGCATTTACAACCATTTCTTTCATTAACTGATCAAATAAAACGGGCGTAGTTCATAATCATGTATCGAGTGCAATTCTTATATAGCGCGATGCCACGTACACATAAACATGGAAACCTCCGCCTGTATTAAGGTTACCGTATACCTTCGGATCGGCAATTTTCTTCAAATTTGGATTCTGGAGTTGAAATAATGGTCCAAATGTGGTCTCAGTCCGTGCACGGTTCGGCCAATCCAATCTTTCATTTTTTTTCACTATAATACAAAAACAAATTTTGTGTATGTATAGTAAATAAAGTTTATTTTTAAAACAGCGAAATAACGTAACATGGATCGATCAAAGAACAAATTCAATTAGCGAAAGACAAAATTCGCTTTGATATGTGGCTTTAAAAAGTTGATTCGAGCGCTCGCGTTAATTTGACCACTAATTTTATTTCAAAACTCTTGGTATAGTTTGTCCAGCTCAAAAAGCTTTCATTTAATATGGGTTTAAGTATCTACAGTTTATACTAGACGCGCTACATCGCTTGGACGCGAGACACCTCTAAAGGTATAAGCTAACCTTAAAAACGTAAATAAAACACAAATCTCGCCAAAAGAAAGCTATGAAACAAGCTGCTTCTGCTTTACAAAAGCAACTTGGTCAGTTTGAGGGAAGCAGTGGCCAGTCGAATTCAATATGCGACCAGATGTACATAAATTATTTTTTTTGCGCAGAAGCTGCATGCCTGGCAGCCTTGCTTGAAGGATGTCAAACATAATGCCGAGTAGTCAGAAATCTCTAAAGAATTTGACAGAAAGTCACATGCCAACCACCTGAAAGTATTGTATCTTCGTTTAGAATTGCCAAGCGACTGGAAAAATGAGCATGGCTTCGCCACTGTCCATTTAGACATGCCCCGAGTCTGAAATGAGAGTCTTCAGCCGATGCTGCGACATCCGATTGTGCAAAGCAAAGTTTAAGCCATCTACTGCAGTGCTTAGCCTTTCACATTCTATCAATAATATCTTAAATTGAAATCATTTGATAGGAAACATACCGTTACTTCCTTTCATTTTCAGAGTTACTTCTGATTTTGTCCTTTAAAAATGTGGGGCATTGTTGTTATCTGCACACTTCTGAGCTTTCAACCTACTTCGGTATTGAGTCTCTCTCATCTGCATCAGTTATAGGCTTCCCAGTTAGCACGTCCCTCCATGTATCACCAGTGGCACTGAATGCCCACCTTGAGGTATTCGATCTCATTCATACGCATTTCTTCTCTACTTTACTCGCACATAACATAAGTGAACATATGCTCTTAAGGGATCAAACGATCCATTGGATTTATCACAAGCAACCCTGTAATCTGTGGCAACTGAGCTCTTTAAAGAATATGGATTTGATTTTCAAGTTAGGAGGATTTTGGGGATTATAAAGGTCTTATTCTGAGTGGGGTTCAGGAAGCACCAAAAGATATGAAGGTTTGTTTAGTGCAGCCATTCAGTGAATTTGGATGCATTTTTTGAATATATTCAGCAAAGGCAAGCACGCAAATGTTTGAAAATTTCACTGGAGCGCTCAGCAAATTCGACGATTGACTTAAATAGAATATCAGCTCTGATGACTTCAAAATGATTTAAAAACATGCCTTGTGTAAAACGACGGAATACAACTGAGGTGGGCTGATACAAATTGAAGCAAAGAAGCGCAATATTACAGAGCGCTGTAATTTCAGTGAATATACACAAATGAGGAAACATTCACCTTAACCGTAAAGAGCAAGTCACGCCTTTATAGAACATTAGCTACTCCTGCATTGCACAAGAAACCTAGTTTCCTTGCTTTATGGTAACATACAATCTGAGAGAAGCTAAGCCCGCCAACCCCAATTAATATTGTCAAACAAACTCGACCAGACGTACATAATTAGTTTTTTTGTTAATCCCACTTTTACGTCGAAACTGATTATTAATGAAAGCACGGTACAGTTGTCGTAGCTGACAAATGAGTTTATTGACATAAAACCGGAAAATAGAGGAGATAGTATACGAATGGCTGTCCAAATGCCCGAATAATTTAATTCAAAACGCCATCGAAACATAGTTCGGAATCAATTTGCTTAACTCTTGTCAAAGCACAGGATGTCACTTCCAAATGTTAAATTTCTCGAAGTTTAAACGATTTTTCTTGGTGAGTATCTTTGTACTCAAATCCGTTTTTCGCTATAATTCTTAGTCTGCTATTTTTAGAGTAGTTTTGTCAAGGCGAAACTTATTCAATTCTTAACTTCCTTTCACTCGGATTGTAGCAATTACTATATTCATGGACATTTCAAGCGAACGACGCACTTTAGTAGGCTCCGAAGTGAAACCAAAAAAATTGCTCTTAAATTTTTAATTTGTATTTTTGATAGGATAAAATAATGCCTTCGACATCGCAAAATTACTTGAAATCAATTATTTTTCATAATCAGTCCTTTACGCGCCCAGTGGCGCATAGGGCGCGATTGTAAAGGAGGTGGTAACCTGCATAGAAAAACACTCATGGTCGGTCATTTTTTCTTTCTTTCTTTTTTTTTTTTTTGCTTTTAGTTCTTTTCCTGTATGCACAGTATCACGTACGTGATCATACGTGTTTTCGAGATTAAGACTTACGACAGCGCGCGAAATGGGTATTGTGTATCGCACGATAGCAAAACTGAGTTCACCCAAAATTTCCCTTCCAGATCTCGTTTTTTTTTTTTATCGAAAACGGAGAACTCCCGAAGCCATCCAGTATCCCGCTGTTCAGGAAGTACATGCAATCGAAGGTTTCATCTGAATCTGAAGTTTCCTTTATGATTTAAGCACTTACTAACCATGTCAAGTCCCCTTGTTCTGTGATTCTGTCCATCAGTCTCAGCCAGTGGAACACCCAATCTCAAAACAAATAATCAGCCGTAATGTACAGCACTATGCATTGTCACGTTTCCTAAAAGGTGTTAAAAGCCCGTAAGTAACGCCGTGAGATAAAAATCAGTGAAATCCCCGGATTTTTGCACGTAGTGGCTGACTTTGTTTGAACTATTTATCAGGGTTTCGTTGGTTTTTCCACTGATGGGGATTCAGTCAGGCCGCTGTTAAGTGCCCACTAAATTTCAGTTAATATCAAAACCGTCAACTAAAGCAAAAAACAGATTTCAATCAGCTGTTGAAAAACACGCATAACGCATTCATCAGAGAGAGCCGATATGTGTGAACTTTTGAATACTGTGGATCTGTCGATAGCGTTGTTTAATTTTGGGGCGAACAGCAAAAACATTACTTGCAGATCACGCAGGGACCTTTTCACCCAAAATTTGCACCGTTCAAGACTGACCCTTCGCAAACAGAGTACTACATATTAACAACGTCGAGAAATGATGATGAAAATGCTGTTACTTGACTTGATATGTCCAGTTCTTTATGAAACATGTTTGAACCCTAGGACAATTTTAATAGATTTGTTAGCAAGGAAAAATAATCCTTACAATGACAATGCACAGGTTAATGGCTTTTATTTTCTACGAGAGGCTGCCCCTTTAATGATTTATTATAACAAATAAAAGCATCGTAAAATAAGCTCCAGGCTTAGACTTCGCTTGATGGATTGTGACTGAGGTCAGTGAGAATTTATTATTGGAATGAGATTTTTGCGCTCGAAATAAACTGCTTTGCTTTGATATTAATATATCTGAGAGCAGTTTGGAATTCTAAACCAACAGCTTAAAATCCCCTGAAATTTCCCATGGCATCTGACGTTTTTAGTGCAGAGAGATTTTCATTAGCCGAACTGAGTGCTTAGTGTCTTCGAATTTTAATGGTTTTGATTTTGCGTTGTTAGCCCTCGAAGCCCCATAATATTTTATCACAAGTGGAAGGTTGTGGTTTCGACTGCCGACGTTAGGACACAGAAAGAGGTGAAAATGCTAAACTACTTTTATAGTTACCTCAAAAATAAATTGTTGCCACGTACTTGTTTTGTGGTATCATGATAATGGTGGATTACAGGAGTAAAATTTAATACCTTGCCACAATTTTTATTCAGGCACATGTAACATTAATCCATTCTGGAGCATAAGGAGAGAACTCAGTAATAACCTGGGCAGGTGAAAGTTTCATCTCCGAGATGATAGTATGACCTATCTGCTTGCCTTCACAAAATATTAACACATTGATTTTCAAGTATATCTTAAAAGTTGCGAGAAAAAGTGCAAGCTTAATATTTTGACGAACCATCCCACTGTCACTGCACATGCTCACATGCTGCAGGTTTCCAACATACAAACGTCAAAGCCTTTGGCAACCTGAACTTTGATGTAAACTTTAATTTTGTTATCTTAATAGTTGTCGAACAATTTTCAGGTGGTCATAGTATGGCCATGTTTGTTGACGAAGCAAACAACCGTCACCGGCGTGCCGATTTTCACGTTCTTTCTTACACTGAAGTGCTTTGTCACTGCAAATATATCATCACATTTTGGGGCGGGGTTTCTGATTTTAATACCTGTGTGTTTTGCTATCTGCAGGAAGTCAAAACCTTATCAAAATTTTTGTTCTCATTTATTTCAGTAAATATGTGAATATTTCTTTTAAACCTGGCTAATGATTTTGTTGTAAAAGAGATCATGCGTTTCTCCTGAGACGGAAGTCTTATCATCAATGACCTTGGATTTAAAAATATCCAGTAATATCAAAACCAGTTACAGGGGTTTAATCTTGGATAAATGATAATATAACGGCCTGCACATCATATTTTCCGGTATTTCAAAGGAAGTTCAACGCAATGAGTAGAATCTTCAAAGCAATTGAAAATAAAAGGAAACCTTAAAGATAAATCCCGGAAATAAAACACCTGCACTCTCTATGTGTTTGTATTTTAAAGTGCTTATTATTGTATCCATGATTTCGTCTCAGAATTCATTTGAAACGGGGAAGAGTTAAGCTTAAGAGCGGTGATGGATGCGATAAGGTGGCTCTTCATCCTTGTTTTTATCTCAGTCTTCGAGGTAGGCATCCGCAAATCTCAATACCAATTCCATGATGTGATTTAAAATGGCCTCTACAAAAGGTAGCTATATATTATACACATACTGTTTTTTTCCCTAGGAGAAACAAGCTTCAAGCAGAAATGAATCGACGAAATTGCACCAAGGTACTTTGTAAAACATATAATTTCTGATTCCACATCCAACAGTTATTTTAATTTCCACTGTGCATTCAATTGCCGAGGTTGTAAACCGAAGCCAACAGTGCTGTTGTAGGACATGAAAGGTAAAACTAGGGCTGACGATGACTAAATAATACATCAAAGTTGGGAAGAGTTTTGATTAACGTATGTAATTCAAGCACGTGTCATAGATGGAGGCGAATCAAATTATATAATTTAAAGGTTGCTAGTGTTTGAATTCGAAGGCAAAGCGATGACTTTTTGGAAAGAATTGCACAACGATCTCTCAAGAACACAACCAGCCCAAGCACTTCGGGTACTTCGCCAATGAACCAATTGCTATTTAAGAAATAGAAAACATGTTCCTTGTGTTTGTATCGAAATATAGAAACATGAAGTAAGTAAATAAGTAATAACTTTATTTATACACGGTGTATTCATCAGGCATAATAATACTACAAACTAATTAAATATATCTAAAAGTATCAAATTCCTTGTAATAAAAAGCTAAGATATTAAAATATGTATAGATTAACCCCACCCACAAGAAACTAAACCTGCTTTACCAGAATGTCGTGTATAGATGGTCAAGTAAAATAATTGTAACAGCCCCTTCGAAAGCTATTGACAGTTTCCGCTTGCCGCAATTCCCGGGGAAGGCTATTCCAGATAACCGCACCTTTGTACCTAAAACAGTTAGTGCGGGGCAGTGGAACAACCAGTTTGTTCTCATTGTCCCTCAAACTATAAGAGATATTTCTTTGAGAGAAATGAACGAGTGGAAGGTTTGGGAGAACCAGAAATGTTGTGAGAACACGAGCCGCCGGCGAGGGTTTTCGACAGCTTTTTCGAGTTCTCCCAAACTTTCACGAGTGTTTCTATGACTCGATAGAAAAACGGAGAACATGTTTTCGATTTCCGCGACGAATAAAGGAAAACAACTTGTTAACTTTGATTATCAAAATGTAAATTCTCTTTGCTCGCGCCATCATTACGTCAACAGCTCATGCTAGTTCTGTGTTTCTATCGAGTTATAGAAACACGATTTCTAACCAATCAGCGCGCGTATTTTCTTGGGACTGTTTTCTAAATTATTAACTTACTTGGTGTTTTGATTGAACTGCCATTCGTATGCCCTCGTCGTTCTTACACGGGGTTATAGTAAAATAGCAGTGTGCACATACTGTATGACTTATATTCAACTTATCCCGGACAACAGGTTTGTTATTTCTTTACTCGCACAGATCTGTTTGAATGTGAATCCATCCATTTTCGACAAAATGTTTCCACCACAGCGAATGGTGAGGTGGCGCTTAGTTCCAGTAGATGGTTTCCGAATCCGTCAAAGCAGCTGTGTTCATTGTACGCGTCCTCACGCACATTTCTCGAGATAAACCTAAAACATTTCTACGACATATGCGCAGTGTCTGTGTGGACAAACAGTTCAAATCTTGCAGCTACAAACTTCAGGATACAATACCATGTTCAAAGAAACCTTTGGCTCTATTACAAAGAGATGGGCCTCGTTAAGGTGCGTCACATTTTATTGAACACCGTATGAAAATTTGTGCTCTGCAGCATATCAGCCTGGAGGGAGATCAAGCAATCAGATTGGAAGAAAACACAGTATACTTCCCTGCGAGTAGACTGATTTCTGAGATCGTACCAGAAAAAGAAAACAAAACAAAGCAAATTAAAGGAGAAGAGGAACGCGGCTAACAGTCTCAACCCACTGATTTGCCGCTCGTCCACAGAGACAGACGAGACCATCGACCTGAAAACCAGTCACACAAATGCTTCTTTTTTTTTTTCTTACAACGCAAATCGGGCCTATCTGCAGAATTTGCTGGGTTATTGTGGTCTACCGAGTCATCACGTACAGTCTCTTCTCTCAGGAGGGTATTTATGACAAAACTGAAAGCCAGGCTAAAAGGGGAAAAGTTTAAAGAACCTCCGATCTGAGAAAACAAGGTGTCTTCGTTTTTCTTCGTGATGATTAAGATAAGTTGTAGTCTCGTCAACATTGCCAAAGTTTTCTGTAGATTCTCTCGCGTGATCCATAGTAACGTTGGTAATTGCTATGCGGACGAGATTCTTGCGGGGAGCAGGGTTGACGCAGTGGTGAGAGCGCTCGCCTTCCACCAATGTGTCCCGGGTTCGATTCCCGGACTCGGCGTCATAAGTGGGTTGAGTTTGTTGATTCTCTACTCTACTCCAAGAGGTTTTTCTCCGGGTACTCCGGTTTTCCCCTCTCCTCAAAAACCAACGTTTGATTTAATTTAGAGTTATTTGATTTACAGTCTCCCCAATTAACATTGTAAAGCGCATTTGAAAACTGTATAGTTGAATTCGCGCTATAGAAATAAATGTTATTATTATTATTCATTACCATAAAGAGGACGTGCAATACAACAGAGTGCAAAAATAAATGCAAATCAATACAATAAAGAACATTGCAAGTGATTTAGGCATTTCCCTAATCTGTGGACGATTAGGTACGAATTATATGCAACTTTTTTCTTATTGATTTTAATCATAAAGCCTACATGAAAAAATTGCTACAGCTGTTTTGTTCCTTCTTCATTCTCAGGATATTCAAGGAGTTAAAAATGGCAGCAAAATTACCTTACGCAGAATACAACTGACAACAATGAATATTCGCTTCGTTGCTGTTAACTTGGAAATCGGAACATGTCTCCAGTTCTCTCTGCATGGAAATGTTGCCCGTAAGTTCTTGATTCTGTAATTTAAGAATCTGATTAAGTGAAGAGAATGTAAAAGTTGAAATCAAAAGCAGTCGTTGTCCCAGTTATGATTTCTGTTAGGTTACTCATAGAACGCTAAAATTTAAATGTATCTATTTTAGGGGATGCTACGGTTAAATGTCAGGACCAGTTACGCACCCAATTCACCCACTCATCCCTTACAAAACATTGGGACTGTGAGTGACAGTGTAACCTTACGCACGTTTATTGCTAAGACCAATGATATAATTAATACCCACACATACCAGTGAAGTCAGATTACGCGAGAACTATTTCTTTATTAATTTAATATTTATTTATTTATTTGCTTCGTGATCTTGAAAGTATCATGTTACAGTGATCTCTGAGAGACCTCCGAAAACCACAAGGCTTGTCGTAGGCCTCCTCACGAGATCTTTTAAGATCTCGTGTCCCAAATGGGGGTAGTAGCATTAATGTTTAGTTATAATGTCTTGGACGTTTGTTAGTTAAGCCAGAAATGGATACCGCTAATACAAGCCTTACAAGTTAATTTGAGGAAAAGGAGAATAATACAGTTTACGTAGGTATTAAGGTCTGTTGCCAAAGTATTTTTTTATGTTTTCAAGTTCCTCCCTTATCTGTGTTCATGTTTTGCTCTTTATCGTGTGTACAAACAGTGTGCAATGATTCTCAGAGACGAATGGATCAGTGGTGTAACAGAACACTATCACACAGAACCCCACCCGCCCGGGAATGTTACGGTGAACTCAGAGCAAGGCATGACAGGAACAGAAATTCACCGTTAAAGCTGTGGCGATGCTTCTATGAATCAGCTTTGACATCAGATCTGAGTAGCTATGATGACAAGTCTAGCAGTCCGTGTTTTTTCACCAAGCACCTAGAGCTGAGACGAGTTTTACAAAGTTGTACGTATTCACGCGCCTGTTTAACCTGTTATCAGTTAAGTTTAGATGGTCAAACCTCTCTGTTTGCACAACTTCCCGTGCTATTAAAACCAGTTCAAGTTGAGCGTCTCCGCAAATTAAAGTAGCACGTATTAATCTAGGATAATTTTGTAGAGGTCCGTTTCAGTCATAAAGACCAGTTCTATACTTTTGGTTCCCTATAACCTGGTAATCGAATTAGAAAGTTGGGACATCAAAGTAGAAACCCCGGTTAACATGCCAACCCATCGTAGTTATCTGAATGGGATCCCGTCCAGTGAACATTTACATCCCCATTTATTTCTTGCTAGGTAGTAAACCCTTACCATTTGTCTTCGTAATCAAGTCGAGTACATGCTATTGAAAACAGTCTCTATTCAGCCGCAGATATATGTTTTGTCGAGGGGTTGGGCGCTTGTAGCAAGCTTCGATGGGCTTCCATCCAATCTAAGTCATCTACTATTGCAAACGTTCAAGTGTCAAACGCTGGTTCTTCAGGACGTCTAGGGTTTTTTAGACGACCTAAGAAACATTTTATCCACTTAACAGCACAAAAGGGTATCCAGGATTTGGAAAGATTAAGATTGGATAGCATGTGATAAGATATAATTGGATAATGCTGGGATAAAATAGGATAAGATATGACCAGAACGTATGGTTTAATTATTGAAAAGCCTATCTTCTTTGCATTTTAAGGTTCAAGCAACGTCAGTAAGGGAATTAAAACGTATCCGCTGGTAAGTTATTTAGT
Organism: Galaxea fascicularis; assembly: GCA_948470475.1. Classification (NCBI taxonomy): domain Eukaryota; kingdom Metazoa; phylum Cnidaria; class Anthozoa; order Scleractinia; family Euphylliidae; genus Galaxea; species Galaxea fascicularis. Next base: position 38,242,741 of record OX419336.1, read on the forward strand.
CAGTATAAATGCAATATAAATAGCATTGATGCTATTCTCTAACCAAACGCTGGTTTTCCTTTTTCAGAATGGCGAGGATCGAATCGAAACAAAAGCAGTTGTGAACGTTTCAGAGACTCTTGGAAACTCGAGTAGAAAAATGTCAGCGAATACCGATGAACCACTGTCCATCCCGGGTGACACAAATGTGAATTTGAACAACTCAGAAGCACACTATAACTCAAACGTGACAGCAGAGAATACCACTGCGACGTTGTTGAATAACACAAGCGTGAGTTTGAGCATCTCAGGGGTACTCACAAACTTAAGAAGTTTAAAAGAAAGAACAAGTCAACCGTTGTCTTCACGTGGCATTGTTGAGGTGGTTAACCTTATTAATAATTTATCACCAGAGAAACTCCTCGGAAATACAACTCAACGTAACAAAGACATCTTTGCAAAGGTGCGTAAAGGAGCTATTGATTTCCACTTTTCTTTCTTTCTCAGCCAAACAAGATCAAACACAAACCGGAGATGGCCATGCGCTATTTTCCGTGGTTTCGTCCTCTGTAGTATGATTTCATTTATGGTTGTATGCATGGAGTCTGTGATCGGTTCCGCTTCACAAAGGCCATAATTCACTTCCCGACCTATCCAATCGAACAAAACCGAACAAAAAACCAATCGAACCCAATCGAACTTCAATCGTTCGATTGGATTCGGCAATCGAACAAAATCGAACACCTATTTTGCTGTGAGTTCAATTTTCGAACCAATCAAACCAATATAATCGAACAAAATCGAACTAATCCAATGCAATTGTCTCTTGTCGCCTCAAACTGAATAAAACACGTGGAATATAATCATTGTTAGCTTTTGTTGAATAACCAGGAACTGAACATCATACTGCAAGAATGCCAATGTTCGAACAAACCAAAACAAATAAAAGGCAATTTCGATGACTGTTAAGGTACTGTGACTGTTAAAAGGAAATGCTTCTCAACAGAGATCACAATCGAACGTTCGATTATACCAATCGTTCGGTAATGGAACTTTCGATTGGGTTCGATTACCAATCGTTCGGTAATCGAACTTTCGATTGTGTTCGATTGGCAAAATTTTATTGTGAGTTCGATTATGTTTGATTGAGTTCGGCAATCGAACGATTGGTGTTCGATTGGGTTCGATTGCCGAACGTTTCGATTGGATAGGTCGAGTTCACTTTAACTGGTAATTTAGTTATGTTGTCTCTTTTAATTTTTCAGTATTTCCTGGAGATCTCCAGTGCATTATTCAAAGAAGACAACATTCCACCTTGGAAAAGTTCTCAATCAGTGAGTGTCAAAAATAGGTATTCAGTACTGAATTTATAAGCACCCCATGTGCTACACAGAGGGGTCACCAAGATTGATATCTCTAGAGCATTGATTTTAAGCAAAACACTACGGATGTCTGTAACCAGTTTTCGTCCCCGTCAGCATCCTCTGTATTCATCTCTATATAAAAAAGAGCTCGTAAAATGTTTGGTACAGTATTATTGCTGAAAAACTGAATACTGAGTGAGTTCGGGGTCATATAATGTACATTGCAATTTATTAAGATTAATGCAACTACCTCCTTCATAAGTCGTAAGAGATTTATTCAATTGAGTGACAGAAAAGACCTTAGTTTACAACAAAAGGAATGAGCATGTAAGCAAAAATAGTGATCAAAGATTAATTATAGATAGTAGTAATAGTATGTACCGAATTCACCTTTCTCAATTCTCTACAATTTGCGGTAAAAAAACCCCCTTACTCAGTGGATACTGTACTACTATAGTCAGGGTGGTCGATAATGAATCATTGTGACATTTTATGCTCGCTGTTGTCATCTACTGCACATGTCATCAATTCATGTCGATCATATGGATTTCTGCTTTTCAGCATTCTTCAACTTTGAGTCGGCTGTTAAAGGTCGTGGAGGACTTTGGTGAGGCATTTACAAAATACCTTGAGTGCGACAATAAAACGGAGAGTGAAAAGACATTTTCTCTCGACAACATCAGTAAGCCATTACTTTAGTCTACGTCAGTCTCCAAGGCCACGATCACTTTGCAGAATCATCTTCAGCAGTAGATCGAAAACGTTAAACGTTAAAAAAAAAAAAAAGCAAACCGGTAAGCGTAGTCCAGATCACAAACTTCACTGCGGTGAATCACTGATGGACCCCTGACTCGACAAGCAGTTATCACAGAAAGGACATGCGTTCATATTCTTTTCAAATAGAAAGCTGAGAAAGGTATGCCAAGGCGTTTCCTCGCAAAAAGAAAGCAAAAAATATATTTTATTTTCACGTCACTTAAAATAAATCAGCTCATTAGATAATGACTTGTTAGAAAAACAATTGGTTGAAACTTTAACCAATCGCCATATTCTACTTGCAGAGTTTATTGCCAAGTCATGTCTTGATATAACTGCGTTCCCATTAAAGTTGTCTTCAAGTCATGGATGCAATTTGACTGACTGTTACCCTAATAACCGCAGCGAATGGAGTGGCGATATGGATAGTGTCACAATTCCTAGATCATCTTTGGACGGTAACCTTAGTTATGAAGTGCATAGTTTTGTAGCTTCTTTGATCTTTCCAGACCTGGCAAATGAAGCAGCATTATATTAAAGCTAATCAGTGCAATAAAACCTGACGCTTGTCTAAAATATACAAAACTGTTTTGTTTACACAAGACATGCCAACAATGAAAATAATACCGCATTACATTTTTGCCTAGTAAATTATGGCAAACAACTCTGTCTTGTGGTGTCTTTGTGCCGCCTTCTCCTTGCTGGGTTGTTCCTTAGTTAAACGATAACTTAATAAAGCATCTGCTTTTTGTCATTTCTGCAGATCAACAGCAGTATCGAGTTGCATTTATTTCTTACAAGTATGCTCACAGATTATTTCCCGATGAGTCGTCAATAGGAAATACCCTTTTACGGTACGAATCTTTGTTGGATTAGACAAATCAACAAACACTAAATGAGTAAAGGAGTGAAGAAGTAACGATAGTACCAGTAACAGCGACAGCAACAGCAAGCGTAATAGCAATTACGATGGTAATAGATAATCAGCTGTTATGGTAGTGGTAATAGTAATGGCAATGGCAGTGGCAATACTTGCAATAGTAATGCAATATTACCCGGCAGTGAGACAACCAGTTGCAAAATTGTTGGGATACTCCACCAAACAAACTGAGATATGACACACCCCACTTTCTTCCCGTCCTCAGTTCAAAGTTGCTTGTCCGAGGTTTGAGCATGGTGTTGTATTGCCAGCAACAACGATAAGAGGGGGAGCGCGATGGAAAGCGCAACATCGTGGAATCTCGTATTAAAGGCCAATGACATGTTGTTTCAAGTATTTCTGCAACTGCTTGCTGCTAACAACTCATATTTCGCATGATCAACTGCCGTTTCGAACAGTCAATCGACTTATTCACACAATCAATCAGTCAGTCAGTCAGTCAGTCAGTCAGTCAGTCAGTCAGTCAGTCAGTTAATCATTCAGCAGTCGGTAAATCAGTGAGATGATTCATCCATCTTCTTAATATTCATCTGTTGACTTATTATTGATGTCATTGCCTAGATCGGCTAAGGTGAACAGCCGTATTGTCTCTTTAACCGTAAAACCTGAGGGAATAATTGCTAAAGGAAACCCCGTGGCTTTAACTTTGAGACCATTTTTTCATGTAAGTATCAACGTTCTTTTTCGCTGTTGACACATGCGCAAAGTGTTCACAATAATGGGAGGTGCATTACGCGAGTAAGTTTTCTCGAACATGATTGTAACCACTTGGTTCCGATAGTTTCAGTGTACATTTACTGAGCTATACACTGTTAACATACTGGCCTGCAACGCAGACCAAGCGCAACGATAAAGATTTCATGTATATTCCATAGCCTGCAAACAATATTGAGCCAGGCATGAAAAGCGTCATTGAGAAACAGACATCTTATTCGAAACTGCAAATGGCAACATGTTTGCGAACGCCGCCCTTCGTCAAACCAATACCACCGTAGGGTTTGTTCGCTGCTAGACCTCGATCTCTTGGAAGGCCTTAAAAAGACTTACAAACCCACCAAAATAGAAATGTTATGCGAGAACGAGCGCAACATAGTGTACAGCGGCTGTAATTAGATTTAAATTTAAGCAGCTTTATGCTCTCGTTTTAGTTTGCCTAAAGAGGCCAAAACTTCCAAGCGAACTTTAAGTTGGCGTAAATCGCCTTACATGCTTACTATAGGCAACTACAGTACTTGGCGTAACGTTAGTTTAAAATTTCTTTTTATACTGATTTAAATGGGAGTGAAAGCGTGCGTAGATATTTTATATTTTGGCGAAATTTATATTAGTTCAACTCTTATGAAATTCGTCCCACCTCCAGATCCGAGGCGGTGCCTCTCTTTTTGCAGTACCAGGCCACAGCCCCTCATCGCCTTTAGGCAATTCTAATGTTCATTATAACGACTTTAGATGAAACATTCATGCTGGGGCCGATAGAACAGTGCATTACTTACGTAAATGTATTTTTCTGTAGAATTCACTAAATGACGAAGATTTTCACTGTGGATTTTGGAACTTTAGTGATTCGTAAGTTAAAGGGTTTTCTACTTTTTATCCATTCAATGAATCATTCGTTTATTCATTCGTTCATTCGGTCGTTCACTCATTTATTTATTCATTATTCTATTTAAGTGATCGTTTGTGTGTGTGTTTTGTTTTTACCTCAATAAATACTCTTCAGGAAAACAGCAAATGGAGCCTGGTCAACTGACGGATGTACACTGCAGTCAATCAGTGCGTCACAAGTCACGTGTCAGTGTGACCATTTAACCAATTTTGCTCTCCTTCTTCAATCAGCTCCAGAATCTACAGTAAGTTCAGATAAATTGAAAATGGAAATGAACGTTCAAGAAGGATTACAAATGGAAGCTAATGGTATTTTAAAAAAAAGGTTCCTGAGTGCCTAAATTGCATGGTTTCTCAGCCGAACAAATTGAATATCAACTTCTACCTCAGGAAAATCAAGCATGCTTAATTACGAAACTCGCAAAACAAATCTTAAGAGCTCAACACATCAGTCGCTTTCGAACATGTCCTAAGCCATCTCACAATTTCACAAACATGGCCCAAATTCAAATGGCCAAAGTCTTTTGACGATAGGCGACGAGAAGTCTACCTTGCTCCCAAGCCTGAGTAAAAGAAATCTCTAGAAACGCTTTATTATACTATGTCTTTTTACACACAGATCCAAGGTATACATCAGGAGATACTTATGTGGATGACATATTTCGGATTGTCATTGTCATTGGTTACTGAGATACTCTGCTTATTGGCCTTCACTCTAGTGACGTAAGTTGTCGAGAAACGTAAATTAACTTCCAGCAAATCTGGGAGCACAAAGAAGTTAGATCTTCGTGCAAACATATTCCAGTTTTGTTAAGATGTTCATGGCTTGTTCCTCTGTTGCGATCCTTTGGACCGCTTCTCTTTTTTATGGTACAAACATGACAAAGGCAAATGCGAACAATTTTTTTATTCACATTACTGATGAAATCAGCATGACTTCACCAGAGAAAAATGTGGAACCATCTCAGGAACTATTTTCAAGATTCTCACTGCTGTTACCAAATTAATAGCTCATGATCCGCCTTACTTTTCAGGAAAAAGAAGGAAGCAAAAATTAAAATCCATTCCCACTTGGTAGCATGTCTTGCCGTTGGCCATTTTGTGTTTCTACTTGGCATTGAACGAGCAACATTTTCTAAGGTAAGAATATCGTCTTGTAATCTCGTATTTGTATAGGTAATCGCATGGGGCCGAGTAGAGTGTTTTTCAATTGATTGTGGAAAATAAATACCGTTCGTTGCTTTGGTTTTGCAACAGGGTATATCGTGCAAGCGGTTTATTCATTTCTGGGAAGCCCGATTAGTGCAGAGCTCTACAAATTTCAATCAAATTTAACTTCATAATCGATTCAATATTCTCAACCAAAGTCGCAGGAAAGCCCTGGCCAAAAAAAAACAAAGTTTGATTATCAAAAATGGTTGCCGAAAATTGATTACCAAAACCATTCTTGATTAAGGAGAAAAAAATTTCTCTGTCTCAGCCAATCAGCGTTCAGTAATTTTGCCCTTTAGTGAAAACAAAGTTAATTCCTGGCCTGTATTATGTAATACTACATTTGTCAGGGGAAGACGACCGAGAAAGAATTTCACTATCAAAATCGTCATTCTCACAGTTCCTTAGTGGTAATAGACCTTTTTAGCTTGTCGATTTTGTTTTCCCATTGTAGACCACGTGATGTTACCCTAGAGAACTGTTTCTTTGAAATTTCGCCATATTCACGTGCATATGTACGCATAATTTATGAAGAGACAAAAAGCAAATTTCCTTGGGAAGATCACATGGTCTACATTGGGAAAACAAAATCGACAAGCTAAAAAGGTCTATTAGGAATAGAATTGAAAATCTTTCTAAGTTGTAAGATGAATTCAAGACATCTTGGAACAATGAGAAACTCAACAGTTCCAAGGAAAAAAGACTGCATGGTCAATTTGTAAGAGAAATACCAGAAACGACGCATGTAGAAGAATCGTGGAGCTGGTTGCGAAAAGCAGAGTGACTTGAAGATCCAAACAGAAGCACTTATTTGTGAAGGCCAAGAACAAGCTCTTAGAACTAACTATGTAAAATACCATATTGACAAAACGGTGGAATTAATACCCATTATGTAGGCTATGTGGAGAGAAAGGTGAGAGTGTAAACCATATTGTCTGTGAGTGTAAAAAGCTGGCCCAAAGGGAATACAAAAAGAGACATGACAATGTTGCAAAAGTAGTTCATTGTAAGTTGTGTGAGAAATATCATCTGGAAAAGAAGGATAAGTGGTACGAACACGGACCTGGCAGTGTAAGTGAAAACGATGAGTTTTAACTACTGTGAGACGTGAACATACAGTGCGATCATGTCATTGAAGCCAGAAGACCGAACATTGTAATTGTAAATAAACAGGAGAGAAAGTGCACTATTATTGATATTGCCGTGCCAGCGGATAAAAGAATTGGCGAAAAGGAGAATGAGAAAGTTGAAAAGTATCAGGAGTATTAAGAGAAATTGCAAGAATGGGGAACATGAGAACTGTGCAGGTGTAACAAAAAACTTGGACATGTGGCTGGGGAAGTTGGATGTCAAAATTAGTATTTCATTACTCCAGAAAAACTACGTTACTAGCAACAGCAAGGATTTTGAGAAAGGTATTAGAGCTCTAGAGTAGGGAGAAACCTCTAAGGGACCTTTGGTCATGTGCTATGACTCGCTCCTTTAGGAAGCAAACCGGAAAAAGATCATCCAGTTCACAAAGATAATAATAATAATAATAATAATAATAATAATAATAATAATAATAATAATAATAATAATAATAATAATAATAAAATGGTCGTTTTTGAGTAGAGGGGAAAACCGGAGTACCCGGAGAAAAGTTTCTCGGAGAAGGGTAGAGAACCAACAAACTCAGCCCACTTATGACGCCGAATGACCGGGAATCGAATCCGGGACACATTGTTGGAAGGCGAGCGCACTCACCACTGCGCCAACCCTCGGCTGCTCCCATGCTAATTAATAATTGCCCTCCCTGCTAATTGGTATGACTAATCTATTTAGTTCCTCAGTCTCTTTGCAGATTTGTTGCCGCTAGCCTTCATTACCTTTTCCTAGCTGCCTTTATGTGGATGCTTGTGGAAGGATTTCATCTGTTATCAAGAGTGAACAGCTCTGTCCAACAGAAATATGAGCTGCCATATATAGCTTATTTTGTAACATACGGTGAGCCTGCATTAATAAAATAGAGAAATTCCTCAAAAGTAAAAAATTATTATATTTTAAACAGACTGAACTAAAAGTACTTTTCGGCCTCACAAGTGTTACTCTGATTCTGATTTGTTTGTTTGTTTGTTTGTTTGTTTTGATATGAAGAAGGCACTGAAGTAGTGCAATAACAGACCAACATGCCAAGAAAAAATAGAAATCACGTATGAACTCCATACAAAAAGTGTAAAACAATGTGGTTTTGCGAGTTGCGGAATACAGCGTGAACTGAGGTACCTTAATAGTTGCAAATCTGTGTGATATTGAATACCCTGTGGGCTGAACTAATTAAATCAATTTTGATTTTCTCTGGAATCAAAGCCAAAGATGCCGAGGTTCATTAATAAAAGAGTTGATCATTTTCTATCCATCGAGTCCACTTGCGGCGCTACACGTTGTTGGACGTTTTATTTAATTTCATTTCTTTTTTATTTTATTTTTTCCTCTTTGCCTATCTACCGTAAGTCTTCACGTATTTTAATACTTAAAAGTAACACTGTCGGTACAGTTAATAATCAAATATCTCTTACTCGGTTGTCTCTTTATTTCCTGTTAAGGACTACCATTGGTCATAGGCGGTGCTACTTTCGCACTGAAATTCCACGAGTATGGGACTTCGAAACAGTAGGTCTAAGCTCTTTCGTACCATTTCTTTAAACTAAATAGTCTCCCTTACATCTCTATCCTAAATTAGCTATCCTAACATCCTCGTATCATCTTATTGTTTATTGTTTTCCATTGCCTGGTAGGCATTATAATGATATATGTGCTTCACAGTGTAGTTTCGTAACTCTTGGGACGATTTTTCTTGCAGTTGTTGGCTATCATTTCAATCTGATGCAAAATGGTCTTTTATCGGACCTGTGTGCTGCATAGTATTGGTAAGGAACTCCTATTCACCCTTAGCCGGTGTTTTAGCCCTTTTTGCTGTTACCCTCGTTAATTTCGTCTTTGTTTTTCTACACTGCTAGGGGATCCATCTCTTTGGTACCATTTTTAGGAGACTTGTATTTTGGCGACTATCTCTATCACTTTTACGAGCATGCAAGCACAAATAAAATAGTTAGATTTCTATTGGAAAATCTCGAGAAACAGGCTGCAAGATACTTCTGTCTTCAATTAAAAAAAATAAAACCTGCTGTTTATAACGATAATCTCTCTGCAGGTAAACATTTTTGTGTTGGGGTCGGTTCTAAAGAGATTGACAAGCACACAAATGTTCCGAAGAAGAAATGAATGGCAAAAATTACGGTTTGTGCCCATTACTTTACAACAGAAACACATTTCTTTTTAGGGTTAACTCTACCGGGATTTCGAATTCAGGAGTCTCGTTGCTTTATTTTCTTTGTAGTTAGTCTTTAAGTTGTTAAAAGTGACACTAGCCTCTTTGTGGAAATGTTGCTCTGCAAATCTTCGACACAAAGTTTGTTTGAAGTACCAGTGACTGAGGTTCAGAGATAACAATGATCAAACTGAAAAATGGTGCACGAGTACACTTCCATGGTAACTAACTATTAAAATAAAGCACGTTCTTTTTTGTGAGAACCACACCGAATAGGTGTCATTCAAAATTTCTACTCTTTCCACGTTCCAATTCATGTTAATGTTAGCCAAAATTAGAGCAAGCAAGAATAAGCGGACTCGCTAGCTTCAGACTAAAAGTGGGATGCCAAGTGATGATGGGTCAGTCAATCACCTGGATGACTAAACGATAGAGATACTGGTCAATTTAACCCAGCCTCAATCTGCCTTTTTAGGACAACACCACAGGTCTATGTTATCGCATTCAGTGATTGCTGATCATGTTTTTCCCTTCTGCTTCAGCCTTACTGTACGAGCATCAATGACGATTCTACCTCTGCTTGGACTAAGCTGGATCTTTGGACTTCTTGCTGTGAATCAGAACACTGTTGCATTTCAGTATCTTTTTGTTGGATTCAACTCCCTGCAAGTGAGTTAAGTTAAGCTGGAAAAAACAGAATGGGACCACCAATTTCAACCAGGGAGAAATTCAGGGTTCCTGGACCATTACCTTCGAGCCCACGACTTCGGCATTTCCAAGTTAGGCTACAAGAGACTGCTTAACAATAATCGATATCGCTGAACGCGAGCCCATCAAAACTGGTCAAATTTCCGGTCCTCTCACGTAAAATGATAGAAATGTGATGATTTAATCTCTAATTAAAACAAACAATATTTATTATCACGCGTGAAAACATTACTTTGCTCAAATGAGTGTCCACGCTTGAAGCGTTTCAGTCCACTAGAAACTTTCTCACCAGATTATTTAGATCAGTAATACTCAACATAATTTCTCATGTTTCTTTCTTTCTCTTTTTTCATAAGGGAGGATTCATCTTTTTGTTTCATTGCGTTGTCAACACAGAGGTACCGTGTAAACTGTAATGTAATAATCTTAAAAGGAACTAAGCTATATACAAGAGGCAAGTAAATGTTTGCATGCAGATATTTTGAAACGAAACATTTTGAAATACAAGCTGGCCAACTGCGACAACCATGAAAAAAATTAGCTCGTTTAATGAGAAGAGACCGTGGTTTCAGTGAAGATGAATTTTTGATTGTTAACACGTGCAAGATATGCTTGTATAAAAAGGAGGAATACAACGGAATGGCATTTTTTTTCGAAGAAAGAAAAACATTTGTTTCTCGAGAGGGAAAAACGCAACTAGTACATATCTTAATTTCATAGTTAAAGAACTGTTGTCTTCCAGCCATTATGGAACACCATTATTAGGAGCCACAAAAAACATTGAACTGGGGGAGGGGGGGGGGGGTGATGAAACTTGGTTGTTAGTGTTCTCACAAAAAGAGGCTTTGGAGCTCCATTTTCTCAAGAGTTTTGTCCAAGATTGTAGTTTACTTGGTGAGCAATCTTGTCGTTTAGGTGCGGGCTGGTGTTAGAAGGATAATAAGGCGGAGACGAGTAACTCAGCAAGTCTCAAGGGTAGCAAGCAAGCCAGGTCCCTCACAAGACAACTCTCCACATGGCCGCAAGAATAAGGTAAATGATCCGTTACACTGCGGTGCTTTGGGTGTTGGGGGATCTTACTGCTAGCTTATAGGCTGAAATAAAAACATTTGGGCTTAATAAGACTAAGAATACAAAATAGTTGAATTGTGAAAAACTGTGCAGTTGGGTACACTGTGTAAGCTAACGTGCTGTTAAAAAATGAACCATGAAAATTATTAATAACTATCTTCATTTCCACTCAATTAAGTATTTCTGATGGAGCCAAACTGTCAGTAGAGTAGTTCTGAAAAGTAATCCAAGCCACCCAGTACACGTTGTTTCAATTGGATGTCAAAAGCCATCTCAAGCATTAAAAAAAGGTCATGCCACTTGGTTAGCCAATGTAGCACTGACTGAAGCTCATTCGAGATCATGATTCGCGGCTTGTGCGCATTTTTACGCGTTAAAGCTTTTGCTTTTGATTTTGATTCGAGCTATAATTGCTTCATTTTGTCGTTTATGTCTGCTGTGACTTGTAAAGATCTGAGTACTGTAGTGTATGTCCATATTTGGTACTTCCTTATTTGGAAGTGAACATGTGCTTAGAGCGGGAGACGCCATCTTAAATGGAGGATTAAATTTGTTGTGTTGTCAAAACGTGTCTTTGATTGATACACCTACGCTACAAGTACCTAATTAGGATTTGGTTTTTCGACAATCAATTAGAAGCGTTCCAAGAAAAAACGAATTTTACTTTCACTCGTCACAGGCGCTATATATATTTTTCAGGGCAGGTCGACGTTGGACTGAGCAATCCAACACTTGCTTGCTCTAGTTGAACACCAAATTAAACCATAATAGTCAAAGAATCACGCTGCAAAGGCCCAAGTAAGACCTCCAAATCACCCAATTGCATCAATCTCCGTCGAGTTCAAACTTACCATGTTGCTATTCATGTTTTTGCAGCAATCTTCGTCCAACCCGCCCGGATTTTCTATCCCTTTTATCGTAATCGACCAGCATTTTGAAGTGGCACAATCGGTGCGATTAACAAAAGTGATTCGGAAAACCTCTGTCCAGAACATCAAGCAGAAAAGAAAAGGCCACGGTGGACACCAAAAAGATGCTTCTGCTAAACACTCTTGGAGAGACGAAGCGTGCCAACCTGGTGTGGTAATCATAAAAAAATGAAACAAGCGGAGTTCGTCGAGAGTCTTCATACGTATTCTCGTCCTTGGTTCCGATTGAAATCCATTCACTGTTGTCCGTCATTTTTCGATTAGCGATCGGAGTTCATTCTGCAGGATCACGTTGAGCAAAAATGACACCCCTAGTGCCAAACAGAAGAAGTATGCAAAGGAGCGGGTACCTCAAGGGAGGCGTATAATCTTTGTTCGGTTTAAGGACTCTACAAAGAGATACCATGTGAGTGCGTCTAGGATCTGATTCTGAGTAATACCCTCCTGTCATAACGGAGAAAACGCTTCGAAGCAGCATTGCCGAAACAGCAACTCGTTAAAATATTGAATGAATTTAAACAAAAATTAGAGGTAAATAAATTCAATTTAATAATAACTCCACAGAAGATGTAAAGTCATTGGCATAACGTCAACGTCAAGGAGAATACCACGGAGAAAAATAGCTAGCATTCTCTTATTAGATACAGAAGAAGAAAATCTCAAGATGCGAGTAACAAGAGGATGGTAAAGGATATTTTCGTGACTCGTGATCGGCCCTTTTTTCCCATGAAATGTGAAACAGGTATTTTTTTCTTCGTGAATCGTAACTTCCATAGTGGCCGTGAAGCATGATTTTGCAAAATTATTTCCCGTGAAACAAAAAAGAAATGCTTAATTCGCCGTGAACTGTGATTTCATTTCCTCTTTGTTTTTCGTGAATTGTGAAAGGACCATTTTATTTTCCGTTACCACCCTCCAACAAAGGGATTCGTGTTATGCCGGGGAACAATGTCTAATTTTCAGCGTTTGTAATAAACAACGTAAGGAAAAGTCAGTTTTGCATTGAGATGAGAAGGGTTCTTTCTAAATATGACAATAAAGGCAACTACATAAACGCTTAAGGGAATGCACTGTTTTGTTGTGCTTTCCTCTTGTCGGCAATCTACCTGTTTAACTCCCAAAAATGATTAGCATTCGCATGTAACTTCTCCTTATAATATTTTGCCCAGCAGTGCAGATGATCAAATGAAGAGTGACCCTCGCAGTTGTGTACACAACTATATGCAATTGCGAAAGAAGCCTAAAAAAAATTCAGGACTTCAACGCGATTTGAACCCGTGACCTCGCGATACCGGTGCGACGCTC
>OX419336.1:38260919-38313419 GCA_948470475.1 Galaxea fascicularis
TCAAATCCTGGCAACAAGGAGTGAGTGTGCTGCCCCATGATACCCCCAAGAGACACTCATTGCAATGTTTGTGATTTGTGTGGGAGAAAACACGAGCTAGCAGGCTAGGGTAACCACTCCCTTGGGAGTGCCCACGAAGAACCTCACTGCTTTCGATTCGGTCTTTTGAAACTGTTAACTTTGCGCTGACATCCACGACCTCTGAGATACTAGTGCAGTACTCTACCAACTGAGCTAACAAGCAAACTGGGACATCTCTCTTACAAGAGCCTACGTCCTCCGTCATACCGGTGCAGTGAGCTAACAAGCCCTCCTCTTTCTCCTCCTCATCTCTCTCCTCGCCGCCCTGCTCACTGGAATGGAGCACACGGCCTCTGTGATACCGGTGCAGTGTTCTACCAACTGAGCTAACAAGCAAACTGGGGCATCGTTTCCCCAAGAGACCACGACCTCTGTGTTACTGGTGCAGTGTTCTACCAACTGAGCTAACAAGCCCTCATCCTCCTTCTCCTGAGTCCAAGTTGGTTTCTTGATGATACCCCTCTGCAGGCTGCAAAGTCTCAGAGTAATACCTTCAATGGAAATTGAGGAGGGGGGGGGGGGGGACGGAAACCACTTCAACGGTTTGAGACCATTCCCTTAGTGATACCGGGGATTTGTTCTACCAATTGAGCTAACAAGCCCTCGTTGTCCATCTCCTTGTCTCTCTCCATCCATCCTGGTGACAATGAGTCGAGATGGTGACTTAATGATACCCTTCTGAAGGCCGAAAGGTCTCAGAGTAATTCTCTCAGTGAACTGAGGGGGCGGAGGGAAGATTTAACGAACATAAAGAAATTAGAAAAAAATACAAAGGGTAATGACAGGCAAAATCAACCTCACCCCCAAAACTAAATCAGGTTTAAAGATCACACAGACAAAATTTGATCCGATTCGCTCACAATCCCTGGGATCTAAGACACAATCTTCCTCAAACCTAATTTGCATATGTGGGCAAACTCCCATAGTGAGTATAGTCCTGAGGCCATGTAGGCAGAGTCCCACTCAAGTGAGAAAAATCCCATACGAAAAGTGGGCAAACTCCCATAGCTGGGCAAAGTCCCGGTCCCGGTCTCGGGTGGGCAACGGTCTTAAGAACCAATGTCGGAATATATCGAGAATCTCAAATCTGTTCCAAAAACTCGGACTTTTGCTAAAATCACCCAAACAACCCTTTGAGTGAATTATTTCGAGAAATGGTCTAAGGAATCCCCAAGAGCTTTACATTTTAAGTGTCATGACGTCAGATTTCTTGATTAAGTTTTGGGACTGCGCATGAGTGTCAGAGCAAGAAGACCTCGTGGCCGCGGAGAGTTAAAACAAACTAAATGTACACTCAGGACTTAAGGATAATAAAAGTGTTGTTGTTCGGTGAAGTCCGCGTGGAACATTACTATAACATTAAGAAATTAAGAAAAGTTCGAAAATTCGCAAAAAATACAATTTTTATTCATGAAATTAGTCTAAATTTCCAACAATTTTAAGGAAACATTGCGGACGCGCAAAAGCTTCTATTGACTTTATCTTCCGCACATATTTAGAAGACTTCCAAGGCTTCAAGACTGTCTAAAAAGATTCAGCAAAATGATTTTAATAATATAGTTTATGGCCTTTGTTGCGTAGCCTCTCCCTGCATGTCGTTTCGAATGTAAAAATAATGCCCAACTTTACCTGCCCAAAATCGATCCTGGTATTTTAGAAATTGAAAAGACAATTATTCTACATACAAGAAAGGAAATTTTGTTTGTAAGATCTGACGTTTAAGCTCTGCCAAGTAAAACGCTGGCGTGTAGTAAAATTTTAACTGGAGCCACTCGGACGCCGTGCGCTACAGAAAGTGAATGTGGATAAAGCGAAAACAAATGTAAACAAAGGGAAGAAAATCGCACGAAAATCATTTTTACCTCATAGAATCACATGGAATTGACAATAATATCTTATTCCAATAAGTCTCTCTAGTTGACAAGCGAATTAAGCAATGTTTTCTGTCGAATAATCGGAAAAAAATCCTGATAGAGCAATCGAAAGTACAGTAAAAGGTCACGCAATCGGCCGGGCCTGCACGGTGACAGCTGTTGGGTAACGTACGGTTCTTTTATGTATCACTGTAAAACGTAGAATAGATCATTTCAAGTTCGACAGGCTTTAAAACGACTTTGAAAGTTTCTCCAAGAAGCCATGAGAGCTTTTCTGAATAAAACTAAAAAATGAAGGTTATTTGATGACCCTTCTACGGAATATTGTGTGTGTGCTATTTAATACGCTGCAGGCTATCAATGGAACGGAAGAGATATTGTACCCTCAAAATTAAAACAGTTGCTAATGTTCAAGCCCAAAAGTTATCAACATACAAATGAATCAACAGGAGTTTAACCTTGATAATCAGCATAGCCCCAATGACTACATGCATTTCTCGTTGAAAAGCTTTTGAAGTAAGAATGGTTTTCAGCTGACACTTGCCGTTCGTCCTGGATATTTACACAGTGACCACTCAGTGTTTATCGATTTTCTCGTGAGGTAAGGCTCTGCGCTTGCTTGTATAAATTTGGCTTGTATTTCGTATAAATCGACTTTAGCGAGTTACTAGAAATTCAATAGATGTACATCGGTAATTCTACTTGCGGTGTTAGCCAGGAATGCCCTGGTCAATCTGAATGTTCGTCTTTCGCAAAATGAGAACGAGAGTTACGAGACATCTTGAGGTGTGTGGCAAAAGTAAAGATCCATCATTAAGGACAATAAAGTGAAACGTCTACCTGCTCGTGCAGGTAACAGACGATGTTTAATTTGTTTGCGGCTACTTTTAGGTGCTCGCTTCACTCCCTTACTATCGTTTTTCTCGATTAGTAGTTTCGTCTTTGGATGCATCCAGTGAACTTTAAATCATATGTCCCTGTCACTGGGCTTACTGTAGCATTGCTATACAACACTTAACAGGCTTTAACCTAACGCATACAATCAATCAGGGCTTTGTTTGTGTGCACAGTACGTATTTGCCACTGATTATGATTATTGTCCATAATCAACGGTGCAACGGTGCGATGGTGTATCCCCCCTTTCTAAACGAGCTGCGGAAGTTTGCCTCCTGGCTCCACCTAGTATAAACCGATGGACCAATCAAGAATTTAAAACTAGTTGGCGTAGATTAAAGTAGTAATATGTGCTAGTTGTTAAGTGATCCATCCAAAGTGAAGAACAGTCACTAATAAATACAAAGTAAACCAAAACTTAAATTGGAATTTGGACTGAAACACTGCGTAAAAATTACGTCACCAAAGATTTCACTAAAATCATGTAGGTCAAGACCTTTCCTTGTGTTGTGGTTCTGAAAGGAGCTGTTTTGTATGGCTGTAAAGAGACAACCCAACCAAATTGCGCGCCAGAGGCGTTCGAGCGGTCCGACGCCCTCCCCCTATTGAAAATCCTGGCTAACGGACAAACAACGTGTGCCAAAGTGTCGGTATGAGACCAATTGTGTTATCTTTAGCCTTTTCTCACTCACTTTCTTGAGTTTCTTTGTACATTTTGAATATTAATTGAAAACAAGTAAAAGCGGGACGTCTTTTGATCAGCACTGCTATAGCCTGTTTCGAAGCGTATTTCTATTCCGATTATAAGCCCTCTCGGATATAGGGAGGCCCCTTCGTTCATTTATAAACCCCCTTAAAACCCCTTACGAAGATGTATAAGCCCAGGGCTTATAAGGGGCAGTTTATGGTATTGGATCAGTTGGCGAACAGGAAAAGTGACAGGCTCGGTACCAAAGCCACTTCTTGCACATAAGTCTGCAAGAGTGAAAGGAACGCGCAGAATAAACAGTAACTTGTCCTCCTTTATCTTGAAATAAACTGGCCAACTACAGCCGAACCTCTATTAATGCCGGCCACCTCAGTATAAGGGTCATTTATTTTTGTCCATACAAACGGTCTATACAATCATTCTTATCAACGGTCATCTTTCCACAACGGCAACGGTCACTAAAGCGCTTCGCTACTGCCACAGTAAACCTCTCGACAACGGCCAGTTAATCAAGGACAGTGTAACTATACAAAACCCCCAGTTTCCATTGTAAATGGTCATGTTGACTGGAGGAACAAAGTCAGAAATGAGCTACTCGAGGTAACTGACGAAGCGACAAAGATATCACTGCTGCGTAAGACGAAGCGTATGCAAACTGGTGTACTTACTTTTCCCTTGTTTTGTTTTATTAACATTTTTGGTCTTTTATGTACTGATATGTATCACGATTGTGTTACTTATCTATATGCTACAACCATCATCATTTTTTAAAAATAAAAGTGTCCTCACACCTACCTCCCTAAAATGGCAAGCTCTCCACAACGACAACTTTCTTCTGTCCCCAAGGTGGCCTTTTAAGGAGAGGACGGCTCTAATTGTGGTTGGGTCGCCTAACACTTAGTAGTCACTGTGTAAATATTCAGGACAAACTTCAACTGTCAGCTGAAAACTATTATTACTTTAAAAGCTTTTTTAGCGAGGAATGCATGTAGTTATTGGGGCTGATTATCCTTTATATCTTTAAAACCAACAACTTGTTCTGCTTGTTTATGAGGGTACAATATGTCTTCCGTTCCGTTGATAGCCTGCAGCGTATCAAATAGCACACACAAAATATTCCGTAGACGAGTCATCAAATAACCTTCATTTTTTAGTTTTATTCAGAAAAGCTCTCATGGCTTCTTGGAGAAACTTTCAAAGTCGTTTTGAAGCCTGTCGAACTTGAAATGATCTATTCTACGTTTTACAGTGATACATAAAAGAACCGTGCGTTACCCAACAGCTGTCACTGTGGCCCGGCCGATTGCGTGACCTTTTACTGTACTTTCGATTGCTCTATCAGGATTTTTTTCCGATTATTCGACAGAAAACATTGCTTAATTTGCTTGTCAACTAGGGAGACTTATTGGAATAAGATATTATTGTCAATTCCGTGTGATTCTATGAGATAGAAATGATTTTCGTGCGATTTTCTTCCCTTTGTTTACATTTGTTTTCGCTTTGTTTATATCCACTTTCTGTAGCGTACGGCGTCCGAGTGGCTCCAGTTAAAATTTTACTACACGCCAGCGTTTTACTTGGCAGAGCTTAAACGTCAGATCTTACAAACAAAATTTCCTTTCTTTTATGTAGTATAATTGTCTTTTCAATTTCTAAAATACCAGGATCGATTTTGGGCAGGTAAAGTTGGGCATTATTTTTACATTCGAAACGACATGCAGGGAGAGGCTACGCAACGAAGACCAGAAACTATATTATTAAAATCATTTTGCTGAATCTTTTTAGACAGTCTTGAAGCCTTGGAAGTCTTCTAAATATGTGCGGAAGATAAAGTCAATAGGAGCTTTTGCGCGTCCGCAATGTTTCCTTAAAATTGTTGTTCCTTAAAATTGTCCTTAAAATTCCTTAAAATTCATTTCATGAATAAAAATTGTATTTTTTGCGAATTTTCGAACTTTTCTTAATTTCTTAATACCATTTCTCGAAATAATTCACTCAAAGGGTTGTTTGGGTGATATTATCAAAAATCGGAGTTTTTGGAACTGATTTTAGATTCTCGATATAAACCGACATTGGCTCTTAACTAAATATTGAAAGTGGGCAAAGTCCCATAGGTACATAACTCTAACTCTTAACCTAAACTGACTCCTTTAGACCTAAGTGTATACTCCTTTTAGTAACGGGTGGAATTTTATGCTCGTGGTCTTTTTTATGGATGTAAATTGTAGACTTTTTCGGTATCACTAAGGTCTTTCAGGAGAGGGAGCTCCAATATTTTTATCATTTCAGTCTGCCAGGAAACGCTTTGGGTAAAGGATGCGAATGACGGAACGAAAGATTCATCGCTGTTATAGACACAAAACTACAGCACTAAAGTTCCTTTACAGTCTTTCCCGTAAAACCGTGAACATCAGAAATATCTATGGAATGTTATTGTGTTTCAAGTAAAAAGCCAATCACGCGTGAGAAAACTAAACCGAAAACAGTAGCGGTAATTAGGTTGTGGTTTCATGCTGCTTCTGATTGGTCGCGAAACAATAAACATTCCCGAAATGTTTCTCTGGTGTTCACGGTTTTACGGGAAAGACCGTAATCTGTCTCTCCTACAATGGCATCGTTTTATTTTAGTCATGGATCAACTAAATCTTGAGCCAAACTCATACTGAACAGTTTAGAGGTACAATTTCAATTTTCAGTGGAGCATTTTCAAAAGTTACAATCGTTGTTTATTTTCCTCAATACAACTTTCTGTAAAGACGTTTCCAAGAAAAAAATGCGCAATTTTATTGTAAGAATACCAGTAGTTATACAGGCTTATGACGTCCCTAGCCAATCAGAGAGCGTTGCATCTCATTATCTTTATTGTTTTCGCGGGCTTCTATTGTTAAAAAGGGTGTGGCACTTTTTGGCCGAGGAAGGTGGCCTGCTAAGCGTGGAATAGCCGAGGAACCAGGCCTGGGTAAGCGAGACAGCGGAACGTTATTGTTCTGGGGTTAGCAAGAAGGCGGAACGCTATTGTTCTAGGTTAGGATTAGCAAGACGGTGGAACGCTATTGTTCTAGGTTAGGGTTAGCAAGACGGTGGAACGCTATTGTTTTTAGGGTTAGCGATTGAACACTTACTTGGCTGATCCTTGCTGCTTGCTTACTTACGTCAGAAAAACAGAACCTGAACAGAACCATCGGATTTAAGGCGGTGGATTTGAGACGGCGGAACGCTATTGTTAGCGAGATGGTAGAACGCTATTGTTCTAGGGTTAGACGGTTTGATCCTTAGCCGATCCTTGCTCCAGGCGAAACGAGAAAAATGAGGACATTCGCCTCTTGAGCGATGAATGTGCTTAGTAACGGTTACTAGGAACGCGCGGACGCATCGCAGAACAGGGTAGGGGGATCCCGTGAACGCACGCGCGCATTGCAGTCTATGTAGGCAGGAGGAGGTGCGCCTTCTCAACAGTCTTTATTTACAACAGTTCCCTTTGAAATGGTCCGGTGTACAACCAATAATTTCCTCGCGCGAACCGGTGTAATACTCCTCTTCTATCTCCACGCAACAATCCTCACATAACAACAAGTCCAACAAATCGCTCGTACGCATCTTCCACATATCCTGTTCTCGACACATGGCTTCGTACAACGGTTCTTAATATCGACTTGACTCTACTTCAGTTTGCGTAGAATGAGAGATCGGTGCTTTCCCTTCTTGAATCCATCGTCTGACGACTTGCACGATGGAGGTTTTGACTTGAAATCGTTGCGCCGCTAATTCCTGGGCAACGCACCGTTCGCCATTTTTCTGTTGTCGCGCAATGTTAGTATCAATGGCATCCAATGCTTGCAAAAACAAAATAAAAATAAGTCCTTCTCACGGGTTGGTGTTAAAGTCTGGAATAGCCTACCTGTTGATATACGTCGCACGCCCAAAACGGATTTTAAATGCAAAATTCATAATTTGCTTCTTCAAAAATTCTCGGAGGTAGACGATTACATTGACCTACCTGATTTGATCAAAAACTGAAAATATCTTGAAAACTCTTATATTTGCATAATCCACCCTGCTCTTGTCAACATTATCTAACTTGCTTGTACATTATATTTCGTTCTATGGCTATGTTCGCTTAACTTAAGTACTCAAAGTAATATAAATAACCTTCCTTTGTACTCTAAATATTGTTAAGTAATCGGCTATGTATCTTCCTGTTATCGTAAATCTCGTCTCTTTAATTAACTGTACACATCTAGTTCTTGTTCTTTGTCATTGTACTTTCGTTTTTCTTGTTTTACCTGTTACTTTATTGTAAGTTATTATTTTTTTCTTTTCCTTTTACTTTGTAAGTTTGAATCGTTGTAAATTATTTGTTAAGCGTCAAATCCACTGCTCGCCTCGAATAGCTGTTGCTAACTGCGAGCAGTGCGTATCTTTTTTCTCTGTATGTTTTTTAAGTCTTTAATAAACTTGATGTTGAACGGGTTAAATAGTTTTTCCTCTCCGAGAGTTCACGCGTGATAAAAATGAGGCAGAGACGAGTGGCGTGAACTTAACAAGACCTGTGTCTACAAAAGAACACCACCTCCCGCAATGCCTCCACCTAGTAGGTATAAGAGTTCGTGAGAGGTCTTATATTAGCGGAGGGCGACTTTATTCGACCATGTTAAAACAACAGGGCGACTTTTCTCGACCATGCTAAAACAAGAGGGCGACTTTTCAAGACCTTGTTAAAACATCGGGACGACTTTATTCGACCTTGTTAAAACATGAGGACGACTTTTGTCGACCATGCTGAAACATGAGGGCGACTTTTCTCGATCATGTTAAAACATCAGGGCGACTTTTTCGACCTTGTTAAAACATCAGGGCGACATTTCTCGACCTTGTTAAAACAAAAGGGCGACTTTTCTCGTTTGAAACAATGTAAACTGACTCTTGTTTACCTAGCTATAACTGAGAGTTGACCTCGAGGAAGTGAGACGCCCATGGGAACCGAATACAACTTAACAGACTTTAATTTTGTGCATCTAGAGAGAGCCTCGCGTTTGCTGTAAATAAAAACTGTTGAGAAGGCGCACCTCCTCCTGCCTACATAGACTGCAATGCGCGCGTGCGTTCACGGGATCCCCCTACCCTGTTCTGCGATGCGTCCGCGCGTTCCTAGTAACCGTTACTAAGCACATTCATCGCTCAAGAGGCGAGTGTCCTCATTTTTCTCGTTTCGCCTGGAGCAAGGATCGGCTAAGGATCAAACTGTCTAACCCTAGAACAATAGCGTTCTACCATCTCGCTAACAATAGCGTTCCGCCGTCTCAAATCCACCGCCTTAAATCCGATGGTTCTGTTCAGGTTCTGTTTTTCTGACGTAAGTAAGCAAGCAGCAAGGATCAGCCAAATGAGTGTTCAATCGCTTACCCTAAAAACAATAGCGTTCCACCGTCTTGCTAACCCTAACCGACATGCCTTAGCGGGCAGGTCTGCTAACCCTAGAACAATAGCGTTCCACCGTCTTGCTAACCCGCAACCCGGTCGACCGCCGACCGGTTAGCTCAGTTGGTTGAGTTCCGGACTAACGTGCGGGAGGTCGTGGGTTCAAACCCCGGCCAGACCAACACTCAGGGTCTTTAAATAACTGAGGAGAAAGTGCTTCCTTTGCAATGACATCGTTAGACTTTCTAGTCTTCTCGGATAAGGACGATAAACCGGAGGTTCCGTCTCACAATAATTTACAATTGTTTCTGTGGGACGTTAAAGAACCACTAGGGACGTAACGAACCCCGGCTGTGACCACCCCTAGTGCCGGCCTGATTTATTCAGCAAAAAGTGGGGCTGACCTCGCTGGGACTTCGAGTCCGTACGTTAGTCCCTCATTTAGTGTTGCTTGTCATGTTCACTAAATGGAAGCTACTATAAACTATAAACTATAAACAATAAACCCTAACTTAGAACAATAGCGTTCCGCCTTCTTGCTAACCCCAGAACAATAACGTTCCGCTGTCTCGCTTACCCAGGCCTGGTTCCTCGGCTATTCCACGCTCAGCAGGCCACCTTCCTCGGCCAAAAAGTGCCACACCCTTTTTTAACAATAGAAGCCCCCGAAAACAATAGAGATGATGAGATGCAACGCTCTCTGATTGGCTAGGGACGTCATAAGCTTGTATAACTACTAATAACCATTTGACTTAAATCAGCCAGATCCCACTGTCCTAGTAGGTTCAAATGCGAACAGCACTCACTAATCTTATCTGAAGAAAATAAAACGCTACAAGAAAGCGGAATTGCATGACATATGCAATGTGAAGCTAATTTAAGAGCACAAATATTTAAGAACTTAATTAGTGAAACTCTCAACTTACAAGAATTAGATGAAAATATCTCTGTGCTGTAAAAGCCCGGCAGTGAACGCTTGCTGCTTGAAGCAAAGAACGGCTGTGATCACGGAATCGTTTGCTTCTATGATGTTTTTCACAGTCCACATTTTCGTACTCTGTGCGTAACAGTAATTTAAAACTGATTCAGGTAGCTGTTAAGACCTGGCAGTATTTCGAGTTAGAAAAACCGCTTGTTCAAAATATAAATCGATTTGGCTTGTTATTACATTGATTGAGGGTGGTTTGACATCAGTTAATTATTTCGATTAAGTTTTTGAAAATAAGTTTTGGAGATTTGAAACGCCTACAATGGCAACATTTGTAATTCAACCGTTTTAGAGCGGTTTTCAATTGAGTGTCGAAAGTAATTCGCATTTGCTTTGGTTTTGCTTTGCTTCGCTCTGTGATTGGTTGATAAAACTTGCGCCACTTTCTTAACCAATGAGAAGCAAAACTAAAACCAACCGTAACTTGCTCGCACGCGTTTTCCCGCGCTTAAGGCTGCAAGAAGTTACTCTAGTAGATAGAAAATGAGAGTTCTGGGCCAGTTTTTTTAAAAAACACATTTTCTTTTAAAAAATTAAAAATTTTTAAATGGAATTTTAAATGGAATTTCTTTTCCCACTCAATTATCGAAGATTAACCAAAAAATTTTTAAATGGAATTTTAAATGGAATTTCTTTTCCCACTCAATTATCGAGGATTAACCAAAAATTTTTAAATGGAATTTTAAATGGAATTTCTTTTCCCACTCAATTATCGAGGATTTACCAAAAATCCCCAATCGACAATTTACCTATCAGGGATTTTACAAAGCCAAAAAAATCCTCAATTTACCTATCGGGGATTTTACAGTAAAGTTTGTTAGTAAAGTTTGTCAGCAAAGTTGATCAGTAAAGTTTGTCAGTAAAGTTTGTCAGTAAAGTTTGTTCGAAAAATGATTGTCTTTTGAAGTAAAGTTTGTCAGCAAAGTTTGTCGGAAAAATCACCAAGCGTGACTTCGGTAGGCGTAATTTGTAATGACCATAAGCATAAGTGCTCATTCTATCCTCACATATTATCCTTTTATCATCCTCCCAATCGAGCGCTTTCTTGTTGATTGTCTCGGTATATATCTCATGACAACGTGAACGAATTACGTTCATTTTACTCATTTTCGTAGTACCCTCGAATAGACAATCTTTATAGTCTTGATGTGATATCTTTTTCTTCACAACAGATTTCTTCACTCCCTTACATTTTTGGTCTCCACCCCCATCATATATTTTGTAGCTGTACAGCTTTGCTCTCAAACCGACAAACTCTTCGATGATTTTCCCAACTACTTCATCTTTCATCATACCAATCACCTTTTTGTTTTTCCTTTCAATCCCTGAAGGGTGATCCACAGGAAAATCGCTTGTATCGAATTTAGCCACCACATCGTCTGCAATATCCTTGTAAAAATCTTCAGTCTCGATCTCATACAAAAGACTGTCGGTGTCTGT
Organism: Galaxea fascicularis; assembly: GCA_948470475.1. NCBI lineage: Eukaryota > Metazoa > Cnidaria > Anthozoa > Scleractinia > Euphylliidae > Galaxea > Galaxea fascicularis. The sequence goes on from OX419336.1 coordinate 38,272,324, forward strand.
GAAGAGTAGCTTTTGTTTTCCTCCATATTTGGGTAAGATGTAATTGTAGTGGAAATCATACATCAGAATAGCCATCCCACAATAAATAGGTTTATTGAACAGTATCCGTATTCTCTTCATGTGAATTGCCACCAGATTCTCATCGAATATCATGAGGTGTTTAAAATTCGGTTTTGCCACAAGTTTCTGTACACGCAATTCATGATTCACCAGTTTCACATCCTGTCTGTTTCTGATGTTCTCCATCGTCTTTCCAAAGACGGAGTTGTTCATCAACTTAAAAAAATCTTTTTCGAAAGAATTCTTTGCGTTTGCCCGAAGAGCTGTGTTTTTCATAATGTAACTCTTCAACCACGGCTCTTCCTCAAATCTAATCCCACGATGTATCTTTGTCAACTTCATCCCAAGATCAAGATACTGTTTCAGGTTTCTGTGGTGAATCACATACTTTTTCTTGTCATTCAGATTTGGGATGAGTTTTTCGACTTTGTTTACTATAACTCTCTCAGGTGTGAGAGGATAATCGTTGTGGAGATCGTGTAACGAAGTAGGGTATTCGAGATCGACTTCTAGAATGCAGGGAATGTTTCTCCATTTCAGCAGCTCTTTTTCAGTCATCCATCGAAAACCTCTTACCGGGAGATTTTCACACATTGCCCACCCGTACAGATTATTTGCATCCAGGTATTCAAGATACGTTGATGGTTTACTTTTGTCATAGCTTCGCATATATTTATTATTCGCTTTCCCATACCGGTTGGAGATCATCGAAACACCACCTCTTATTCCCTGTTCAATCATTAAGAGCATGTCGTAATCTGTGAGCAACTCTAGTTCCACACCACTCTCTTTCAGAGCTGCGTCCCAAGCCAACCCCGGAGCTGTGTAATACCAAGCAGGATCGAGTTCATAATTTTCAAGACAGACCCTTCTAAACTCTTCAAAGACATCCACAAGAAGTAAAACATCTGTTTTGAGATACAGATCATGGTAATCACCCATCGTTTTCATGTTGAAAGTTTTCCACACATTTTGCGCATGCTGGTAATCTTCATCATTCACATCCTCATCGTTCAGCTTTGAATAAAACGCCTCTTTCGGTGGAAGTTTCACATGTCTGAATTTTTCAAAACTATCCATGAAATCATAAGGATAAACTCCTTTTCTCGAGACGAAATCTTTGAATTCACCAAATTCTTTCTCAGTCTCTTTGAGTTTATCGGTGCTCAGGTTCTTGACTAACTTATCCAACGAAGTTGCCATAAATTTGAAACTATCGATAAACCTAAGATCATGTTTGATCTCTTTTTCTTTCCCTGCCTTGTCTTTGTATTTTCCAACCACGATGGTTTTTGAGAAGGAGATGTATTTTTCCTCGTTATTTGGGATACATTTTATGTTTCCCTCAGATTTTCCAAGATTTTTGACGAAGAGATGAGAGTCATAACCTGTGAGATTGTGGAATATGATAGGGGTGAAGTCTGATTTTTCATATTCAAGATTACACATACTGTGAGCTGCACCTCGATACTTTCCTGTGAAATGACAGTGATCTCTAACCTTCATTTCTTTCTCTTTGAAAGGTTGGCTACATATCCAACATGTGGTTGCATTCTTGAAATCAGCTTTGTCAGCGTCAGTCATGATGATTGGTTTGGAGAAGTTGAAATCTTGGTGTATGGTGAAGATGTCTTTCTCAAGCATATCTACAAAGATCTGAGCGACATCTTCTCCTTCGCTTTTCATTCGGTAATGCACCGTCTTCGATGGATATATTCTTTCATCAAAACATTTGATGTGGTAACAGAAACCACAAGGTTTGTGTTTTTGGTACTGATTGGTGAATGGTTTCTTTGGATCATTCTCACATGAATGTGTTGGTTCAACAAACGCCTCAAAATCAGCGTAAACGATGAATGGAACTTTTTCCATGTGTTTATAGTTTTTAAACAAAATCGATGGGATTATCTTTTCCCCATCTTCAGTAATTTTGATCTTTGGCATAATGATATTCTCTGACGCATTTTTCCAACAGTACTCTTCATGCTTTCGCAGATCAGCTTCCACATTATAGTGTTGCATGCAATTTCGACAGAAAAACATTTTTCCTTTATGCTTACTTACCTGCATCGAGACCAATCTGCTCAAATCTTTGATCAGGCAATAATGACTATTGGTTCCATCATCGTCTTCGGTGGTTATCAAGAGTAAATCCACCACACCATCGGCATTCCAGCTAAATCTGAGAGGATATATATTTCCATTTTCATACCCAAAGACATTCACATAAATGTTGTTTTGTTTCTCGAATTTAGCAATATCGGACAGCTTGACAGGGAAATCGATACCGCTCATATTCAACTCATCCTTATATTTCTTCAAGGAAGAGACTCTCTCCGGGTGACTGTTTGTCGGGTGTAGATGTCTCAAGATGCACCATTTGAAGCACTCATTATCCTCATTTTTGATGTTTATTATCGCCTTCTTGTTTTTGAGCACATCCAGTAGCGGTATGTAAGATGTGCCATTCAACGGTATGTAATTTACCGTATGAAGTTCCAGCGAAATGATGGAATCGAATATCCAATTACTCCCCTGCCTTTGAAAGGTTGCTATCTTCTCCAACATCAGCCCAACCGCTTTATTGTAGAGATCACTCACATCAGTAGCTTCAAGGTTAATCTCGATGAGTGAATGGAAAGCTGCAGGTACTATCATTATTTCTCCTGTTGATATGTCTGTTTTTGACATGTTACATATGAGAATGAGTTTGAACTTTATGTTACGATGTTCTTTCAAGAAGTTGACAACAACCGATTTGACAGCTAACAGAAATGTTTTGGGAGTGTAATCCTCTACTCCCTCAATGGTATATTGAAAAGCGAAATTTTTCAATGCTGAGTTTTCCTCTACAAGTTCGAAACTGTGTGGTCTCTTCTTATAGAGCTCATTCACATGCCTCTTGAAAGACTCAAGCTCATCATACACCTCATTTCGTGGTGCATGCGAGGCCACCTTCATCAACCACTCACCCCAATTCTCCACCTCTCTCTTTCCCCAACGGACCACCTTTTTAATCTTCTTTGCCTTTGAGGGTTTCAGAATCGTTTGCCCTCTCGGGATCTCATTCACAGGTATCGGTTCATCGAGAATATTTCTCTCCTTCTTAATTCGTTTAGGTGTTGGCACTGGTACCTTTTTCTTCCTTATTACTGGTACCTTTTTGACATCAGGCTTCTTTTTTTCTTGCTTCAATAGCAGTTCGATGAGCTGTGATTTGCTCAATTTCTCCAATTCACTTTTATTCATCCTTTATATAATATATGAAATATTTTTTTAATATCTATTTTTAAATAAATAGATATTAATTTGATTTCTGAGGTTGTGAATTTTCAACATTTCTCTTATGCATTTGTGTTTTCAAATGATTTGTTTTACCTGTATATCCGTAGTTACGCCCAGTATTACATATATCACAATACCATTCTTTATTTAACATCCATGTTGTTTTATGTTGCTTGAGTTCTTCAGCTGTGAATTTTTTTGGTCTTCCTCTTCCTCTCTTTTTATTTTCCATCTATATATATATAATTTATTTTTTTAAATAGATTTTTATTCATTTTTGAATTCTATTCAAGAGCAGCAGGAACATCATCTTCACTATCACTATTCAACAAGCATTCGTCATTATCCAATCCTTCAGGGGGAAAGACTCTAATTTGCTGAGCTTTAGGTTTAATGCTAGCCCCGTATGTACCCAATGCTATACTCCCCCACATAGCCATAAGGCTAATTTTACTCCATTTTGGTAGTACCTCATCTATGTTGTCTGTGTCAACCTCAGGTATTAGCACACCAGAAGCATCGAAAAATCGGCTCTTGAATGTGGCACTAGCATGTAACAGTCCATCACTACCTTCTATATCTTCAACACATGATGTTGGAAGACCAAAATCCATACGTGGTGGGTAGTCCTGATAGATACGTTCCTTGGTGGTTTTATCAACCTTATAGGAGTATTTTAAGATACGTTTCCATTTCCCCTTATCACCTTTATCATCATATCCCGCTATGGAAGAGGGATTAACCTTTGTGGTTTTGGAACCACCAAGACACCAGAGTACTGAGTTCTCGATACATTTCCCTATTAGGAATTCATCAATTTCACGCGCCTTTTCATAGTAAGGGTCATCACTTTGCAAGCTAATGGAGGTGCCATATCCAGTAACCTTTTCATCCTTAGGATACCTTCCCCTTTCCTTAGTTTTACTAACATCTACAGTATTGGTACTTAAACCAAAGGGACAGACACGTGCATCATAGAGTACATAGAGTAGCTTACCATCATAACGTAATGAGACATAACTTCCACCATAACCGTTTGGTTTTGGAGTGTTAAAAGTAATTTTGTCGGTATCAATATCAAGAAAATCAACTATTATGAAGTTGGGTTCTTTTTCAGCTTTGGTTTGGGTTTTCCTTTTTAGCATATATATTTATTCTGAATATATTTTTTTTTTTTTAATTTGTCTTTGACCTTATATAATTCCTCCTCATAATAAGCTTTCATTACATCAACATTTTCCAATATCTGCTCAAATGAATGACTGCGTGATTCTAGGTTTTTTTCCATTAATAACATATATATCTCCTCTAAAGTATCCAATTCATATTCATATTCTAGCTTTAACTCCTCCAAAAGCCTATCACTTTCAGATTTAACTTCCATATATATTTTATATGGTATTTTTTTAACTTCAACTTCAACTTCAACTTCTTTTGGTTCATGAAACAATTGCAGTTCATTAATATCTTCCAATACGCTATTCACTTCATCCACAGTTTTCTTACAACATAGTATGAAATCCCTCAATCTCTTGAATAGTTTCCTAAATCTCTCTTTATTCATATATATAAGGTGAGATTTTATTTGTTTTCATAAGAAGCAATTTCATATATCTTTTAAATCCTCCATTGGTATCCAACTGTTAAATTCATCACTATAACCCTTCCACTTCACCAAAGCTTGTTTCTTTTTATAATCTCTCCGAATGACTTTATCGATACGGAATACATCCTGTTTAGCTCTCAGTAATTCAGGTTCATAAAAACTTCCTTGTATTTCTTCATCGTTGAGATCCTTTAATTTATAAGTGATTGGGTTTGTATATTGGATTTTATCAACTGTGAATACTTCCTCAGTCCAATTTGGAGTGTATCCTTTATCGAAAGTCTTTCTTTTATACTTGGATATTCGGACCTTATCACCTATTTTGAATTTCGGTTTCTGTTTTAATGTTTTCATATCACCATAAAGATTGAAGTAAGCAAGTCCCTCATTCTTCTTTTTACTAGCTTCTACAGGTGTCATTTTAATACTTGAATGTTTGGTATTATTATACTGTTTCAATATTTTAGGTAGCATGTCTAAATACTGTGTATTACCTTGAACAGTGAACTGCTTCCACATTTTAGTTTTAATTGTTCTATTCCATCGTTCAACCACTGAGGATTTCTCCTCATTCTCTGTGGAGTATATCTGTATATTATATTTCTCCAACAAATCCTTCAAATGTTTGTTATAGAATTCCTTTCCTTTATCAACCCATAGATATTGTGGTTTTCTACCTTCCTTGAATATTTCACTGAATGCCTTTGTAACACTTTCACCCTTCTTATCCTTCAATGGGACAATCCAACCGTATTTACTGAAAACATCAATGACCATAAGAAGATATCGGTAACCCTTATTCCATTTACTGAATTGTTGCATTTCAACCAGATCAGCAGCCCATATTTCATCGATATGATTTACAATTACACGCCGCCGAGTAAAGTTCCTTTTTATAGGTGTATGTAATTCATCTGCCAATTTTTCTTGCCAGTTTTCTTCACTCGACGGCTTTTTCCGTTTTTTGAAACACCAAGGCCTAGTTTCTGTTTTGTATTTATTGCATTTCGAGCCAACCAATGACCCCATTGTCTTTCATTGTATGGTACCTTGTCTAAAGCTTGAACCATTTTTCGGTCTGCCTTATTTTTACATTTCTTGTCATCCTTACAAACAGAATAATCAACATCATGCTGCATGGCGATTGCATCCGTCTTTCCAGTCGGTTGTTGATATATCTCCAATATTTCTCCAGTTTTTGGATTATATCTAAGCTGTTGTTCAAGTGGATTATATGGACCTGTATAGTTATGTCCAGGTAATGTAAATCCTTTTTTTGGTTTTGGAAGCTTTCCAATGGCTTTATGTATATCAAGTGAACCACCTAATCCTTTTCCATAACCTTTCCATTTAATCCAAGAACCGTAACTACGAGAGCCACCTTTATTTTTATAACCAGCATACTGTCTTTTGTATTCTGCTATTAGTTCTCTTCCCTCTTTTGCAGACACTTCAGGTCCCTTATACAAATTTGGATTAGATAATACATCCCATGCTTTCTTAAAGTCAACTAGGGGAAATGGAAGACTACCTCCAACTATTTCAAGGTATTTTTTCAAAAGCTTAGGATCTGTTGGAATAAAGGTGCCTGGATGGAAAAGACCTTCACCTCTTTGAGTGGTCTTCTTAAGTTGCCCACCGCTTTGGGTGGGCTCCACTAGTTTCCCTTAACAAACATTGATTTTTTCGCACCACATTCAACACAAATAGCTTTCATCCTTAATCTACCATTTGGTGTCTTAACAATTTGTTCACTACCAGGAGCATTTTCAGTTTTCTTTTTTTGTCTTACACAATATGATTTCACCATTATATATATGAATTAGATATTTCTGAAATAGTTAATTATAAATTTATGGTTCACTGATTTATCCATTGGATCAAATGCTTTATTATGTATGATATGGAGTATTGATTTCCCTTTCTGTCTCTCCAACAGATAGTACAAACACCAATAGCCGCATAAAACTGAATCGCGTTCTTGTATTTCATCTGTTGAATATATTATTTTTTCACCACTTGTTTGTAAATATTTTTGTATTTCAGTTGGCATTATTAAACCGAACGAATCGAAATACTCACTGAAGTGTTTGTCATCATTTCTGTAACAAACCCAATGAGTGCCAGGTCCTATTTTTGAATCTAAATTTATTATTCCAACTTCAGGTTCATTTATTTGACCTGGTAAATCATCTCGACTGAATACACCTCTGAAATGTTTTATACCTAATTGATTAACCAGATTTATCAGGTCAAAGTTGCTTAGCGGTTTATCTATGAATTCGATTTGATTTATATGAATTGACCTAAGAGAGGGATTTTTGACCAAACGTTTTTGTTGAATGCTGTATCCTGATTTACTCCGAGAGCTCCTGTTAAAAGTCCCTTGCCTTTCTTCCTCTTCACCGTTTTTTTTTTTTTTACACCAAGACCCACCATAGGACCTTCCCAAGTACCAATGAATGGATCGCTTCTATAATCAACAGGTAATACAAGACCTCCTTGTTTTGGGGGTAGTTTGACGGGTGGTGATTTTCTTGATCTATTCGAATCGATTTGAAGGCCTTTACCCATTACAGCGTCTAACAGCATCGGAATTCCAATTGAAGCGAGAATAGTGCCAATACCAGATCCCATCTGTCGTTGTGTTGGCTTAATATGGACACCAGATCCTGTTTGTAAAGCATTAAGAATGTCTCGTTTTTGTTTAGCTGTTAGATGATCTTTATACTGAATTAATCTATTTACTTTTGAGTCAGGGATAAGAAATCCACCTGTTTGACCGCTTCCAAATAATTTATTAACACCGAGAGAAGCCAAACCACTCATTGCTCCTGTTGCAAGAGGTGCAATAACCTTTTTAGCTAATGGTACCACCATCGGTAACACTTTAGACGATAGACCTGCTAGTGAACTCCATAGACTACCTCCATGTCTTGCAACCTTACGTAATTGGCTTTTTGATATTTTTAAGTCAACTCCTTTATTCATCTCCATTGCCCTCTGAATCTTTTTGATCTGTGTTTTTGTCAACATAAGTTCATGGTTACCTTTCAAATCAGATTTTCCTAATCTGAGTGTGACCGGTTTTGATCGATCGGCATAAGCTCTTGAAAGCTTTTCCATTTGACCTTTGCTTAGTTTAACACCATAAGGAAAATATTGCGTCATATATAACATATGAAATTAAAATTTCATTTTAATTTCATTTTTATTTCATATGAAATTTCTTTAACGGAACAGGAGTTTACCATCTTTCTGAACAAGTTCGGCTTCCTGCTCATATAAAATCAAAGCATAGATACTATAAGCGGTTGTTGTTGTACCACTCAGTTCATATCTGAAAGTTAGTTTAGTTGTTCCATCTCTGATATCCAGTTTTTGTTTTGTGAGATCAAAATACACAAATGGAAAGATTGTACTGAAATTACTTCTATTAAGCAAAGTGCCTTCACCATATTCATTGTTTTTATGGACGTATTTCAGAACATCTCGATACACTCTGATCATATCTGTAGTAGGGGCATAATGTATTTCTGGGTATTCATTACCATTTGCAACAACAAGATGACAATTTAAAAGAGTTCTTGGGTCTGTACTAACTGAAAAAGTGTTATACAAAAATGGATTAGCTGTCTGAGCGTCAATATTGGCATCATTGATGATAAAAACAAATACATGCCTCGGTTTGCTTATTCCACTTGTAATATTGAAATGTCCAGTTCGTTGTGTTGAAGAATTTGATCTCATGATTTCTTCTCTTAGATAAGCCCATTTTTTATTTGTAATGAATTTACTGGTATATAATGATTGACCTTCAGAATTGAAAGTAATCCGAGGAACCATAAGTTGCATTCGTGTTACTACAACTCTACAATTGGCTCCTGCTTGCCAAATTAAATTAGCATCCGATTCGAGTTCTAAATTAAGCTCCAAACGTGTATTTGGTAGGAGTTCATCACGTAGTGCATCGAAAAAACTGTATCTATTAAGAGGTATTTCAGTACTAACTGTAGTTGATGTACCAAGAAGAGCTTTTCTCGCAGCAAAACCTTTATTATAGGCATTCTGAGCTGGTCGTTCTTCAGCGCTTCGACTTGTGTCTAAATAGAAAAATTCATTAGTAGCAGTACTTTCAGCATAAGATGGGCTATACTCTAAGAGATTTTTGATATTTACACAATGGTTAGCGTCGTTCAGATCATATACTTTTTTTCCATTCAAATTAACTTTAAAATTATTTATCAATGAATGAGAACCATTTACTATACCGTTATGATCTGCTGCTGTAATGTTGCCACCATCAGCTGCTAATACTACTTTAAAATCTACTACAATACGTGAATTATACCAATCAAATGGAGTCACTTCACCTGTATTGTCAACAACGAATCTATGACCATCTTTTTTTTTATTTCTAGTCACTGTTGTATCCAAACCTGTTTCTAGTTCAAAAACAACATCTTCATATCGTTCTACATATTCCGAGTTTCTAAACATATAATATTTGATTACATAATTTTTCTAAATTTACCTCCAGAAATTATTCTGTTAACTCTCTCATTAATCTCATTTTGTGACATTACATTTGGTGAAGCTTGATTTAGCAAAGCTTGATTTAGCAAAGCTTGATTTAGCGAAGCTTGATTTTTTTTTCTTAATAGTTGAATTATTTTATCACCTGCTTTTTTACCAACATGTTCACCGGTCTTTGTAGCTGCAGTTTTAAGAGCCTTTTTAGATGCTGTTTTTGCCGCCTCTTTCATGGTTTTACCAAATAAATTACTTGCAACAGATTTGAAAATATCACTTAATGCTCCACCTTGGATTTCTCCACTATGAACATGCTTCTTAACATACATTCCTAAATCAGGATCGTATCGTTTCTTGTATTCAAATCGATTCATATACAATTAGATTATATTATATTATTATGTTGTTGATCGCATAATTAATGTCATAAACCAATCGACATCATTCAGATCAATAGGACGACCGAGTGTATCAGTTATATAAAATCGCATCTCATTCAGTTGTGTTTTATTCACCTCATTAAACAACAAACGTCGAGGTTCGTATTTAAACGAATATGAGCGGGTTAAATTGTCGGTTGGTATGACTGCCAGTAGATTATCAGAATAACCACTCAGTATTGAATTTTCAATAATATCTGAATGGATATTTATTTTATCAACGCTGTTGGTTATATTCGGTAATCTAGCACCATATTCAGTCGATTCCACTATTTTTTCATCAAAACCAAGTAAATTACCAAATTCAGTCCCTCTAAGATCAACCTGATAATTATTATCCAATTCAATAATGACTCTAAATGAAGATAGAACGAACTGGATATTTATTGGATATTTATCTTTTGTTGTATGTGTCTCTCTTACCATATACTGATGAATGTAATCATTTATGTCTTCATAACTGTAGCTACCATCAACAAAAGTAATTGTTTCCCAGTTTTCACCTCCATCATGACTATATTTAATCTTATTGTTTCCAATCTTTTCAGATATGTTATGCCAACTGTATGTCATCATCACTGTATCAACAGCTATTTCATACCTCTTATCTTTATCCAATTTATACGTCGTTTTCAGTTTGATTTTGAAATCGTGAGTTTTACTAACACCAATTTTCTCTCTATCAACAGATGATATATAAATCACTTGTTCTTCCATTATATATTATATTAGATAATTCTTAATAAATCATTTAATTGATTATTGTTGATAACTCCTATTTTATTCAATGTATGAGCTATTTGTGTGAATTCTTTTGTAACACCATCATTACCTGCTTGAATCGATCCTCCAAGTAATTCTAATCTAGAAAGTAAATCTTCTGTATTGTTGAAATAAATGACACCCGCTCCCATTTTCTTAAACTTATTACTAGTACGATGTATAGGAATCTGGGATATTTGATTTAATTCATTAAAAATCATTTTTGATAGATCACTGTATTTCTTTTTACTGTTGAACCTCTTTGTTAGAAGATCAAGTGTGTCAAAGTCAGCTTGTTTATCATATACTTTCTGACCGTCCTTATGAGCTATAACTTTGAGATGTCCATACAGTTTAGGAAGATCAATAATCAGACCACCATACTGACCATTCCGATCTATCTTATAAGCATTTCTCTTTTTCTGTGTATATATCCCAGACCCAATTGTTTCCAGACCTTCAGGTATTATAGCAATTCTGTTTCTATATTTTTGAATGGTCTTGATTTGATGTGTTAGTTCATCAATCTGCTCCTTATTACCATCTCGTGCCTTTTTAGTTTTTGATAGTGCTCCTTTTCGCTGTCCTAAATCTTTTAGTAATTTACCTAAACTCTTATTATAATTATTAAAATTAATGTCTTTATTTTGAACACCTTTCAATATATCAGATGGTGGATTAAGATCATAATACATTAATGTTTGAATATCATCATGATCGAATCCTTTATCTAAATCCGATTTATATGTATCCATCATTGTAGGTTTATAACTAATTGGTAATTTTGTATCTTGTGTGGAGGTTTCAGGTAATTGTTGATGAAGAATTAAATCATCTAAACCACTTGTGATAGCTTTTTGATTTTTTTGGAGTTGTTCAATTAATTCATCCTGTTTCTTATCAATACTTTTTTCAACATCAATGATAGGTTGTAAACTTTCTGATACTCTCTCATAAGCATCTTGTTTTGCTTCATTATACTGTTTCAACACATTTCTCACAGTTCTGGTTTTTCTTCCTGCTTCAATTTTGGAATTACTAAGCTTTTTGAATTGTTTAATATCCATTATATATAATAGTTATATAATAGTTATATAAACTTATCTTAACTTATCTTAACTTATCTTTATTTATCTAATATATATATATATATGGAAATACCAAATTACAATTTCAATGAAGATGAAAATACCAATTTCAGACAAATAGAAAGTTGTATGCCGGATAAACCATTCAGAATGTTGATTTGTGGTAATAGCGGTTCAGGAAAAACTAATTTATTGTATCATATGCTTATGACACCATTAGTTTATTTTGATCAGGTTCATCTTTATGGTAAAAATCTTGAACAGGAAAAATATAAACATATGATTGAAACACTGAATGATATCAGTAAACGGGTTGGTTATGATGTTATACATTACAATAACAATAAAATAATACCCGTGGATAGTCTGGATAGTGATTCTCAAAAAATAGTAATATTTGATGACTTTCTTTGTGAAAAGAATCAAAAACCATTAATTGATTATTTTATTCAGGGAAGACATAAAAACTGCTCAACAATATACCTCAGTCAGAGCTTCTATAAAACACCAAAAGATATAAGATTAAATTGTAGCCATTATGTTGTTTATGATTTTCCAAGCACTAATGAAAGAAATTTGATATCAAGAGAATTGAATGTCACAAAAAATCAATATGAAAGGGCAACTAAAAAACCGTATTCATTTCTATATGTTGACAAACCAAAGAAAACCGTTAAAAGGAATTTTTATGGAAATATATGAATCAATTAAATTATAATCTAATAGTATATGGGGGTAAATAATGATAATATTCATAATCCACATACAGTGAATCCTGGTATTCAAGGAGCAGTTGGTCCGCCAGGTCCTGGTTTTAAATTAACATCTGATGGAAATTATGATATCGATAACAAAAGGTTAACTAATGTGGCGACGCCGACAACGGATGCTGATGCAGTAACCAAAAAATACGTGGACGACTATGTCACTACTGTTCATCAGACAGGATATCTCAAAAAAGATGGGAGCGTAGCGATGACTGGTGATTTGAATGTAGATGGGCACAAAATAACAGGTCTAGCAACCCCTACAACACAGACCGGCGCAACGACTAAGAAATACGTTGACGATGGACTGAATTCAAAAGTTGCACAGAGTCAGGTTATGGTAGGTGATGCAGAAGCGGGAAAATTGGTTAAATATCTACCCGACAAAGGTATAATCACACCTAAACTGTATATTCCTGACCAATACAATGATTCCGTGATCATTGAGGCTGAGAATCAGGATTTTGACGATGTACATCTGAAAATACCGAATTTGAAAAATTATGATGGGAGGGGTGGAAGAAGAAAAAGCAGCATTCTCGTCAGTTCTCTTGACAACACAATAAGTGGGACAATCACAGCCCCGAGTGGAGCGCTCAAAATAAAAGACGGAAATAATCAGGCTGTTATCAATAGAGCAGACATTGAAAAGCTTTACGGATCTGCGAGTGGTGCTAGCGGTATTACCGCTAACAAATGTGTTTTGTACGATGGTAGTGGTACTACTTTTGCAAATAGTTACGGTGTCAAATCCGAAACAGGAAATAACTTTGTTTTTCTAAGGTCTAGACGTCAAACAGCTCGGAGAAGTTTATTCGTTCCAATTTTAGCTGGTGATGCTAGTATTGTCATTGATCAATATAATCAAACAATTAGCGGATACAAGACATTCAGTAGCGTGATAACCATGAACGAAGAAGGCACAGCTTCAAATCATGCGGTCACCAAAGCTTATGTTGATAATCATTCAACAAACGGTAATTATCTCAAAACTGATGGGAGCTCACGTATGTCTGGTGATTTGAATATGAATGAACAAAGGGTTAAGAACACAAAGGATCCCGTTGACCAACAAGATGGAGTCAATAGAAGATACCTTGAAAGTCAATTAAGTGATTATTTGAAGACAAATGGTCAAAATCCAATGACTTATGATTTGAATTTGAATAATTACAAAATAATAAATTTGAAAGATACAACAAGCTCAAGTGGTGATTCAGAAGCAGTCAATAAAAAATATGTTGATGCTAAAGTGGCATCACCAGTGGATTTAACACCCTATCTCAAAAAGGATGGAAGCGTAGCTATGACCGATGATCTGAATTTGGATGGAAATAAGATTGTAAATGTTGGTACGCCAGCGGTTTTTGAGAACGATCATGCTGTCAACGTTAGCTTTTTCAACACCCAACTCAACGCTTCAAATCAAAATATCACGCAGCAGTATAAGGACTACATCGCTAAATCACACATTGTCTCCTCTGACAAGAAGAACGCTTTCTTATACCTGAGAGATGTTAATGAGAGCAGTTCTGAGAATAACATCACCATTAATGGGATTGTTGATTTCAACGGTTCGCCTCACCTGTATAAGAAGGCTTATAGCGCTGTTCTGACAAAGGATTCAGGAACAAACAATTATCGATCCAGGATAGGTTTCAATCTCAATCCTCTACCTCGTGGGACATACACAATGATATTTGAATTCTTTCCACCAGAAATGATCAATATTCAGCTGTCAGCTAATAGTTCTGGTGCGGGCATCAACAAAAACGTTCAGCGTAACTTCACTAATTTCAGCAAACTACTCGTGCAAATCAACAACAACAAGTTACAAGTTATCGATTACATCTATATTGATATGCATGGTACAACAACGTCGACACCGGTAAATGCTCATATAATCGCCTACGGTGTTAAAGATTGGGTGGATAGTGTTGATCCGAGCGTCTATAACCTCGAACTGTTTGTAAACGATAACGATAAGATGAAGATGCAGACTGACATCAACATGGATACTCACAGAATCGAGAATGTGGGTAGTCCAATTAACAACACAGATGCCAGTAATAAGTTATACGTTGATAGAACGCTACGTAATAACACCACACTACTCGGTGTTCCTATTCTTGAGAACCTAACACTCAGTCTAATACCATCGCTAACTCTCTTAGATGTTGATGAGAATGATAAGATAGCTGGGATGACCGACCCAGTTAATAACAGAAAGTTTGCACAATCTGTTAACAACAGGAAACCCTTATTAAAGTTTGATACACGTCTTGGAAAGTATCACGCATATTTTGATGGTACTGATGATTTTCTCGCGTTTAATGAATTTCCTTCAACAGATGTTGGTGGTTCTTCTCACAACACATCAACAACGTTTATGCTTGTAAATACACATAACCAATATGCTCAAACACACTTCTTTTGGGGAAATTATAATAATAATAACGGATTCGGTGCACATTTACCATGGTCTGATGGTTTAGTGTATGTGGATTGGGGGACGCCTCAAGTTGGGAGACTCACTAAGTCTGGTCTGTCAAACTTAACAGATAAAATAGAGTTATGGACTATTCGCGTTACAAAAGATCACAACCCCTCGCAGGCTACGTTAGACCTATTCAGAGGAACCGCTAGTGTGTCACCTATAGCGTCAGCAGTAATTACAGATCTCTTACCATCCAGTTCCCACCCTTTTTCCATCGGAAGTATTGTAGACAACGCAACGCCCTTAAGTAGTACAAAAATGAATCTATACGCTTTCTTGATCTATAATAAAAGTTTGACAAATGTAGAGTTGAAACAGATGTTTAGATACTTTCAAAATGAGTTCCTTCGTTTCCAACCGTAATCTCCTAAATTTATATAAACCAATTTATATGGTGGAACCAAGAAAGTGCATATTTGACTGGAATCATATTTCAGACAAATTGACTGGGGAACAAATTGAAGAATTGAAAACCTATTACCATACCTATCATAAGAAGTGTTGGGCTTACAAACAAGCCATGAAACGTTTCAAAAAATGGGAATTATTGGGAAACTCTTTATCAGTAGTCTTTGCATCTGGAGGGATAGCTTCATCAGTGGCGACTGGTGGAGTTAGTTTAGTTGCTATTAGTACAACAGCACTTTTAATCCAGGGTTGGATGGAACATAAAGACCTTAAATTAAAAATTCAAAATTGTACATACGCCTACCAAAGCTATCAACATTTGTTAAATGACATTAGAGAAATGATGAGAAGTGGTGATTTTCAACCATCTTATTTGTACAAAAAAATGAGCAATATTGACGATTACGTGACAGACAACAGTCCTATCATCGATAAGTATCTTAGCAGATATAATGACAAATTCACCACTAACAAAAATACGAACGTAAAAGTCCGGTTGGGTAACAGACAATAAATATTCCCACGCGTGGGAAACTATTTTTCCGAGCTTGGTGATTTTTCCGACAAACTTTGCTGACAAACTTTACTTCAAAAGACAATCATTTTTCGAACAAACTTTACTGACAAACTTTACTGACAAACTTTACTGATCAACTTTGCTGACAAACTTTACTAACAAACTTTACTGTAAAATCCCCGATAGGTAAATTGAGGATTTTTTTGGCTTTGTAAAATCCCTGATAGGTAAATTGTCGATTGGGGATTTTTGGTAAATCCTCGATAATTGAGTGGGAAAAGAAATTCCATTTAAAATTCCATTTAAAAATTTTTGGTTAATCCTCGATAATTGAGTGGGAAAAGAAATTCCATTTAAAATTCCATTTAAAAATTTTTTGGTTAATCTTCGATAATTGAGTGGGAAAAGAAATTCCATTTAAAATTCCATTTAAAAATTTTTAATTTTTTAAAAGAAAATGTGTTTTTTAAAAAAACTGGCCCAGAACTCTCATTTTCTATCTACTTACTCTGAACGCTGATTGGTTCTTTGGGATGACTTCCTCTGTTGTGATTGGCCAGAGTAATTGCTTTGGTTTTGGTTTTACGACACTCAATCGAAAACTGCTGTTCATGACGAATGCATGTACGTTCTCAAATCACTCTTAACAGCCATTACGACCGATGCGAAAAACAATTTCTTAGCTGTGTGTACCAAGTTCATCTAGGTAACTGGAGTGTGATTCAAATAACTTAAACCTTAAATCACAGCGAAAACTGGACACTTTTTTAAAATTTCGCGCGTGGAAGAGATTTTTTTTCTGAACTGAGCAAACTTCAAGGAAATCAAGTTTCTTTGCGTAGCGCATCAAAACTTGAAAATTTGAAAGAAATAATAAAACCTCGTTCAACGCGAACTAATGCTTGGGGAGCTGGAGAGGCGCCGTACTGCTTTTAAGGTAAAGACGTTTGCAAGAGTTGTAAAACAGGGGAATATTTTAAAAAGTAAGAAAGTAATATAAGAAGTAATGTAGATCTATCATTAGTATTTCAAGAAAAACCAGGATTCCACAGAGTATTTCGGCCCGGCACGCAAATAGCATTCTTAAAAGCATTAAAAATTATAATCCTATTGATAAATTTCAGGTCTTATTCTTTTGCCTTCAGGTACTAGAAGCAACCATATCTTACGGTACCAAGAGTTTCAGGAAATGACTCCCAAACAAATTAAACTAGATCCACACTGTTTAATCTCAATTATCAAAACCCATTGAACAATTACAAGCAAGAAGTATTTAAATCCATTCACAACAGTCTTACATTATTTATTATACAGCTACAACGAAAGTTTGTATATATATATTGTTCCAAAAGCTATAATCAAACTAAAGCCGATAAACAATTGCAATGGTAAAACTTGTTCTTTTCAGAAGGAATAAAATATAAGTAACAACTAAAAATACATGTAGCGGCGAAATTCACGAAACTTTAGCTATGTTTCCCAATGAATTGTTAAATCTGAAATTCAAAAGCCATGCTCGTTAAGACGAAAGAAATCAGTGATTCGCCCTCCCCCCACTTACCCACAAATTTTCTGCTTTATCGCGTGCTACTGTGCGTGTAACTTTCAACCGACTCGAGACGTTACGCACGTTTAAAATGATTCACATTACTAAGTTACTGCGCTTTTCGATAAATCTTGATCTCTGGCTTTCCAAATCCAACCAAAGGTTACGTTTTTCTCTTACGTCAGTTGAAGATGAAATACACTTTCTTTTTAGCTGTCCTAAATACTTAATTCTTAGGAACACATTTTATAGCAAAATAAAAAATTACCAGCCGAATATCACCCAAGTTCACTGGTAACTAATTTAACATCCGAGTTTCGTGTTCTCTTTGCGACCTTAGGGTCACTGAAAAAAACGAAATACCTGAAGGTTACCTGAAAATGTTAACACTGACTTTTTTTCCAGAAAGATGTTAATTTTTCTTAATTCATAAACTTTAAGAGATAGATAAAGATAACTTTTTTCTTCAGATCAATAGAGGCTCTATTTTACACAAGCTTCTTTGGGCGATTGCTCGTATTACACCTTTCCGTTGTCTTTCATCGAAATCAGCCTTGCTTATCTTTCATCATAGCAAATCTCCGCGTAAATCTCTGTACATTTACATAATGTCAAATGAAAGGGCACTTTTTTCGGAGTAAGTCAAGGAAACACTTATAATAAAAATACAGACAGGGGCACAAAACGACCAATTTGTTGAAAAATGTATTATTATACCCCAGTTAATAAAACTAAATATTATCAAGGCATTTTCAGGTGTTTTTCAATATTGCTGGGAAAAAGTATGTGTTCCTTTTTGCCAGCAAAACACACAAGATATTTCCCAGCCAGATAAAATTGGTTGGTTTCCCAGCCAGGTGCAAATTGAGCAGCCTCCACAACAACAAAAACGAGAATTTCTTATATCGTACAGCAAAGTGGGCGTCGCAAAACGCGTCACATCTACCCTTAAGTGGGGGGGGGGGGGGGGGTTTGAACATCTCTCGACACACGTTAAGGTTTCTCCAGCCAGCAAGACTCCCAATGCTACAAAAACTCAGTAATTCCCAACCGAAACCATCAACGGTAACAAATTTCCTAACCAGCTCAGGGAAACAACTGATATTTTGCCAGCCAGCAAGATTCCTCGGGGCAACAGATAAAGTGAGGAACAGATTCCTTTTGTGCTCCTGTATAGAACCTATAGAATTATGGGAAAGACTTAGCTGGTCATTAAGCACTGTTTCCCTTTTAAGTAAACTACACAATCGCTGTTATTTTAATAATAATACTATGCGATAAACAGTCTGTAACAAGTCAATTCTTTCTATCTCTCTTGCTTTGCCAAAAGGGCATCAAGTTTTGCTTTCACTTCTTCAAGGTCAGATTCCATCTTTTGTAATCTTACGCTTTGATTACCACCATCCTTTGCCAGCACAGCATCAAGTTTCGCTTTCACTTCTTCAAGGTCAGATTCCCTCTTTTGTAATCGCACGCTTTGATTACCACCATCCTCCCTGGCACACATCTATTAAAAAAAGTTTGGTCAAACAAAAATAATACAGTTAAAATATCGGTTCGCGATCCCGTTAGCATTGAAACCACGCTGAAGGAAAAGCGAAAGCGACTTCTGCAACATTCAGACCCGTCAGGGCACCTTCATTAAGTGAGGACACCTGCATGTCACGTATCACGTGACTAAAATGACCTTAGTCACGTTAATGTCCCGGTAAAGGGCTGAAAAGTCGAACCAATGGTCTCTAGGAAGGGTTGGCGCGTCAAACCGAATTTCAAATGCCTCCCCCGTGATGCAAAATCAGTATTCAGAGAACGTTGACCACCAAAAAAACTACAGACATGTCTCCCCAAATTTACCTATTAAACAAAGGAAGCCTAGGATATTCTTATTCTGGTGTATGGTTTATTGAAAGCATTCTTAGTTAAGACCACTTAGACCCAATTAGCTGGAGTTACTGAAAGCAAGATTTCCAACGATCTTGATCTCTCTTTGTCAGTTGGCGCGGACCACATTTTATCAGACTTAACATGGTGGTAAACACTCGCTGGCTGGCTAGCATCGTCTTTTCGACGGATTCTCTCTTGACGACCTTGCCGCGCCTCTTATTTATTAAGTCGTCAAAGTAGATGTAGTTTGGTATCTCAATCTCGATGTTGTTTGGAATAAGCATCAATTCAGCGACCCTTCATTTAATCCAGACCAGAATACGAAACCTAGGCGCTGTTGGGTCCCTTTCAAAACTCTGGTTTCCCTTAACTTGTATGCTAGTCTTAAGTATGCGAAATCCCTTCTGCGTGAGCGATTTGGTATTTTTTTAACCTTTAATCCCTTATTTTATCTGCCTACGGTGGCAAAGATCTGACACGATGAAAGGAGTGTTGAGTGTAAAGACGCTGCACAATAACATTTTTTAAAATTGTGCGTCACCCTTTGTTCTAAATGGAACGTTAAACACTGTTGGCTTAGAAAACATAAACAAACAACCAAACAAACATAGCCATTGTTACCTTAGCCAACACACTATTCTGGTATTTAAAAGCAATACAAGGGTAGAGTGGCTTGTCTGCATCAATGTACGTCTTCGTCTCTCGTCTTGATTCCTGATCTTTAAGAATTATCTCACTCCCATTGACGGAAAACACGACTGGAACTTTGACTTTTCCATGTTTTTCTTCCTCACTCCCAAACAGAACTGTGCAGCGAATCACGTCACCTCGACGTGCCGCACCAGAGCCTACATGAGCAACACAATTTATGACAATCAATGCAGAATTAAGACGTTTTTCTCCTCAAAAACAGACAGCGTAGTAAATTGTTGGAGCTCACGACTTTTGCAGGTGAATAACGTGTTGACGGCACCATCGCAAGTAATATTTTAAGGTGAAAAAATCTACTAAGTATTACCGAGGTAAATCGAACGTCTTTTACAGTAGCACCAACACCATATATCAAGCGTAATTTTGAGGGAATTGCATGTAGGGTCCTAAAAGTTCTCAGTACGTTTGTTTATGCGGTAATTCATCAGTTGCAACACTACATTCTCCACTAGCCAACAGACAAACAGACACTGAGACAGACAGACCACTTTATAACAAGAGCTCACTCATGCAGGCAGTAAGGCCAGTGTATTGGGGAAATTTTTCCTGGTGACTGAAATTTTTTCTCAGTGCGCAAGCGAGCGGTAGGATGCAAATTCTGCGATCTGATTGGTTCCTGGAGAAGGCAGAATTTTCTTTTCTCCATCCAAGATCACGATAACCGCGCGAAACCATCCAGTTAAGAGGAACACTTCAGTCAGTTGAGTTTGCAAAACTATTTAATTTAAGGCAAAAAGATGCCACGACGGATGGGTTGCAACTTCAACTTTAACTAACAGTCGAAGCGTAGAAGTCTTTACGTGAAAAGAGAAACAAAGAGTTCTATGATTATCATTTTGTCGGCCATTGTGGCGGATTTTGCGGACTACAATGGAGAATTTGGCGGGCTAAAATGCATTTTAAGCTTTATCGTCCGTTTACAATTTTAAAAAACTTTAATCGTAAGATTTTTTGACTTCTAGCTTTGCAATATTTTAATTGAGGGAAAATAAAAAGCTATTCAATTTGTAAAAGATCGCATGACTGTTTTGTTGTCATTTTTTTAGTTTCTATTTTCTCATTGCTCTCCAAAGTGATAATAACAGTGATACAGTTTATGTTCTTGGGCACAAATATGTTTTGGGCCCTTCTCAGAGGTCATTTTAACCCTCACCAAGCGGCTTAGGCTAAAATAAGTCTGAGTCGGGCCCAAAACATTTTTATGCCCAAAAACATAAACTCTGTTGTTTTATTCAAATTCTGCTAGGGTCTTGCTATACATGTTAAGGGTTAGTACTCTTTTGAATTTTATTGTAGAGTTGCAAGGAGCACGGCAGCTCGGTCTGTTATCATTTTCAATGCTACACGCTACAATTAAGCTTATGTTTAGTGCTTTTAATTCTACTGTTTTCTTTAATCTATCATTTTCCCAAATTTAATAGAGATTCTGTTAATACACATTCGAAAAAGCGAGTACTCGCTGTTATTAAATCAAAGGAAGCAATGGAATTAAAAGCACCAAAGTTGAGTGCTTAACCTTACATTCAAACCGAAAACAAACTATAAGCTACCGTGCACCCTACAATTTTACAATACAATTCAAGTGAATACTCGTCTTTACCAGGAATAGTGAAGTTTTTAATTCTACTACTTGTTCCTATTTCCAATCAGCATACAATTATGACATACAACATAACATACAACAACTCTAAAGTAGCCTACATGACACATCCGTCGTTGCATCTTTGCGCCTTAAATGAAATAGTGACAAAAATTTGCAATCGTTACTCACAGAATTTTTCGGAATTTATGATTCAAAATATCCCCCTTCGATTCCCATTCTCCGCAAGACTTCATGTCTCAGTATCCCCCAGCAACTGCCCACCGCTAAAAATACGAGACGTCTCAGCATTTACTCGGACCCGTCAGCTGAGCCAACGGCGTAATTAAAAACATATGGTTAAAGACAGGAAAAACACAGCTGCTTTCGCCTGGTTCAGTGCAGTGCAAGCATAATTCAGCGTCAAGGTTTTATGTTCGCTTCGGTCGCTTTGAGTTCGCCTCTGGCGTTTGTTAGTATTTCAGGGCAGCCCCACTTAACACAAGGAACATCGTTGAAGGGTTTTCCATTTATCTTCAGTTTTAAGAAAAAGCATTGATTTGAAACGCTTACTTTTCAACTCTATATAAATGTGTTAAAAGTTGTCTCACTCGTGAGAGCTTGCATTCGCTGGTTTAAATGAAATGGATTTATGACGGGTTGGGTTCGAAGAGTACGCTATTCTGACTTTTTCCTTCGTATACTGTTAGGTTTGGAATAAAGTTTATTTCACTTAATTCGAAGAGAAAAAAAAGTTGGTTTAGTCGATGGAAACGGGTGGCGAGCTAATAGCAGTTCGTTCTCATTCTCCTCGTAGTTTCAGGAGGAGGCTATTCAAGCAAAAAAAAAAAACAACAAGAATCCTCCAAAGGGCTTAACAAAGTTATATTGTAGCTTTATTACAGTCCAGTATATCGAACCGTGGCAACCCGACAAAGTCTGTGACATCTTTTTAAGTTTCAAGTTTTTGATTTGTGTACAACCGCTTCATGTTTGAAAGGACCAATCAGATTACTTGGACAAGGGAGCTGTTGGCGGGAAATGTAAACTTTGCGCTCGACGCTTCGCGAAATTCAAAGCAACCGAAAGCCATCAAATTCGTCAAACTTGTCAAAAGGATGTCAAAAAGTTACTCGGGTGGACACGGTTCGAGGCGCTTGACTGTGAGCCCTTGGAAAACGCTACCTGTAGTTTCTTTGTATCTATATTTCTCAGCATAATCAGCGTCAAAGATGTTCCTGTCGTCAGTGTGGTATCCGACAGTTCCATCATCCCATCCTGGCATTCGAGTTGTTCGGTAATTTTCAAACACCACTCCCAGCCCCAGCCACTTCGTCTCCCCAGTTTCTAGAATCATTACCTAAAAGCAATGGGATTTACCTTTTTTCTCATGAAAAGTGTTTCTGGAGGTGGATCGTCATAAAATCAACTGAGGATTATGTATGAGGAAAATGAGTGCACATCTCAATTTTTGATCCACATTCTATGCTTAACTGTGTGCGGTGGAAAGTAAATTTTATTATGTCGTATTGTTGATTTTGTGATGGGATATTTAACAATTATTCTACAAGAGCGCCCTGGATATGGAATAATAGACTGATTTACCACCAGGACGCGGCCTTCATTTAGGACGGCGTGCTTGGTCAAAGGACTTGGTACCAAGTTAAATTCCCGCGTCCTGAGAATGTGGCGTCGCGTTGCGAACGTAGAATTGAGTATTTTGGCGTCTTGTCGAGAACGGCGAACTCAACAATGGCAAATGCACTGAAAAAGTGAGTATTATAATTTATTTGTGTTTTAAATAAGATGTTTCAGCCTTTTGAAATGTTATTTCGTTATCTTTTGCCAGAATTGTGATGAGCTGGACAGAAGAAATAGCCATACTGTTGATGAGAGAAATGGCCGCAAAATATTTTCAATTTAAAATTGGAAGCAAAGAAAACGGCAATATATGGTAAGCAATTGCCAGTAATCTCAATGGCAATAAAGATGTCTTTAATTATGTCAGCTCGAGAGGTTGTAGAGACAGATTTACCTTGATTTCAAGAAGGTATAAGGCCAAAACTGCCGAATAATTGAAAAACACAGGTGGAGGGAGTGAAGACGAACCAAGCGAATACGATTTACTTCTGGAAGAGTTGTCTCATCTGAGTGAAGAATCTGACAAAAGAGCTGATACAGAAGCCGAAACGCTACAAAAAAAGAAGGTTAGTGCAGAAAAGGAATTGGCTCTCGACGTAATGAAGAGAGCGATGGAAACAATGGTTCAGACCTAAAAAAGATCAGAGTCTGATGAGTCCGAGGACGGGATAAAGGAAAGAAAAAAAAAAAAAAAAAACAAGATCTGGAGGGGACATCCCGCAGTGGCTGGAAAAAACGGCTGACAGAGATTTGAGGTTTAAGGAGCTCCAGCTTGAAGAACAAAGAAAAGAAAGAGGGTTCCAGCAAAAAGAAAGGAAAGAACAAATGGAGCTTCTTGAGAAACAAATTCAAATTCAAGCAGAAAGCCAGCAGCAAAATCAGCAACAACTAGCAAATGATGCTAATGCAGCAGGTGATGAGCATGATGCAACAGCAGCAGAAACAGCTACAGCTTTTCAGCGGCTCAAGAAAGGATAAAGAGTAAACTACAATATGCATTATATTTTTTTTGATAAAAGTTTGAAAATGTTTGAAATTGATGTTTACATTTTTATGGTTATTACTGTCATACCAGGGTTTATCTGTAGCTTCTGACAGAAAAAAATACAGCGTTGTTTACTATTCAAGCACAGTGACATCATTTATGGTTTGGGACTTAAACTGGAGTGAGAATAACCCTCTTACAAGAGTGGCACTTTGATTTGCCTCTTTTTAAAAACTATAACTTGTTGATTAATTAAGCCCCCCTCCCCTCTCAAATAACCCCCTTTCTTTCCAGGGCTGTAACACTTCATGTGGACTGAACCAGTATGGTTTACTTACATACTGGAAGTTTCAGCTATATAACTTCAACATTATGTGTTTCGACTTTGCATTCTAGTTCTTTAAGAAGAATTCCATCTTCTGATTATTTGAAAAAGCAGTATAGAGCCTGGTTTTCTAAATCAAATAAGCCCCCCTCTCAAATAAGCGTCCTCAATTAGCCCCACTCCCCTCAAACATGCTTGAAATAAATAATCCCCTCTGGTCTTAATAGATAATTATAGTAGTTTTAAATACTTTTTCTTGCCATTTATTCTCACCATCGTGTATGATGTTATGATTGAATAAAATTTTGAATGTTTGGATTGGGTACTATTTGTATATTTTCAAAGTTTAATAAATACATCAATACCATTTAAGTTGTTGTCTCTAAATGTTCTAAGTCGCCAATTGTCTCGACAGAAACTGAAACATTTAAATGATTTCCCAAGTAAGAGGTAGGAAAACAACACTGATTGCAAATTTAAAACATCTTTAAAGTTAAACAGTCATTTAGCAGGTACCCTTTGTATCCCGTGTGTAACGACAAATAAAATAGAGCTTAAGTGCAACAAATGTTACTTTACTAAAGGGAAGAAAGAGACCAAAGTCAAGGAGTGATGGGTCATGGTCTGGTATAATTATATATTTTTGTTTAAGACATGTACATCTTGCAAAGTAAACCGGGCCAATATAGTGAGCTTGGACTACTTATCAAGGCCAAGTTCACATGTTTTGTTATGTGCTGACCCATGTAAACAGGCCGAAGTGCTCCTAATTAAAAGTCCACTGATGCATTTCTTTTCCCTGCCCTTAAAACATAGAAAGCCCCAGCTGGAGAACAAACATTTTGGTTCCACCATGAGTTTTTTTTCGGTGAGCTCAAAAGAATGGTTATCATTAGGGAGCTCTACTGAACACGATACAAAATAACATGTTTTTATGCATTTTTATGATTCCACATTTCTCAAGAACTTTGTTGCATGCTGGTATGCAATGTTAACTCCATTTCAAACATGTAACTGGTTTCTACACGTGACGTCACAGCAGCTATGTTGGTGGTGAAGAACAAAATAATTTCTCTCCTCTGGGAACTAAACTCCATTTCATGTGAACTCTTTGAGAAAAAAAATTCTATTGTTTTGACCCCCAACACGGCCGCTTTGTCACGTGGTTGCAAAACCAAGAAATCCAACGTGAACAAGAATGATTATATTGACAATAAGTAAAGTCTCAGTGTCTCCTGTACAGTCATGCTAACACAGATGTCTATATAAGAGATGATCTTTTAACAACATTCATCCAAAATATGAATAATTTTAGCGGAGCTCCGCGCGCGCGGAGCACCATTGATAAGAAAATATGGTAACCCATCTATCGATCCGAGAAAATTTGGTCATGACGTCACCGTCCGTCCGTCCGTACGTACGTACGTGCGTACATACGTACGTACGACCGTCCACCCCCTCGATATAAGCCAAAGTCAAATGTGACACTCCAGTTAACCCTTTCGTGTGCAAGATCGCATATAAGCTCGCTTCTATATGGACTGTTTTTGGACAGATCATTTGCCCATACACGTAGTCTTCAATCCGCGTTTTTGTGGCGGGAAATTGTATGGCCAAATATTGAAGACAGTTTTAAAACAAAGTCAGTTTTGTCTATTCGTTGACGGAGTATCAGTGACAAAAAAGCGGGGGAAAGAACAAGAAAGGACACGAGTAAGTAAATACGATTTTTAATAGCTGCAGCATTCGAAATGCCAGCAATATGTTGTTTCTCACAGCAATTCTTCGTTGTTAGTTAAAAAAATTGCAGTAAAAACTTCGTCTTTAATTCAATGTTTATTGACAAATATTTTTCTGAAACCGATTTGTTTGTCTGTTGTGATTGCCAATCAGATGTTATCATTAACAGTGTTGTAAAAAATAATACCGCCCACGACATGTAGTCAAGGTTTGTAGTTTGCAATATTTGTAATTGATCGAAGTCAAGAATAAAACCATTCTCAACCATTTGCAGTTGATCACCTGAGAGTTGATTCATGGCTTATCGTGTCGCAGTCACTTTTCACAACGAAAACTTAAAGTCATTTTCGCTTAATGTTTGTCGGTGTTACTGACTCGTCTTTACCCTTATAGCTCACAAAAATGATGCCATAAAATAGTCAAAACAAGGCGAACAAAGTACTGGTCTTCTTTTTTGGGTGATGTCGAAGAGTACCCACTTTGGGGTTTTAACATTTTGTTTCGGTTGTGGAATATTTCGGTTTGTTGAGGTTAAAATGTCAACGATACATGTTAGGAAATTGTGACTCAGCCAAAGCACATAACCGGTTGTGATTTTGGATTTAAAAGTGAGACAGTGAGACTGTTAATCTATAGTTTAGAGATTTACACCATTTGTACTGAAATGTAGTTGTAATCGAAATGTGGTGAAGCAAAATCGTCTATGCTCATAGTCATGTAGTCCCTTGATGCAACGTGGCAAAGGCCGATGATAAATCGAAAATGTACGTTAGCATATGTTTGAATGGTGGCTGTGGCTCTGCAGCAAAACAGTAAAAAAAAAAAAAATGTTATCACAATACAGAAGTCCTTACTAGAGTCCTGGCTCGAGTTCTGGCATAGATTTTATTTTATCAGTAAATGCCATACCATAAGGAAAGAACTGTGGAGCTCCGCTTTTAGGCTTGCAACAACACCTGTATATATCTTACCAGAAGTAGGTTAAGGAGATTTGGGGGGTCAACATCAAAATAATCTGAAACAATATTTCCATATACACATGTGTGGGCATTTTGAAGAATTCCACAAACTAGATATAATTTGCCAACGGGACTAAGACCAATCTGAAGTTGCTTTTGGAACTCAATGAACTTGTAGTAATTTGAAACACAGCCAAACATCCACTCCACAGCAACTCTCACTTGACTCATACGCTCATTGAATCTTGCCATCTGTGGAGTGATGTGAACATTTCTAAATGGAGCTTGTAAGTGGATGCCAAGGGGATAGGCTGGATCCCCTTACAAACACAAAGGCGTCCCATCATTTGCCCACGCAACAGCTTGTAGATCCCTTAGTAAGCCTGACTCGTTAAGCATCTTAGCATCATGCCTTCGCCATTCATAGGGACCATTTAGGCTGCATTAGGAAGAACAACACTCTGAAACTTTAATGCATGGACACGTTTGAGGCCGTTATAAACTTCGCGTTGGTTTTTCTTGGGTCGAGCTATCTTGCACAAGGTACCGTCCACGAAGACGAATCAATTTTCAAGTGGAGCTCCACGGGAGTGGATACTTTGTGCATAGTATTCTAGAGCTCGTCGATTAAGAAAAGGTTGGTTCCAAGAGCTTAAACAGTGTTGGTGTGTCCGGTAAACAAAGTCTAATACGTGATTAAATATCAAGCACAACTCCATTGGATTTCTTCCAAACCTCAGCGCCATATAACTGTATCTACAAGGAAAAGAAAGTATTTTTAACAAAATGTAAAGACCTTCCGTACCAGAGCAGACCGTCCTCTGCGAGCAAACAAATCTATCGGGAAATCTCAATGTACGGAGCAGTACAGCAGGGTCAGACTTGTCGAATCTCAACTCGACTTTACATTCAGCTGCATCCCAACCATCCAAGTCAAACTTGTCGTTCTTCCAATACGGAAATATTTCTCTTGAATAGTTTTCTTCATAAAGAACTGTAAATTCCACATCATCAATGGTATCTTCGAAGCAAGAAACCAGTGAAACGTCTCGAATTCTTTCAAGGCCACAGGCTGCAGCCATGTTTACAAATGTGCGTTTGCGTCCGCCTTTGTATTTGGCGCTAAATCCAGAGTATTGGGTGACGTCGGGTCCAGTACTCCCGTCCTTGATAACGGCCAGACAGCCATGTCCTCACTTCGTGACGTCCTGGTGCTAAATATCAGTCTAATAAATGACCAATGAGGCTCATAATGCCGAGTTGGTTATGATCATTTCATATCCAGAAAGCCCGAGTAGAATAATTGTTTTATTAAAAACTCCTGACACATATAATGTGAAAAA
Source organism: Galaxea fascicularis (assembly GCA_948470475.1). Taxonomy (NCBI): domain Eukaryota; kingdom Metazoa; phylum Cnidaria; class Anthozoa; order Scleractinia; family Euphylliidae; genus Galaxea; species Galaxea fascicularis. Next base: position 38,301,000 of record OX419336.1, read on the forward strand.
AAAGGAAAGGGACGCAGGGAAAGAGAAAAGCGAAAAAAGGAAACATTTGTCGATCACATGACTAAACAAAAGGGCGCGAAAAACGTTCGACGTTTGTACGCAAAGTTGAATGAGTTCAATGAAACTATCCGCGGCGAACGCAAAAGCTTCTTTTTCGGAAAAAAGGTCCTTTATTTATCTGGCTGAACTGTTGTAAATAGTCAATGGTTTCGTAAGAAAAATAAACATATATTTTGCTTGGAGCAGATGGAACGGTTTTCACGTGGATGTACAATCCGAAAGAAGCGAATTTGTAATACCTTACAACAAAGGCGCCATGTGCGAATTTGATCGAAATGAGGTGAAGATATCGATTTCAGTTTATTTCGATGAACTGAGACATTGTCTAACGATAACTGGGCGGAAACAAAATACCTAAAGATTGAGCAAGAGAAATGCCCAGGTAATGCTTCAAGAAATGGCTTTTTGAACTTTGTCTGATGCGTGGCAGGAAAACTGGACCTGCGGCTAGAAAGAATAATCAAACTCCAAGAAACAAAGGGACATATTCCAACTTAATCATAATGATTATATATTTTGACTTGTAATTTTGCATATATTAACAACGTTTTTAAAAGTATCATGCATGAACATTTTTTAACATGAAGTGCAGAATTCTCAAAGCGTTTATTGAATTTTATCTGAAACCTTTCTGTATTTTTTCGAAGAATAATTGTAAATAGAGTTTGCATTATTATTATTATTGACAAGTTATTGTTGCTGATTATCAATACACCAAAAGACTGTCTTGATGTTTGTAAATAATAGTTGTTGTTGTAACAGTGTTGTAAGTGTTTGCACCCCTTATTAATTGTTAAAAAAATAAGAAACAAACAGAACAAAACAAAACTGCAAAGACTAAAACTAATCATTGAGGGTCAGCCAACAGTCAGTCCTTCATGGATTAGTACTTACCTCGAAATGAGGAAATTTAGGTGAAAAAGCGGTGCGGTATCTGGCACCACATCTCACGTCCTTCGAATTCCAACCGTGTGATGGATAATATTTGTAACCAAGGCAGGTCAAAAGATAATCTTCGACGACTATGGCTTTATGGGTGTCCCAAGCCTTGGAGTTAAACAAAGAACACGCTAATGTAAATTGTCAGAGGAGTAAAGAGGAGCAATTAGGGCAACTTCACTGCATGCATAATTGACATAAAAAAGACGGTGTATTGAGAAACACAGTGTTGTTTTCAGGTAAACTTTTTTTTTTATAAATTGAAGCTAATTTCAGGCCAAGATTAGAACACATCCGGGACTTCCAAAGCACAGGACACCGATGGTCCAGAGAAGAATTAAGTAGTGTGTTGAAGTATTGGACCGTGGGTGTTCACCGGGATGGTGTTGCTTCAGTTTCTAGCTTTTGTGGTCCCTCGAAACATTTCACTGGCGATGCAATGCAACGGTTTAGAATGAAAATAACTACTTTGTACGTTTGGAATCTTTCAAACCAATCATTTATAAAATTTTACTCCTAAACGTCTAATGGAGATGCTCATGATGTGGGGACATGAAAAGATGCCCTCATGGACCTCATGGTGATCCCAAACAGCGGGTACTTGTACATGAAGGTAACTGTTTATGTACCTTTTGACCAGTTGGCGGAAGAGCCTCATCACGGCCTTGTTGATTTTTGAAAGTTCTATAAAGAACCTGACTGACCATACTCTCTGTGCTCTCTGTGTCCTGAAGCACCTGGTCAAGTTTATCTATAAGAAATGAAACGTGTTAATAACGCTATAAAGAGGCAAAAGAAGAGCAAAATTCGATTAGTATGCAAAATTCCGGTTTGGACTGTGATCACGAAAGCTTAGAATTAAACGAAACGAAGTTCTGTTGCCAATTAACCATACCTGCAACAGTTGCGAAAAAAAAAGCTTATTAAGGAACTTTTTGGTGGATAAAACAACTACATTTAGTAAGCCATTAAATATGTAATTTGTTGGTGTAAAAATACTTACATAAAGGAGGGAATGCATCCCCGTATTTCAGCCTGTACTTATCCAGAAGCTGTTTCACAACGAAGTTCAGCCAATCACCCTTGAAAGCAAATAAACAGGCAGTGGATAATGTCAGACTCCAAACTTTTCATAAGCTGACACAAGAGCCATAACAGGGAGCTTTAGATTCTACGACGGCGACTGACGGCAACGAAAACGTCATTTCAAATACAACTTCTCTCGATTGTGTAACTCTTTCGCGATTATTCCAATTTGCTTACTATGAACGATGTTAAAGCAAAGAAAGAGAAAGAAAAAACATTTTGGTACATTTCTTTGCCGTCCTCTGCAAAACAATAACGTCAAATGACCAAATTTAGGATTTTCTCGAGAACGTGAGCGTATGGTGACAAGTTTTTATTTCTCTTTTTTTGCTATAACATCGTACATAGTAATTTAGGCCCTGGACAGCTCGTCAGCATTTTTCATGTTAAACAAATTAGAATAATCGCGACAGAGTTACACAAACGAGAAGTTGTATTTTGAAATGACGTTTTCGTTGCCGTTGCCGTCGCCATCGTAGAATCTTAAGCTCCCTAATGGGACAGAGAGGGAGACTTGCGATGGGATTATGATATGGGATATCTTAATTAAAAAAAATCTGTTTTTAGAAACAAGCAAGCAACTTCTGGTCTTCTGGTAGACTCGTTTCCGTGTGCGCGAGGCTTGGGAGCTAGTCCGACTTTGTTGAAAAGGTGCCAAAGATGGTGGCCGTAACGGCGAAGTGAACGTAGCCTGTTTTCAAAATGCTTTTTTCAGTCTTTTGTGAGGAAGAACAACTGCGGATTGCCGGATTTCATGCACGAACAAGTTATTTAGCATTAGGCTCGTGAAATGTAATCAAAGCTCTCGTTTGGACCACAGAAGATTGCAGCGAGTTCTGTGAGTTTGAAAATCTTTAAATTTCGCCGAGTCAGGTTAACTTCGATTTGCAGTATATTCAGGCTTAATAATAAAGGTTGAAATATGGCAAAACTTCGTAAAGTTGGAATTCTTGTGTTGACTCCTTGTCTCAGTTTAATGGAGTGTTCAAGTGTTTGAGCGACGGGGAGCGGTATTCGCATTTGTTGAAAAGGAAGCAACCACGTGCTAGGTTGGGACAAAAGAAAGTATTGCATTGTTCGCGTTCTGCCTAGGTTGTTCTGATCAGGTTCTTGTAAAAGGGAAGACGTCACATCAGAAGAAATAATGCAACTTTCAAGGCCCTGCAGCAAATGCGGTAAGCCTTTAAGAGCAATGACAATCTTAATCTTTGTGCCAAGTTAATGAAAAATAGTATCTCAATAATCTGTAAGTGCAGGGCTTGAAATTGGGCGGGGAAAAAGTGTAAATGATATAAGAACTTACAGGCAGAAGTGATAAACTTAATTAAACTGAATTACATACACTGCTTTTCTGTTGAATGTCAATGACTTCATGAAACAATTCTAAATGGCTGATGATCTGGTGTTTGAAAAATAATTGTTTGTGTTCAACTGAGGAAGTGTTGTCCATATTAAAAAAAAAAATAAAGTAAATGTTTGGGAATGAAACCAGCTTTGTCACAGAAAGAAATGCTACCTAAACTTGTAATTTTGATTTAAGCCTCATCTTCATTAATCAAACTTAAAAAAGAACCTCCCTAAACTTTATGAGAATCCTGTCCTCAAGAGTTGAGGCAAGGTATAAAATAATTACTGCTGAAGTTTAATCTATATAACTTTCAATAAAGATATTAATTTTTCCACCACCTCACAAAATGTCATTGCCTTCTTTAATTTGATGGTAGAACGCCCCGGCTGTTTTGACTGCAATAATTAGTTATGCACTGTTACCTTTTTTTGGAAATATTATATATGAATGGAAATCAGTTAGCATTGGAAATTTATTGTAGCAACCCAAAAGGGACTCTACTGTACATGAAAATGCACTTGTATCAATTGGCCACACATATTATTCTGATATATCTGTTTATTTTATGACTTTTTGTGTGAAATTTATGGGTGAGCTCTTGTTATGGTTTTGTATAATATGTGTAGACATTGGCACACTGTAAATCTGTAAGGTTTGTGGAGGTTTATCTTGAAAAGACACCCTTTTACATGTTTTCTACCAACTTCTATGGTAAGGGATTAATGTCCTTGAAAACAGAAACGGTGTGTTTTTCTATCTTGACCAATTTTAAGTTTTTGCCCTGTGATGGGTACCCAGAATGATTATGGGTATGGAAACAATCAATCTATCATAGATTAAATAAACATGGTCTATCGCTTTTGTTAACTCTTAGGCAATGATATGCAGCCAATTCACTTCTCCGCCTCTGTTGTCATTGTGTTGCATAGCTTGTGTATCGGCGCGTCCACTGTTGAACTGCAGCTTTATTTGTTATGTAATCATGAAGAACGTAAGAGAAAGATGTGAAGTCTCGCTGTATAGTACTGCGGCCTTAAGCTATTTAAACATAGTTTCTTGTTTGCAATGTTTAAATACAGCTTTTAATACTCTAGATAACTTCATAAACGTTAATCGTACAACAACCGGGAAGATAAATCACCAACAAACCACACGAATCAGCGAACCCAAAACGACTAAAATATGGATGAAACAACCGAGCAAACTAACGGCTAGAGAACCAGACGACTAAAACAGTGAAGGACCGAACAACCAAGCGATTAGGCGGCCGAACAAATGAAAGACCGAAAAGGACAATGCACCGACAGTGAATGACAGTCAAACAATTGTCCGCATCCCGTCCGCCATATATTCTTTTTTCGCGAGGAGATCTACCGGAATTCGTTTCCTGTTGCGTCAGCACTAGTTTCTAAAAAATGATTTTTTTCAAATTAAGATATCCCAAAGGCTATACCGGGAGTGTCCCTCTCTGTCCCATTATGGCTCTTGGCTGACACCAATACCTTGAATTATGTAAATGAAAAGAGCAGTCTGAATCAATGAGGAACGGCAATTTGAACTTTAAAAGGCTCAGCTATTCCTCCAGCCTGACTTAGTCAGGAATTTCAGCTTTGGAATGGCTTTGACTCCGACGTCGCACTTTTCAGAAGGCCTAGGCTAATATATTACCTCAATGTATTTCTAAATTAATGTAAGGGTGCTAGTGATTGGCTTAGTGCTTTTTGTGTGAACTGAAGGCGAGTACAAAGACCCAATTTGGACCTCAACTGGACTATACCTGGACCCAATCTACGCCCCTCTTTTTTTTTTTTTTTGGAGAACATTACAGAAATCACATTGAACTTCAATTTATGAGGGTAAAATTCAATGTAAATGGCGCTGATCATGAAGGAGTTAACTTGCAAGCTATGGTGACACAGTTTTCAGTGCCGTTACTTTACAGGCCCGGCCAGGGGTTTTCGGTATACGGTATCCCGGGCCGTTTTAATTCAGGTATATGGTATTTTTTGGTCAAAATTCGGTTCATTTTCAGGTATTAAGTATTCTGTTTCAAAATAATTTTAGGTATCAAATATGACACATTTTACGATTTTAAGGTATATTGGTATCTTGTGGGGAAAATATAGGGTATATTGGTATCCCACTACCCCCCCCCCCCCTCCTGGCCGGGCCTTACTTTAAATTTGTGGTACATTCTTTCCCTCTACCTCAAGCCTGTGCGATCAAGCAGTACCGAGACATTTAAAACTGACCGTAAGACTTTACTTGAACTCAATTTTAGTTACTTTAACGATTCATTTTGTAATTTAAACGCCTCAATGTATAATGTCTTCCAAGGAAGATTATATTATTTTTTATTTGATTTCCGCTTGGACTTCTATTAGAATATTACAAGAAAAATATGTTAAGATACTGACATGAATAAAAATAAATTGAATGCCTTCGTGTTTGTATTTCTTAGGACATTTCCGGCAGGGAAAAATAATTGTTTGATATTATAACTTTTTACGGCTGACAACTTTACCGCTGCTCGATCCTGGAAAATGGAGGCAAGCAAGGTGAATGTTTAAATCTGCTTTAAATAAATTATCAGTATCGATGACCTCGAAAATTCCTAAACTGATCAAAAGAGCTGATTTAATAACATTCACCTTGCTAAGCGACTCCAATTGTGGAAAAAAAACCTGGCATTTGTCTTCTCTACGTTTAAGAGAAAAGTCGATAACGATAAGAGAAAAGCCTGTTAAAACAAACACGCAAATAACGAGTGTAACAAGTGACGAGGACTACACAATATAAATCTTAATAGTCATTGCTAGGGCTTTGGCTACTTGTGGTGCTACTCAACTTCTCGACTTTAATGTGACCGAACAAAATTAATTGCTTAAGAGACAACCAAATGATTATAATCTGCCCTTGAGTAAGAAGGGGTGCTACAAAATGTATTATCTCCAAATCACGGAATTACCTCAATTACTTGCCAGTCAATTAAGTCGCGCTTTCGGAAACAACAAAACGACATAAAAAAGAGAGAAATGATGTTGAAAGGTACTGGTATTGGGTGATAGCCGCGGTACGTCTGTATTGTTATGGCTTTTTGGAATGCCCACTCTTTCTCCGCATTGTCCTGAGGATAAAACAAAGTTGAGTGTAAACGTATCACTATTATGTAATGTTTAAAAAACGAGAAGCAGTGTTTTATCGGGTATGAAACACATGCACGAGGCGTGGCCGAGTATTTTAGACCTGATAAAACACGTGCTGCGAGTTTTTTTAACAGCTTCAAAACGGCCTTTGGGGTGGTTGAAAAAGGTGATGCCATGCCTTAGTTACATTTTGCGAACGAAAGCTGTTGATGTGGAATACATTGGTAAATACAAGGACCAGAAAGCTTTCTCGTATTGGATAAGTGGCTTTGTAGATACAGTCTTGTTTACAAAATGCCCTGTTGAAATCAAGTACGTGTTTTTAAAAGGCTGTGTGTCACCTTCACAAAAAAATCCGTCGTGATGACCCACACAAGGTCTGGGTATGTTTAGAGGACACGAACAGTGACTGTAAAATTGTGACTTCATGGTGTACATGTACAGCTGGAACTGCTGAAGTTTGCAACCATGTAATTGCTTTGATGTACAAGGTCAACTTTGCATACAAGAAAGCATACATCTCTCCAGCATGCACAAGTGTTCTACAGGGGTGGAATAAAGGAACTAAGAAGGATGTAGAGCTAAATCAGATCAAAAACCTCGTCTTTCGTAAAGACAAGCAGACACAAGAGGACAGTGCCAGACATCTTGGGGAAAATTTAACTCTAAAGAACCAGTTTGACCCAAGGAAACCGCAGAATAGACAGCTAACTAATGAGAGAGTATCATCCCTGATCAATGGCATTATTCAAAATATTTCATCAGCTTGTGTACTTTATTCCATAGAGCACACAAAAGATGATGGTCTCCCTGAAGCCTTGCCCCAGAAAGCTCTCAGTTTCATGGCATCTGAAGAAATGAAAGGGAAACCTCTAAAGCACACAGCACCACTTTTTCTAAAAGTGTCAGATGACAGCAGATCAAGTGAAAAGGGTTGAAATTGAGACACGTGGCCAGAATACCAATGACTTGTGGTACCAGCACAAGGGAACATATGACCGAGTCGACTTCCTTGAAGATTTGAATGGAAAACCCCGCTTGAAGCGTTCCCACATGCAGTATTACACCCAAATGCAAGCTCAAATGTGGGTTTGCGGTTGCCATCATGGGTTTTTCATTGTTTGGACTCAGGGCGGCCCCCTTTCTATGAGCGAGTTGAACTTGACATGGAAGTTTGTGTTAATGTTGTGAACAATATTACATTGTTTTACAAGTCATTTGTATTGCCATGCCTGTTGGGGTACAGGGACATTTTTGATTGCACAAAATGCAACAAAGTGATTTTGGAGGAGGATGAAATAAGCGACTCTGCAAAGGAGAACAGTATTTGCTGTGACACTTGTAGCACTTGGTGGCATTTGCAATGTGCTGACCTCACCATGAGTATTGCAGATTCTCTGGAATCTTGGGTTTGCCAGAGCTGCCTGGCAGATGCCGCAAATGTAATTGACAGTGATGAAGATGACCTTGAGTTCAACTTTCCTCAAGAATCAGAACAAACAGTCACATCCAAAGATGTGAATCATGTTTGCCCTGTTTGTACACTGAAGAGCATCCCTGTTAATGGAGAGCATGTATGCACAGTTTGTAAAAAAGCAGTCCATGCATGGTGTAGTTACCAGGAGAACATTACAAGCTCTGCAAATCTTATTTGTAATTATTGTATTTCAGATTAATACAAACAAGGACAATGAAAAATTTCTAATGTAAATACTGTACAAGCAAAAATGATGGATGTCACCTTGTGCAACAAAAGAATAGTTTAGAGTTCAGAAATGTAGAAAGAGATAGATTACCAGTAGGTTCTTAAATTTATAGCCACTAAAATGTTTGTTTGTTAATGTTCCTTTATATGCCTATTGTTGGTAACTAGTTTCTGCTTGCATTATTCAGTTTAACTTAATAAGTTTTGTTCAATGTAAATACAACTTGGTAGTAATTATATCTCATCATTATACAATAATGTTCCAACAAAGATACTATTGTTCTGGAATTATTATTCCTTGTCTCACCCTTGAAGAGTGATAATTTGGATGTTTTATACAGGATGAAGGTGATTTGTTATATGTCATCTGGCTAACTAGGTAATCATAGAAAAAAATGTAATGAAAAAAACCTACCAGTCTCTAAACTGTATTTCACCCTTATGACAGCATATTTGTAAACAAAGTTTTAAACACAGAGTGGCGGAAGCAAATTACACAAAGCACAGCAAACACGCACGATGTCATCAGCCAGGGGAAGCAGGGAAATAGGGAGTTCATTCTTGAGAAGAAGAAAAACTTTCAGCCGTCCAATGGCTTGCTCCACATAAATCCTGACATTTGCTATATTTGATGTTTTTCTGACATCATGTGGTAGCAGCTGCATAGATGATGCACAACTAGGTGGAATGCATAATGTCGTCATGTGCATCATCAAGTCCTCTCTGATCTTAAACCCCCTGTCTGCCATGATTTCATCATAGGGTTCAATCATGTTTAAAAATCCACTGTTTTTCACTATGAAAATGCCAGATGCTCTTCCCCCATAACATGATGATACATAAGAAATAGCTTCATTTGGAGTGATTACAACTAGGACTTTGAATGTTTAATATGTTTATATTCACTCCATAGAGTTGCTGCCAAATCAAGTCCACTTGGAGTTTCTGTAAAACACCCAAAGCAGTCAATAATGCATCTCACTTTAGGATAAAGCTTCCTAAAACAAGATGGAAGAGTCTTCTTCACCTTTTGTCGACTTGGCCACACAATTAGAACTGACAATTCCTTTGACATAAGCTTAATCCAAGTAATAAAAATACTACTGGCAGTGGTAGCTGACACATGGAATCTGAACCCCAAATCAACATTCAAAACAGCTAGCCTAAGTTTCATAAGAGTCAACAAAAACTCCTGCTCGAGCCTAAGCTTCCTTTCAGGTTCAGGTCTTCCTTTAACAAATCCTGTTGCCAACTCGAATGGAGGAGTTTGAGGTGCTTCTTTTGGTGTCTGCTTTCCACCCCTCCAATACTGCATAGACCGTGCTTTTTCGCTCAGGTAACTGAATAAAAACTGGAATGTTTCATTTGACGGCAGACCTGTATATACCTTAACTTCCAGTTCTCTAGTTAACTGTTGAAACTGCATGGGAACTGAAACGGAGAAGTCCGTATCGGTTTCCATTTCTTCATCAGTTCCCTCACCATACTCTTTGTGGGTGGGCGACATGCATCTGGATGGACCAGGTTCTTGCAACTTGTTTGCTTTCCTTTTCTTAGGCGACTTCTTTTGGAGGTAATCAGAGACAGTCATAAAAATCGACGGATAATCCGTTTTAGGGTCTTCAGGAGTTCTTCTTCCCAAAGGAAAATGATTTGAGCAGACGAAAGTACCACTTGCACTAGGGGAAGGATTGAATGCGTCACCTCGTGTGTTCGCTACTTGCTTTCGCCATATTTTGGCGAGTTTTGGATCGACGGGCCACTTATGAAACGTTAAATTCTTCACATGGGATTTAACATAAACGAGATCAGGGTATCTTTTATCATTATCACAAAATCATACCGCACAACGAGCGTGTTTTGGCATTATAACAAATTATTCAGCCGTGTCGCCATTTGCAATATCTGTTTGGCCGCGCGCTCGCCCCAGTGGTTTTGCACCCCCGGCAAAATGGCGTCGTTAACCTTGAAAGGGTCTATTCTCCGCGGACATAATCTCTTCCGAGAAGCGAACAGGTTTCTTAGAGTGAAGCGTGAAGCTCGAGGAAAACTGTGAGCCTTGAGGAACAGATAATGTCCAGGGACATATATCCAAGCATATTTTGAATATCACTGAGTGTATAGCAGCAACAACGAAATCGATAAAGGTTACTCAGATTTACTAGAAAGCTAAACTAGCTAAGAGTCACATTTTCATAATAATAATAATGATAATGATAATTAAATAACAATATATAATTATAATAAGAACCTTCCCAGAATCCTTTGTAGCTGGAAAATCGTCAATCCCAAATAACTTGGTCAGTTTGAGGGCAGCAAGACCCCTAAGTTGTCTAGAAATAAGTCTTACCATAAACTAATTATTGTACAAGACGAAGGGCGATGACGTCATTGGTCACGTGACTTTGCTCACAAGTGCGTTTTTGCTCACTGTGACGAAATTAATTTGTTACTGAAAAAGCAGTCAACGTGGTTTGAAGCACGATGGTGTGAGCCATTTCGGGCTGCCCAGGTACCGAACAAAATATAAATATTAAGGGAGCTATATACAATTTTCAAAAAGTGGGAGTCTGGATACAAGTGCTATCTCGCGTTGCATTAAACGCGAGGAAACAAAACTTTGGATATTGGTAGATATTTTTATGAAATATACATTTTTGTCATTTTAATTCTGTGACGTCATCGGTCACGTGACCAGAACAGACCGAAGTTTAATATTCGCTCTAAAAGTTTACTAGAACCTTTCTCCAAGAATGTTCTTAAGCGAAGTTGTAATTTAATAAATAGTGTTTTAAAAAATGGCCATGATTACTTTTTCCTAAAATAGTGCGGCAGTAGAAAATCTAACTGAAAAGTTTGTCAGCTTCCTGCTCAACGACCATTTGAGGTAGGAATAAAAGAAAATTTTGCCAAAGGCTTGAGAGTATGCTCTTTATGATGGCGTTGTCAGTTTCTTCTAATTTCAATTGCTTTTGATGAGGATCGATTTTTAAGATTTTTTTCAAAGGAGAGGGCCTGGAGGAAAGAACGAAAACGAGGCTATACTTTCGCGCGCTTTTTGTTCACTGCGACGCCGCGCCACAACAGGTTACTGAGAAAAAAAAATTTCAAGGACTGGACAACGGACTGGACTTGCATTTTCTTTAAACGGAACTTAATTTTTTTTTATGGCTGCTGTCTGCTCAGGGACAATGTATACTTGAGAAGGTAAGTTAATACAGATAGTTGTTGCTGTTTGTTAAAAAACAAAACAAAACAAAAAAGCGCGTTTGTGGTACACTTAAATGCACTTCCCACCTAAAAAGTGTTGTTTAATTCTGGAAATTATAAAACTTAAACTAGAAGTTGTAGCAATGCGAATGAAATCAAATTAATGCTAACATCAAATGAAACAATTTAAGTTGCTTAAGGCAACCGATGCAAGCTCACTAATTTTAATAAATACGATATTTGAAGGTTAAAAACGTATCGTAAACAGTGACGGAATAAATGATTACTTTATTTTCAACCGGAACTTAAAAACGTTACCTTCATTCGCACAGACATCAAAACTTTATTTTATACTGTCCATGAAGTAAATTCCCTATTACAATTATAACAAAGTGTACTATAAAGCCATTATTCAAAGTATTGGCCTAAGAAAAATAGTTGCGCATAAACAAATACTGGAACAGTTCGTGCTTTCAAATGCATTATCGTAATGAATTACACGATTCCGACACATAAGTTTAATTTGAGTGGCGAAACATTTTCTTGTATCTGAAAAATTACTGTACTACAAAAAACGTTTTCACAGAGATTGTAATGCATGGGGGTTCACATAATTTAATTCAATTTTAATAAAGCTAAAAATTGTATGTCAAAGATTCAGCAGAAACAGAAAAGTTTTAAAATCACGCCTGTTTGTGCGAGTTCGTGTACGTGCGCGCTAAACGCGGAAAGTACCTAAGCTTAATAACTCTGAAGACGTCAAGTACTTAAGATTATGTCAAAACCGACCAAGAACCAGTCGAAAAAAACAAAGAAAGATTAGCAAATAATTGTTTTAATAGATTTTGCAGTTTTACAAAGTGTTACGCTTCTGGTTCGTGGCACCTATTTACAATGGTAGTCTGAGGAAAAACCTTTTTACAACA
>OX419336.1:38318419-38345919 GCA_948470475.1 Galaxea fascicularis
ATTACCGTATCTTTTCAGAAAAATCACTCAGTCGTTAAATGCGAATCATAGATCAGTAGCCCGCCAACTTTGAAACTCACAATCAGGTGCTTGACGAAGGTTAACGCGCGAATTTAAGATGAGCGAGGAAAACAGAAGTGCACTGGATCGGGAGCTCTTTTCAGAGCTCATTGAATCCCCGATCCATCCACTTCTGATCAATATGGTTCGTCCTTATGTTGACTCCATGGAACAAAGGAAGGCCGCAGGATCGAAAAGCGCCAATGGCGTTCAATGTAGACCAGACTACCCATATTAGCATACCCGAACAAAAGTCATCTTGTTGTTCTTAAACTCGGTGTCATAGCTTGCAGCTTTTTCACGTTTCTTAGCAAAATGTTCTAGTTAAAGCTTCTCTTTCTTTCGCAACAAAGAAAAGGCACGCGCGCGCTAACTTTTTCGATCATAAGCTACTCAAGATTCAGGCGAAACAAGTCTATTAACTTAATTTACAAATCGACATTTAAGTTTTCGTAGGTTCGAATGCCTGTGAAGGCACCACATTTGTTGCCGTAGGTTTGGCGGTGGATAAGACTGGCCCTATTCACAAATAGTATGAAGCAGGCCAAACGGCTTTTAAAAATTTCGATCCTGTTATAATATTGAACGTTAATACACTTGCTGCCGGTGCGCACTTATTCAGCCATACTGTAAATGTGCGACATTAGGAAACAATAGAATGAACAATAGCTCATGTGGCCTTTGTCTTTAAGCTCCGCCCTGACAAGTTGATGAGCTAAGCGGTACTCCCAACGGGGCACAGCGCGCGTGATTTGAACCAATGAGAGTCACTCAGCTTACGCTTCACCGCTAGTATTACAGATCTATAATTTTTGCCGTACAGTAAGTAAATGTCCCCAAAACAATAGGCATTCTGCGCGATGCTTTTTCTTCGGCCACTCCGGTTTCCCTCTCTCCTCAAAAAAACATTATTTCCAAACTTAAAATCAACCTGTATTTTACGCATGATGTCCTTAATTAGCCCTCTGTTTTGAATACAGTTGAAACTCTGAAATACTGAAAATCATTTTTTTTTTTTTTGTTAAACAGTGTTTTTACATTAGATTGCCGGATTAAACGGTCTAGCTAGGGTACTACCTTAAAGAAACTAGGGTACTATTGTTTTGCACCCCACTAAATAGCAAAGGTTATGGGATCATACAACGACATATGGCTTCAAAAGGTTGTGTCGATATATAACATATGGATATTTGATGTCTTCCTTTTTAATTAAATGGGTGTAATAACGACATTGCTTTTCTTGCCGGCGTATCCATGAGGGCGATATAAATGTCGTTTTGTCGAGATTAAATCTGACGGACTGAGAAGAAACATTTGAGGAGCGCCGGGAATCGGTGATTTCAAACCTTCTTAGAATTTACTGATCTGTGGACAATAGGTTTTTTATTTTACTTCGTGGTGCTTTTTTCATTGTCTAATGTTTGTTACCCTGATTGTTGTGAAAGGAAAAAAACACTAAACCATTCCTATTCATTACTCTGAAAGATTAAAGTCGCAGTGAACTTCAACTTAAACAGGAGGGTGAGGGTCAAGCAAGGCAAACATTTACTGGACCTTGAGCCGGTCGTGAGAAAGTGAGCCATAATTTCCCATGATACACTTTACCTTTTGGCATCTTTCATTAAATGTTATATTGACCTGAAAGCCAGGTAAATTTGTTGTCGTATCGTACCCGGGAACAATTTTGGACTCTGTTGTCGTGTCTTTTAGTGGTTACTTGGTGATCGTTGTTGTTGTTGTTGTTGTTTTTTTTGTTGTTGTTAAAAAAAAAAAGGAGAAAGAAGCGACGTTTGTTTCTTGAAGCCTCTTTCGGCAATTACAATCACCTCTTAAAGTCAAACATTTGTATTGACTTTAATAAAAGATACCAAAAGGTAAAGTGCATCATGGGAAAGAATTATGGCTCACTTTCTCACGACCGGCTCAAGGTCCAGTAATTGTTTACCTTGCTTGAGCCTCACCGTCCTGTTTAAGTTGAACTTCACTGCGACTTTAATGTCTTTAATGTTTGACTTTAAGAGGTGATATTGTTAGTTACATGGCCATTTCAGTTCACATGATTTCGAAATTATGAAATCATTTGAAAGCAAAAACTATTTCCATTTCCCACTTCATGGTGATTGTATGAAAAGATTGAAGACTCAATTCAACATCACTGGCAAGCTCAGTCGTAATTGTCGAAGAAGCGCAAAGAAATTAAACAAACGTCGCTTCTTTCTCCATTTTTTTTAACCATAAAAAACAACAATCATAGATCATTTCAGCCATGCCTGATCACCGTAATGCCTGGAACAGAAACGGATTCCAAGTACTTAACCAATGATAACATTTAATTGATGAACAATGCCAGTACACTGATGTTAAATATATCACTGTATCGAATGGAGGCTTTAGGGTAATTGTGCATTGAAAACCTAGCTGGCTCCCAAAAGATAAGCAAGAGTTTAATTTCAGAGTTACTTATATTTGAAGAGGAAAGTCGAAGGGAAGCGACAAAGTCACGTACCTGAAATAGTTTATGAGTGCTTTTACTGTCGTGGACTTGGCCTTGGTACTTGGTAGTCTTTGACTATACCTGTGTACAACAGCAGCGATAAAGTATTGACTTATTAAGATCTGATAGTTGACGATATTTACAAAACATGGTGGTTTACAGTGATCATTAAATTCTGAGTGGAAGCGGGCCGTAAATTGGCTCACTTCACCCAACTCCCCCCCCCCCCCCCCCCTTGGTGAGGTATTGTTCACTGTTGCACAAGAAAGAGATGCGCCAATTATCACTTATTGAAACAATATTTATATATTAATAAGAACCTTGCCAAAATTCTTGGCATCTGAAAAAGTTTCTCGTGTAAGATAGCTTTTTCAAATTTTAGTCCAGGGTTATGTCACAGTATGTATTATTTTACCTTGTGGAAAAATAGCTCCAATGGCAAGCTAAGGGCTTTGACCTCGAACGTCACGTGTTGTAGCCAAAAAGTACCTTTTGGCCAATAGCGGGAACACAAGCTTTCATTTATCAGAAAGTGGGAAAATGAGAAATAAGCAAATTATAATGGACAACTAGGACATGAGCGGTAATATTGAGGGGTATAAAAAGGTGCAGGCTAGAAGTAAGGGAAATAAAGAGACTGGGAACTAGTAGTCGATCAGTCTACTGAAGCCGCCAGTGCAAAGCAATTAAACCTTTCTTGTTAGGCCCTTTAATGTATTGGTCCATATGGACCAGTATATTCTACAGATGCATGGTTACTCTTTAAGAATTGGAAAGTTGAAATGAGGCATTGATACTTTGAAATGGTTAGTGCTTTGAATTTTAACACCCCATAAATGCGCTACCATGGCCGATTTCCATTGAACATGACTGTTTGGTTCCCTACAAAACCCAAACTGTCCGAAGTGAACGCCCTCAGACAACACCAAAATATACGATTTTTGTCTTTAAGTTTCCGATACAAAAACTCCTCCTGGTGCTTAAAAACGACATTTGCAGTAAAGTTCAGCTCCAGCACTTTAATTCTCTGCCACATTTTTCTGCTGACTTGTTTAGCACGCCGAGGAAAAGCTGTTGAAGAAGAGCTATCCCCACTCATCCGAAAGGTTCGTCGTCACGAGCGAAATGAATTCTGGGTAATTCCTTGATAACGGCGACATGGAAGTCCGCCAATTTCTGTTTCATAGGTTTTTTGTTCGGAGGTAACAGTAAATTCAAGTCTTTGAAAGACTTGAATTTACTGTTACTTCCGATAGAGAGAATTTCCTCAAAACCCCGGCCCTGTCTGAGCAGGAGTTCAACATAGAGTTTCAACCTACGTGTTCTCGCCCTACGATTTCGAAGAAAATATTTTAACGGTTATTTTACATTCAGGCGTTACTTGATGTGATTTTGGGACGAGAGGTGTTCTTTCCCTATCAGTTCCTTGCGGTTAATGGTAAAAGAAGTCTGGTGACGACACAGAGTAATCAGTACCCGCCAACAATTAATGCCAGCGTCCAGCTAGCGTTTCGGTGGGGGGCAAGATAGCTACAGGGTTGGGCGGAAAAGTTCTCTCTCACGAAAGTTGTTTGTCTGTTTACGTTGAAAGCTTCTGGGATTTCTTCTACCGTTCTTTGAGTTTTTACAACGAGGAGAAGGTATCCCTAACAGTCACAAATTAAGAGCGAACACAAAGCTGAGTCACAAGCTGTCATTTGAAGAAACCCGATCTTCGTGAAGACAAAGCTATGAACTTCAGTATTATTTTTTTGCGAATTTTATTGTTAAGCCTTAAATAGTTTGGAGCTATTTTTTTTGCGAAATTTTGCACCCTCAGGTTTCTGATCATTCATCTTCATGAATGTGGCTTGTTTACTTCAAGTCAAACACCAGCTGGGAGTTAATCTTTTGGAGGATAAGTAAAGCCGACCGATTTACGTCAGACATTAACCTGAAGTCTATACATTAAACAATGCAAACTAGCTTGATCTCGGTTTCACTGCCGGTATCGATCTCAATTGAAACAAATTCGTTGTATATAGAGGCAGATCACTTGTATTGAGTTGATGGCTGTACATTTAACCAACACAAACCCTTTAAGTGACCTTGAACACACGAATGGAAGTTTGATGGTGAATATCAGCTCCATGTCAGTTATGTCGGAGCAGTTGGCAGCTAGGCCAACACCGTTAGCTGAATGTCATGTTTTTGGTTGAGTTCAACAGACGATAGCTCGCAATTGTGGCTCCGAAATATGCTCAGAAAGTCATCTAAAGGCAGGAGACTATACGGGTATTGCTTTTTATGTGAACTGGCCGGAAGAACATGCACAGGTGTGGCTTGTGGTCGTCGTAATACCAGGGGACAGGAAAATAGAACAAATCGAACTAGCGAACTAAAGTACCACGAGCTAAAGACACTGTGGCACAAAGAAGCCCTCTTGGGAGCAATCCCCAGAGACTTATTACAACACCTGAGAGCACTAGGACGTAACAAGATCGTAACAAGTCAATTACAGAAGGCAGCACTACTGGGAACACGACACAACATACACGAGTAACTCTTAGATCTTTGGTTCCTAAGATAGGAACCGAATTCGGAAAACCAATCTTACCAGTCCTTGAAAGCTGGTGTAAGTGGAGCGCATGACAATGATCGCGATAACAATAACTTACTTGCAAGTACCTGAGATACTTGGTTAGTGCCTCTCTTGTCATTTTTTCACCTTCGGACCGTTTTCTCTCCTTTTCACTTTCGGTATGTGCAAAGTCAATGAGCTGTTTTACCTCCATAAAGAGCCGTCCAACGAGGAAAACCAAAATGGCCCACTCTAGAGGACTAAAGGGAAGCTGTGAAGGTTCAATACAAACTGCCAAATGTAGTCCCAGGAGGGTAAGGTAACTCAGCATATCACGAACAAAGATGAAGTATGGAGCCGTGAAATAATCGGCGTAATGATCGAATATATTCGCTGCAAAATGATTGGGGAAAATTGTCAATGTGACTCATGGCTACTCTATCATGTATCGTATCAAAACGTTAACTTGTTCTTCGGCTTTATGAAATAACTCATGTATGCAATAACCACAGTATATCACCAACTGGTTACGCGCTCTAACCACATATTTACAAGCGAAACCTGGCGATCATAATCATTAAATCAAGTTTCAAGTGGCACATATTGTACATAAACAAACTAAAATGTACTTTACGGCATGAACGAGTTCATCACTTTTCCCTCTATTAACATTCAGGAATCTTTCAGGAATCCTAGTAGTATGCAGGGAGCCTGTCACATCTCAGTGTACATAGCAAAGTGATCTTGCTCGCCACGAGGCTCCCCTCAAATCATGGTTGCAGAACGTTTCCGACACGAATGCTGAAGTTCACACGTTTTACTTCGGTTGAGAGCTCAAGGAACGTATTTACTAGATCATATAAAGCATTATCGTTGTAAGTTATTATTCACTGCAACGAGTTTTCAATTTGCCCACACTTGGTCAGGAAGCCCTCAATACTTATCAGTTGCACATAACATAAATTTACACGACTTCCCACACGAACACGCTGCGCATGCGTGTGATACTATTACAAAGATCATGCTGTCATCATCCTATTTAAATGATTTCCACGTGCGTGCAAAGTAACGAAAAGCCAGCTATCATATAATTCATTGGCTTTAATTGGAACGTTACCATGTAGTTCTTATGCAATACATTAGTAGTCGGACTGACGAATAAAAATACTCTTATCGTTTGAATGATATGTTTTCATATTAATGGGGCATTCGGGAGAAGTATGCTTACCTAGCGAATCGCTGTCATCACTAGAACCTGTTTGATGAGAAAGAAAAGACAATTTAAAGAAATACTCTATCAAAGGAAAGGTTGCAGTTGATACATCGTTGAAAAAATACATATTTATCGACTATTTGCCAAGTCATTCTATCACCCTCTCGCTCACTAAATCTCATTCCGCTTAAGAAAACAGTTAATGAAGGGTTATTTCAGTTTTCCCCTGCAGTTGATTTTTGGAATAAGCGTGGACGGATTCCCTGAAATGTCTTAGGGACAACCACAAAAGCAGCTATTAAAATGAAAAAAAAAGGGGCCTACTCTTGGACCTAAGTCGCCTTTGCTCGCTTCCGAAAGAACGATAAAACATTCAGGAGAAGTATGCTTACCTTGCGAATCGCTGTCATCACTAGAACCTGTTTGATGAGAAAGAAAAGACAATTTAAAGAAATACTCTATCAAAGGAAAGGTTGCAGTCGATACATCCTTAAAAAAAATACATATTTATCGACTATTTGCCAAGTCATTCTATCACCCTCTCACTCACTAAATCGCATGCTGCTTAAGAAAACAGTTAATAAAGGGTTATTTCAGTTTTCCCCTGCAGTCGATTTTTTGGAATAAGCCTGGACGGATTCGGTGATATGTCTTAGGGACAACCACAAAAGCAACTATTAAAATCGCAAAGAAAAAAAGGGCCTACTCTTGGACCTAAGTCGCCTTTGCTCGCTTTCGAAAGAACGATAGATCAGGCAACCTATGCCTTCAAATTGCCATAAAGGGGTTAACATTACTATTTATGTCATAATTGTGTTTAAATGATTTTCCACAAATGTACGTAGAACCCTAGGAGCTGAAAGCTCGTTTAAACGTGAACATGATTTACGTATTCACTGATATCTCACTGGCTCAAAACCTAGTCGCAGAATTACAACAGTAGAAGCACTTTGACCAGAGCCAGTCTGAGAAGCATTCCCACATGACGTGTGAACCTTCAAATAATTGCCTTCCATAAAATAAATATTTGATTGGAAGCTGGTACGAATTACGAAAAGGCACTCAGGTACTCTGAATGTGCTTACGCCAGTTAAGCTACATTTGATTTTAATAGCATAATTATGAAAAACGAATTATATCGTTGATTGATTAACTCATTGCTACTTAGTTTAATTTTACCTCTACTTAGATGAATTATGTATCAGAAAATTCCAGTTGTGATAAAGTTTGGACCTGTAGTGTATCATGTCACATTACCAGTGGGGATCGACCACCCATGAATTTGCTTAATATAAAATAATGCTTGAGTTCATAGCATACTAGTCCGGACGATCATTTTACTCCCTTTCTTATAATTATTTAGGCAGTTTTTGTGAAAGTCTATCTTAATGGCAAGCCTTAAACTCTGTTGTCTATAAGACCCTTGAAAACTTAAGTGGATTCAAATAATGCTCATTGGTCGGAAAGACCAGCTTATGGGGCGAACCTGGACTAAGAATTGTAGTGGCCAGAGGCAGGACAAACCAAACTTACAGGCTTCGTATAAGTGCGCATGCTCGTTTTACCACAAGGCGTTAGCGATGAAACTGGTTAACTGTACGATTGAGGTTAGACGAATGCCTTCCATGAGAAATCACTCACAGTAGTACAATCATTGTCTTTTTCTTTTTTACTTCACGCGAATTAAAATTCTCTACAAATTGTGTCTGACATGATATCATATAAACAGCAGCCTGATGCATCAATAATGGCAAAAACTACTACGAAATACAGCAACAAGGAAGGACAGCAATTACAAAACAGAAATTAAGGGAAGTCCTACTTACCTTCGCTACAAATTTGTATACAAACTGGCAAAGAAATAAGACAATAAAAATTGTTAAGATTTCATCGTGGAAAATACTTTTAGGCCATAACTTGAATTTTAAACTGTCTATGAGCCACAAAGTATATTATGCGTGCAAAAGCCGTCGCAAATTAAACATCTGGCTTACAGTGTTCCTTATTTTACGTATTTTACCTGGTAGAGCCGAGTGCATGTGTGAATGTTCAGATTTAGCCTTTTCAGCGATTCTAATCAATCGTTAGAAATCGGTTCTTACCAAAGAGAGCGGGTCTATTGATAGAAAACTACAATCTGACAATTTATGACGGTTTTTAAATGTTGGATACGTCTTAATCATGTGTATATTTCTTCTTCAGCAGCTAATCCTGTGAAACCTAAGCTACTCGACGTCGCACGGGTAATACAATTTGTATTGTTGGAGGATTTCATCCAGAAACTTAAGGGTTGGATATCTGGGGACTGGGGGAACCCGGAGGACTAGGCCGCCTCTCTTTGTCGACGAAAGAAAGACCCGAGGGTAGAACCCTTTATACCCTGAGAAATTTCGGTCAGCTTCCCCCTATTAATTATGGGATCCAGAGCCGAACAACTTGAAATGTGGAGGCGGGGCGTCTCAAGGGATTATGTTCGCGGACCTAGCTAGCTGTGAGGCAGGAGAGAGAGTGAGGATTATGTCATTCTACATCTTTCCATCAGAATAACTGGATTGGCGTGACCTCTCTTGTCTTCAATACATGTAATATGTAAAGAGAAGTCTACCTTCGAATCGACCGAAAAGTCTCTAAGCACGGTGTTTAAAGAGCCAAATAATCAATATGTAATGAACTATTTGATGTTATATACCGAAACTCGGTATGAAGCCGATTTTTGAGGACAGAGACCATTAGGTGTTAAGAGTTGACTAACTTAACCACCATGTTGTTGCTATGGAAAGTTCTTGACCCTCGTATTTTGGAAACCTTTCCTTGCACAACTTGAACGGCGTACCCTTTAGGAGCGACACAAAAGTGGGCAAGGCATTTGCAGAACCTCACTAGAATTTAAGTTAAGCGGGGTGTTTTAAGGAGGTGTGGCACGGATTAAGTAGCTTTGACAGTGAGGGACGAGTCTATTTTAAAAGGAAACAGAGGGGGTGGCACCATAACAGAATACCAACACGAAAGCTTAATTACTGTATTTCGACTCCTGTTCTCTATTCGAAATATTCCCATCCTTTCTTTTTTGCAAGGTGTTTAAAATGACTACAATGAAGAACGTAACGCCTTTAGACTGACGCGTAAAACGTCGCAAAGAAATGAGACTCTTTAAAATTTCTGTTTTTTATTGTCTTACCAGAATCCCATGTTTGTTCGATCAGCCAACTGACAATAAAATCTATAACCCTCGGTAGTGTATTATAAAAAGTAGTTTTTTTTTGTTAAAATTGATAATCGGTTGAAACAGTGTTCGACAATTATCATTTGATGTTTATATATAGATGTAGATATATAAATTGTTAACATTCTGATAGTGTGACCACATTGCATTGCCGTATTTACTCGAATAAGCGCCCGGCGCTTATCTGAGGGCAGCGTTTATTTGAAAATTGGACGCGACAAAGGAATTTTTTTTTCTATTTAACGGTATATTTACTATCTGCACGAAAATGTTACCGTAACTAACAGAGGTGTGTTTTGATTGTCACCTTTCGTCTTTTCGAGCACTTTTCAATTGCAATTTTGGAAAGAGAACTTAAGGGGGAGCGGTGAAATATAATCAGTTTGAATTGAAGAACATCGCTTTTGATGAAAACAAATTTTCAATGCTGTGTTAGACTTGCTTTGTAGTGTTTTTTTTTCTTTGTCTGAATTCCTCGAATAAGCGCCGCTTCGGGACAGCGGGGCTTATTCGGGGGCGGCGCTTATTAACTTTTTCGTCCCAAATGCGGCGCTTAATCGACGGCGGCGCTTATCCGAGTAAATACGGTATTTGTAAAATTAAAAGAAAAACAAGCAAAATCTGTCTCAAAGGCTAAACCCGAAAAGAAATGGTAGAAAAAGTATCGTCGCATTCTCACAATTGCAAAACAGGGACGAGATAAAATTAAACGAGATATGAAATTATACTGCACACCTCGGTTTCTAGCCTTCAAGGCTATGTAGTAAGAACTATACTTTCCCTGACATTAAGAAATTTACCTGCGATGAACAACGCGAAGAATGTTAGAGGAAAGAGCACAATGTCAAATAGGCACCAGATGTTGAGAAACAACCACCATAGTTTTGATGACTTTAAGTAACGCCGTCCGCCATACCATTTCTCCGCCATTAGATCAATAATGATAGGATGGTCGAAAAACTGCAAGAAAGGAAATCTTTTTATCTTCCCTATAACGATGACTAATGTGAGCTGTGAAGGGATTAAGGCCACTGAAAGTGACTACATGATGAACTATTTTCACGCTCGGCATCACTGTAACAGTAAGTGTGCATCCATAAATATTGCTCTTGTTAAGTTGAAAAACGAAGGTGTTAAGGTAGCATGAATTTGAGGATAAAGAATGATTTAGCTGTGTTGCGGATTGCACTTCTATTGTTATCAATAAAAAGTTAACATAAGATTAAATTATAACTGTGTCGATATTTATTAGCATAGGTAATTAGAATTCGGTGCGTGCGAATACTGCACGTGCATGTGGAATGTACCCGATTGTGTATATTTAAGTCGTGTGTAATGTATTCGTTGTCAGTTGCATTTGAGCTTCTACGAAGATGAGTCAGAGGAGTCCAATTAAACATGTTTAACGTTACATGGTGTCAGGAGTGGTTTCGATCTATGGCTTTTCTTCACTCGCTACCGACACTTCACTCTCCCGAAATTAATGACTCCAACGTCGCTGAAAAATGGAGCGAGTGGAAGGAGATGTGGGAGCATTACAGCGTTGCTTCAAAAGTTAACAAAGAAGAAGGAGACGTTCAAGTAGCCGCGCTTCTAACTGCGATTGGACCTGAAGCAAGGAAAGTCTTCAAAATTTGGAATCTATCGGTTACCGAGAGGAAGGATATTAAAGCTGTCATCGAGCGTTTCGATAACTACTGCAATCCGAGAAAGAATATTCCCTTTGAGCGCTATGTTTTCAATTCGCGGCAGCAAGGGCCTGGCGAATCGGTTGATCGTTATGTGACTGCACTTCGCCAAATCGCTGATAAATGTGCCTTTGATGCTATCACGCCTGATGATCTTCTTAGAGATATAATTATCTTTGGCATCGCCGACAATAAAGTGAGGGAAAGGCTCTTACGTGAACCTGAACTTAACCTCGCAAAGGCGCTGGATATCTATCGGGCTTCGGAGATGTCCCAAGCGCAGATTAAGACAGTGAGTGAGCTCGACCCATCCAACGTTCACCTTCTCCAGGAAAGCAAGAAAGCCTCGGAGAGAAAGTTATCTGAGAAACAGCCTTCTCCTGCAAATCAACTTCGTTACCCTTGACGTTTCTGTAGCAGGAAGCACGAAAGTAAACGCGAGGCCTGCCCTGCTTGGGGCAAGCAGTGTGTCAAGTGCGGCAAGGAGAACCATTTTGCAAGGAAATGCCCTCTTTATTCTAACTTCAATAAGTGTCTTTGCTTGAGGAAGAGGATGAGTTACCTGTTTTTCAAGCTTTCAAAGTGGCAGCTAATCAAAGTTCAGATTCAAGTCTTGTAACACGGAGAGTACCAAGTGGAAACTTCATACGTTTCGAGATTGATACCGGAGCGCGTTGTAATGTATTGCCCTTACATATTTACAAGAAGTCGACCGGTGATTATGACCTCAAGCATGTTACTCCAGCCAAGTCTTCCATTGTATCCTACGATGGCGGAAATGTCCCAGTGCTAGGAACAGTGAAACTCCAAGTTTCGAGAGGATCTTTCACTTGTCTGTTGTTGTGTCGTCTCGTGGAAAGCAAGCGCTGCCGTCCTATTTTGGGCAAGTCAGCTTGCGAAGGGATGGGTGTTGTTGAAATTAAAGATTCCGACGCAATTCGGCGGCCTGACACGAGTGGTGGTCAAGTGTTTTCTGTCGGGGATGTGATGTCTAGTTCCATTCCAGGCCACTTACTAAGGAGCAGGTAACACAGATGTTCCCCAATGTTTTCGATGAGGGCCTTGGTTTACTTGAGGGCGAGTACC
This sequence comes from Galaxea fascicularis, assembly GCA_948470475.1. Classification (NCBI taxonomy): domain Eukaryota; kingdom Metazoa; phylum Cnidaria; class Anthozoa; order Scleractinia; family Euphylliidae; genus Galaxea; species Galaxea fascicularis. The sequence goes on from OX419336.1 coordinate 38,330,744, forward strand.
ATATCCTCTTAACGATTCAGCCAAGCCAGTTCAGCACGCTCCTCGACGCGGTCAAGTCGCCCTTCGCAATAAATCAAAGAAACCCTGAAGGAATCACATAGTGCAGGGGTCATTGAGCCAGTGTCAAAGCCAACGCCCTGGATCTCATCTATGTTAGCAGTCCCGAAGAAGAATGGGAAGATTAGAATCTGTCTCGACCCGAGCGATCTCAACAAAGCTATTCTCCGGGAGAACTATCCTATGCCTACCATAGAGTACAATGCAACTCGCCTTCATGGCGCCAAGGTGTTTTCCGTCCTCGATGCAAAGAATGGCTTTTGGCATGTCAAATTGGACGAGGAATCGTCACATCTGACTACTTTCCACACGCCTTTTGGCCGTTATCGTTGGTGTAGGATGCCTTCTGGAATAAGATCAGCTCCCGAAGTTTTTCAGCGCCGTATGCATGAGCTAATTGAGGGTCTCAGCGGTACTGAGGTCGTTGCCGGTTTTGGAGACACCCTCGAAGAGGCTTTCCGTGATCACAACAAGAACCTTGTTGCATTTCTTCAGCGAGGTTCCGCACGTGGTGTCAAGCTCGCAGTGGAAGAACTTCAGCTGTGCTTGGAAGAAGTTCCCTTAATTGGCCATTACGCCACCAAGTCTGGTCTGAAAATTCATCCTGAGAAAGTTTGAGCCGTCCTTGAGATGCCACGCCCAACGGATGTTAAGAGTTTGCTGTGTTTTAATGGGACTGTTCAGTATTTGGCTAAGTTCCTTCCCGGTCTCTCTGACATGGCCCACCCGCTTCGCCAACTGACTCGTAAAGACGCCGAGTGGGTCTGGTCTGAAACGCAGGAAAAAGCAAGGAGTGATATCAAGACCGCAATCTCACAGTCCCCTGCTCTGCGCTTTTATAGCCTCGGCAAGATGAGGTTACCCTCCAATGCGATGCTTCCGACACAGGGCTTGGAGCCGCTTTGCTTTAGCTTCAGCAACCAATGGGTTTTGCATCCAGAGCCCTTACCCAAACTGAAACCAGGTACGCTCAAATCGAGAAAGAGCTCCTGGCCATTGTGTTTGCGTGCGAGAAGTTTGACAAGTACATTTTTGCGCGTGATGTGGTGCACGTGGAGGCTGATCATAAGCCTCTGGAAGAAATCTTTAAGAAGAGCCTTTGTGATGCTCCGGCAAGACTTCAGCGGATGCTTTTGCGACTTCAACGCTACAATCTCGAGGTCAAGTACAAGAAAGGTCCCCTCATGTTCATCGCGGACACGCTCAGCCGTGCGTATCTCAGGGAAACGGTGCCTTCAGAGGAAGTGAAATCTCTTGAGCTCGTAGACCACACTGAGAACTTGCGAGTAACTCCGTATCGACTAGCGCGAATTGAGCAGGAATCTGCCAAAGATCCGGTTTGTACTAATCTTCGACAAGTCATACTAGAAGGTTGGCCTGGCAACATTCATGAGTGCGATCCGGTCTTGCGCCCTTTCTTCCAGTTTCGTGATGCGCTGATTGTTCAGGGGAATCTGGTATTCCGCGGACCTCGCCTGTTCGTTCCCAGTACCCTCAGAAAGGAGTTTATGTCCATAGCCCACTCGAGTCACATTGGCCTGGGAGGGTGCCTGCGCCGACTTCGCGAGTGCATGTTCTGGCCCGGAATGAGCACCCAAATGAAGGATTTCGCCGGTCAGTGTGACGTTTGCCTTTCACATCGCGACTCACAAGTGCAGGAACCATTACTTCAACACGAAGTTCCGCCTCGTCCTTGGGCCAAGGTTGCTGCGGATATCTGTTTTCACTCAGGCCGGACCCTGTTGGTGGTTGTCGACTATTTCAGTTACTTCATAGAGGTTGATTCCCTTTCGTCTGAAACCTCCAAGTCGGTGATCAGAAGTCTGATGGCCATTTTTAGCCGATTTGGAGTGCCAGATACTCTGGTCACGGATAATGGGCCTTGCTTTGCCTCGTCTGAGTTTGCGAAATTTGTAGACCAGTGGAACTTTCAGCATATTACTTCGAGTCCCCGTTATCCGCAAAGTAATGGTAAGGCCGAGAATGCCGTTCGTACTGTTGAACGTCTGTTCACGAAGTGTCGAGCCGCTGGTGTCAGTGAATTCCAAGCTCTCCTTGATTGGCGTAATACTCCGAGTGAGAGGATGGATACGAGCCCCGCTCAACGTCTTTTGGGCCGCCGCTGTAGGACTTTGCTGCCAACTTCCGGAACTCTACTAACGCCTGAATCTAGCCTCGTCAACGACGCTGCTAAACTGTGTGCTCGGAAAGAGCGTCAATGAATGTACTTCAACCCTGGCAAGCGCGTTCTTTCCCCCGTGAAGGCTGGCGAGACTATCCGCGTCCGTTCACCTACTGGAACTTGGAAAGCTGAATGCCTCAGAGAAGTTGCTCCCCGATCGTACAAAGTTCTGGTTGATGGAGCAGTTCGTCGACGAAATCGTAGGGACATATGGCGAACTGCTGAGCCAAAGAATACGCAGGCATCTGAGAAAGTTGAACCGTTTGCCGAAGTTCGAGGGGTTCCTGTTGCGTCGCCGGGTCCTGTTCCTGAAACTCCTTTGGTTAGCCCTGCGCCGTCTCCTATTGAAGCTGAATGTGTGGCAGAATCCGCATCGCCATCTCCTGTACCTGAGGTTGTAGCCCAGCCGCTTAGGAGATCCATGAGACAAAGACGACCTCCTGAGCGTTTAAAGGATTTTATCATGTCGTGACTGTTTCGTTTAAGAACATCTTAAGCTATCGTAAGAGCTCAGTCTTGTGTCTTACGGACTTGTGTGTGCCGTGTGGCTTACGGACGTTGTCACTGAATTCTCATATGACTTTGGGCAGAAGTTTATTAGTATTAGTATTAGTATTTTTTTTTTCGCTGTCGGGGGAAGATGTGTCGATATTTATTAGCATAGGTAATTAGAATTCGGTGCATGCGAATACTGCACGTGGATGTGGAATGTACCCGATTGTGTATATTTAAGAACCAGTCACGTAACGTTCAAGTAATTTTGGAAATGGCCAGATACAACCCTACCTCAAACTTTGCATGCTGAATGGTATTCATGAGTAAGTAATCAAATGGCCATCAATTAGTCTCCTTAATGATATGTGGTCACGTGACAGCTAATTAAAGTTTTAGCCCCTAGGGACCATTTTTTTAAGATAAAATTTTCCAAAAATGGCTAACTTGTTATGTCTCTTGCCAACACAAAAGCAACAGTATCTTCAATCAATTTACACCACATTACTGTTCAACCCTTCTACTTTATAAATATGCCTGTCTTTTTTGCAGGGTCCTCTTAACAACAGAGAAACAATTTCAAGCAAAGATGATGGTTTGACAGTGTTGAAAATGGGGCATTTTTGGTTAATTTCAATGGAAAAAATTTCCTAGAAGGATTCTGAATTTCTGAATGCTACCCACATCAAAATAAAGATAAAGGATTGTAGCTTTAATAAATGTAAAAACTTCCGCGGGCAATGTACTTTTAGATGGAAAACGGAGGAAAACTACACTTTCGCTAGCAATTTTCTCGCATTAAAAATGTTTTATTGGACACCTCGTTTTCGTACGCGTTCACCATAGTTTTCCCAAGAGGTTAAATGCAGTGTTTGTCAGAGATTGTTCCGATTGACACGTTTACGGTTAAAAGTGATGTTACACGGGCCGATATTTACGCAACAATGTTGCGTTAAAAATCGGCTCGTAGGAAAACGAGGTGTCCAATAAAACTTTTTTAATGCGAGAAAATTGCTAGCGAAAGTGTAGTTTTCCTGGCGTTAACCGTCAACATGTACAACCGAAAAACCTCCGACAAACACTGCATTTACCCGCTCGGGAAAACTACGGTGAACGCGTAGGAAAACGAGGTGTTCAATTGGACTTTTCTAATGCGGGAAAATTGCTGGTGAACATCAAGTTTTCCTGGTGTTAACCATCAACATTTAGACTTGGAAAACCTCCTACAAACACTACATTAATCCGCTCGGGAAAACGAAAGAAAACGCAATGGAAAACAAGATGTTAACCGGCATTTGTCGAGACCATGAAAACATTGAATTAGCCTCATATTTTGCTGGCGTTCACACAAGGAAAACGTCGAATTCACAGAACGTCAGTTTTCCGATATCAGAAAACGGACGGTTAATACAGGATTTTCCTGGTATTCACCATTTGGCAAAATTGACAGTGAACGAGGGTTTTCGTGCCGTGGTATCAAGCATCCAAGTTATGATAAAATGATTTTGTACAAGAAGTACTTTGCATGCATAAGGTGATGACTGAAATATGATCTATTGACACTGCGTGACCGATAAGCAGGCGTCCTATTACCACAGTTCGTTTCAAGAAATTTTGGTTTTCTCCTATGAAAAGTAATTTTATTATAAGCGAAAAAACGACAAACTTACTTCAAATTACAGATAAATATAATTGAAGGCGCTTTAAATTCTGGAAATTTCTCTTTAAGACTGTTAGAGATCAAACTGTTAGTTGAATGTTCGAGTGTCACGCTCGAAGTCATGCATTTCTTTTGCGCAGTTTATTTTTATGAATTTCTGCCCTAGTAAGTGCATAGCCATGCCACAGTTGTAGCTTTTCGTATAATAACTAGATTTTGAAAATCTTTATATGAATATTCAGGAAATGAATTGAAAATACATCAAGATCTTTTGACAGTTCGCTTACTGCCTGGGGTAGGATTAACAATCACCGCCCTCGATTGAGAAATCATTTCTTGCCGAAAATCAAAGATGAGAAGCCATCCAAATGACAATTGTGACATTCCCTAGCGACTAGCTTGCACTTGCACTGGTATATTTTATTATTGAGAATGAAAGCTGGCTTTTACCAGCCATTTACTAAGATGTCAATTGAGAAAATATACGAATTTCAGTCCCTCCGTTTTCCATCTAAAAGTACATTGCCCGCGGAGGTTTTTACATTTATTAAAGCTACAATCCTTTATCTTTATTTTGATGTGGGTAGCATTCAGAAATTCAGAATCCTTCTAGGAAATTTTTTCCATTGAAATTAACCAAAAATGCCCCATTTTCAACACTGTCAAACCATCATCTTTGCTTGAAATTGTTTCTCTGTTGTTAAGAGGACCCTGCAAAAAAGACAGGCATATTTATAAAGTAGAAGGGTTGAACAGTAATGTGGTGTAAATTGATTGAAGATACTGTTGCTTTTGTGTTGGCAAGAGACATAACAAGTTAGCCATTTTTGGAAAATTTTATCTTAAAAAAATGGTCCCTAGGGGCTAAAACTTTAATTAGCTGTCACGTGACCACATATCATTAAGGAGACTAATTGATGGCCATTTGATTACTTACTCATGAATACCATTCAGCATGCAAAGTTTGAGGTAGGGTTGTATCTGGCCATTTCCAAAATTACTTGAACGTTACGTGGACTGGTTCTTAAGTCGTGTGTAATGTATGCGTTGTCAGTTGCATTTGAGCTTCTACGAAGATGAGTCAGGAGTCCAGTTAAACAAATTTAACGTTACAATAACTATTTATTAACCGAGAGTGAGGTCTTTACGGGAAAGTCTTACAGTGAGGCCTTGCCGTATTGACCGACCGACAGCGAAACAATACAACAAGGCCGAGGTTAGGTATTTTCCCGTAAAAACCAATAAACTGGAGGTTAATAAGTTGTTATTATATGCCTTTCAAACAACAGCTAAAATTATATACAAGCGGAGTTGATCATATCCGTAATCGGCCCATGAGCATTAAGGGAGAATAATGCCGTAGAATAAGCCAAACAGAGCACGCGTGATATCGGCTACAAGCACTAGCCATACAATGATAACATATCAATTTAGCCAAGCCTAAAAGCAGCGCTCCCGTTAAGTACTTTTTTTTTTTCAATATACCGCATTTTCTATTGGTTTACTAGCGTAATAACCCACAAATGGGAATTTCCTTTTCCTTCATGATCAAATTACTTATTCTTATGAAAGTCATCGAATTAAGCGGAAAGCCAATCATATCGGCCGAAAGAATAAATAAACTCGAAACTCTACCAAACAGCTGAAAAACAAAGTTTATAATCGGTGGCATCATTCAAGCGAAGAACGTTTTATCTTTTAGAATTCGCAAAAAAAAAAAAAAAAAAAAAAAGAAGCCAAAAGAAAGAAAGAAATGCATCACTTTTGGGTAGAAAATGTACCCATGGATCAAGGTACCTTAGCGGCTAAATGAAGTGAATTTTGGACTGAATCAGACACCACGTAGCGATGTATAAGTTGAGCTTGAGCTTCTATGAATGTTGGTGGATTACACAGTTTACGAAAATTTTATCTGGAGCAGTAATTCGGTAATGATTGGGAAGACTTGGCTGATGAGAATAATAAAAGGTTAGTTACAAAACTCTGCTTTCGCACTTTTTTCTGAATTTGTTTAACTTTTAAGCCCCGGCTAAACGATGTTTGACCGTTTACCCGCCTCTCTCAACGTTGCATTTGAATGGCTTCAATGTTTGACGTGGATCAAACATTTTCATCCAACATTTGCTTCACGCGCAAATGTTTGACCGTAATTAGCCACCCCTTCATACAAAGCGCGAGCGCTAGCGAGAGTGCGAAAAGGTCGACCGAAAGCGAATCTGCGGACGTGCGTCATAATTTCAGCGGTAACACGCAGAAGGCGTTATGTGGGCTCACTTTGCTTGATGTTTGATCAGTCGGAGTCGTAATCAGAAGCGTAGGCCCAGTTCAAATGTCGAACTTTTCATGCGCCGAATCAAATACCTATTTGGGTCAACCCAAATAAATTAAAATTCGACGTTGGTTCAGACGTCGAATTAAACGCGTCGAATTATATGTGACTCTTGATGTTTTTCCGAAAATACATTGAAATAATTGATGCATTAGATTCGGCACATGAGAAGTTCGACGTTTGAATCAATTAAATTCGACGAATTTGATTTGGGTCGACCCAACTATTGAATTCGACTGAGCCGGTCCAATTTAATGGTTGGGTCGACCTAAATCAAATTCTTCGAATTTAATTGATTAAAACGTCGAACTTTTCATGCGCCGAATCAAATGATTTGATTCGGCGCATGAAAAGTTCGACGTTTGAACCGGGCCGTAGAGCGTTATGATCTAGTGAAAACCAAACCGACGGAGTCGGAAGCAGTAGGCTATTCCGCTTATGACTCCGTCGCTTAGAGTTTTTTTTTTTTTTTTTCAGGTCGACTGCCGGCCAAGGTGTTAAAAACACTAGATGGCTGGCAGTCCGAGATAGCCGCGGCGTTTAATTTACTGTTGACTCAATAAAAACAAACAGTACGGTGTACGATGGAGTTCATTACAATTTTACGACAACTTGATTCTTTGAAATAAAACTTGATTCTTTGAAACACAAACTTGGTTCTTTGAAACGCAAACTTAATAGACCTTATCACGGATTTCCGACGCTATCTTGACGGGTAGGCAAACGCTTCCGAAATAACCGGCAGTGTTTACATTGGAAACCGATCATTATTATTATTTAAAAAGTGTTGTTTAATTCTTGAAATTATAAAGCTTAAATTAGAAGTTGCAGCAATGCGAATAAAATCACATTAATGCTAACATTAAATGAAACAATTTAAGTTGCTTAAGGCCACCGATGCAAGCTCAGTAATTTTACTAAATACGATATTTGAAGGTTAAAAACGTATCGTAAACAGTGACAGAATAAATGATCACATTATCTTCAACCGGAACTTAAAACGTTACCTTCATTCGCACAGACATCAAAACTTTATCTTATACTGTCCATGAACTAAATTCCCTATTACATTTATAACAAAGTGTACAATAAATCCATTATTCAAAGTATTGGCCTAAGAAAAATAGTTGCGCATAAACAAATACTGGAACAGTTCGTGCTTTCAAATGGATTATGCTAATGATTACACGATTCCGACACATCAGTTTAATTTGAGTGGCGAAACATTTCGTTGTATCTGAAAAATTACTGTACTACAAAAAACGTTTTCACAGAGGTTGTAAAGCGTGGGGGTTCACATAAATTAATTCAGTTTTTATAAAGCTAAAAATTGTATGTCAAAGATTCAGCAGAAACAGAGAAAAGTTTTAAAATCACGGCTGTTTGTGCGAGTTCGTGTACGTGCGCGCTAAACGCGGAAAGTACCTAAGCTAACTCTGAAGACGTCAAGTACTTAAGATTATGTCAAAACCGACCAAGAACCAGTTGAAAAAACAAAGAAAGATTAGCAAATAATTGTTTTAATAGATTTTGCAGTTTTACAAAGTGTTACGCTTCTGGTTTGTGGCACCTATTTACAATAGGTAGTCTGAGGAAAAACCTTTTTACAACAATGTTTAAATTATAAGCTTGAGCTTACGATAAATTTCATTTGAATCTATTTTTTTAAATTGAGAGGAAATTAAAATGTTATTTGCTATAAGAATGGGTCCAACACAGAAATCCTGAAAACCTTCTTCACAAACAAACTGACGATAAACTTGAAAACCAAATCTGAGAGTAGGCTTAACTTCTTGCCGAGCCATACGTCAAAAGTTGGGCACATAAACCAGGACAACGCTTATCTGGCTTATCGGTTGATCGTAAGTTTTTTGAAGAAAACAACTAAATAAAAGGTCAACGGTAAATACTTTCTCCAATCGTCGAAAAGGCTACATCGGGCCACTGCGTAAATCGCACATCCTTCGTCTTTAGTCATGCTCAAAGCACGGTGGGAAAATTTATGTGTTGTCGAATGTAGTCGCGGCGCGAATACAATCCCTTTCACCACGCTTTAGATACATCCAAAAAGTCGTCCATCAAGCCTTGATATAATTCTTCCTAGAGCGGCCAATTAAAACTATTTTCACAGTCTAACACATCTTCAGGTGACCTATAGTCGAAGTGGCGGAAGGAGAGTCGAGTCGAACGAGGTATCGCACAGCGTTGACGTGGACGTCGTTAATCCACTGACTTGATCTAAAGTTTTATGCTTCGGACTAGCAATTTTCCATTACTTAGTTGAATTTGACGGCAAATCTCCCATTTTGGCGACGATTTCAGCTTTCCACCACAGCTCTTTCACCACACAAATCTTTGACAGTCTAACACATCTTCAGGTGACCTAGTCGAAGTGGCAGGACGAGAGAGTCGAACGAGGTATCGCACAGCGTTCATGTGCTCGTTAATCCACTGACTTGGTCTAAGGTTTTATGAGACAGGATCAACCAAATTTCAAAATCATTTCACCGTTTTGAATGTAGTTAAGCTTCGGACAAGAAATTTCCCATTACTTTGTTAAACTTGACCGTAAATACCACTTTCACCACAGCTACAGCGCTGTCGCAAGCAAACCGTCGCTTCGTTTCAGAAGGTCGATTCACTTTCTGTGATTGGTTAAACAAAATTACGTGTGAATCGCGAGGTGTGGAGAATCTACGATTCGAGTACAAACATAGCGGGCAATGTCTTCCTTCGTAATTTTAACCAAAAAAAAATTGCAAAACATTTAATTCAGTTTTGGTTTATCGTAAACTAAAAAAACTGTCAGAACAAGTCAGAGCGGATAGGCGTGTTTTCAGAGCGTCTCTCTCTCTCTCTCTCTCTCTCTCTCTCTCAACTAACTTTTTTTTTTGGTAGTCGCTTCAGTACACGTCTATTATTTCTATTTCTGTATTATAACCGTTTTCTCCATTTTTACTTTGCTTCATTGTTCAGGGGCACAAAACGAATCTGTTCCTCACTTTATCTGTTCCCCCGAGGTATTGTGCTGGCTGGCAAAATATCAGTTATTTCCCGGAGTTGGTTATGAAATTTCTTTCTGCTGATGGTTTCGGTTGGTAATTACTGAAGTATGGTAGCAGTGTGAGTGTTGCTGGCTAGCAAAATGTGGATTGTTGTGAGAAATTTGTGTCTCCTCCTCTCCCCCCCCTCCCCCCCCTCCACTGAAGGCTTGATTTGAGGCCTTTTGGCACGCACATTTTGGCTTACGACATATGATATTGTCTTTTTTGTTGTTGTGCAGGGTGTTCAATTTGCACCTGGCTGGGAAACCAACCAATTTTATCTAGCTGGCTGGGAAATATCTTGTGTGTCTTGCTGGCAAAAAGGAACAGATATATTTTTTTCCCAGCAATATTAAAAAAGACCTGAAAATGCCTGAATAACATTTAGTTTTATTAACTGGGGTATAATAATACATTTTTCAACAAATTGGTCGTTTTGTGCCCCTGAGTGTTGCCCCTGAAGAAGGTTAGTCATGTCTCGCCGTAATATGTGGTATTAAAAGTTACCCTTTTCGGCCATCATTTTGCCTCTTTGCCTTATATCTACCTTTTTATGGGATATATAATTATATATTGTTATTTCCAGTTTCACTTGTAATAATAATAATAATAATAATAATAATAAATTTATATTGCGCCTAAATCCGTTTAGCCCAAAGACGCTGTTTACAATAGTTGCTAGCTATAAAAATTAAAATTATAATTGTCATTATAAAGTAAAAAGCTCTAAACTATTAATCGATCTTATATCTAGTGGTAAGCCATTCCAGAGTCTAGGTGCTGCATCATAAAATGCTCTTTCGCCATATCGTATAGTGTTGGTACGAGTAATTACTAATAAATTCATAGAACTGGAACGCAGTGTTCGCATAGGTTTGTACTGAGTGATGAAGTCAGGTAGAAAAATGAAGTCAGGTAGCAAAATTTAGGTAGGTTGTACACTTCTCAACAGGGAGTCAGTGGGGCTCATGTAGAATTGGCGTGATGTGATCATGTTTCTGTGACCCGCTGACCAGACGTGCAACTTCATTTTGCACTGATTGGAGACGCTTAATTAGGTATTTAGGGAGATCAGTGAAGAGAGAGTTACAATAGTCCAATTTATTTATAATGAGGGCATGGATCAGAATTTCCAATTATGATTTGTCCAGGTAAGTGCGAATCCTCCAGATGTTCCTCAAGAGCCAAAATGAAGTCTTGCAGACAGAATTGACATGAGTCTCAAAGGTGAGGGAGTCATCAAACACAACACCAATATATATATATATATATATATATATATATATATATATATATATATATATAATATATATATATATTCATGCTGTGAGGTTTGGACTGAGAATCCTACTGATCCTCCTGACGCAGTGACACCTTTGTTGGCTTGAGAGACCTACTAACAGTTGTTATATATATATATATATATATATATATATATATATATATATATATATATATATATATATATATATATATATAGGCAGAATAAAAGGGTTTTACCAAAACAATGTGCTCACAGCAGAAGGATTCAACGGATACAATGCCACCACGTAAATTTATAGACAAATACTTGAGGTAAGACAGTGTGGCCAACTTTTAACTGGTCTAATTGTGTCTTTTATATGACATATGGTGATTTGTCTCTGTGACTACGAGTTATGTTTGTTTCTTAGTTTTCCAATTTCTACGAGGAAAGCCGAAGAAACATTCGCCGGCATCGTTCTTTGTTTACTTACCTTTTGTTTTGTTGTTTTCATGCTGTTTGGACTAAAGAAAGCGAAGTCCGGACGGTTTATATCCTCGGCTTCGCTTTGTTGATATTATTGGAAACACGCAAAGAGTAATCGACAACTCATTGCCAAACGTAAACACGATTTTTAACAGCTGCAGCATTAGAAATACCAGCAGTATGTTGTCCCTTTACAGCAATTCTCGTTGTTAGTTAACAAATCGCAGACTTTCAAGGCTATTGCAGTAAAAACTTCGTCCTTTGTTCAATGTTTACATCTGAAAAATGTTTTTAAGAAATCCTGAATGAGATGTTATCATTACAATGATGTAAAAAATAATACCACCCACGACTTGTAGTCAAGATTTGTTGTTTGCAATATTTGTAATTGATCGAAGTCAAGAATAAAACCATTCTCAACATCACTAGATAATTGCAGTTGATCACCTGAGTTGATTCACGGCAAAAATAATATGCTCGATCAGTCTGTCGCATCACTTTTCTCAAGGATAGTTCCTGAGCCACAAAGGCCGATGATATTTCGAAAATCTACGTTTGCACTTGATTGAATGGTGGCTTTGGCTCTAAGAAAATAACTGTGGAGCTCCGCTTTTAGGCTTGCCTAAATATACATATTATTATTATTAGGACATTATTAATTATTGTGCGAGGTCGTCGTCGTCGTCGTCGTCGTCGTCGGTCGCGCCCACGAGCAATGCCGCTAGCCAAGATTACCATGAGAAAAGCAGTTCACGGGTTTTTATAGGTATGGGGCTCCGCTTGGCGGCCCTTCGGGCCGTCGGAGCTCCGCTATTACGACATGAAGCAGTTGGGGTTATACCCTCTTCGCCCACCATGATATTAGAAATGTAAGGACGTGGTGAATGTTTTGTGTGAAAAACTAAAAGTTCAGACTTATCATCATTCAATTTCAAATAGTTCCGCTGCGGACATTCAAACACGAATTTCAGCAACAAAAGCTTCAACACATAACGTAGCTGTAACGGGGTCCTCACTACAGGCGGGATTGAACGCCAAGTGCAGCTGTGTGTCATCAGCATAAATATGATACTTTAGACCATGACTTCGAGTAATGTCAGTTAAAGGTGCAGCATAAAGTGAGAAGAGCACTGGTCCCAGTTCAGATTCTTGCGGTACATTAAAATGTAGATCGTGAGACGAAGATACTGAATAGTTGATAGCAACAGATTGCTTACGCTTACATATGTATGATTTCATCCACGCTAGAGCCTGGCCACTATTACCATAGCATGACTGGAGTCTCAATAGCAGAGTGGAGTGCTGAACAGTCCAGTAATAGTAGGAAAACAGCACGACGGTCATCTAAGGCCATTAAGATGTAATTTTGCACCATTAAGAGTGCCGTCTCAGTACTATGAAGGCGTTTGTAAGCAGACTGGTTGATGTCGTAGAGGTCGTTCGCAAGTAAATGATCATTCAATTGTTGAGTAACCTATTCAACTTGAAGATTCGATTTTACCAAACCAGTGAACGTACAAGAACCAAGTGATCCTTTTCAAGGACCATTTTGCGGATTAATTCTCTTACAACTAAAAAACTTGGTATAAATTTTCCCTTAAATACTTCCTCGTAAGAGGTTTTCAATGACATGGACTACACCATTACCTTTTTTTGTTTTAGTTTGATGGCAGTCTCCAAGATAATGTCTGTGTGTGGATTTGAGGAAAAACGCTTCCGCAGGTCTCCATCGTACTTCAAAGGATCAAGAAAACGCAAGGTAAACTCCTCCATGCGATTGGCTAGATCAGTGAAATCCGCCTTGTCAGGCTCATTTTTGTTTGCCCGATCATGGAGCTTTTCCGTAAACTGACAAAATATAAGCAGATTATAATTAGCGTAGGGGGGTTAGTATTTTGTTTAGGCAATCATATCGCAGAAACTAGGAAAAAGATCCGGTTCGATGGACGGCAAGGCTCATAGCATTGAGAACAAGAAAATTCAATTTTCGGAAAAATACCTGTCAAAATCTCGTTGCCATGACGACGTCAAATGTAAAAAGCACGACCGGCCATACTTCATTGTTGCCAGATAAATTTCTTAATAAGTTACGAAGTTTGGTGGCGTCCGCTTGTATCTTAAAAAAAGTAGTAAAGTTCAAAGTCGGAACGGGTAGACTCCGCTCGTCCGGTATAGACCGGAGAAAATGTTAAGATTGAACTTACCCTTATCGCCGATAGCAGCGGATTGTCCCCCAAATTCATCACTGCCTTTGCTGTTAAATTTGCCTCGACTTTGTGATATTTTGTCTTTCCTATCGCGTTCAATAATATATCTTCACGCTTGCCGCGATCTGTTACTTCTTCCTCTTGACGATCCAGAAGGTCTAGCCAAGCTAGGACCAAAAGCCGTAATTAGCAACAACAAACATCATTGTGGACTTGCAATACCGAACTCCCGGTTTGCTAGATAAAGATATAGAGTTTCCAGTAGTCTTGCGCCAAGTGTACATGCTAACGTCGAAAGGCCACCAATTCAACAAAATAGTATACCCGGCTACGGCAAAGGGCACATTGGGAATTCAGTTAAATGCTGTGCCTCTATTATTTTTACTGTATTGCCTGATCAAGGTCATTCATTCACATACCAATGATGTCTGAATTATTGTCAGATTCTTCGTCTTTTTTTTCTGCTCCGTCTACTTCTTCTTCCCCCTCCACTTTTGATTTTCCTCCGTCTACTTGTTCGAGCTCGATGGCGTCCTCCTCATTGCACCTACCACATTAAACGAATCTCCGTTAAAAGGCTAGGAGGAATCATACAATAATCCTCGCAGCCGTTCCAATTGCCTTGGCTACCATCCTTTGAAGTCAACGTTATGGAAGGTGTACTAGCTTGGACATCTGTCATACTACATCAACTAGTTGACGCATGCTAAGGACTACCGGTGTATTCTCTTAATTTCTAAGAAACATTTGTGCGGTGTGAACGTCGGCAATTTTACCGTTGGCTAAGGTCCGTGGAAAACAAATAAAAGAAATCAGGACGTCTTTTTTACCGAAATTAAGTCAAACAGTCATGCAGGGTTTTTGATAGGTCTCATATACTCTGATATTCGCAAAAAAAGAAAAACAAAATACTAACGAAACTGTCATTTCTGATACAAGAATGGTCGAGTTCCTCGGCTTTCGACACCAGCTATTATTTTTGACGTCGTGAAATGAGTTTAATCGAATCCTGGAACTTACCTGTTCAAAGACCTTTTATGCAATAATTTTGTATATATATTTTAATCCGCAAAATTAAATCGAATAAGCGCAGATACTAAATTTTTATAATAAACGGTGCGCATTTTAAAGTAGGCGTTTTCTTTTTATTTGCATGCCAGCTACCACTGTATGACGTCTTGAACTAGCACTTCAGGAAATTAGCGGCCATGTTAAAAATGCCGATGTAATCCGTAACGTTACGCGTCCAAAACTTTTTCGGTACAATAGATTCGCCCACCATATCAACATAGAAAGTGCTTACAAAACAGGGGACGAAAACGAAATAACCTTAAGAAATTTAAAAACGTATAAGCCCCCTTTTTATTCCTCTCCTTCCCCCACCCCCCTCCCCTAATTTCATGACTTTGAAACCCCTTTCTCCAAAACGGCAGAAGAGAAGAAACTCACAGGATTACGATGAATAACCTTTACAGA
>OX419336.1:38350919-38378419 GCA_948470475.1 Galaxea fascicularis
TGAGAACAATATTATCCGCAACTGGAACCTACAACTACCCTCTTGCAAAGTGGCTGGAAGAGAAATTAAAGCCTCTGTAAACTAATGCGCACACCATCAGTGATATCTTCCAATTCTCCCGAGATATCAGAAACACCTCTATTGATGCTGATCACATACTGGTTTCCTATGAGCTCCTCTACTTCTATAAGCGTTACGTCGATGACACCTTAACCATTATGCCTGACCTCAACGAAACTAACATTTTCCTCGACAAATTGAACTCTTGCCACAGAAACTTGAAATTCACTATGGAGATAGCCGAGCAGAATACTATCCCCTTTGTTGGCGTGAGCATCACTAAAATTGACAACAGGCTCACAACATCTGTTCACAGGAAGTCAAAGAATACCTGCTTACTCCTGCACTACCACAGCCACGTGGACAAGCGTTATAAGGATTGCTTACTCACCACTATGATCCATCGTGCATATCAGCTGTCATCTACTCCTACTGCGTGTTCTACTGAATGCAACATGCTCCGCTCCACTTTCCTCAACCTCAACTACCCAATTAATTTGATCAATTCAGCAATTAACAAGTTTTTGGGTAATATTGACAACATCGATGCAGCCAAGAATACAAGAGATGACAGCTCCACCATCATGGTTCCACTACCGTTTATAGATCAACAATCAGCTATCTCTGTTAAGAAGCAAATGCAATTTTTGAACGCCAACATTGGGGTCCAAATTAAACCCGTTTTTCAGTCTAAGAAGATTGGCCAAATTCTCGCTCTGAAAGAGAGGAAGCCCCCGATTGTCAACAATCAATGTGTGGTTTACAAATTTCAATGTGGTCTGTGCGATGCAGATTATGTCGGGTACACCGCCCGACATCTACACCAGCGCATTAACGAACACAAATACTCTGCAATCGGGAGGCACCTTGAGTAACACGGTTTATTGGAGACTGATTTGGCCGACAAGCAATTTTCTGTCCTAAAGAAATGTAGATCAAAGTTTGATTGTCTGATTTTTGAGATGTTATTCATTAAGGAACTGAACCCTAAATTGAATACTCAGAAAGACTCTATTCGCGCCAAACTCTTTACGTACCTCTACGTGCGAATACTTTGTTATTTGCCTAACTCCACGTTGTTATTTTTGTCCCTTAGGATTTCTTTTACATTTATATTCGGTCTCATTTCCCTCGTTATTGACTTGAGAATGACGTTAAGCGAACGTCGAAACGTCGTCGCATTTTTAATTTTTAACTTTTAACCAAGATGGTTTTAAACTTTTCAATTTTATCGCAATTCTTTGTAGTCAAAACATAAGAATACAAAAAAAATCTATAAATCTAAAAATAGAATTCGAGAGGTTGGGTCCGAAGACATAAAGTCGCTCAACAGCGAGGAATTCGCCAGCCACGGGCTGCGAAAGCCTACTAACTGTAGCTTGCAAAGAGGAGTGCGGCAAGGGTGTCCTCTTTCTGGTTATCTATTGAATGACTTGTTATCTGAATAGAGCTTCTGGCAATAAGTCTGCCTCATAGTGAAGTTGCAACAAAAGCATCGATATCGAAACCCGTGAAACTATATAAAAAGCTTACACATCGCCAAACAGTGTTCAGACATGCTATTGATTCTCTAATCAAGAGACCCACCCATGCACCAGCTCGGCAACTCGTTTACTAGCTTAATTAATCAAGTACTCGCTTACCCGACAGAATGGCGTCAAGACATCAAAATGACGGCTAATCTTTTTGCATTTACATATTTCGAGGAAGAAATGACGCATTTCTTTTGAAGTACTTTTACATATCTCATACTCACCCGGTATTTAGTTCACAACTTGATTCCCCTTCAGAGTCGCCAAAGGATTCTTGTAGGAAAAGTAACAAAGTGAACATTACATTCAGGAAGTTAATGTCTTTTTTTTTTTTTTTTTTTTTTTTTTTTTATGTATCATGGTCATAAAGTATATATAAGGTTACGTGATTTCAATATACCGAATGAAATTAAACAGTTAACGGGAAAACGGCGACGATTACAGGCTGGGCACAAAAAGGGGATTCCTGAACAAGCCTTGATTTGGGCCGCTTGCCCTAGAATTCTCAGTTTTAAGAAGTACTTACATATGACGATCATGAAGCCAACATCAGTGTATTCAAAATAGCAAAATCTATCCATCCATCAACAGGTTAGTCAGTCAGTTAGTCAGCCAGTCGGCCAGAGACATTAAAACTAGTCGGTTAGTCAGTCAGTCAATCAGCTAGCCAGCCAGCCAACCAGTCAGTCAGTCAGTCAGTCAGTTAGCCAGCCAGTCAGTCTGAGTCAGTCGCTTCATCAGGGTGTTGATCGGTAGGTTATTTAGGAAGTCGGTCCATCAGTGCGTCAGTTAGTCAGTCAGTCAGTCAGTCAGTCAGTCAGTCAGTCAGTCAGTCAGTCAGTCAGTCAGTCAGTCACTATCATTCCATTCAGTTAAAACACCTCCAATTCTCTCTAAGTCAATCGCTCATCAACTATTGAATCAATCCGTCAGTCGGACAGTGATCGAGTCAGCCAGTCAAACGACTCAGTCAGCTAGTCAACCATTCAATCAATAAAGAGCAGCCAGTCGATCAGTCAAGCAGTTGTTGCAATAAAATGATCAAATTCATCATGTCGGTCAGTCAATTACATGTGCGCGTGAACATTAATTATTGCAGAGTGATTACAAGAGTCAAAGTCAAACATTGGGACATTTAAGTTCCAAGCAAGAGAGTATGGTACTAAGGGTTTTAAGGATGTCACTCGACGATCGACTGACTGTTACAGTAACCATTTTTCAGGTTTAGTTTCTAATCTCCAATCCAGTTATTTCGTCGTCTATTTGTGAATTCTCTATATTTTTGGCTTGTGTATTTCCATTTGATTCCAATTTCTTGTTCCTTCCATTCCTTCTTTCTTTCACTGGTTTTCACACCTACCACTGCCTTGATCATCCTCCATTTGCAGGGTTACTTGACGCTGTTGGGCATCAGCCATGATGTACCTAACAAAAAGTACAGTAAAGGACGTTTAGTTTAAAACCACATCAACTTAACAAGAACCCCTTTGAACTTCAACCACTTTGGCGATCCCTGCTCGTCTCAACTTATCCCAATTCAATAGGATGAATGCATAGCATGATATCTGTGAATAAAGCCTAGATAATAAATGGCTCGATGATTTTGTAATGTGACTGACTCACTGTTTCAATTCGGAGTATCTCATTTTGTTGTTAATCTGACATGTGTCCAAAACGCACGGAAAATTCTTTAAAACAGGTTGTATTGTGCTTAAAAAAACAACAACAAGAATAACGACAGCAAAAAAGGAATCAATAACCGCGGCGATGCGATGTTTACCTGGGCTTATGGTAAGACTATGGTAAACCCTCTTTTCTCGTACAGTAAATCACTACCGCCTTTTCTCTCGCCTTTGGGGTATATATATATATATATATATATATATATATATATATCTGTCTTATTTTGAAAGAACATACCTGTAAAGTGTAGGCAGTCAGAAATGGCTTTAGCCTGTTTTCACACTATGCCCTGCCCTAATAATATGGATTGGGATGCTTTGACATAGCCAAGTTGTTTCGGTTCAAACGGAGGCGATGAGTGGTTAAAATGAGAGGGGTAACTTAGGGGGGTGGGGTGCTATTAATTTTGCCCCAGCAAAGTACTTAGTAGTTCAAAGAAGTTGTGTGGTAGCCAGTGTGTCTGAGTGAAACATTTGCGAGTATTTTTGTTTTTAGCTCAGGACAGATATATAAGATAGTGTTTTGTTATGTGGTATCTGTTCATTTTTACTTGGCAAATAAAGAAATTTGGTGGCGATATTCAGTGGAGTGTGTTTTGTTTCTCTACCCTCAAGTTAGTCCGGGGGAGGGGTTGGGGAAGAAAGAAAATGTAGGCAACGGCCTTTTACAGGCTCACCTCTGAGAGTAGATTTTTTACTCCAAATTGAAAAAAAAGTGAGCAGTATTTTGAAGCTAAGAAATAGTTGTATGCGACAAAGTCAAAGATCCCAGCTAACCCCACCCCAGGTATGGGTTTTTGATACAGTGCGCAGGTAGAACCTCGGCTCTGTACCCCCATAACACTTCCCTCGGTGATACCTTATCGCATGCCAAAGACCGACTGGTCATTACCAACTTAAGTGATTTTACAACTGGGAAGCTCATGTGGGAAGAAGTCAGAAACGAAGTTGAACGACCATGGATTTCTTAATGTAGTCAACTTTACACTAATGCGTTTCATAATCTCTTGGGAAGGTACGCTATAAAATTGGGAAGTTTGCCCACAAAGTTGGTACCGGCTCCACAGAAAACCCGCTGCAAAAATAATTCTCGGGGCCTGAAAATTAAAAAAATCGTGACTGCCTGGCCGCGTGGCTAATTTACATAAGAATGCAAACAAGACACTACTTCCATATTAGGTATCAAATATGGCGGCCACGGCGAAAAAAAACCTGGTTGATCGGATATAGCAATCCGCTGGATTCTTTGGCCGAATTAGGAGGGACGGCAGCAACTACAGAATGTCGGAGGCTTTTGGCAAAGCTCTCAAAAACTACAAGCTTCTAGCACTCTAAATGCAGGGATTTTTTAATGAAGAATTGCCGGTCTTGTTTTTGATACTTACATTCTCAAAAATTAAGAAATACCATCTTGACTTCAAGTTTAATTCAAGACGAAATCATACCTTAGAACAAGGTTCTAAAAACAAGCAAAAAAAGTCTTATTTTAAGTGTAACATGGTTGTGCATTAAATTGTCGATTTAAATTGAGAACCTACCCTTCAAACTCTTGAGGGAATGCAAGCAGTATCGAACTTATTCCCCTAGATCAGGCTCAGAAAAGACCTCTCCAATTAAGAAAGCCTGATTAAATTTCAGTTTTCACATTTCAGAAGCGGCCTTTACCTAGCAAACAGCAAAATTTCACAAGAGTGCAATACAATACATTTATTAACCACTCCTAAAAAGGCTATTCTTGGTTAATTTACAATAACGCAAAGGACATTAAATTATTTATGAGCTTGTGAAATAGCCCATTAGTGTCTGAGTGTCTTCAGCAAATGAATATTTCCGTCACTAAAGGAATCTTTCACTCTTGGAGTGAACTGGCATTTTTGTAAAGTTATTTTAAGACGTGTAATATATGATGGATTGTAAATAGATTTTCTAATAATTATATCCCATGTTTATGATACATTGTAAAGTGCCATGAGCTCAGGATATGAGCACTATATAAATAAAGTTATTATTATTATTATTATTATTATTATATGATTTCCAATTTGACAGATGGCTGGTGACCAGAGGACGAGTCATGAAATCCAAAATGGCTCTCCAAACTTAATCATTTGTAATAAATGGGATGTTGTGCTTGAATAAAACTCACGACGTTGACATACCCCGGAAAGGCAAGTAATGTTTTTGTGCCAAGCATACATGCGTGACAGTTGAAACTGACACAACTGTTTGAAATCCAATGAACACTAATGCCCAATTATGAAAATTATCTTTGCTCTAGCTGTCTTCATGCATGTGGAGTTTTAGTCGACAGGTGTAAATACCACGAGGGGAACAAATGAATTAATTTGTTCAGAATTTAAAGGAAATTCGCATCCAGTTTGATATCTTAGTCTGGGATGTATGCAGGCTATTATTTTGGGCATTGAATTTTATTACTTAAATAAAGTTCATGATGATGATGACAGTGTGAAACTCAAATATGGTCTCAGTGGCTTTGATAGAACACAGGGGGAGTTATTACAAAATTAGTTTTGAGAATAAATTAGGCTGATCCTTCTTCTTGGGATTTCAATATTATTAATATCCTCAGTGCTGACACTCATAACCCCACTGGTGACTGCATTGATCTTATGTCATCTGGGGTATTAAGTGCAGGTCACTGTTTTATTGATTGGTAACTATTATGAGAGCTACCTCAACCCCTATTTATGAAAACTTTTTTCCCATTGAGCTAATAACTACAAAAGAAAGCTCAAACGCCAAGCCTTGGTCTATGATTGGAGAATGAAACAACAGATAACACAACACAGTAAATACCCCTAGCCCTGATGTGATAACAAAAGAAGCTACAGGTCACAGGGACCAATGAAAATACTAATGGAGATCTGGAAGAGGAACAGGGTTACTATCAAAATGAATCATGAAACCTTATCAAAAGCGCTTGTTGTTGTTGTTGTTAAATATGGTCTCGCTGGCTTTGGCAGAATCTGAGCGACGAGAGAAGGGTGACCGATGCAACTTAAAATTGATCGTTGTAAACACGCGAAACTCGATTTTCAAAACGGACAAGGCAAATCACCGAGAGGCCTTCAAAAAAATGACGGATTCAACCTCCAACTATAAAATAACTTTCACGTAGGTTTGACTACAGCCAGCCGCGGGAGCCCTGGGTTTTTGCCCCAAATGGGGCATTTACCCAGGCCCCCAGCCGATGCGAGGGCTAAAAATAGCGGATGAGAAGTTCCATGACGCAATGAATGCGTAATCAGCCAGAATAGTCGCTTTGGGGTTTGCCCTTGGCCGTCAGAAATTATTTTTAGAAAACTGCGTCGCAGTGCAATGCTTTATAAAGGTCATCGGTTCAGCGGAGCCGGCTTCAGTTTGAGTTAGAAGCAGTTCACCGCGCGGGGTCATGACTCAAGAGAAACTTGATTCGTACTTCGGACCAGCGTCTGCTGAGGAGGACAGTGAAACACTAAGGTGAGTGCTAGTAGGATAGATCAAGACATGTTTGGCGAACTGTCGCGGCGGCAATTCTCGTTTTGCTAAGTCTGTCGAAATTGTGAGAATAATGCTTTTTCGATTACACAAGCGGCCCGCTAAAGTCAGCCTAACTTTTCCATGATGCAAACGATCTCGAGTAAGGCTGAGCATGCTGATTTTCACATGTTTTCACTGGGAAGACTGCAGACTTTTTTTTTTTAGAGCGTTTTCGAAAATAACTAACCCACGACTAGTTAGCCATAGGCACCCTTTGATTTCTTTTCCTGTTGCACTGAGTTCTCCGCTCTTTGACATAAATAGCGCTATGTTATTTTCGTTACCTGCAGAAGGGCAGAAGATCATGGAACCATAGACAGGCCCACTCTACGCGTGCTCGCTCAAGTCCATGCCGAGCCTCGCCGTCGCCGGAAACAACGGTGAGTAAATTCTACCATATAAGCTCCGTTTTAAATCAAGCCCCTCTATGAAGCATACAATGGTCAGCTCAAACCTTTCATAAACAACGTTGCCGGAACTAGCTAGTGCTACACTTTAATTTAAAGGATTTAAAACTTTATGATGCTTTAGCTCCGCAAAAGATTAACTACGGTATCAGTGGACTTAAAAAGTTCAAATATTCTCAATTTTGTCAAACACATTAATTCTAACGCGACTTGCTAACAAGGCAAATCCTTTCCCTGTAATCTCTTCAAGGCGTCCTGCTTCGCGGCGGGCCGAAAGAACACCCCGGGGCCTGGATTTCATCGAGTCGGAAGCTGGAGAGGACCGCGAAGGCGAGGGAAATGCCGACGACGAGACAGAGGAGGGACTGGACGAGGAAGAAAGCCGCCGAGAGCAAGCCACCGGGTTTATCGTGGTCGACCAATCGGAGGGGGGAGAGGAAGAGAGCTCGCAATCGGAATACAGACGCCTGGACGCAGCGTTGCGCGAGCAAGAAGCAGAAAGCGTCATGCCCTATTTCCCGCTGGCGTTCGCCGTCAGTGAACAGCGGCCCCTTCAGTTCAATTTCGATCTGTTTCTGCTGGACTGCCTGGCGTTACCGCGGCACATACAGCCTCGCGATTCGGGAGAACAAAGCCCAGGACAGGCGGTGACCTTCCGCGACGCCGAAAGTGCCATCACTTACTGCACTCAACGACTAGAAACAGGTTGGAAGCCTACGGCGCGGCCAGAGCAGGACTCCTCGCGCGCTTCTTCGGCTCGTCTCAGCCATCCCCTGATCGACAAGTGGTCGCTTTTCAGGAGAGACGGAAGACGCCTGACTAAAGCCCTGAAAAGCGGTAACCCAGCGCTGGACGAAAACTTGCAGCGCGTTCGCTTGGATAGGTGAGTGACTTTAATTAGGCACGTTCTGGTCACCTCTATTTCAAAATTCTTTGTACATCAACTACTTAATTCCACATCAACAGAAAAAAAAGACACGAGAAAGGAAAACAAGAGAAATAACATGAAACATGTACAGTAGGTCTAAGATTATTCTGTTAATTAAGCTTCTATTACGATGCCCTTAATTGCATATCCTTTTTTAAGCTGTGGAATAATTATCTGGGGAAATACGTATAAGACCACTCTTCAGTCAATCTTTATTTTGCAAAAAAGAAACAACTGAAAGCAATGCGGTGGTAATTACTTTCTCTAGATTCCATGAGCACTCAAGTCCCCTCGTTTAAATATCTCGAGATCATAAAATGTTTGCACCAGTAGTAACTTTGTATTTAGCAACCTCAAATCAAATCAAATCAAATCAAATCAAATTTGGAAGTCACGAAAAAGAGAGATATATTGATCATTGGAGATGCACTCTTCGGCATTAAAAAAAACTAGAATCCCGAACACTTAGCAACTACCACTATTCACCGATTGAATTTTCGATATCAGTAATGAACTGTAATGACAATGTCATTAACATGAAATTCGTTAAGTTTTGTTTCCTCGTGTTTTGATTTACACATCGCTTTTCCCGGATAAAAACACTGTTTTGCGACACTGGTCGCTAACTTAACTGTAATCGCACTCCGTGTGTTTGCTTTGTATTCCAGGTATGATAATGTCATGATCTGGCGATCGCCTCCGTGGTCGCAGGCCACTCCACAATTCACCCACGGTTTTCCGCGCAGGTTGGTAGCTGAAAGCCACGGCGGGTTTTTGCCCGGCAACGTCACAGTGACTGCCAAGGCTACCAATTTGACCCTCAGGAGACTGGCTGTATGTGACGTCGCATGTCTAGTCAGCCGTGGCACAACTGCCGGGTCGGGTCTCAGCCGAGCGCGACTGCTAAACCTACGTTATGCGGCCGTCAGTTACCATCGTGGCTCCTACTGCCCGCAATATCTGGCGTGTGCGATGGTGGAGTACGGCGTGAATTTCGCCACCTTCGAGCCGCTGTCTTCCGCCGCCCTAGACGCGCTGTCCAACAGCATCACAAAGGGCTGGCAAGAACAGCCGGGAGAGGAGGGCGATTCCAGCGGAAGCGAAAGCTCTGAAACCGAGCCCCTCATCGCGTGCTCTTTTACCGACAGCGTCTTGCGCGAAATAGGCAAATCCGCCGCGAGTCAGTCCACAACTGAGGCAGGAGAATCCTCGTCGGGCCAAGCGCTGTCGGCGGAGGAAAGCACGGCGCTGTGCACCCTGCTGGCGCAAATCAGCAGTAGCCAAGCAGACGACGGTTCGAGTAGCGACTCTGGAGACGAGCGGGTGGGGTCCAGTCAAGCAGCGAGTCCTTCCAGGCGTGCAGGCACAGAAGGCGCGGGATCCAGGAGAAGGAAGAGGAAATCGGCCAGTTCGGCTTCGACTCGCGCCTCCTCCAAGTCTGCTCGTGCAGCGAAGGACGACGACAGCCAACTGACCAGAACAGGTACTGAAGTCATTCATTCATTTCTGTATCAGCTTTCCTGCAAAACAACACCAACAGAAAACTAATCAACTTGCACGGAAATTTTAAGACAACGCGAACGGTTTTGCGAAAACAGAAGCCGAGATGGAAGGTTCAGTTGTCCAAACGCGCTCTAGTTAAAAATTTAATTAGCTTCTAATTTGTACTTTAAGAGTGCGGTGTGTGTACTGTTTTCTCGAACGTTTTACTTGTCTTCCGTCATCGAGAACTTATAGAAGGCGAACTCTTGCCAATTTCTCGTGGCTTGTTGTTTCTCCAGGTGCTGCGCAAGAACCGACCACAGCTACAGCCGGCGCCGAAGATCAGCTCCACGCCTGGGGACTGGGCGATGGGCGTGTCATCGGATTGCGCGAGGACGCCTTGCCAGACGAGTCGGCTTGGCAAAGCTTGTGGGATTTTTTCCGCCAACACCAGCCACTCAGCCAACAGGTGGGCTCTGTTTCTCGTACTTAGAGCAGTTTTGAATGGAGTGTGGTAAAACCAAAACCAAAGTAATTACTCTGGCCAATCACAACAGACGAAAACATCGCAAAGAACCAATCAGCATTGAAAGCAATCACACACGCGCAGCTCTGATCTCGGCTTTCAGTAGACTTGCAATAGAGGATTTACTTTCTTCAAATTACGCTTCTAGATAATTCGCCGACTTTGACTTTTTTCAGTGGCATGCGATCTGATAACGTTTGACTGATGTAATGCCCCATTCACAGCAAAGCTTAAACATGTTTGAAAGTTGTTTAGTTAAACACGGTTTAAAATTAATTTCTTGATAGAAGCTGCAGCTTCATTACTGATGTTTTTTTTTTTTGTTTTTACCACAAATTCAGCGCAAATTAAAGAACATGTTTAAGTTCATCTAAATCCTGCATGAAAAGCCTGAGTTCCAGTTTTCAGTCTTCTTCCAAACCTGGTTTCATAAAACATGTTTAGCTGGCTTGTGAATGGGGTATAATTATAAGACAGTTACCATGACCGTGACGATAAAAGACGTACTCGCTGATTGTGACTTATTACGTCCCTCAACAGCGCATAGTTTCAGCCCTACCCCAGCCTTCGACTTGGCGCCAGGCAAACCCAGAAGCTGTGAGAGAGGCGACAAGGGATATGCTAATGGACCAGACGGAGAAAGAGCTCTGTCAGAAGCTGAGTGCCCTCTTTGAAATCTGTGGCGACCGATGCAACTGCCGGACTCCAAGCCCAAGCTCTTGTGCTCTCTCGGAGGAGGGCGGCTTTCTGCAACCGTCTCCGTGTGCCAACGCCGAGACCTGCCCCGTTTGCCGTGTTTTTGTGCGTCACCTGGACTTGCTAAGGATCCTTGCCAAGGCGTCAGTAACCAAGGGGGATCTATTCAGCCAACGCTTAGCAGCTTCGGTGGCCATCTATCAAATTTACTCACTGGCGGTTCCCCGCGATTTGCCGCCGGCCGAGAGAGCGCCGAGAAAGCGCCGAGTAAAGGAGTTGCTGTGCCTCTTGCTGGACTGCCAAAGGAATCGGTTGCAGTGTCTCAAACAGATAGGTCAACTTGGTACGTTCGTTCCCAACCTTCTCTGCGTGCAAATCGCCAGCGGTCGCTCTCTCTTTTGGGACCAACTGAGAAAGGTGGCACGCAGCGTCAACGGCCAAGCCAGTATGGCGGCCAAGCGAGCAGTGCTTGCCGCTATCCGCAACAGGCTTCCAGAGGACTCTCAGTGGAGGTCATTTTTGACGCCCCAAGACGCTGATCAGCCTTAAAGTATTAAAGAGCACAATTAATCAGAGAGTTGCCAGGCTAGTTTTTCGAGTTCACTGAACCCCTTGGCCTGTTTTTGATCGTTTGTTTGTTTGTTTTTGGTACCTCAGAAACCATGTCATGAAGTGAAGTTGTAGTTCTTGTTTAGAATTTAGTCTCTTTAAAACAAAACACGAGTGATTTGGCCAAGAAAAGTGGCGTTACGAAAAGTCACTCTTTCAAAAACTGATGTTAATTTTACTTGATTTCATCCGTGAAAGACCAAAACAACCATGCCATGAAGTTGTAGTTCTTGTTAAATAAGACTTCAGTCTTTCGGCAATAGACGTCTCTTTAAACGACGAAAACACTAGCCGTTTTGCCAAGAAAAGCGACGGTACAAAAAGTCACTGTTTCAAAAATTATAACGGCGTTCTCACTTGATTTCATCCGTCAAAGACCAAAACAACCTCTTCAAATTAAAAAACACAATTGAAGTTAATATCCAGTTCATCTCGTGGAGGAAATTTCCTCTAGCTACACATTCTATAAACTCCAGGCTAGCTTCATGATATTTATACTATCAAAGAATCAATGCGCAGAATGTAAATAAATAACTCAAGTAATCAATAAATCATTATGGTGTTCCGGCTACTCAAACTTGCCTCCTTTTGTTTTCAGGTTACGAATGGGATAACTTAAATATATTAGGCTCTGTGTCCTACCATAGAATCATAGTGTCTTAGCGGATTTGACAACCAAGCTACACTGTAAGCTTAAATAAAAGCTTGTTGTCCCCACATATTATCTCCTTTTAACCAACTCGATCCGTAAACAACCGAGTTAATTTCACGCTCCGCCTGCCCCCGCTAGAAACTGCAGTGGCGAAACTCATCCATACAATTTGCAAACAAATCAAACCCAAAAACAACAAGACAAACCAGACGAAACATGAAAAACCACTCACCGCCACAGTAAACACAACATGTCTTCCCCCGATCTTAATCAATCTTATTCGGGCCCAGTACTTCACTGACGCACGCTCAGCCATACACACCCAAACGTTACCGACTTTCATCTTCCTTTTCAGTAAGCAACTATACTTTTCACCAACTTGAAAACCACTCCAGCGCGAAGTTTACTTTCTATAGTACAGAACCCACAGTTTTTCTCCGCCCACACTCTCAACCCCTCAGTGCTATAGCCCCTCCAAAATAGCCTCCCGGCCACACAATCAGGCTTACTGTGACCCTGTGACCCTGGTCACAGTCCCGGGGAATGCATTATGTATAGATACCGCTGATCAAGTCGCAGGCCAAAGCAAGTGAACTCAACCGTTCGTGCAGGAGACAGTTTCCACGACAAGATTGCTCTACGTAACGTCTGTTCGGTAACTGCTGTTTCGCGATCGATGGAAAACCGGTGTTTCCACGCTATACAGGTACGTTAATTCAATTCCCAGATGTTTTTAATGGGTTTATTGTCATTACAGTTGCAGCAGAAGCTGTCTACAGGCGGCATTTGCATTGGTATCGGCATTAACATACCATTCTGGCAAAACAAATGCCGCAAAAGATAACGAGCAGCTGGCTGGTTCACATGTTATTGCAAAGTAACTTAGAAATACATCACTGCTGGTTCAAGTGACTGTACCACTACTACTACTACTACTACTACTACTACTACTAACAAACTATGTGACGTCAGCATTTGATAACAGGACTCTGCTGGCATGTATATGGCATTAGCCAAGTACAATCTAATCATGAATGGAAGAGCGTTGTGTGACTGTCTCTTGTGCACATGTTCCCCCCCCCCCCCCCTCAGCAAACAAAAACGATCCCTTGTCTGCCCTTTCAAATTTTTGTTCGCTTTAGGGTCTAACCTCAGGTGATGAATGAATCACTTAATCTGCAGAACCAAAAAACACCCTTATGGTTTCTTTATTTCTCTGTTGTTTATCTCTGAAATTAATTAAGAAAGGCAATGATTGGCTTCTTGCTCCAAGACCTGCTACATTTAACAATAAAGAATTATTATTCCCATCAGGTTCAGTGAATGTTGTCTAAGTGTACAGATCACAGTTGGTGATGACTGACATCAATTGCCTGACTTGTAACTTAGAAAGTCTCATGGCCGTGACTGTTATATATTTAATAGTTGGTGTTAATGAACAAAAAATACCACAAGTCTCTTAAAAAACCATACCTTCACCCAAATAACCAAATATAGAGACTGTCTCCTCCTTGAAGATTTTCTGTGATTTTGAGAAGTGATTCTAAATGTTCACCTAAGGTTTAATTCACTTTGTTGCTTAACCCTAATTATTCATAATTTTTCATATATTTCACTGCAGAAAAGGGGAACAACTTCACATCAGAGACCAAGAATGACTTTCGAGGAACTCCAGCTCAAAGTGAGTGGTGGATTTTGTTATCAAGCCTCTTTTATTCTAAGCTGAGAAATTCTGTGAACAAATTAATAAAAGAATGTTAATGTGACTCTTCTCAACAAATAAGTGATTGAGAATAGAGTTTTCAACTGGAATTACTTGAAATAGATTCAATAATTAGTATTGTTTTTGTAATTTAAAGACTTTCATTACTTTTAACCCCTAAAAATCGAACAAATGACACTAGCAATGTTTAAAACAAAACAGACAAAATGTGACAGGTGTGATTGTCTGTTAATGCCTACATTGATGACATCTGGAATTAAACAGTGGCTTAATGGAGCTTTTCAGTTGGAAATTAAATTTTTACTTATTAAAAGAAAACTTTTTATAGAAAATACCTCCTAACCTCCCAAAGTGAATTGTCCTCCCCCCAAATTTATTATTTTACTTTTTAATTAAAGATAACATTCATCCTCACAACAAGTATTCGGCTTAACATAAATGAAACCTCTAAGGAGAAAAATTAATTTAGCCCTCGCTTCCCTATGGTAGGGCTGTAGCTAGCTTTTTGTAACAGGGTGGGGAAGGGAAGGGGGGCAGCATTTTCGCGAGTACCAAAGGCACGAGCCTTGTAGGGGGGTCTGGGGTCTAGGGGTATCCTCCCCCAGAAAATTTTCAAATTTGGAGGCTCCGAAACGCTATTTTGAGCACTTGCCATGAGATATGTATCCGAAAAATCGACCTCAAATAAGTGTGAAAAGGCAGGTGTTTTCGGTTCTTACGAGTGCTTATTTGTGAGGTCCTGTTAATTTGAAACACACCGTGTATTCAATGAAATATGATTGCGAAAACTCTGTCACCATAAGTCTTTTGAATGGACCTTGGAACAACCAGTAAAGACTGATTGGATCACCTGAGACTACGACAAGGAATGTACTGTGTTAGTAAATCACTAATATAAGTAGAGGCTAAATTATTCACAGACTTAAAAACCGATAATAAGAATTGAAAACTATGCGGCGCTCTACTGCTAACCAACTGACGTTCTGATTCGTTAGACCGATAATGATGGATGTTGAGTCAAAGCGTGTGGAAAATAAAATAGACATGTCCTGTTGTTTCAGAGCAACACACGTCTCACTTTATTCAAGTCTCCTGCGCGCGCTGCAAGCAACATTTAAACAACATGACGTGCGCCTCCTTCAACGACTTCACACTGTTCAGTTGAAGGTGAAAAAACGTCAGCCCGGTTTTCTCTGAGAGAGTATATCATCCAAATAGCAAACTGAGAGAGCACCTGTCACATGTCTTCCAGAACTCTAACCTTGCAGATGGATTTCCATAAATCTTTGGCAACACCGAAGGTCAGTTCTCAGGACTGGTATTACAGCAAGAAGCTTCGAACAAACCTGCTTGGAATTTATTGTGCTAACGACGATACTATTAATTGTTTTCTTTACGACGAGACAACGGGTGGAGTTGGGCCCAATGAGGCGATATCACTCTTGGACTATTTATTAACAGACCTGGAGAGTCGACTCGGAGACCATGATCAACTCATAATATGGTGTGATAACTCACCGGCTCATTTTAAGGAGTGTTATCTGTTCTTCTACATGGATGACTTAGTTAAGAAAGGAAAGTTCTTGAGGGCCGATTTAAAATTTTTGCTTGAAGGCCACTCGTATTCTATTTGCGATCGACGGTTTGGATCTATACAGCGCCTTTTCGACACCCACGAGGTCATTGAATTCCCACGCCAGTGGGCGATAGTGCTTGAACGAAGTAATCTGAAAGACGTTCGAACATATTGGGTTACCCTGGACATGATCAAAGATTACAAATCTTTCCTCAGGATGCAGTACATCAGCAGAAACGAGGACTTGGACGGTGAAAAGTTTGAAGTCAGGGGCATCGCGTGGCTTAACTTTGGATACGGCGAATTACTAAATGAAAACGGAGAACTCAAACTCGTACATCACCCTGAGTCAGTCTTTTTGCGGTTCCGTATGGACCCAAAGGAACAGCCGAGACGCGTTTCCTTTATTAAAAAGAGACAAGTCACTAAACTTATGCCAGAACTACTTACACCGTTTAGTCAGGAAGCACGGCCGGTGAAAGAGAGCGTTAAGGATTTTTGCGTTAAGTTAGCACAGAAATATCTAGCCGAAAATGTTGTTCATTTTTATCAGTCTTTAAGAGTTATTGACGAAGATAGTGACAGTGACTAAAGTTATAAACCCATCCCGCATGAGCCACTAAAGTATTGGCGGTTTGCTATTTGGATGATACCAACTCGCTCTCTATTTATTGTTGTTACAATATTCTTTTATTCCTTAGTTGCACTGTATACACCTTATTCCAAAATGGCTCCCATTCCAAGATTCTTTTGTTTTTATTCAAATTAGCCCTTTTGCCTCGTTCTCAAGAGCAAAATTCAAAAGAATATTTTACCTTGAACGAGGCAACAAGGGCCAATTTGAATAAAAACAAGAGGATATTAGAATGGGAGCCATTTTGGATTAAGGTGTATTTTAGCTGCCCATGTAAACTTGTCTAATGTGTCGTGTAAAACCGAGCTGACTTAAATGTTTGCGTTAAGTTAGCACAAAAATATCTAGCCGAAAATGTTGTTCATTTTTATCAGTCTTTAAGAGTTATTGACGAAGATAGTGACAGTGACTAAAGTTATAAACCCATCCCGCATGAGCCACTAAAGTATTGGCGGTTTGCTATTTGGATGATACCAACTCGCTCTCTATTTATTGTTGTTACAATATTCTTTTATTCCTTAGTTGCACTGTATTTAGCTGCCAATGTAAACTTGTCTAATGTGTCGTGTAAAACCGGGCTGACTTAAATAAAGTCATCTCATCATCTCTCATCATCTGGTTTAACGCTAGGGCTCAGCTGGTTATTCACGACCTCGACTGTTGTAAACCTAAAAATTGGTTGATTAAAATGATTTATCCATCCATCAATCAATCAACTTTATTCAAGTGCCAATGTCTTTAGGTAATACAAACTAATTGCGGAGTGACACTGAAAACGAGGAACATTGATTCAAAGACTAGTGTAAGTCTATATATGCCAGTCAAAATTTCAGAATATAAACCGGCATCTTAAAATCGAAGATGAGCCCAAAAATTGCATACACTGCAAAATTAGTGTGGTAATCTAAATGTCTCAGTCCGCTTCATCCCTATTCCGAGTTTTTGCCAAAATAATCACATCATATTTTAGCGAGGCAAATCTGACTTCACTCTCTAACAAATGCTCCCTTTGTTCCTCGGCGTATTGCTGGAGGCTACTGTCAACAGTCTCTTGCTTCATTTTCTTTTGGTACTGATCACAAAGTTGACATGTGTCCACGCGCGCCTTCCTAAAACTTATTATATCACTCAAGTCTTCAATGAAAATATCTCGAAATTTGGAGTAACTGATGCCAGGGCCTTTTCTGTTGGCACAGACAAAGCTTGTTTTAAAATCAGGGTACTTAGCGATAAAATCTTTCCACATACCCTGCATGGAAATATGAGATTCAAAATATCTTTTCCTTGTTCGCGCTCTTCTGTAGTGTGATTCTGTCGCGCTATGCGAAAGCATAAAATCAACAACGGCCTTTCTGGCCTCTGGGGCAATCTTTCTCGGATAATTTCCATGCTTGCCCCGCTGATCACCCTCCATCGATAAACCATCCACATCCATTTTTTTTAACAGAACCTTAATTTTGGCGTCGGACAGTCCGTAACATCTTTCGAAGGCGCCCTTGCGGACTTGTCCCAAGTCTGGGATGTGGTACCTTATTCTCCTGAGGCCACTGGGACATAAACTTACTTCCATCAGTTTTGAGAGAATATAGTTCTGTTCAATATAGCTTTTCTGGAATAGCTTGTTTCGTTGCTGTCTTATAATCTGTCGAGCTTCAATTGCACCTGGTCTCATCAAACAGCCTTGATTGCACGAGCATAACAACGGCATTCTCGTTAAGTCAGCATAAGCTCTATTTTTTCTGGTGGCGATTGCTCTTTCCCTCTTAAGATAAATTTTCTTTAGTTTAGCTCTTTCTCTTTTTTTTTTAGTTCCCCTTTCAACAGAGCTCGAGAGGGGTCCACAACCAGTAAAATGTTTCCAACAATTTTCTCTGTCAAATCCGTATAGTAAATGAGCCACATTTCTTTCAATACTGGAAGATTGAATCCGTTGATTGGAAGTACACGCCATTGTTTTAGTTTCCCCCGTGGAACAGAATGCATCACAACCATGATCAATCTGACAGCCGTCAATGCGCGCGCACCCCTAAATCGTAAAAGCGTGAGACCGGAAACACGTTGTTAGAAGAAGGAGAAGGCATTGAGAAGCGAGTTCTGAAAACACTGTGGAAAATTATATATAGGTCACGAAGAGCTCATAGCGCGTGTTTTCAAGGTGGTGAAACCGCTGAAATCTCGTGTAAGGGGTGGGTTGTGGTGAGGCAGCCTTGCGCGCGCTCGGCCGAGCATTTTGGGTTGGCAGTAAAATATTTTCCCGAGATCCCTCGCGCCAAGGATGGTGGCGGCTGACAAGGTCACTTTTGATCTGTTGAGGAAGATTTTAAACGAATTCTTTATTATTCGGCTACACCCTGCCAACCTGGATGAATAAAATCATGGCGCCGTGACAAGGATAGTTTACCGGCCGGTATTTTTTGCTCAGTCAATGCTTCTTCGATCTCTGGAGAGGTAAGCAGTTGTGTACTCAATAATATTCTAATCAATGTCAAAATAAGCTTAATTTACTACCTAAACAGATCCTTAGCCGCAAAGTTTCTAAACAGAAAGAAATCAGAGGAGACTGTGAATAAGTCGTGGATACATTAAGAAACAAGTCTTTCTTGCATTTTTCAAAGTAAGGTGGTGATCCTCTAAATCCGTGACCTTGATGGATTAATTTATTTACATAATAATCTGATTTTAAGTTCCGATCCATCATTACAGTCAGTGATGATTGTTTGTCGTAATTATCATATCTTTGAGTAGGTTCAGAAATAGTTTGTGATTCATTGATTAATCTTATTAAAGTGCTTACAGTTGAATTTACATCAGCTGGTACATTAACAACGTTGCCATGAATAGATAATTGTCCACCTCTTGGGGGTTCACATAGTTGCATAAATGGGGTTAACTCAATATCACCTGAAGTAAAATAACTTTGCCCTTGAAACACAATACTTGAGATTGTATGGTCAACTGCATTAAAGGCCTTATGCAGTTGCAGGAAGACACATGTACCCCAAGAGCAGACACCCTTGTCAATTGCATTTGGAAGGTCATATATAATATAATATAATGTGTGAGTGATGATCTTAATCCAAACAGCTTGTTGCACAAGATAGAAACATTCTCAGAATAACTATGAAAGACTAAGATTACTCTCAGACTTATCAACTCCTCTTTGCTTGTAGGCTGACCCCTTGTATTACTTTGAACAGTTCATGATCAGTTTATTGATTCTTGAAATGAATGTCCTCATAAGAAAAGAGAGAGAAAAGAAAAAAACTTAATTAAATACATAAATACAGTTACAGACAATATGATGTATGAAATAAGGCTATGATCAAGTTACATAAATAAATATGTTTTACAAACGATATAAATGATTATTATAGGAAATAATCTTTAGGAAACCAAAGAAGAAACAAATTAAATTAAGTTAACCTTGCTGACAATATGACACGTTATATGAATAGGGCTATAAGGAGCATGCAAACATAAGAAACAGAGGCTTCGTGATAGTTTTGGTCTTTAATCTGTAATTGTGATAATTGCCATTAGTATACTAATCTGGCAATGCCTGGTCAATAGCTAGCTAAACAAATAGAATTTACATTGAATTAAAATAATATACTGTGGACTAGATTTATAATAACAAATTACACAGGCTGGTAATAAGAACAGAAAGGTAATAAAACAAGGCTGTGCTCTAAGGAAAGTAGTTGGGCTCCCAAATTCCCTAAACCCTCGAACTCCAGGTGCTGAGCATATGCAAGTTTGCTGCAAAAACTACATTTCCTGGTCACCCAAAGGCAAAAGTAAGTCGCTAGGGGCGACCGGGTGCCACTAGAGCACAGCCCTGATAAAATAACTGAATTAAGTACAATACTAGCTTTGAAAAGGTTGACAGATGACACATGTATCACTGAAAAAAGGAAGACCATTCCACACTGGGATTGTTCTAGGGAAGAATGAATATTTACATGCATTTACTGAGGATGATGGGGGCATAAATTTCTGTTATTACTATAGTGATTTCCTACTGAAAGTCTACTTTCTAGTGTCAGTTATAAATGATCATGAGAAAGCTACTAGAAATGTCTAATGACTTTAAGTAAGGTGCACAAGTTGTTTTGGAAATAATTGCAGGGACTATTCTCATGATGGCATCATGGAAAATGCATAATTCAATCTGTATTTGCTATGAGTAGTCTTGGGGGCCATTTTGAGTTGATAATGCATTTCCATGCATCTGAATTTTCCAGTCTTATAATTCTTGTTCAGTTTCTAGAACAAAATGAGCACTGTTCTGTGTGACCTTCATCTTTGCAGGCAACAAATTTCCCTTTTTGGCTTCTGAAGTCCACAGGGAATTACAGCTTGATTTATTTGCTTCTACAGGAATGAAAGTATTTGTGCAGTTGGCACCAAATGTGAGCACCTTGAATTACTTGGTCCTGTCAAGAGCAGAGCAACAGTCTTGTGACCTTGTCATTCTCATCCTGTATGTACCCATCCATGGTAGCTAGTTTCTTTGAGCGAAAACTTTTTCCTTGGATCTTGGTTTTTTTTACTCGACCGCAGATATTATCTTGGCTCAAGTTCAACAAATTCTGGCTGCTTTTCAACCGGGAGCACTGTCAGATGATAAGGGCTTCTCTAGATTACACTAGGTCAGAAATCCTTTAGATCAGCTGAGATATCTGTCTTATTTTGAAAGAACTGATACCTGTAAAGTGTAGGCAGTCAGAAACGGCTATAGCCTGTTTTCACACTATGCCCTGCCCTAATAATATGGATTGGGATGCTTTGACATAGCCAAGTTGTTTCGGTTCAAATGGAGGCGATGAGTGGTTAAAATGAGAGGGGTAACTTAGGGGGGTGGGGTGCTATTAATTTTGCCCCAGCAAAGTACTTAGTAGTTCAAAGAAGTTGTGTGGTAGCCAGTGTGTCTGAGTGAAACATTTGCAAGTATTTTTGTTTTTAACTCAGGACAGATGAATTGGGATGCAGTGACGTAGCCAAGTTTTTTGGCTCTAACAGAAGCAATGACTGGTTAAAATAAGAGGGGTAACTTAGGGGGGTGGGGTGCTATTAATTTTGCCCCAGCAAAGTACTAGTGCAAAGATTAGTTGTGTGGTAGGTAGTGTGTTTGAGTGAAAAAATTGCGAGTATGTTTTTTTAACTCAGGACAGATATCTTGGATCTTGGTTTTTTTTTTACTCGACCGCAGATATTATCTTGGCTCGAGTTCAACAAATTCTGGCTGCTTTTCAACCGGGAGCACTGTCAGATGATAAGGGCTTCTCTAGATTACACTAGGTCAGAAATCCTTTAGATCAGCTGAGATATCTGTCTTATTTTGAAAGAACATACCTGTAAAGTGTAGGCAGTCAGAAACGGCTTTAGCCTGTTTTCACACTATGCCCTGCCCTAATAATATGGATTGGGATGCTTTGACATAGTCAAGTTGTTTCGGTTCAAACGGAGGCGATGAGTGGTTAAAATGAGGGGGGGAACTTAGGGGGGTGGGGTGCTATTAATTTTGCCCCAGCAAAGTACTTAGTAGTTCAAAGAAGTTGTGTGGTAGCCAGTGTGTCTGAGTGAAACATTTGCAAGTATTTTTGTTTTTTAACTCAGGACAGATGAATTGGGATGCAGTGACGTAGCCAAGTTTTTTGGCTCTAACAGAAGCAATGACTGGTTAAAATAAGAGGGGTAACTTAGGGGGGTGGGGTGCTATTAATTTTGCCCCAGCAAAGTACTAGTGCAAAGATTAGTTGTGTGGTAGGTAGTGTGTTTGAGTGAAAAAATTGCGAGTATGTTTTTTTAACTCAGGACAGATATATATATATATATATATTTAACAGTTATTCTTCGAGGACGCGCCGGATATGAGCTGATATATATAACCAACGAGGCCGTAGGCCGAGTTGGTTATCATCAGCTCATATCCGGCAAGTCCGAGAAGAATAACTGTTTTAGTAAATTTTCAAGCAGTCCAATAACCGGAAATTGCCTTTCAACACATTTATTTCCACTTCATAAAACATACAGCGAAAACATCACATGACCTGTCATAAACGCGCGATCTAGTTGACGTGCGATCCCACGTTAGGATCCCACGTTCCTTACCACGTAAATCACATCTTCGATTGCCGTGTTGCCAGCATGGTTGTCCTGATGGTGTAGTGGTTATCACACCCGACTAGTATACGGGGGGACGTGGGTTCAAATCCCACTCAGGGCGAATTTTCTTTCAAACATTTATTCAGTTCAATATGATTATTTGGGGGTGCACCAGGTTAGGGGCCCTTCCATATACAGTATATATATCTGCCTGGATTTTTGAAAACAGGGTCACTCATTTTTAATGTTTGCTCTAGAATTCCAGGTGGAACTGGCTGCCTATGGCAGCCAGTTCCACCCTAGCCTGGCCCGCTATTTTTGAGGGGGGGTTCCGTCAAGGCAGGTATCACCAATGCCTGCAGGGATAGAGCTAAGAGGCTGTGGGCATTTGGGGTCGCCTGCTCAAAAGGCAGGGGGGACGCAGTCGATCAAAAATGGGCTGTTTGAGTTGCTTGTTCTTGAATGCGAGTTAAATGTGCAGTACTATACAGTCACTTCTCAGCCATTTCTGGGCTTCGCTTGGGTTGATTTGCAGTCAGACAGACTGTGGGCCCCTTGTGGGGCTCTGACCTCTAACCTCATGGTCCACCGCGACCCCTGGCGGCAAACCGGGTCTCGGTTGGGGGGGGGGGGAAAGGCTGTGGGGCTGCTGACGGGGATGTTAATTACTTTCTTTGATTGAAAGCATGTGGCTGAGTATTGGGAATTTGGAGGAGATAGCTGACAGAGCCAAGGAGAAGGCTGATAGTTGGCTGGCAAATACCAAGGAACAGGCGTGACCAGCAGGTAAGGATTGAACGTATCCCCTGGCAAAAGCCAGGCATTTTTGCGGCCATTTCAACAGGCTTGTTTGTGCAGAGGTCAGCCCTGTTTTCAAAAGCTCGGGTATATATATATATATATATATATATATATATAAAGCTGAGACAAACATATCTCTTCTTGCTGTAACATTAAAAATCTTTGTGGGATGGCCTGCTCTAAATGCACTCTCATTTCGCCAGAAACGTTACAAAACGCAACTGCGAATGTAAAGTCTCCAGACGCGTAGCTAAACATGCTGTCACGTCCATTGTCGCCGGTCAGAGGCACTGAATTTCACATTGCTGAGTTTCGCTAACCGCGTTCAGCACTTGTCTAAGCTGCTAGTTGGAGTCACTGAAACGGCAAGATTCTCTGTCTCCCGCAGTGGACCACATTAACCATGCATGCTGGCTTTAAGTTGACTTGCGAGATATGAGGAGCTTAAGAAAATTGACCTAATATGCGTTAAATGTTTGGAAGGTAGGGGCTGTAATGTTTTTTTAGCCGCAATAGTTACTATCGATCAGCCCAACCTTTGCAAATAGATGACCAGAAAGCCAGAGGTTTGGCGTTGTCGCTTCGTTTCCTTATTAATTTCAAGATGATAAAAAACAGGTGACGGTGAGGCATACAACTGGTATACAAAAAGCACAATTAAAAGTTCAGTAAATTACGCTTAAGGGGGGCGAGGACTCTTTTTTCCTTTGCATGAATTTGCCAGTTTGCTGATGACAATATGAAATCGTTTCCTGGTGAAGTTAACATGAGCCGTCAAATTAAAGAAAGGCTGAGTGCAGAGTTTAATACAAAAACTCTGATACATTTCAAAATAAACCAGCTGACAATGATGTCACAGGCAAAACTGCTCTCTCTTCAGTGCATCTCCAAGATGAGGAGAGATTGAAGGAACCAGCAAAAAGAAACAGCACCGTTTGAAAGTTTGCCCACGTTTTAGCCCCAAAGTCAAGAAGTATAGATTTGGTGAAAGTTAATAGTTGGTGGTGCTTTGTCGTTGGATCCAGAATCATATTTTAAAACGTAATTCACCGAGCTTTAAAATAAGCTCTTCGTATCACTTCACCTGTTTTTTATCTCCTTGAAATGATAATTAACGATTCGAAAGAAACTGACATTGGTAATATT
Source organism: Galaxea fascicularis (assembly GCA_948470475.1). NCBI lineage: Eukaryota > Metazoa > Cnidaria > Anthozoa > Scleractinia > Euphylliidae > Galaxea > Galaxea fascicularis. The sequence continues at coordinate 38,375,022 of OX419336.1, forward strand.
TAGTTCATTCAATCTTCGTTGGTGGACTGATTGTTTTTATTTTCAATCTGTTCAAAGTCGCTTCTTCATAAAAACAATTATTAATTTATCGTTTTGTATCCCTACTGCGTGACGGTATTCAGGCAAAGTTTTTCTCTAGTTTATTCGTAACAGAACGATAATTAACAATCATTATTCATTCAAAATATTTCACCGTTTCTGATCGGTTAAAACCACACGCATAATTCACCATAACCAGCTTCTGTTCACCAATTGAAATTTGGAAAGAAACTTCGTCATATTGAATCAATGACGTCAAAAGTGCAGTCCGCTGCAGATTATTGAACCAATGACGTCAAAATGACGTCAAAAGTGCAGCCCGCTGCAAATTTTTGAACCGTTGACCTAAAAAAGCTGGGGACGAGATTGTGTTATTTTTGTTGAGCAGCAAAATGGCTGCGAGTAGGTTTAGGTTTAGGTTTACAAATTGTTGGAGGGTGCGAAATTGTTAAAAGAGTTTGAAAATATTTTGAATGAATAATAAAGCAATTATTGAATTCGGCGCTTTCGTAGAATATGAAGAATTCGGCAGATCTCGGAGGATGTTATCCACCTCGGCCTTCGGCCTTTGTGGATAACACCCTCGTCGACCTGTAGAATTCTTCATATCCTACTCGGCCTCATTCAATAATTGCTAATTATTCACCGACGTGGAGGTGAATAGTGTCACTTTCACCGACACTGAGGTGAATAATTGTTTTAGTATATACCACACATGCTGAATAACTAGCGCGAGGACCAAAACATTATTTTATTTGTGACAATACGTAAAGAAATGGATAACAAAGGAATGGAAACCATGAACAGAAATTGCGTGATAATCTGTGGTTAACTAAAGTTGTCGCCTTTATGACGTATTAAACAAGATCAGACCTATTCAAATTCTACACTGGAAAATATCTCTGACGTATATTAAAAGCGGTCAGTGTAAAACGCAGACTGCGGTTAAGATGCAGACTAAGGGTAAAATGGAAACTGTAGGCCAGTGATTAATGCAGACTGGGGTAAAGGTAACGAAATAATAAAGAGTCGCAATCATGAGGGAAGTTCTTATGTTTTGATACTTCAGGGTTTGCAATGGAAGGTGGCACCCGGCGATTGATCTCCGCTTACTTTGGAATTTATAGCCGCTTACTTTGTGTTTACGTTTTTGTTTCGTTTCTTCTGGCTTTGCTGAAGAGCCTCCTACTTTATCAGCGATCGCCTCCTACTGAAAAATCTATTGAGAACCCTGTACTTACAAGTTCCGCTCAAACTGGCTACGCCGATCTTTGAACAAAGAAAGAACACCTGTTATATGTCTTTCGGGCAACCACGAAGAAACATTTAGGCAAGAACTGTATTCGTCTTTCATTTTGAGGATCTCTTTCAAACATTCGTGGTGTTCCGAGTATACAGTCAGCGGTAAAAACTGTCGGTCCCGAAAACTACATAAAAATGTCTACCCTAGTTCAAGTATTTGAACATCCGGTCGCGCACTAGCTAAGTCCCGATTCAGAATGTACGTTGTTCAAAGTGGCTACCACATAAATAAAAGGTAAGAGTTTTATTCGTCTTAATTGATACGTAGTCTCCTTTGCAGCCCTCAGCTTGTTTGGGGAGAGAGTGTTGCGTGACGACGCCAAGTGACTAAGTGATATGTGAGCAACGTGGTATATTTCGTTCTTCACCTCCAGTCTTCATTTTACCCCCGGTCTGGAGTCTTCATTTTACACTTAGTCTGCATTTTACCCCTGGTCTACAGTCCGCAGTCTGTGTTTTACACTGACCGTCGATATTAAAAGCCATAACAAATTGAATTTAGTAGACTTCCTCGCTTTCCTGGAAATCATTTGGCCCCATGTAATTGGAAACCGTATCAAAGTGCAGTCTCCGTTTGCCTTTATCATCCGCCACGAAATGGATAACCTTTCACATTTTACTATTTCGAGAAGGTTTTGGGTGCGCAGCAACTCCATCTTTTTTTCATTCTCCAGCAGAACGCTCCAAAATTGACCAAATACAGACCGTCGAGGCTGGTTTTCACTAGCACATAACATAAGCGCAAGCACTCGCATAAAAACATAACAAGAAGGAACCGACGTATTTGTCTTATGTGGTTTTCACACACACATACATACATACATAAGCATAAGCATATACCTGCCAACTTTTTCTGAGTCAAATGCGTGAGATTTTCGTCTCCTCGTGGCCGGAATTTCCGAAAATGTTCTGGTGACTTCCGACGATTTCTCGAAAACGTCCGAACGCTACAAAACATGTCCAAAGATGTTCCGATGACTTCCGAACACTTCCGAAGCTATATGAAGCTTCGGATCGTTAAACGATCTGATAACGAGACTCTAGTTCATTCCCAGTCCATCAAATGCAAACTGAAACGTGATTTTTTTTATTATTATTACTATTATTATTTTAGCGCGTTCTGATACAGTAAGGACTCAAACTCGACATTAAGCGCCGTTTGTTGGAACATTTCCGGGGAATGTTGAATTCAATTTTTACCGATAAAGAACAAGTCATCCGGATTTATAATTCAGGCGGCATCGTTTAAAGAACGAGACAGATAACAATACACCCTAATCACATGCAAATAAGTGGCAGGGTATTCAGCAGTTTAGGGGGCGTGAGAAATTGTCCTCAATGCGTGAGATCCCGGCGATGTCTTTGCTCCGCAGGCGTGAGACTCACGCATAATGCGTGAGAGATGGCAGGTATATAAGCATAAGCACAAGAAGAACGGAACTGTTCGTTTTTCTTGTGCCTATGCTCATGTCGAGCGCGTTGCTGGTGAAAACAGCATAAGACAAAGAAGTGAGTTCGTTCTTCCTATCTTTCTGCTTATGCTTATGCTTACGTCGCTGCTGTTTTCATCTGCACTTTTGTTTATGAATTATATATGTTTGTGCTTATGCGCCGAGTGAAAACCAGCCTTTACCGCTACTGGTAGAATCAACCGAAAGGTCACTTTTCACGGTCGGTTGGTCTTTGCATGGCAGCCGAAATGTAAATCGTGTCTCAGATCTGGATCAGAAGCAGTTGTAGCGGAACGGTAAATATTGCTGCTTTTAGAAAACATAGAGGAAGACTTGTTTAGCTCAGTACGGTTGACGGTATTTTGGATGCGGGGAGGGTGAGGAGAGTGCTCAGGTTCACGCCTGTAAAATATACACTAACAGATATCCTATCCTGTTTTAGTCCGAAAGAAGCATACCTTTCCCTTTATTTCAAGTCATATTCTACTTGGTCAGACAAAGCATCAATAGGGGAGACTTCATGTTTACAGCCTTTCTTTTTGTTATTTAAATGTTCGGAAAACAACAGAAGTCTTTGTTTCAGCGGCTAAGAGGCCTCCCAGTACG
>OX419336.1:38383419-38408419 GCA_948470475.1 Galaxea fascicularis
TTACTTCCTTTCATTTTCAGAGTTACTTCTAATTTTTATCCCTTAAAAATGTGGGACATTGTTGTTATCTGGACACTTCTGAGCTTTCAACCTACTTCGGTATTGAGTCCCTCTCATCTGCATCAATTATAGGCTTCCCAGTTAGCGCGTTCCCTCCATGTACTCCCAATGGCACTGAATTAGTGCCCACCTTGAGGTATTCGACCTCATTCATAGACATTTCTTCTCTACTTTACTCGCATATAACATAAGAGAACATATGCTCTTAAGGGATAAAAGGATCCATTGGATTTATCACAAGCAACCCTGTAATCTGTGGCAACTGAGCTCTTTAAGGAATGTGGAGTTGATTTTCAAGTTAGAAGGATCTTGAGGACTATAAGGGTTTTATTCTGAGTGGGGTTCGGGAAGCACCAAAAGATATGCAGGTTTGTTTAGTGCAGCCATTCAGTGAATTTGGATACATTGTTTTTACACGGAAATGTTTGAAAATTTCACTGGAGCGCTCAGCAAATTCGACCATTGACTGATAAAGAACATCAGCTCTGATGACTTCAAAATTATTTAAAAACATGCCTTGCATAAAACGACGGAATAAAACTGAGGTGGGCTGATACAAATTGAACCAAAGAAGCGCAATATTATAGAGCGCTGTAATTTCAGTGAATATACACAAATGAGGAAACGTTCGCCTTAACTGTAAAGAGCAAGTCTCGCCTTTATAGAACATTAGCTACTCCTGCATTGCACAAGAAACCTAGTTTCCTTGCTTTATGGTAACATACAATCTGAGAGAAGCTAAGCCCGCCAACCCGGCCCAATTGTCAAACAAACTCGACCAGACGTAGATAATTATTTTTTTTTTTTGGTTTATCCCACTTTTACGTCGAAACTGATTATTAATGAAAGCACGGTACAGTTGTCGTAGCTGACAAATGAGTTTATTGACATGAAACCGGAAAATAGATGAGATTAGTTTTCGAATGGCTGTCCAAATGCCCAAATAATATGATTCAAAACGCCATCGAAACATAGTTCGGAATCAATTTGCTCAACTCTTGTCAATTCAAAGCACGGGATGTCACTTCCAAAAGTTACATTTCTCGAACTTTAAACAATTTTTCTTGGTGAGTATCTTTGTACTTAAATTCGTTTTTTCGCTCTAATTTTTAGTCTGCTAATTTTAGAGTAGTTTTGTCAAGGTGAAATTTATTCAATTCTTAACTTCCTTTCACCCGGATTGTAGCAATTACTATATTCATGAAAATTTCAAGCCTTTCTCTGCGAGTTGCTAGCCCGTGCCTTTTATTCAACACAAATCACAAAAACTAAGTGTTTCTCTACTCAGTTCATGCCTTCAAAAATTCTGTCGTTTGTTGAAGTTGCGAACGATGAAGCCTCATAAAGTTTGATAAATGTAAACCCAAAATGGATTTCATTGTCGCATACTAGTCTTATATCAGCCAAAAGTTATTTAAGCCGCACTTTAGTAGGCTCCAAGTGAAACCCAAAAAATTGCCCTTAAATATTTATTTTATTTTTGATAGGATAAAATAATGCCTTCGACATCGCAAAATTACTTGAAATCAATTCTTTTTCATCATCAGTCCTTTACGCGCCCAGGTGGCGCATGGGGCGCGATTGTAAAGGAGGTGATAACCTGCATAGAAAAGCACTCATGGTCGGTCATTTTTTCTTTCTTTCTTTTCTTTTTTTTTTTTTTTTTTTTTTTTTGCTTTTAGTTCTTTTCCTGTATGCACAGTATCACGTACGTAATCATACGTGTTCTCAAGATTTTGATTCGAGCTATAATTGGTTCATTTTGCCGTTATGTCTGCTGTGACTTGTAAGGATCTAAGTACTTAATTAGGATTTGGTTTTTCGACAAACATCAATTAGAAGCTTTCTAAGAAAAAAACGAATTGTAGTTTCACTCATCATAGGCGCTATATATATTTTTCAGGGCAGGTCGACGTTGGACTGAGCAATCCAACAGTTGCTTGCTCTAGTTGAACACCAAATTAAACCATAATAGTCAAAGAATCACACTGCAAAGGCCCAAGTAAGACCTCCAAATCACCCAATTGCACCAATCTCAGTCGAGTTCAAACCTACCATGTTGCTATTCATGTTTTTGCAGCAATCATCGTCCAACCCGCCCGGATTTTCTATCCCCTTTTATCGTAATCGACCAGCATTTTGAAGTGGCACAATCGGTGCGATTACCAAAAGTGATTCGGAAACCTCTGTCCAGAGCATCAAGCAGAAAAGAAAAGGCCACCAAAAAGATGCTTCTATTAAACACTCTTGGAGAGACGAAGCGTGCTAACCTGATGTGGTACTCACTCAACACTGCCGGTTTCATAAAAAAATGAAACAAGCGGAGTTCGTCCAGAGGCTTCATACGTATTCTCGTCCTTGGTTCCGATTGAAATCCATTCATTGTTGTCCGTCATTTTTTCCATTAGCGATCGGAGTTCATTCTGCAGGATCACGTTTAGCTAAAATGACACCCCTAGTGCCAAACAGAAGAAGTATGCAAAGGAGCGGGTACCCCAAGGGAGGCGTATAATCTTTGTTCGGTTTAAGGACTCTACAAAGAGATACCATGTAAGTGAGTCCAGGATCTGATTCTGAGTAACACCCTCCCACCATAACAGAAAAAAACAAACGCTTGGAAACAGCATTGCCCAAACAACAACTCGTTAAAATATTGAATGAATTTAAACAAAAATTAGAGGTAAATAAATTCAATTTAATAATAACTCGGCAGAAGATCATGTAAAGTCATTGGCATAACGTCAACGTGGAGGAGAATACAACGGAGAAAAATAGCTAGCGTTTTCTTATTAGAGACAAAAGAAGAAAATCTCAAGATACGAGTAACAAGAGGATGGTAAAGGATATTTTCGTGACTCGTGATCAGCCCTTTTTTCCCATGAAATGTGAAACAGCTAAGTTTTTCTCGTGAATCGTAATCTCCATAGTAGCCGTGAGGCGTGATTTTGCAAAATTATTTCCCGTGAAACAAAAAAGAAATGCTCAATTCGCCGTGAAGTGTGATGTCATTTCCTCTTTGTTCTTCGTGAATTGTGAAAGGACCATTTTATTTTCCGTTACCACCCTCCAACAAAGGGATTCATGTTATGGGGGCAATGTCTAATTTTCAGCGTTTGTAATAAACAACGTAAGGAAAAGCCAGTTTTGTATTGAGGTGAGAAGGGTTCTTTCTAAATATGACAATAAAGGCAACATAAACACTTAAGGGAATGCACTGTTTAGTTGTGTTTTCCTCTTGTCGGCAATCTACCTGTTTAACTCCCAGAAATGATTAGCATTCGTATGTAACTTCTCCTTATAATATTTTGTCCAGCAGACAGGTGATCAAATGAAGAGTGATCCTCGCAGTTGTGTACGCAATTATATGCAATTGCGAAAGAAGCCTGAAAAAAATTTAGGACTTCAACGTAAACGCGGTTTGAACCCGTGACTTCGCGATACCGGTGCGAAGCTCTAACCAACTGAGCAACTGGAAAACATTCCTAAGATATTAAGGACCTCACATATGGTCGAAACTAGATAATAAATTGAAAGGCTCCTCAAATATCGAATCATTCAAAAAGAACATTAGGAAAAAAGACCTAACGTCATTTGTGCACCACAACTCTGTAATTCTTAGCTTAAGACTACCTATGATATGCCTACCGTTTCATTGTACAGCTTACACATACATTTTTGCTGATAATCAACAATAATTTAGATAAACATATACAGGCAAAAACTAACGATGGAAGAGTCCGACGTTTCGGCGACATCTTGGCGCCATTGTGAAGGGAAACTAAGTTAAATATGCGATTTCGATTCAAGAGTAACTAAGAATTCAGAGTCACTAACTTGCATAAATTAGACAAAGACTTTAGCGCAAATTGAGTCTGATTGCACATTTAAACACGGTCGTAATTGATGTTTAATGAGAGTAACTGAGAGGAACTGCCTAAACGGCCATGGAGGTCATAGCCAAAGTGACATCTGCCAGTGTGGACAAAACAGATGAGCAGCCTGTCCCTAAGCCTAAGCAGCCTGAAGATGATGTGGGCAACGAAAGTTCTGACTCGGACATTGTTTCTCCGACGCCAAAGAAGCGAGCACTTCCCAGATCGGATGGCGAAACCACGAAAGAACGTGAATAATCAGAACAACCAAAACCTGTACAACCTGCAGCACCGCCAGAACAGTCTGGACCTGTGCAAGGTGCAAACCTTAGTCAGGCCGACAGACCACTGACGGACAAGGAGAAAGGCATCGTGAGGCTAGTGCTGAAGGAGAACATAGAACAGCGTGAAAATGTCACCTTAAAGTACACGCGAAGCGAATGTGCACCCACGCCAGTCTCCGTGTTCTCGTTGTTTACACTAGTGAAGCAGGTGCAAAATCATGTCAGTTACTTGATCACTTCACAACGGCAAGGAGATCCAATAACGCTACCCACCAGACCAATAACACCTGACGTCTGGGCGGCGGATTCCACGAGAAAGTGAAAAACATCTTTAAGACAAGAAGAAGCGCTCATAAGGTATCAAGTATCAGCAGCGGTCAGCAAAGGCCTACACTGCCAAGAAAATTAAGAAAACAACAATAACAACAACACAGGGGAAGCGTTTTCTGTAATTACCTCCCCCCCCCCCCCCCCGCCAAAAAAAAAAAACGCAAAAACACACACACACACAAAAAAGGGACTACGGGACCAGGTTAACCATAACATCAAATCCTGGCAACAACGAGTGAGGGTGGTCCCAATCCCTTAGGAGTGCCCACGAAGAACCTCACTGCTTTCGATTCGGTCTTTTGAAACTGTTAACTGTGCGCTGACATCCACGACCTCTGAGATACTGGTGCAGTACTCTACCAACTGAGCTAACAAGCAAACTGGGACATCTCTCTTCCAAGAGCCTACGTCCTCCGTCATACCGGTGCAATGTTCAACCAACTGAGCTAACAAGCCCTCCTCTTCCTCCTCCTCATCTCTCTCCTCGCCGTCCTGCCTACTGGAATGGAGCACACAGCCTCTGTGATACCGGTGCAGTGTTCTACCAACTGCGCTAACAAGCAAACTGGGACCTCTTTTCTCCAAGAGACTACGACCTCTGTGTTACTGGTGCAGTGTTCTACCAACTGAGCTAACAAGCCTTCGTCCTCCTTCTCCTTTTCTCTCTCCCTACACCCCGGCGACAATTATTCAAGTTGGTTTCTTGATGATACCCCTCTGCAGTCTGCAAAGTCTCAGAGAAATACCCTCAATGGAAATTGAGGGGGTGGGGGGGGGGGGGGGAAACCCGGAAACCACTTCAATGGTTTGAGCCCATTACCTCAGTGATGCTGGGGATTTGTTCTACCAATTGAGCTAACAAGCCCTCGTCCTCCATCTCCTTGTCTCTCTCCATCCATCCTGGTGACAATGAGTCAAGTTGGTGACTTGATGATACCCTTCTGAAGGCCGAAAGGTCTCAGAGTAATTCTCTCAGTAAACTGAGGGGGAGAGGAATATTTTACGAACATAAAGAAATTAGAAAAAAAATACAAAGGGTAATAACAGGAAAACTCAACCTTACCCCCCAAAACAAAAAGGTCTAAAGATCACACAGACAAAGTTTGATCCGATTCGCTCATAATCCCTAGGATCTAAAACACAACTGCTTCCTCAAACCTAATTTGCATGTGTGGGCAAAGTCTCATAGTGGGCATAGTCTCGAAGCCATGTAGGCAGAGTCCCACTCAAGTGGGAAAATCCCATACGAAAAGTGGGCAAAGTCCCATAGCTGGGCAGAGTCCCGGTCCCGGTCTCGGGTGGGCAAAGTCTTAAATATTGAAAGTAAGTGGGCAAAGTCCCATAGGAACATAACCCTAACCCTAAACCTAAACTGACTCCTTGAGACCTAAGTATATACTCCTTTTAGTAACGGGCGGAATGCTCGTCGTCTTTTTTAGGGATGTAAATTGTAGACTTTTTTGGTATCACTAAGGACTTTCAGGAGGGAGCTCCAATATTTTGATCATTTCAGTCCGCCAGGTAACGCTTAGGATAAAGGATGCGAATGACGGAACGAAAGATTCATCGCTGTTAAAGACACTAAAACTACAGCACCAAAGTTCCTTTAGTCTGTCTCTCCTACAATGGCATCGTTTTATTTTAGTCATGGATCAACTAAATCTTGAGCCAAACTCATACTGAACAGCTTAGAGGTACAATTTCAATTTCCAGTGGAGCATCCCCAACATATTCAAGATTTTCAAAAGTTACAATCGTTGTTTATTTTCCTTAATACAACTTTCTGTAAAGACGTTTCTAAGAAAAAAAAATGCGCAATTTTATTGTAAGAATACCCATTTGACTTAAAGCAGCCAGATCCCACTGTCCTAGGAGGTGCAAATGGGTACAGCACTCACTAATCTTATCTGAAGAAAATAAAACGCTACAAGAACACGGAATTGCATGACATATGCAATGTGAAACTAATTTAAGAGCACAAATATTTAAGAACTTAATTAGTGAAGCTCTCAACTTGCCAGCATTACATGAAAATATCTCTGTGCTGTAAAAGCGCGGCAGTCAACGCTTCGTGCTGCTTGAAGCAAAGAACGGCTGTGATCACGGAATCGTTTGCTTCTATGATGTTTTTCACATCCACATTTTCATACTCCGTGCGTAACAGTAATTTAAAATGACAGATTCAGGTAACTGTTAACACCTGGCAGTATTTCGACTAACGGTTAGCTAGAAAAACCGCTTTTTCAAAATATAAATCGATTGGGCTTGTTATTGCATTGATTGAGGGTGGTTTGACATCAGTTAATTATTTCGATTAAGTTTTTGAAAATAAGTTTTGGAGATATGAAACGCCTACGATGGCAACATTATAATTCAACCGTTTTAGAGCGGTTTTCAATTGAGTGTCGAAAGTAATTCGCATTTGCTTTGGTTTTGCTTTGCTTCGCTCTGTGATTGGTTGATAAAACTAGTGCCACTTTCTTAACCAATGAGAAGCAAAACTAAAACCAACCGTGACTTGCTCGCACGCGTTTTCCCGCGCTTGACGTAGGCTGCAAGAAGTTACTCTGAACGCTGATTGGTTCTTTGGGATGACTTCCTCTGTTATGATTGGCCAGAGTAATTGCTTTGGTTTTGGTTTTACGACACTCAATCGAAAACCACTGTACATGGCGAATGCATGTACGCTCTCAAATCACTCTTAACTGTCATTACGACCGATGCGAAAATTAACAAATCGAATGTGGTTTAGCGTTGTCTGTACTCTTATCGACAACGATATTCGTCATCACAGTGGTCAAAATGTTGTGGACTCATAAGGACCACAAGACGCGGCCGAGTGAGTCCACAACACTTTGTGGTCACTGTGATGACGAGTATCGTTGTCGATAAGAGTACAGACAACGCTAAACCACATTCGATCTGTTTTTTACCACAATATCAGCGTCAAAGAAATGTCTATTTCAGAGCGCGAGAGATGAAAAAGGCATTGCGTGAAAAGTTGACGCGAGCAGCGTTGTCTAGACTCTTATCGACAACGGCAAATTAGCCAATCAGATTGCGAGATTACCAGCAATTGTGGTAAAAGAACCATAATTTCTTAGCTGTGTGTACCAAATTTCTTTGCGTCACGCATCAAAACTTGAAAATTTGAAAGAAATAATAAAACCTCTTTCAACGCGAACTAATGCTGTTAAGTTAAAAAAAAAAAAAGGTTTGGGGAGCTGGAGAGGCGCCGTACTGCTTTTAAGGTAAAGACGTTTGCAAGAGCTGTAAAACAGGGGAATATTTTAAAAAGTAAGAAAGTAATATAAGAAGTAATGTATTTCAAGAAAGGCAAGGATTCCACAGAACATCAAGAAAACTACATGGTCACTGGCAAAATAAGATTAAATTGAAAGAAAATACCGTATTTCAAACAAACTGAACTGTGATACCACCGAGCGGAGCGGCCAAGGCACAAATTAAAGCAACCGGAAAAAAAAAAAAACAGACTTCATGCTCTGTCCACCTTAGCTGTTGAAGTGTTCTAGTCTTCTGTGTCTGAGAATTTTGGAGGGCACGACTCAGGGCCTCTTCATATGAGCCCGGTTGACCGGGCTGACCCGGTTTCCGAGATCTCGCCACACCGCTAAATCGTTTGTAAAAATTTCGATGTGTTGATATAAGAGGGTTGGCTGGCTCGGTTGCCGAGATCTCGGTTTTTCCAACCGGGATCTTGGGAACCGGGCCGAACATTTTTGCCATATGAACACTTCAGCCCGGTTATACCGGGAGGAAAGTAATACAATGCATTTTCGTGATAGAACGGATATTTTATGACATTACCGAGATTTTACCTCTCTTTTCTTCGAAAATGAAACTCGGAATAGTTCAGTTTCATTTGATAGTTAACGTAAAGTCGAAGGAAATTTGAGGCTGCTCAAACAAAGAAAATCGAGAAATTCTCGCCAGGCTTGTTCGTTAGATTTCATGTCTGAATGGTCGCGTCACCAATTTTTCAAATGTTTCATCTCGGAAAGCGGGCTGAAAGTCGCCATATGAACAGAAACCTATTTCATCTCGGTAACCGGGCTCATATGAAGAGGCCCTCAATATGTCGGTACTCGATAATATTTCGGCCCGGCACGCAAATAGCATTAAAAATTATAATCTTATTGATAAATTTCAGATCTTATTTTTTTGCCTTCAGGTACTCAAAGCAACCATATCTTACGGTACCAAGAGTTTCAGGAAATGACTCCCAAAACAAATTAAACTAGATCCACACTGTTTAATCTCAATTATCAAAACCCATTGAACAATTACAAGCAAGATATATATTGTTCCTAAACCTATAATCAAACTGAAGCCGATAAACAATTGCAATTGTAAAACTTGTTCTTTTCAGAAGTAATACAATAAAAGTAACAGCTAAAAATACATGCAGTGGCGAAATTCACGGAACTTTAATATGAAATTTCAAAACCATGCTCGTTAAGACGAAAGAAATCAGTGCTACTGTGCGTGTAATTTCTAACCGACTCAAGACGTTACGCACGTTTAAAATGATTCACATTACTACGTTACTGCGCTTTTCAATAAATCTTGTTGTCTGGCTTTCCAAATCCAACCAAAGGTTACGTTTTTCTCTGCCGTCAGTCAGTTGAAGATGAAATACACTTTCTTTTTAGCCGGCAGGCTGTCCTAAATACTAAATTCTTAGGAACACATTTTATAGCAAAATAAAAAATCACCTACCAAATATCACCCAATTATCCCTTATAGAAGCTACCAAGGAATAAATGAATACCCCTGATTATATTGTTAATATTGAATTGAAAAGTTCATTCTATTTTGCTTAGATTCGCTTAACACTATATTATCTAAACCAGACTGATGTATCTTTAATTTTTTTCCTTCTTATTACATTATTATATTGTTCTTGTTAAGATACGTGCTTTTGCAATACTGTATGAAGCTATGGCCATGCAAATAAAGCTACTTGTTGTTGTCACTCAAGCAACGAAGACAACGAACGTTTGCTCGAATTCAGTCGTGTATTGGCGGATTTAGATTCACCTTGTCGGATTTTGTACCTTTAAGGTTCATTATTTGTCACCGTTTACATAAGTTAATGATTGACGGAAGTGAAAAACGCAAATACGATCCAGAGTGCTCATGTTATTGAAAGGTACAATAAGGTAACTCACAACGGTTTCCAACACTCTGGCACCCAACTGATCAATACTACCATTGGTTTTTCAGTTGAATACTTTAATTCAAGGTATCAAATAAATGTCTTATCATTGGTAAACAAATCAACCAAACCGTTCTCAACCTGGTCTTAAAGTTTAAATGCTCGGTTACTTGAGTTTGTTACAATTGATTTTACCGGTTACCAATTTAACATCCGAGTTTCGTGTTCTCTTTGTGACCCTAGGTTCACTGAAGGAAACGAACCTGAAGGTTACCTGAAAATGTTAACACTGACTTTTTTTTCCAGAGAGATGTTAAGTTCTCTTAATTTATAAACTTTAAGAGATAGATAAAGATAACTTTTGTTTTCTTTAGATCGATAGTGGCTCTGTTTTACACAAGCTTCTTTGGGCGATTGCTCGTATTACACCTTTCCGTTGTCTTTCATCGAAATCAGCCTTGCTTATCTTTCATCATAGCAAATCTCCGCGTATATCTCTGTACTTTTAAACGATGTCAAATGATGAAAGGGGACTTTTTCGGAGTAAGCCAAGGAAACACTTAAAATTATAGAACTCATATCTAGAATTATGGGAAAGACTTAGCTGGTCATTAAGTACTACTTCCTTTTAAGTAAACTACACAATCGCTGTTATTTTGATAATAATACTATGCGATTACAGTCTGTAACAAGTCAATTCTCTCTATCTCTCTCGAGCTTTGCCAGCACAGCATCAAGTTTTGCTTTCAATTCTTCAAGGTCAGATTTGCACCCACACACGTGGGTGTGCACGCTTTGATTACCACCATCCTCCCTGGCACACATCTATTAAAAAAAGGTTAGTCAAACAAAAATAATACAGTTAAAATATCGGTACGCGATCTCGTTAACGTTGAAACCACGCTGAAGGAAAAGCGAAAGCGATTTTTCCACAACATTCAGACCCGTCACGGCACCTTTTTCAAGTGATGACACCTGTCGCGTATCACGTGAATAAATTGTCCTTAGTCACGTTAATGTCCCGGTAAATGGCTGAAAAGTCAAACCAACTGTCTCTAGGAGGGGTTGGCGTGTCAAACCGAATTTCAAATGCCTCCCCCGTGATGCAAAATCAGTATTCAGAGAACGTTGACCACCAAAAAACTACAGACATGCCTCCCCAAATTTACCTATTAAACAAAGGAAGTCTAAGAGCTTTTCCGCATATTCTTATTCCGGTATATGGTTTATTGAAAGTATTCTTAGTTAAGACCCCACAGAGCCAAGGGTATTCAAATTATCGGCAAAGCTAGCTGGAGTTACTGAAAGGAAGATTTCCAACGATCTTGATCTCCCGTTCCCGAACGAGTTTGTCAGCTGGCGCAATAAGCACTGGCTGGCAGTCTAGCATCGTCTTTTCGAGGGATTCTCTCTTGACGACCTTACCACGCCTCTTATTTATTAAGTCGTCAAACTCGATGTAGTTTGGGATCTCAAACTCGATGTTGTTTCGAATTAGCATAAATTCAGCGACTGTTCATTTAATTCAGACCAGAATACGAAACCTTGGCGCTATTGGGTCCCTTTCAAAACTTTAGCTTCCCTTAACTTGTATGCTAGTCTTAAGCATGCGAAATCCCTTCTGCGTAATGCGATTTGCTACTTTTTTTAACCTTATTAATCCCTTATCTGCCTACAGGGGCAACGATCTGACATGATGAACGGAGCACTGAGTGTAAAGACGCTGCACAATAACATTTTTTTTTTAATTGTGCGTCACCCTTTGTTCTAAATCGAACGTTAAACACTGTTGGCTTAGAAAACGTAAACAAACAAACAAACAAACAAACATAGTCGTTGTTACCTTAGCCAACACACTATTCTGGTGTTTAAAAGCAATAAAAGGGTAGATTGGCTTGTCTGCATCAATGTACGTCTTCGTCTCTCGTCTTGATTCCTGATCTTTAAAAATTATCTCACTCCCATTGACGGAAAACACGACTGGAACTTTGACATTTCCGTCTATCTCTTTCTCACTCCCAAACAGAACTGTGCAGCGAATCACGTCACCTCGACGTGCCGCACCAGAGCCTACATGAGCAACACAATTTATGACAATCAACGCAGAATTAAGACGTTTTTCTCTCTTCAAAAACAGACAGCGTAGTAAATTGTTCGAGCTCACGACTTTTGTAGGTGAACAACGTGTTGACGGCACTATCGCAAGTAATCTTATAAGGTGAAAAAATCTACTAAGCATTACCCAGGCAAATCGAACATCTTTTACAGTAGCACCAACACCCTATAACAAGCGTAATTGTGAGGGAATTACAGGGATCCTAAAAGTTCACAGTACGTTTGTATGCGGTAATTCATCAGTTGCACCACTACATTTTCCACTAGCCAACAGACAAACAGACAGACCATTTTACAACAAGAGCTCACTCATGCCAGGCAGTAAGGCCAGTGGATTGGGTAAATTTTTCCTGCTGACCGAAATTTTTTCTCGGTGCGCAAGCGTGCGGTAGATGCAAATGCTGCAATCTGATTGGTTCCTGGAGAAGGCAGAATTTTCTTTTCTCCAACCAAGATCACGGTAACCGCGCGAAACCATCCAGTTAAGAGAAACACTTCGGTTGAATTTGCAAAACTATTTAATTTAAGGCAAAAAGATGCCACGACGGATGGGTTGCATTAAGTACTAACAGTCTTACCGTGAAAAGAGAAACAAAAGTTCTATGATTATCACTTTGTCGGCCATTGTGGCACATTTTGCGGACTACAATAGAGAATTTGGCAGGCTAAAATGTATTTTAAGCTTTATCGAACTTAGTTCCTTTCATGTCCGTTTACAATTTTTAAAAACTTTAATCGTAAGATTTTTTTTAATTTCTAGCCAGCTTTGCTTAATGGTGTATTTTAATTGAGGGAAAATAAAAAGCCATTCAACTTGTAAAAGCTCGCATGATTGTTAAGACTGTTTTGTTGTCATTTTTTCAGTTTCTATTTTCTCAATGCTCTCCAAAGTGATAATAACAGTGATACAGTTTGTGTTCTTGGGCACAACTATGTTTTGGGCCCTTCTCAGAGGTCATTTTAACCCTCGCCAAGCGGCTCAGGCTAAAATAAGTCTGAGTCGGGCCCAAAACATTTTTATGCCCAAGAACAAAAACTCTGTTGTTTTATTCAAATTCTGCTAGGGTCTTGCCATATATGTTAAGGGTCAGTACTCTTTTGAATTTTATTGTAGAGTTGCAAGGAGCACGGCAGCTCGGTCCGTTATCATTTTCAGTGCTACATGCTGCAATTAAGCTTATGTTTAGTACTTTTAATTCTACTGTTTTCTTTAATCTATCATTTTCCCAAATTTAATAGCGATTCTGTTAACATACATTCGAAAAAGTGAGTACTCACTGTTATTAAATCAAAGGAAGCAATGGAATTAAAAGCACCAAAGTTGAGTGCTTAACCTTACATTCAAACCGAGAACAAACTAAGCTGCCGTGCACACAATTTTACAATACAATCATCAAGTGAATACTCGTCTTTACCAAGAATAGCGAAGTTTTTAATTCTACTTCTTGTTCCTCTTTCCAATCAATATACAATTATGACATACAATGCATAACATACAACAACTCTAAAGTAGCCTACATGACACATCCGTCGTAGCATCTTTGCGCCTTAATGAAATAGTGAGAAAATTTTGCAATCGTTACTCACATAAATTTTCGGAATTTATGATTCAAAATATCCCCCTCCCATTCTCTGCAAAGCTTCGTGTCTCATTATCCCCCAGCAACTGCCCACCGCTAAAAATACGAGACGTCTCAGCATTTACTCAGACCCGTCAGCTGAGCCAACGGCTTAATTAAAAACATATGGGTAAAGACAGGAAAAACACAACCGCTTTCGCCTGGTTCAGTGCAGTGCAAGCATCATTCAGCGTCAAGGTTTTATTTTCGCTTCGGCCGCTTTGAGTTCTCCTCTGGCATTTGTTAGTATTTCAGGGTAGCCCCACTTAAGACAAGGAACATCGTTGAAGGGTTTGCCATTTATCTTCAGTTTTAAGGATAAGCATTGGTTTGAAACGCTTACTTTTCAACTCCATATAAATTGTTCGTTTGCCTTCGCTGGTTTAAATGAAATGGATTTATGACGGGTTGGGTTCAAAGAGTACGCTATTCTGACTTTTTCCTTCGTATACTGTTAGGTTTGGAATAAAGTTTATTTCACTTAATTCAAAGAGAAAAAATAAGTTGGTTTAGTCGATGGAAACAGGTGGCGAGCTAATCACAGTTCGTTCTCATTCTCCTCGTAGTTTCAGGAGGAGGCTATTCAAGCAAAAAAATATTGTAGCTTTGTTACAGTTAAGCATATCGAACCGTGGCAACCCGACAAAGTCTGTGACATCTTTTTAAGTTTCAAGTTTTTGATTTGTGTACAACTACTTCCTATTTGAACGGACCAATCAGATTACTTGGACAAGGAAGCTGTGGCGGGAAATGTAAACTTTGCGCTCGACGCTTCGCGAAATTCAAAGCAACTGAAAGCCATCAAATTCGTCAAACTTGTCAAAAAGACGTCAAAAAGTTAGTAGGGTGGATACGGTTCGAGGCGCTTGACTGTGAGCCCTTTGGAAACGGCGCTACCTGTAGTTTCTTTGTATCTATCGTCTTCAGCATAATCAGCGTCGAAGATGCTCCTGTCGTCAGTGTGGTATCCGACAGTTCCATCCCGCCATCCTGGCATCAGCGTTGTTTTGTAATCTTCAAACACCACTCCCAGCCCCAGCCACTTTGTCTCCCCAGTTTCTAGAATCATTACCTAAAAGCAATGGGATTTACCTTTTTTCACATGAAAAGTGTTTCTGGAGGTGGATCGTCATAAAATCAATTGAGGATTATATACTATGAGGGAAATGAGTGCCCAACTCAATTTTATTATATGCTTAACTGTGTGCGGTGGAAAGTAAATTTTATTATGTCGTATTGTTGATTTTGTGATGGGATATTTAACCATTATTCTACAAGGGCGCGCTGGATATGATATAATAGACTGATTTAGCACCAGGACGCGGCCTTCATTTAGGACGGCGCGCTTGGTCAAAGGACTTGGTACCAAGTTAAGTTCCCGCGTCCTGAGAATGTGGCGTCGCGTTGCGAACGTAGAATTGAGTATTTTGGCGTCTTGTCGAGAACGGCGTGCTTAACAATGGCAAATGCACTGAAAAAGTGAGTATTATAATTTATTTGTGTTTTAATAAGATGTTTCAGCCTTTTGAAATGTTATTTCGTTATCTTTTGCCAGAATTGTGATGAGCTGGACGGAAGAAAAAGACATACTGTTGTTGAGATAAATGGCCGCAAAAAAATTTCAATTTAAAATTGGAAGCAAAGAAAGAGGCAATATATGGCAAGCAATTGCCAGTAATCTCAATGGCAATAAAGATCTTTTTAAATTTGTCAGCTCCAGAGGTTGTAGAGACAGATTTACCTTGATTTCAAGAAGGTATAAGGCCAAAACTGCCCGCGAAGAATTGAAAAGCATAGGCGGAGGGAGTGAAGACGAACCAAGCGAATACGATTTACTTCTGGAAGAGTTAACTCATCTGAGTGAAGAATCTGACAAAAGAGCTGATACAGAAGCCGAAACGCTACAAAAAAAGGTTAGTGCAGAAAAGGAATTGGCTCTCGAAGTAAGGAAGAGAGCGATGGAAACAAAGGGTCAGACCTCAAAAAGATCAGAGTCTGATGAGTCCGAGGACGGGATAAAAGAAAGAAAAAAAAACAAGATCTTGAGGGGACACCCTGCAGTGGCTGGAAAAAAAGCTGACCGAGATTTGAGGTTTAAGGAGTTCCAGCTTGAAGAACAAAGAAAAGAAAGAGAGTTCCAGCAAAAAGAAAGGAAAGAACAAATGGAGCTTCTTGAGAAACAAATTCAAATTCAAGCAGAAAGCCAGCAGCAACATCAGCAACAGCAAATGATGCTAATGCAGCAGGTGATGAGCATGGTGCAACAGCAGCAGAAACAGCTACAGCTTCTCAGCTCAAAAAAGGATAAAGAGTAAACTACAATATGCATTTTTTTTTATCAAAGTTTGAAAATGTTTGAAATTGATGTTTACATTTTTATGGTTATTACTGTCATCACCAGGGTTTATCTGACAGAAAAAAAATACAGCGTTGTTCACTATTCAAGCACAATGACATCATTTATGGTTTGGGACTTAAACTGGAGTGAGATGCAACCAACCAACCAACCACCCAAGTGAGTCGTACAAGAAATGAAATGAAAGATTTTTTTTTTTTTTTTCATTTCATTTCTTGTACGACTCGCTTGGGTGGTTGGTTGGTTGCATCTCTGACATGCTTTACTGTAACTGTGCGATGCAGTTAAGAGTCATGTATGACTGATATGCTTCAATGTGACTGCGCAATTCAGTTAGGAGTCATATATGGTTAAAAATTGAACTATGTGACTGCGTGATGCAGTCGTAGTCTATACCCACATTTCACCCGTGCTCGCCACAAGAGTCTCCAGTAGCTCAGTTGTTAGAGCATCCGTACTAGATCTCGGAGGGTCGTGGGTTCAAATCCCATCTGGGGCTCGGATTTTTTCCGAGTTCCCATAAGATGCAAAAATATCTTTCATTTCACTTTGATTTGCCTCTTTTTAAAAACTATAAATCGTTGATTAAGCCCCCTCCCCTCTCAAATAACCTTCCTACTTTCCAGGGCTGTAACACTTGATCGAGACGCGCCAATTTAAGCACTTTGACAGAAACAAATTCTTGAACGATCTCAATCAGATGCCATGGAGCAATGTCGATCTGTATTCTGACCCAAATGACATGTGGCATGAATGGAAAAAAATGTTTCTTATCTGTGTCGACAAACACGCACCACTTAAATTGAAAAGGGTCCGTAAAAAGCGATGTCGATTGATTACTAGTGATGTACTGAGCAAAGCCAGAAGAAGAGATTTCCTCAAAAAGAAGGCAATCTCTTCCAATGACTCAGCTACATGGGATCAATATAAGCGTGCTAGAAACCAGGCAAATAACGCAATTAAGCTTGCAAAGAAACTTTATGTTTCTGACAACCTGAAAGCTAATAAAGGAAATTTGCGAAAAACATGGAATCTGATTAACGAACTAACCTCTCGCAATAGCAGCAAGACGTCCAATATCTTGGAAATCAAAGCTGACAACAAAGTAGTTAGTAATCCGATAGACATCGCGGAAACTATTAACGAACACTTTGCTAATATTGCACAAGTATTAGTAGCAGATAACCCTGCTGTAGAAGTAAATCCCGAATTTTATCTGAAAACTACTGACAAATCATTTTCTTTGCAAACTCCTAGTGTTGATACTGTATTAAGACTTTTGAAGAAAATTGATGATAAAAAAGCTGATGGTCTCGATAAGATTCCGAGCAAGCTGTTGAAGATGGCTGCTAGCATTATCGCACCTTCGCTTAACGCCATATTTTCAAATTCCATTCTCACTGGGATATACCCAAAGGAATGGAAATCGGCCAAAGTAACCCAATTTTTTAAAAAGGGTGTTAAATCGGATCCTAATAATTATAGGCCGATTTCTGTTATTCCTATAGTTTCTAAAGTTTTCGAACAAATTGTTTACAACCAACTCTACCATTATTTAAATGATAACAAATTACTATCAAGTTGCCAATCAGGGTTCCGCTCTTTACATAGTACTCTTACGGCTTTGCTTGAGGCAACAAATATTTGGTCAGTTAACATCGACAATGGGTTATTAAATGGCGTCGTTTTCATTGACCTTACTAAGGCATTCGACACCATTGATCACGAGATTATCTTGCGTAAAATGTCATTCATGGGTGTTGACCAGGCAGCTATCAGGTGGTTCCTATCGTATCTAAGTGGCCGAACCCAACAGTGTCATGTAAACGGCAAACTATCAACTGCTCGCGATCTCAGGTGCGGCGCTCCACAGGGCAGTATACTGGGTCCTTTACTTCTCCTAATTTATATTAATGACCTCCCCAACTGCCTGCTGGGAGCTGCGCCAAGGATGTTTGCTGATGACACAAATATTACACTATCGGCTAAAACGGTAACAGATCTCAAACAAGCCTTAACCCCTGAGCTAGGAAAATTAAGTTGCTAGCTCAAAGCCAACAAGCTTATATTTAGTTTAAACGTTGCCAAAACAGAGCTAATGATAATTGGGTCAAGGCAGATATTATCTGTTCAAAATGAAGACGCCGAAATAAGAATTGACGATCAAATCATCAAGAAGGTTGGACATACCAAATCCTTGGGTGTTACCATAGATGTTCAACTTACTTGGTGTAAACATGTTGAAGAACTAAGCAAGAAGGTATCCTCAGCTATAGGTGCCCTCAAACGAGTGCGATCCTTTATTCCGAAGGAAACTGCCGTTCAAATTTATAACGCTTTAATTTTGCCAAACTTTGATTATTGCAGCCCGGTTTGGGACTGTCTCAGTGGCTACTTGAGTGATTAGCTCCAAAAATTACAGAATCATGCAGCTAGAACAATTACGAAATTGCCTTTTAATACGAACTCAGACCACCTCCTATCCACACTTAACTGGGAAAGACTATCAATTAGACGACAGAAGCAGAAAGCCTTAACGATGTATAAAACAATGAATGGTCTTACCCCGGAATTTCTCCAATGTCTTTTCGCTCAGAGGTACTCTAATTACAACTTGAGAAACTCTGAGGGCAAACTGGCTATGCCGAAACCGAGAACCAATTATTTAAAACGAAGCTTCTCCTATAGCGGGGCCACGTTATTGAATAACTTGCCCAATAGCTTAAATAATGTCGGATCTGTTGATCAGTTTAAGCGAAACCTAAAGAAGGTATCCAGCGTATCGGATTCCCACACGGCAATCATGTAAAGCATCATGTAATACTCAACTGATGATTTTCCGTGTTTAAATAAAGTCTTACATACATACATACATACTTCATGTGGACTGAACCAGTAT
Organism: Galaxea fascicularis; assembly: GCA_948470475.1. NCBI lineage: Eukaryota > Metazoa > Cnidaria > Anthozoa > Scleractinia > Euphylliidae > Galaxea > Galaxea fascicularis. The sequence goes on from OX419336.1 coordinate 38,402,134, forward strand.
GATTTACTTACATACTGGAAGTTTGGATTTTTTGTTTTATTTTCAGCTATAGAACTTCAACATTATGTGTTTCGACATTGCATTCTAGTTCCTTAAGGAGAATTCCATCTTCTGATTATTTGAAAAAGCAGTATAGAGCCTGGTTTTCTAAATCAAATAAGCCCCCCTCTCAAATAAGCACCCTCAATTAGCCCCACTCCCCTCAAACATGCTTGAAATAAATAATCCCTCTGGTCTTAATAGATGATTATAGTAGTTTTAAATACTTTTTCTTGCCATTTATTCTCACCATCGTTTATGATGTTATGACTGAATAAAATTTTGGATGTTTGGATTGGGTACTATTTGTATATTTTCAAAGTTTAATAAATACATCAATACCATTTAAGTTGTTGTCTCTAAATGTTCTAAGTCGCCAATTGTCTCGACAGAAACTGAAGCACTTAAATGATTTCCCAAGTAAGAGGTAGGAAAACAACACTGATTGCAAATTCAAAACATCTTTAAAGTTAAAATCATTTAGCAGACCCTTTGTATTTCGTGTGTAACGACAAATAAAATAGAACTTAAGTGCAACAAATATTACTTTACTAAAGGAAAGAAAGAGACCAAAGTCAAGGAGTGATGGGTCATGTTCTGGTATAATTATATATTTTTTTGTTTAAGACATGTACATATTGCAAAGTAAACCGGGCCAATATAGTGAGCTTGGACTACCTACCAAGGCCAAGTTCACATGTTTTGTTATGTGCTGACCCATGTAAACAGGCCGAAGTGCTCCTAATTAAAAGTCCACACTGATGGTTTTCTTTTCCCTGTCCTTAAAACATAGAAAGCCCCAGCTGGAGAACAAACATTTTGATTCCACCATGAGTTTTTTTTGGTGAGCCCAAAAGAACGGTTATCATTAGGGAGCTCTACTGAACACGATACAAAATAACATGTTTTTATGCATTTGTATAATTCCACATTTCTTAAGAACTTTGTTGCATGCTGGTATGCAATGTTAACTCCATTTCAAACATGTAGCTGGTTTCTACACATGACGTCACAGCAGCCATGTTGGTGGTGAAGAACAAAATAATTTCTCTCCTCAGGGAACTAAACTCCATTTCATGTGAATTATTTGAGAAAAAATTCTACTGTTTTGACCCCCAACATGGCCGCTTTGTCACGTGGTTGAAAAACCAAGAAATCCAACGTGAACAAGAATGATTATATTGACAATTAGTAAAGTCTCAGTGTCTCCTGTACAGTCATGCTAACACAGATGTCTATATAAGAGATGACCTTTTAACAACATTCATCAAAAATATGAACAATTTTCAATCTTCTACAACACCTGTATATATCTCACCAGAAGTAGGTTACAAGATTTGGGGGGTCAACATCAAAATAATCTGAAACAGTAATTCCATATATACATATGTGTGGGCATTTTGAAGAATTCCACAAACTAGATATAATTTGCCAACGGGACTAAGACCAATCTGAAGTTGCTTTTGGAACTCAATGAACTTGTAGTAATTTGAAACACAGCCAAACATCCACTCCACAGCAACTCTCACTTCACTCATACGCTCATTGAATCTTGCCATCTGTGGAGTGATGTGAACATTTCTAAATGGAGCTTGTAAGTAGATGCCAAGGGGATAGGCTGGATCCCCTTACAAACACAAAGGCGTCCCATCATTTGCCCACGCAACAGCTTGTAGATCCCTTAGTAAGCCTGACTCGTTAAGTATCGTAGCATCATGCCTTTGCCCCTCATAGGGGCCATTTAGGTTGGCTGTAAGCCCATTAGGAAGGACAACACTGAAACTTTAATGCATGGACACGTTTGTGGCCGTTATAAACTTCACGTTGGTTTTTCTTGGGTCGAGCTATCTTGCACAAGGTACCGTCCACGAAGCCGAAGCAATTTTCAAGTGGAACTCCACGGGAATGGATACTTTGTGCATAGTATTCTAGAGCTCGTGGATTAAGAAAAGGTTGGTTCCAAGAACTTAAACGGTGTTGGTGTGTCCGGTAAACAAAGTCTAATAGGTGATTAAATATCAAGCCCAACTCCATTGGATTTCTCTCAAACCTCAGCGCCATATCACTGCATCTACTAGGAAAAGAAAGTCTTTTTAACAAAATGTAAAGACCTTCCGTACCAGAGCAGACCGTCCTCTGCGAGCAAACAAATCTATCGGGAAATCTCAATGTACGGAGCAGTACAGCAGGGCCAGACTTGTCGAATCTCAACTCGACTTTACATTCAGCTGCATCCCAACCATCCAAGTCAAACTTGTCATACTTCCAATACGGAAATATTTCTCTTGAATCGTTTTCTTCATAAAGAACTGTAAATTCCACATCATCAATGGTATCTTCGAAACAAGAAACCAGTGAAACGTCTCGAATACTTTGAAGGCCACAGGCTGCAGCCATGTTTACAAATGTGCGTCCGCGTCCGCCTTTGTATTTGGCGCTAAATCTAGCGTACTGGGTGACGTCGGGTCCAGTACTCTCGTCCTTGGTAACGGCCAGACAGCCACGTCCTCACGTCGTGACGTCCTGGTGCTAAATCAGTCTAATATATATATATTTAGGCAAGCCTAAAAGCGGAGCTCCACAATTATTTCCTCAATATTAGCATTTACAGATAAACTAATATGGCAATGCCACAGGACTTGAGCCATGACTCCAGTAAGGACTTCTCTATATTGTGATTACATATATATATATAGTGAGAATGAAAGCAGTTTACCCAACGATGAACTCCCAGTAAGAGGATCCAGAGGATACGTGTCTCTCCGTAAATCTGTAGATAGGTATAATAAAACGACGAAGAGACAAACTCTTGACAGTTCCAGCGTTTAATCGACGTTTCGGCCTTCGGCCTTCGGCCTTCCTCAGGATAGTTTAAAAGTTAAAAATTAAAAACGCTATATACAATGGTTGTGGGTGGCAGAGTTACGGGCTTTTATATAGTACACAGAAAATGGAAATTAAGGTTACGTAACAAAAGAAAAGGTCTTGATTACAAGCTGGGCAAAACAAAAAACAATTGATAGAAAGAAACAAACAGACTAATTGGATAGATCGTGTTATTACGTAACAAACTCCCCATTGAGGGCCTCTGAATGAATGTGCGGGTCAATGTCATAACAAGATCCTCCAAGGGGGCCCCTAAACAATGTAATAGATTCCCAATTGAAAGCCCCTGAATGAAAAACCAAACACAAACATAACAGAATCCCCCAATAGAGTTTTTGAACAAAGACAACAACGACTAAGTGAAGGCTAACAAAACAAAAGGGCAGGATTACAAACTGGAAACATTCAAAGCTAGATGGAAGCTAACGAGGTCCTACAGACAGCAAAAATAACGATGATTACAAATTTGAGCTGAAAAGAATTTACACTACAATAGAGACAAAGTCAACTGTTGTAGCAGATACGATTTTTGGATTTGAATTCACGCCTTTTGTTAAGACCGTGTGGATATAATGAAAAGAGTTGTGAGGTCCAATATGCTTCTCTGGTGAGGAGCAGTTGTTCAAGATGGGTTGCATTTTTGTGGTTTTCAATTTGTTCGATAATAATAAAACTAATTTGACAAATTTGATGCTCAAATGAATTATAATGGACCGCCAGCTCACATGTTCTTCTGTTCTTAAGCATTGATGATTTATGGTTACGAAAACGAACCTTGAATTCTGTTGAAGTGGAACCCACGTACTGCTTTTTCAATTGTTACAAGCAGCCAAATAAATGACATTTTTGGAAGTGCAGCTTAATTTCTGATTAATCCTATATATGCGGCCCGTAGCAAAACTCTTAAACTTAGTATCTTGAATCAAAAAATGTTTACAAAGGTCACATCTTTTGTTACATTTGCAACAACCTCGATCATCTTCCGAGGTTTCATTTCTGGCTTCAATGTTCCGAAATTTAGATGGAGCTAAGATTTCTTTTAGGTTTTTTGTTCTGCGGTAAGCTGGAAAAATCGACTTTGATGGAAAAATCTCTAAAAGCTCAGGAGACAATCTAAGTAAGTGGGAATGTTTTTTAATCACCTGCTGGATGTCTGGAAGAATTGGGTTGTAGTCAAGTATATATATATTTACTGTTTTGCTGCAGAACCAAAGCCACCATTCAATCAAGTGCAAACGTAGATTTTCGAAATATCATCGGGCTTTGTTTCATAGGAACTATATGACTGTGATGAGCAAAAACGATTAACAAACTTTTCTTCATCACAGTTTAATTACATCTGATTACATTTCGATACAAATAGTAAAAATCACTTCACTAGGTTAACAGTTCTAGTGTCCCACTATTAAACCAACTTGACAACCGACATCGGTGACATTTTAATCTATCAAAACAAAATATTTTACAGCAAAAGTGCGATAAAACCTCAAAGTGAGCTCTCTTCAATACCGCCCATAAAAGAACAAAAGTACTTTGCTCGCCTTGTTTTGAACATTTTATGGTGTTATTCTTGTGATCTATTACAGTAAAGACGGTAGAAAGTGCCGTAGATGTCCTTTATACTATAACATGGAAAAACGTTGAGCGAAATCGACTTTACTTTTCCTTGAGAAAAGTGACTGCGACAGACTGATCGAGCTTAGTATTTTAGCGATGAATCAACTCAGGTGATCGACTGCAATTATCTAGTGATGTTGAGAATAGTTTTATTCTTGACTTCGATCAATTACAAATATTGCAAACAACAAACCTTGACTACAAGTCGTGGGTGGTATTATTTTTGACATCACTGTTAATGACAACATCTGACTCAGTCAGGATTTCTGAAAAACATTTTTCAGCCGTAAACATTGAACAAAGGAGTTTTTTACTGCAATAGCCTTGAAAATCTGCGATTTTTTAACTAACAACGAGAATTGCTTTTGAGGGACAACATATCGCTGGCATTTCCAATGCTGCAGCTGTTAAAAATCGTGTTTACGTTTGGCAATGAGTTGTCGATTACTCTTTGCGAGTTTCCAATAATGTCAACAAAGTGAAGCCGAGTATACGTCCGTACTTCGCTTGGCTTTTCTTCAACCAATTCTTTGCCCAAAAAATGAGCGACAGCAGGGAAAGCGAAGAGTTTCAGGATCGAAAATGAAATATTGGATCAAAAATATGCATTTGGAAAAAAGACGAGCATTTTTTTTGTCAAAACAGCATGAAAACAACAAAAGGTAAGAAAACAAAGAACGATGCCGGCGAATGTTTCTTCGGCGTTCCTCGTAGAAATTGGAAAACTAAGACAAGTAACAAACATAACTCGTAGTCACACAGACAAGTCACCATTTGTCATATAAAAGACACAACAGGAGTACTAACCTGCCAGTCAACAAATTTATCACTCCGAACATAGAGTTAACTCAGAAGGCGTCATTTCACACAGAAGTATTCATTTGCTAAGCAGATACAAATCCTTAGAAGGCCTTGAAGTTTTTCACCGTCACTTTGTGTTACTTCCCGTGTCCACCAAGGAAGCTAATTCTTCAATTAAGGATTTTTAGCGGCAAAACCGTCCAGTTCATTATTACACAGCAAAAGTCAGCAATCAAAGACAGCGCCTGCATGATTAAAACCCTGCGAAACCACACGATCTTTTCTCTAGCAGATCCGTAAACTATAAAATAGCAAAGCCAGGCAATCCAATTTGCTGCTCTTAACATCCAAAGGCTGATTCTCATCGGTTTAAACAAAAAAAGAACTGAGAAGTAGTCAAGGTAGGCGGCGAATATTGCTTACAGGACGAAAAATAAAGCCTCGTTTTGGCCTGGCTCGAGCCTGCGATCCAATTGAAAACCAGTACCTGATCAGCGGTCAACTTCAAAAAAACATCTGACCTAGACAGCTCATAACTTGAGCCCGCAATACGGTCACGTGATACTGATCAGCGGATACGTTGTTTTGACAGGTGTCAATTGACCATGACATGGATGTCTAATGTCAAAGATGTCTGCTGTAAACTAGATGGTCAGCTGGAGTATGGCCGCCATGTTGGATTATTATTATTATTATTAAGACATTATTAATTATTGTGCGACGTCGTCGTCGTCGTCGGTCGCGCCCACGAGCAATACCGCTAGCCAACATTACCATGAGAAAAGCAGTTGACGGGTTTCTATAGGTATGGGGCTCCGCTTTGCGGCCCTTCGGGCCGCAGGAGCTCCGCTAATAAATGACCAACGAGGCGCGTAACGCCGAGTTGGTTATGATCATTTCATATCCAGAAAGCCCAAGTAGAATAATTGTTTTATTAAAAACT
>OX419336.1:38413419-38418419 GCA_948470475.1 Galaxea fascicularis
GGCCGCAACGGCGAAGTGAACGTACCCTGTTTTCAAAATGCTTGTTTCAGTCTTTTGTGAGGAAGAACAACTGCGGATTGCCGGATTTCATGCACGAACAAGTTATTTAACATTAGGCTTGTGAAATTTAATCAAAGCTCTCGTTTGAACCACAGAAAATTACAGCCAGTTCTGTGAGTTTGAAAATCTTTAAATTTCGCCGAATCAGGTTAACTTCGATTTGCAGTATATTCAGGCTTAAGGTTGAAATATGGCAAAACTTCGTGAAGTTGGAATTCTCAGTTGTGTTGACTCCTTGTCTCAGTTTAATGGAGTGTTCAAGTGTTTGAGCGAAGGGGAGCGGTATTTGCATTCGTTGAAAAGGAAGCAACCACGTGCTAGGTTGGGACAAAAAAAGGATTACATTGTTCGCGTTCTGCCTAGGTTGTTCTGATCAGGTTCTTGTAAAAGGGAAGACGTCACATCAGCAGAAATGATCCACCTTTCAAGGTCCTGCAGCAAATGCGGTAAGCCTTTAAGAGCAATGACAATCTTAATCTTTGTGCCAAGTTAAAATGAAAATAGTATCGCAATAATCTGTAAGTGCAGGCCTTGAAATTGGGCGGAGAAAAAGCGTAAATGATATAAGAACTTACAGGCAGAAGTGATTAACTTAATTCAACTGAATTACATACACTGCTTTTCTGCTCCGGCTGTTTTGACTGCAATAATTATTTATGCACTGTTACCCTTTTTGGAAATATTATATATGAATGGAAATTAGTTAGCATTGGAAATTTATTGTAGCAACCCCAAAGTGACTCTAGTGTACATGAAAATGCACTTGTATCAATTGGCCACACATATTATTCTGATATATCTGTTTACTTTATGACTAATGTGTGAAATTTATGGGTGAGCTCTTGTTATGGTTTTGTATAATTATGTGTAGACTTTGGCACAATGTAAGTCTGTAAGGTTTGTGGAGGTTTATCTTGAAAAGATACTTAAGATGTGGTGTTACGTTGACATGGACACTCGACTTTGCACACTTTTACCTGTTTTCTACCAACTTCTATTGTGCGGGATTAATGTGCTTGAAAACAGAAACGGTGTGTTTTTCTATCTTGACCAATTTTAAGTTTTTGCTCTGTGATGGGTACCCAGAATGATTTTGGGTATGAAAACAATCAATCAATCATAGATTAAATAAACATGGTCTATCGCTTTTGTTAACTCTCAGGCAATGATATGCAGCCAATTCACTTCTCCGCCTCTGTTGTCATTGTGTTGCATAGCTTGTGTATCGGCGCGTCCACTGTTTAACTGCAGCTTTATTTGTTATGTAATCATGAAGAACTTAAGAGAAAGATGAGGTCTCTCTCTGCAGTACTGCGGCCTTAAGCTATTTAAACGTCAAGAGTTTCTTGTTTCCAATGTTTAAGTACAGCTTTCAATACTCTAGATAACTTCATAAACGTTAATCGTACAACAACCGGTAGATAAATCACCAACAAACCACACGAATCAGCGAACCCAATACGACTAAAACATGGATGAAACAACCGAGCAAACTAACGGCTAGAGAGCCACACGACTAAAACAGAAAAGGACCGAACAACCAAGCGATTAGGCGGCCGAACAAATGAAAGACCGAAAAGGACAAAGCACCGACAGTGAATGACAGCCAAACAATCCTCCGCATCCCGTCCGCCATGTTTTTTTTTTCGCGAGGAGATCTACCGAAATTTGTTTCCTGTTGCGTCCGCACTAGTTTCTAAAAATAGATTTTTTTTAAATTAAGATATCCCAAAGGCTATACCGGGAGTGTCCCTCTCTGTCCCATTATGGCTCTTGGCTGACACCAATACCTTGAATTATGTAAATGAAAAGAGCAGTCTGAATCAATGAGGAACGGCTATTTGAACTTTAAAAGGCTCAGCCATTCCTCCAGCCTGACTTAGTTAGCAATTTCAGCTTTGGAATGGCTTTGACTCCGACGTCGCACTTTTCAGAAGGCCTAGGCTAATATATTACCTTAATGTATTTCTAAATTAATGTAAGGGTATACCAGTGATTAGCTTAGAGCTTTTTGTGTGAACAGAAGGCGAGTACAAAGACCCAATTTGGACCCCAACTGGACCATAACTGGACCCAATCTACGCCTCTCTTTTTTTTTTTTCTTGTAGAACATCACAGAAATCACATTGAACTTTAATTTATTAGGGTAAAATTCAATGCAAATGGCGCTGATCATGAAGGAGTTAACTTGCAAGCTATGGTGACACAGTTTTCAGCGCCGTTACTTTAAATTTGTGGTACATTCTTCCCCTCTACCTCAAACCTGTGCGATCAAGCAGCACCGAGACATTTAAAAGTGACCGTAAGACTTTCCTTGAACTCAATTTTAGTTACTTAAACCATTCATTTTGTAATTTAAACGCCTCAATGTATAATGCCTTCCAAGGAAGATTATATCATTCTTATTTGATTTCCGCTTGGACTACTATTAGAGTATTACAAGGAAAATATGTTAAGATACTGACATGAATAAAAATAAATTGAATGTCTTCGTGTCTGTATTGCTAAGGAAATTTCCGGCAGGGAAAAATAATTGCTTGATATTAATTATTATAAGTTTTTACGGCTGACCACTTTACCGCTGCTCGATCCTGAAAATGGAGGCAAGCAAGGTGAATGTTTAAATCTGCTTTAAATAAATTATCAGTATCGATGACCTCGAAAATTCCTAAACTGATCAAAAGAGCTGATTTAATAACATTCACCTTGCTAAGCGACTCCAGTTGTGGAAAAAAAATGAACCTGACATTTGTCTTCTCTACGTTTAAGAGAAAAGTCGATAACAATAAGAGAAAAGCCTGTTAAAACAAACACGCAAATAACGATGGTAACAAGTGACGAGGACTACACAATATAAATCTTAATAGTCATTGCTAGGGCTTTGGCTACTTGTGGTGCTACTCAACTTCTCTACTTTTATGTGACCGAACAAAATTAATTGCTTAAGAGACAACCAAATGATTCTAATCTGCCCTTGAGTAAGAAGGGGTGCTACAGAGTGTATTTTCTCCAAATCACGGAATTACCTCAAATTCTTGCCAATCAATATAGTCGCGCTTTCGGAAACAATAAAATGACATAAAAAAGAGAGAAATGATGTTGAAAGGTACTGGTATTGGGTGATAGCCACGGTACGTCTGTATTGTTATGGCTTTTTGGAATGCCCACTCTTTCTCCGCATTGTCCTGAGGATAAAACAAAGTTAAGTGTAAACGTATCACTATTATGTAATGTTTAAAAAACGAGAGACAGTGTTTTATTAGGTATGAAACACATGCACGAGGCGCGGTCGAGTATTTTAGACCTGATAAAACACGTGCTGCGCGTTTTTTAACAGCTTCAAAACGGCGTTTGTGGTGGATCTGTTCATTTAATGAATAATCCTTGGGCCTACTATTATTTTGCCGGATAAAATCGGCAGTAAAATTAAGCCGTGTCTTTATCGGAACGCCTTTTGCATTTCCTTCATGAATTATTAATGAGTTTTTGAAACACAGATGTCATATATATATATATATATATATATATATGTGTGTGTGTGTGTGTGTGTGTGTGTGTGTGTATATATATATATATATATGTATAGCTTGAATGAAAAATGCTGCGTCGCCAACGAAAAATGCCACTTGCGAGTAGGATCCAACGAAGGATACACGATGCCTTGACTTCGCAGAGTCATAAATAGGTTGAATGAAAAATGAAGTCAAAAGCAAACCACTCACAGGTCCATATTTAATGTAGGGAACAAACGTTTCGCCCTTCGGGCTTCTTCAGTGTTCACAGTGCAGTCTAAGAAATACTTGGCTGAAACTAAGTCGGTTACAAGATCTTAAATATGTGGAAAGGTGATAGATATGAAAAAAATAGAATTAGGTTCAGTCAATAAGTTTTACGCATTTAGCCATTATCAGATACCTTTTTCATTTTTAGAGTTTTAAGTCCTTAACTTAATGTTTTTATTTTTATTTTAATCATATATATATAAATGTGGAGGTGGGGTCTGCCTTGGCATAAAGTGCTCAATGCTGTGGTAGCAGAGCTAAGTATACGTAAGTTGAAGGATTAAAGATGACGCATCGATTCTCTGTTACTCTGAGTTTCGCGCCCAAGCGCTCGTCAGACAGAACTTTATTCGACTAAGAACATACCTTCTTATATACAAATTAGTAGTTAATTAATTCTGATCTGCGTGTGAAATAATCTACGTGTGAAATAAATATTCTATAGAGCTATTATCGTTGTTGGTTGCATCGTTGTTATCTTGTTCATTGCGGTCGAAGAAAAAAGCTTTACTCCAATTTACTCCAATTAACTGGAGTATTTTAGCGACCACCCCCGCCTACAGCAACAAAAGCAAGCGGTGCCACTTGTGCCTCACAGAAAAACTCTTCTTAATTAGAGCCAAGAAGCCGTCTTTATTAAACAAAAGAACAGAACTCATTTCTAGCTAAATGCCGCCACGAAAATAAGTTTTACTTAGCAAATTTCACAAGCCGCCAACAATAGCTCTATAGAATATTTATTTCACACGCAGATCAGAATTAATTAACTACTAATTTGTATATAAGAAGGTATGTTCTTAGTCGAATAAAGTTCTGTCTGACGAGCGCTTAGGCGCGAAACTCAGCCGAGTAACAGAGAATCGATGCGTCATCTTTAATCCTTCCACTTACATGGGGTTCTTTCATACACAGTATATATATATATATATATAACTGAATAAATGTTTGAAAGAAAATTCGCCCTGAGTGGGATTTGAACCCACGTCCCCCCGTTACTAGTCGGGTGTGATAACCACTACACCATCAGGACAACCATGCTGGCAACACGGCAATCGAAGCAGTGATTTACGTGGTAAGGAACGTGGGATCCCGGGGAATTTTTCTTTCGAGGTGACAAGGTAGGGGAAGCCTATAACTCCGTTTGGAAATCCAACTAAG
>OX419336.1:38420919-38435919 GCA_948470475.1 Galaxea fascicularis
GGTTGAGCGATTCGTACTCTCAACCTTTGTTTTCAAAAACAAAATTAAGCTCCTCTTTGTTAAGAGACTTTAAGTTCGGAATAACACTCTTCAAAGGTAAGATGCGAAAATTCTGCTAAATGTAACAAAGAAACCATTTAAATTCTCGTGAAAAAGTCGCTTATGTCGAAAAATGATATGTATGAGTAAATCAAAACAACTATTGGATTTTCGCAACACTTTATTTATGTAACAGAATGGTTTCAACGACAAACCGAATTTACCACTGAGTTTGAGGGGGTAAACGAGATGAATAAATGTTTGTCGAAGTTTACGTCTCAGTCAGGGGGAAAGACGGGACTTATAACTAGAGAAATATTCTGTTGTCCGTGCGAGCGGATCAGTGGGCGAAGTTGTTCCCTGACGCGTGACAAATGACAAATAAAATTTAACATTTTTCGGTCGATCCTTCGTTTAGGCATTTCTATAATCACCTGAGAAATTATACTAAAACAATCATTCGGCTCAGGCTCGTGAATATTCACCAATATTCACAAGCCTGAGGCGAATAATTGTTAAATATAAACAAAAGCCTCCATTTGGCGTGAAAATATGCTCGAATAATTGTCCGCGGACAAAATCTCTTCCGAGAAGCGAACAGGTTTCCGAGAGTGAAGCGTGAACCTCGAGCAAAACCGTAAGCTTCGAGGAACAGATAATGTCCAAGGACATATATCCAAGCATATTTTGAATATCACTGAGTGTATAAAAGCAACAACGAAATCGGTAAAGGTTACTCAGATTTACTAGAAAGCTAAACTAGCTAAGAGTCACATTTTCATTATACAGTCGGATGGTAATAAAGTAACACGACAACAACAACAAAACAAGACAAGCAAAAAGAAAAAAAATATACGAAAACATTACAACTGGAAGTAAATTTATCTCCGATTTTTGAATTAAGCATTGTGATATGAATTGAGAAGATTTTTATTTTAATCTGTTAGCTTTTAAGTTGTTGAAAGGAAGATGCTTATACTTTCATCCAAGGTATTCCAACAATTTTAGCACCTACGAAACGTACGAAACTTACTTTAAACATAGTGACACTAACAACAATGATGGATTTGCCAAACACTGTGGTAATAGGTAGACGGATGATCACTCACTTGCACTCGTTGGTAGGTGTTAGATAGTAACGCAATCAGCATGTTAATAAGGAGGATGAGGGCCATGATGAGGTAAGCTGCGAATAACATACGTGCTAGAGTTTCTGAAACTGAATTAGCTGATTTGAAGACATCCAATCCATCTGATAACTCTAGCAAGGACCAGCTCAGGTGTTTCGTTATTTCCCACCAACTGAAACGAAAAAAAAAAAAATGATCGAAGTGAATTTTCTTAGGCAATACCCAAATGAAACTATGTTTTCTTGTTTTCACCAAGAAAGGATAAAGGCTGAACAAAGTTTTTATGGTTCAGCAAAGTGAGAGCTGCTTCTGGAGAGGGGGACGTCATACAATTTCAAGATTCTGATGTTGATAACAGATAAAATGCGCGCGCTTCAGCCTAGCTTTTTTATTGAAGGATTTTATTTGTGTCATACCGTTCTGTTTTTCACATTTCACAAAAATGACGAGCTCTGATTGGCTAGAATAGTATTTTTGTAAGAAAGATATTGTTTTGTTTATAATTACCAGTAATAATATGTTCAGCTAAATAAATGCCATGAGAAATGTAGAGAGCTTTTTACCTCCGGAATTCGTGGAAATTATACATCAACGCATCGCATAAATAGGGAGACGAGGGGAGGGGGGAGGGGGGGGGAGGAGGAGGAGAGGGGATCACGAGAAGTATAACGCTTTTGTTGCGTTATAATCATACCCCACAACGAAATTAGAAACAGTGAACAGTAAATGAAAAAGAAATAAATTAACGTTTGAAGGTGATCTCACCACTTTATTCCCATTTCAGTGTCGCAAATGCTGAAAGAGAGAGAAAGACAGATAAAAAAGACAAACATACTTTACAAGATACAGCCGTCCACGGCACAGATTGATTCTTATTTTTTTAAATCACGTCTTTCATTATCCCGGCTCCTGTTGTGATTGCGCACTAAATTGCGTACGCCTTATAAATGAAAAAAAGTATTTCCTCTGGTAGTTTTTTTCTTGCATTAGAATTGTATTTCTGTCTGTGACGGGAAAACAAACAATAAGTATTCTTCTTTCCGCTTCTCTGAAACGGCAAGGTGGTTCACGTTTCTATGCCGATCTGTGCGTTGTTATGTTGTATCTTACATGGTACAATGATTCAATGGATACATTTTGGCAGACATCGAATTTTTTTTAAGGTCTCACTCAACAGCTATCATTAAAAATGCTTGGTAAAAATGCATTAAATAAAAAACATGACATGTTAAATGCAATAAGCGGTTTACGTTTCACTTACGATGTGTGATTATGGGTTTCCTCTCTAAAGATTGCAGCTTCGGTCACAAATATCTTGGTGAGTGTGCTCGAAAAAGCCAGCGTAATGGCAATAAAATGCACTACTACCACAAAAGCATCTCTGATGATATGGAACAAGGCAATCTGAATAACACCAATCTCTCTCATTGTCTCCAGCAACTGACCAAAAGCTCTGATTGTAAGAAACATTGCGTTGAAGCCATATAAATAGCCGGCTACCGCCAGAGGACGGTTCTTCGTCACTGATTCATACTCCACCCAGGTATATATTCTCAGTGGCAATATCACAAATAAAAAGGTTATGAGAATGATTATGTCGAAAATGTTCCAGGTATCTCTGAAAAAGAAAAGCATTTTAGTGTGAAATCAACAGGCAGGTGCACTGGCCTCCCATCAATGTGGCTCGGAATCCATTCCTCAACTCGGTGCCAAACGTGGGTTGACAGTTTGTTGTTGTTGCCCGGCGGTTCCTGGTACGAGAGCCTTTTCTTCGGCCACTCCGGTTTCCCTCTCTCTCTTCAAAAAAACATTATTTCGAAATTTAAACTAAATCTGTATTTACGCATAATGTCGTTAATTAACCCCTCTGTGTTGAATACAGTTGAAACTCTGAGATACTGAAAATCAAATCTTTTTGTTAAACAGTGTTTTTACGTTAGATTGCCGGATCAAACGGTCTAGCTAGGGTACTATCTTAAAGAAACTAGGGTACTATTGTTTTGCACCCTACTAAATAACGAAGGTTATGGGATCATGCAACGACATATGGCTTCAAAAGGTTGTGTAGATATGTATGATATTGTTATGAGGATCAGAATTGTTTTTAGTTTATCTGTCATGCAATTCCAGACTTTTCTAGAATTATCTTATAATCTGTTATATTCCAGAAATATATTTGATGTGACTCAGCAGTTTCCACGAATAGTAGACCTTATAATACACCATAAATAGTAACAGAGCGTTCTAGATACTTGAAGAAAATGTATAAAAGCACGGCTCGTAAGTAATAGAGGGGACTCTCTCCTTATTTGCCCCGCCGAGGGCTTATCCTCGTGGCCGGCTGTGATTGAACTTATGCTATGGATGCTATACTGTGAGGAAGCTACATAATCAACTGCTGTCGTGGAGCTATAACCTTTGACCTTGCTATATCCGGAGAGAAGAAAGAAACGATAGAAGAGAAGGGAAGATGATAAAGAGTTCAGACTCTGAACTCGTACTCGTACGGAGGACTTCATAGTGAACTCAGTTCACTATGAAGTCCTCCGTACGAGTTGGTGTACACGGAAAAGCCAGTGAGTGGAAAGAATCCAGTGAATCAAGAAAGTCAAGCATTGTTGTCTCTAGACGGTGGAACTTGGAGTTCAAAGTTAATCAAGATCAGTACCTGTATGGCCATGAAAGAGAGTAAGCCTGCTTTACGAACTGCTTAACTTAATCTTTAACCTAATTAATTGTAACAGTGTATAACTCAATAAACAATAGTTACAAGGATAACTGCTCGTTGTCACACTTTCGTTGCGTGCCTTATGTCGTACTCAGGAGCTCTTTTCACTTATGTCTTGTTCGCAGACATCTCTTGGTTATTCCAGTACGTAACAATATGGATATTTGATGTCTTCCTTTTTTAATTAAATGGTGTAATAACGACACCGCTTTTTTGCCGGCGTATCCATGAGGGTGATGAATGTCGTTTTGTCGGGATTTAAAAATCTGAAGGACTGAGAGGAAACATTTGAGGATCGCCGGGAATCGGTGATTTCAAACCTTCTTAGTATTTACTGTTCTGTGGACAAGAAGCTTTTTAATTTTACTTCGTGGTGCTTTTTCATTGTGTAATGTTTGTTACCCTGATTGTTGTGAACGGAAAAAACACTAAACCATTCCTATTCGTTACTGTGAAAGATTAAAGTTGCAGTGAAGTTTAACTTAAACAGGAGGGTGAGGCTCAAGCAAGACAAACATTTACTGGACCTTGAGCCGGTCGTGAGAAAGTAAGCCATAATTCTTTCCCATCATGCACCTTTTGGCATCTTTCATTAAATGTTATATTGATCTGAAAGTCAGGTAAATTTGTTGTCGTGTCATACCCGGGAACAATTTTGGACTCTGTTGTTATGTCTTTTAGTGGTTACTTGGAATCTGTTTTCTTTCCACGCATTTCGGTGATCAGGCATGGCAAATGATCTATGATTGTTGGTTTCTTTTGTCCAAAAAAAAAAAGGAAAGAGAAGCGACGTTGGTGTCTTGAAGCCTCTTCGACAATTAAGATTGAGCTTGCCAGTGGTGTTGAATTGAATCTTCAATCTTTTTCATTGAATCACCATGAAGTGGGAAATAGAAATAGTTTTTGCTTTCAAGTCATTTCATAATTTCGAAATCATGTGAAATGAAATGGACAAGTAACTAACAATATCACTTCTTAAAATCAAACATTTGTATTGATCTTAATTGATGAACAATGCCAGTACACTGATGCTAAATATATCACTGTATCGAATGGAGACTTGAGGATAATTGTGCATTGAAAGCCAAGCTGGCTCCCAGAAGATAAGCAAGAGTTTTATCCCAGAGTTACTTATAGTTGAAGAATAAAGTCAAAGGGAAGCGGCAAAGTTACTTACCTGAAATAGTTTATGAGTGCTTTTACTGTAGTGGACTTCTCCTTGGTACTTGGTAGTCTTTGACTATATCTGTGTACAACAGCAGCGATAAAGTATTGGCTTATTAAGATTTGATAGTTGACGATATTTACAAAGCAGGGTGGTTTACAGTGATCACTTGTTAAATTCTGAGTGGAAGCGGGCCGTAAATTGGCTCACTTTACCCAACCTCCCCCCCCCCCCCCCCCCTTTGGTGAGTTACTGTTCACTGTTGCACAAGAAAGGAATAAGCAAATTATAATGGACAACTAGGACATGAGCGGTAATATTGAGGGATATAAAAATGTACGGGCTAGAAGTAAAAGAAAATTAAGAGACTGGGAACTAGTAGTCGATCAATCTACTGAAGCCGCCAGTGCAAAGCAATGAAAATTTGCGCACTTATAGATCTCCCAAAGGTAAAGTCGTTTAAGGCAACTATGGTTCAATGATGCCAGTGAACATATGATCAGAAAGCTCAGAGTATTTTAAATCGTGTTTCAAATATTACTAACTACAAAGGTCACAGTACTTAAAATGACAGTTAAAATATTTTCTATGAAATCGTAGGGCGAGAACACGTAGGTTGAAACTTTGTGTTGAACTCCTGCTCAGACAGGGCCGGAGTTTTGAGGAAATTGTCTCTATCGGAGGTAAAAGTTTATTTTAAGTCTTTTATACCTGACAAAAATGACAAATTACAGTCAGACGTTACTTGATGTGATTTTGGGACGAGAGGGATTGTTTCCCTATCAGTTCCTTGTGGTTAATGGTAAAAGAAGTCTGGTGACAACATGCAGTAATCAATACCCGCCAACAGTTAATGCCATCGTCCACCTTGCGTTTCGGTGAGGGGGCAAGATAGCGACAGGGTTGGGCTGAGAAATTCGCTCTCACGAAAGTTGTTTGCCTGTTTACGTTGAAAGCTTCAGGGATTTCTTGTGCCGTTCTCTGAGTTTTTACAACGAGGAGAAGGTATCCCTAACAGCCACAAATTAAGAGCGAACACAACGCTGAGTCACAAGCTGTCATTTGAAGAAAGCCGATAGATAGGAATCGAATTCAGAAAACCAATCTTACCAGTCCTTGAAACCTGGTGGACTAAGTGGACCGCATAACAATGATCGCAATGACAATAACTTATTTGCAAGTACCTGAGATACTTGGTTAGTGCCTCTCTTGTCATTTTTTCACCTTTGGACCGTTTTCTCTCCTTTTCACTTTCGGTATGTGCAAAGTCAATGAGCTGTTTTACTTCCATTAAGAGCCGTCCAAGGAGGAAAACCAAAATGGCCCACTCTAGAGGACTGAAGGGAAGCTGTGAAGGTTCAATACAAACTGCCAAATGTAGTCCCAGGAGGGTAAGGTAACTCAGCATATCACGAACAAAGATGAAGTATGGAGTCGTGAAATAATCGACGTAATGATCGAATATATTCGCTGCAAAATGATTGGGGAAAATTGTCAATGTGACTCATGGCTACTCTATCATGTATCGTATCAAAACGTTAACTTGTTCTTCGGCTTTATGAATTAACTCATGTATGAAATAACCACAGTATATCACCAACTGGTTACGCTCTCTAACCACATATTTGCATGAGAAATCTGGCGATCATAATCATTTAATCAGGTTTCAAGTGGCACATATTGTACACAAACAAACAAAAACGTACTTTACGGCATGAACGAGTTCATCACTTTTCCCTCTATTAACATTCAGGAATCTTTCAGGAATCCTAGACACGAATGCGGAAGTTCATACATTGTTGCTCATGATGTTTTTTGGGCGCGCAAACGCGCGGGACACAAAATGAATGTTGTGTTTCCATGCTGCGCAAACGGGGAAACATTTGTGTCGGCAACAATGTGCCCTCGTTTGCCAGGGCCTTTAGCGATGAAACTGGTTAACTGTGCGATTGAGGTCAGACGAATGCCTTCCATGAGGAATCATTCACAGTAGTACAATCATCGTCTTTTTCTTTCTTACTTCATGCGAATTAAAATTCACCACAAATTGTGTCTGACATGATATCATATAAATAGCAGCCTGATCCATTAATAATGACAAAAACCACTAAAAAATACAGCAACAAGGACAACAATTAACAAAACAGAAATTAAGTGAAGTCCTACTTACCTTCAGAGGCAGTCACATCGCTACAAGCTTGTATGCAAACTGGTAAAGAAATAAGACAAGAGAAGATGTTAAAATTTCATTGTGGAATATACTTTTAGGCCATAACTTGAATTTTAAACTGTTTGTTGGCCACAAAGTATATTATGTGTGCAAAGCCGTCGCAAATTAAACGTCTTGCTTACAGTGTTCTTATTTTACTTCTTTTACGCTGTAGAGCCGAGTGCATGTGTGTATGTTCAGATTTAGCCTTATCAGCAATTCTAATCAATCGTGAGAAATCGGTTCTTACCGAAGAAAGCAGGTCTATTGATAGCAATCTCCATTTCTTCTTCGGCAGCTAATCCTGTAAAACCTAAACTACTCGACGTCGCACAGGTAATATAATTTGTATTGTAGGAGAATTCCATCTAAAAACTTAAGTGTTGGATCTCTGGGGATTGGGGGAACCCGGAGGACTAGGCCGCTTCTTTTTGTTGACGAAAGATAGACTCGAGGGTAGAACTTTTTATACCCTGGGAATTTTCGGTCAGCTTCCCCCTATTAATTATGGGATCCAGATCCGAACAACTTGAAATGTGGGAGCGGGGCGTCTCAAGGGATTATGTTCACGGACCTAGCTGTGAGGTAGGAGAGAGAGTGAGGATTATTGTTGGGGACAATTCGCATAGATATTTTTGACGCGTAGTTTGTAGAACACAACGCTTTACTGATGCAGGTCATCTCATGATTGTTTACAACTTTCAAGTACAGACAATTCCACCATTTGTGACATGTGTTATTTCGAATCGATTTACGTCTTCAACGCCTACGCCTACGGTAAAAACTGAACAACAAAAACCTAAATTAACAACTCACTGGGTAAGAGCAAATTGCAAACCTGATACTTACATATTCTGTGCGTTAAAACGGTAGGGAAAATGCAAAACTTCAACAAACGAGCGTAACATTCACAGTCCCCGACACGAAAGTGCTTGGACCAAAACATGTGCTACCGAAAAACACGTGACCTAATCAATATCGGTTCGCGATTCGTTCATTCGGCCGCTAGTCGGCCCAAACAATTATGTCATTCTTCATCTTGCCATCAGAATAACTGGATTGGCGTGACCTCTCTTGTGTTCAGTACGTGTAATATTCACCTTATGCTACACTTTACGATTTTCTTTGTTCTGTTACGTAATGTTTGTTACAGGCATGCGATTTTCCCCTTTCTCGTAGTGCACATATAAATAGCTTTCTGTATTCACCTTTTGGGTCTTCGTTCGGCTTTGATTACAGATTTATCGTTAAAAGTAAGAAACGAATAATAAGAAAGAGGCTCTAGGCAAGTTGTAATATATCGTTCGTTTGTTATCGAAATTCTTTGCCGGCATTTTGTTAGGCCACTGAGATCTGTTTCTGTGACAGAAACAGATCGTAAAAAAAAGGGCCACAACTTGAACTGCGTACTCTTTAGGATCGACACAAAAGTGGGCAAGACATTTATAGAACCTCACTAGATCTTAAGTTAAGCGGGGTGTTTTAAGGAGGTGTGGCAGGGTTAAGTAGCTTTGACAGTGAGGCCATTAACGAGTCTATTTTCAAAGGAAACAGAGGGGGTGGCACTTATCTGAGGGTGGCGTTTATTTAAAAATTGGACGCGTTCGCGACAAAGGAATTTTTTTTTTAATTTAACGGTATATTTCAGTTCTATCTGCACGAAAATTTTACCGTAACTAACAGAGGTGTCGTTCGATTGTCACCTTTCGTCTCTTCGAGCACTTTTAAATTGCAAATTTGGAAAGAGAACTTAAGCGGGGAGTGGTGAAATATAATCAGTTTGAACTGAAAAACATCGCTTTTGATGAAAACAATTTTTTTAATGCTGTGTTAGACTTGCTTTGTAGTGTTTTTTTCTGAATTCATCGAATAAGCGCCGCCTCGGGCCAGCCGGGGTTATTCGGCGGCGGCGCTTTTTAACTTTTTTGTCCCAAATGCGGCGCTTATCCGAGTAAATACGGTGTTTGTAAAATAGCCTGCAAACAGGCTCTCCGTATGGGTTATTCCGAGATTTGCTTTCTAATGGCGCGCGGTCAAAAGCTAGGGGATTGGGGCGGGTGAGAGAGAGAAAAGCCTGCAATGGTCCTTCTACGATTTGAGTATTTACGTTCAGATTCTGAACGTAAATTGCTGATTGGCCAGTTCGACTTGACACATGTCAAATAAGTGAGCAGAGGTATTTCAGACACCGCGAACGTAGCCTGCGTGACAGACGCCTTTTTCGGCTCTTGTTTCACACGCCGGATAATTATATGGATTCTCAGCTCAACGAAGCTATCTCGTCTTTGAATTTAAAAGCAAATTGATCTGAAGAAATAGCAATACCTGGCAATTAAGAGTCTCCTTAATGAAAAGGATGTACTAACCGTGTTGACTACAAGCATTGGAAAAAGCTTTGTGTTTCAAGTTTTCGCTGTGATGAAATCGCTGGACTCCTCGAGAGCACCACTGCAGATCAGATGGAAGAAGATGCGAATTCTCTGAGGATTGAAAGCAGGGGAACTCGAAAGCTCAGACGTGTTTGGAAACCTCCCTCAGTTGCCTGATTTTTTACTCGCCTTGGCCGAAGCGGTGTGCCCTCGACCCACGAATGCAGGCGTTCCATAGCGGCAAATACACTTCATTTTTCTTCACAACCAGTTTGTTCGAGAACGCTTCGAGCTCGTCAACGTCTCTACATTTCAAAATACATGTAGTGTCAAACTTTTAACTGGTGCAATAAGCGCGCATAGCTTTGTGTACAATGAAAGCATTTGCGGCTGCTTTCCCCCTCTTAAGCGCCCGATTCTTTATTAGGCAAATTGTAGCTTTATCTTCAGGTGTTCTAATCATCACATCCCCATTCGAGGACAAAACTAAGACTTTCGCGCTTGCGGTGTTGTCCGGAAGGTCGTCGATATTGAGATGTGCCAGGAGATTCGAATCGGATAATGTGCTCCACTCTGACAAGGTTGATCGTTTTCCTTGCCAAGGAAGATTCAAAAACTACATTTTAAAATCCCTCTCTGGTACAAGGTTTGAAAACGTTCACAAAAGACCCCTGAGAGCGTTATTTTGTCCTCAACGAACACTTGCAAATTCTGCAAAATTCGTCAACCGATTTGACGCTTTGTGGTTTCCTTCCAGTTTTGCGTCGATATGTTTCGTTGGAGTTCATAACATAACAACTTACGCGTAAACAAGCGGACGTGTCGCAGAAAAGTTTTTTGACAGCTGCCCTGACCCAAAGGTCATTTCTGTTTCGTTCTGATTGGTTCATTTCACTTTGATAATTTGACAGATCAGTCAAGCGGAAAAGGGGGCAGAACTCAAATCTTACAAAGACCATTGCAGGCTCTCCCCTCTCTTGCCCGCCCCAATCCCCGATCTTTGACCGCGTGCCATTTAAAGAGCAAGTCGACACGACCATCTCTCGGAATACCCAAATGGAGAGCCTGTTTGCAGGCTATTTGTAAAATGAAAAGAGAAACAAACAAAATTTGTCTCCAGCGCTACACCCGAAAAGAAATGGTAGAAAAGGGATGTTACTAAAACGAGGAACGGGGAGCGGGGAACGGGGAACGGGGAACGGAAGTCTGGGAACGAGTTGTCAGCGGAAACCTCCACAAAAATCCAAAATGGCGGTCCAAATAACGAGAGAGAGAAAGAAGAAGACAAAGAAAGGAATTCGTGCCTTGGTTGAAATCAGGTGGGGGCGAAATTGCAAATCAGACTCACATTTTACGTTTACGTTTTGAGCAGGTGGTATGTTTTTTCGATATTCAACCTGTTTCATTTACAATATGATAAGGTCTTAGGTCTTAGTTTTCGAGACACCTGGCACACTCACATTACTCCTGGATTACTCTGTTTACTTTAGACCGTCGCTTAATCCTGCCTGTTTATTCCCCTGAATGTTCTTTTTCCCACTCAGACAAACTCTTGGAGAGTAAAGGTTTTATCCAAGCCCATTATATGCCCTGTTTTGAGAATGCTTGGTAAATAACTCGCAGGCATTGTAATGAGAAATAAACGTGGAATTTATTAATGCATGTACATATAGTGTTCTCGCGTTCTGTGCTCATTGGGGGTAGTCCATGAAGTGTGGGTCAGTGTTTTGTCCACCACCTTCTTGAAGTCAGTGCTTAACCCTGCTTTCAATGCCAAACCCTGACCTTAAACGATTCATAACTCATCACTCAATGACTTTAATATAACGCTAACAACAACAACAAGCTTTCCCAGTTATAAAAAAAAAAATTGTAGTTTTAAATACTAATAGCTGTACAAAGTTTGACTCAAGCACAGAACGCGAGAACACTATATGTACATGCATTAATAAATTCCACGTTTATTTCTCATTACAATGCCTGCGAGTTATTTACCAAGCATTCTCAAAACAGGGCATATAATGGGCTTGGATAAAACCTTTACTCTCCAAGAGTTTGTCTGAGTGGGAAAAAGAACATTCAGGGGAATAAACAGGCAGGATTAAGCGACGGTCTAAAGTAAACAGAGTAATCCAGGAGTAATGTGAGTGTGCCAGGTGTCTCGAAAACTAAGACCTAAGACCTTATCATATTGTAAATGAAACAGGTTGAATATCGAAAAAACATACCACCTGCTCAAAACGTAAACGTAAAATGTGAGTCTGATTTGCAATTTCGCCCCCACCTGATTTCAACCAAGGCACGAATTCCTTTCTTTGTCTTCTTCTTTCTCTCTCTCGTTATTTGGACCGCCATTTTGGATTTTTGTGGAGGTTTCCGCTGACAACTCGTTCCCAGACTTCCGTTCCCCGTTCCCCGTTCCCCGCTCCCCGTTCCTCGTTTTAGTAACATCCGTAGAAAAGGTATCGTCGCATTCTAACAATTGCAAAACAGGGACGAGACGAAATTAAACGAGATATGAAATTATACCGCACACCTCGGTTTCTAGCCTTCAAGGCTATGTAATAAGAATTACACTTTCCATGACATTAATGAAGTTACCTGCAATGAACAACGCGAAGAATGTTAGAGGAAACAGCACAATATCAAATAGGCACCAGATGTTGAGAAACAACCACCATAGTTTTGACGACTTTAAGTAACGCTGTCCGCCATACCATTTCTCTGCCATTAGATCAATAATGATAGGATGGTCGAAAAACTGCAAGAAAGGAAATCTTTTTTATCTTCCCTAATACGATGACTAATGTGAGCTGTGAAGGGATTCTGGCCACTGAAAGTGACTACATAATGAACTGTTTTCACGCTCGAGATAACTGTAACAGTAAGTGTACAGCCATAATATTGCCGTTGTTAAGTTAAAAAACGAAGGGTGTTAAGGTAGTATGAAGTTGATAAAGAATGATTTAGCTGTGTTGCGGATAGGACTTCCCATTGTAATCTTAACTTGAGTGAGGCCTTGCCGTATTGACCTACCGACGGCGAGACAATACAGCAAGGCCGAGGTTTGGTATTTTCCCGTAAAAACCGAACTGGAGCTTAATAAGTTATTTATTATATGCCTTTAAAAAAAAAAAGAGCTAAAATTATATTCAAGCGGAGGTGATCATATCCGTAATCGGCATTAAGGGAGAATGCCATAGAATAAGCCCATCAGAGCGCGCGTTATATCGGCTACAAGCACTAGCCATACAATAATAATATATAAATTTAGCCAAGCCTAAAAGCGGCGCTCCCGTTAAGTACCTTTTTTTTTCTCTTTTTCAATATACCGCATTTTTCTATTGGTTCACTGGTGTAATAACCCACAAATGGGAATTTCCTTTTCGTTGATGATCAAATCACTTATTCTTATCAAAGTCATCGAATTACGCGAAAAGAATAAATAAACTCGAAACGCTACAAAACAGCTAAAAAACAAAGTTTATAATCAGCGGCATCATTCAAGCGAAGAACGTTTAGCTTTTAGAATTCGCAAAAAAAGAGGCCAAAAGAAAGAAAGAAATGCATTGCTTTTGGGTAGAAAATGTACTCAATGAATCAAGGTACCTTAGCGGCTCAATGAAGTGAATTTTGGACTGAATCCGACACCACGTAAAGCGATGCATAAGTTGGACTAAGTTGAGCTTGAGCCAGTCTATGAATGTTGGCAGATTACACAGTTTACGAAAATTTTATCTGGAGCAGTAATTCAGTAATGATTGTGAAGACTTGGCTGATGAGAATAATAAAAGGTTAGATACAAAACTCTGCTTTCGCAATTTATTCTGAATTTGTTTAACTTTTAAGCCCCTAAACGATCAAACATTTTCATCCAACATCATGTTGAATGAGCATGTTTGACCGTTTAGCCGCCTCTCTCAACGTTGCATTTGAATGGCTCCCCATGTTTGTTGTAGATCAAAAGTTTTCATCCAACATTTGCTTCACGCGCAAATGTTTGGTCGTAATAGGCCATTTTCGTATTCTCGGTATTGAACTGGATCTAGCATGAAGTGGAGGCTCTTGCGGGGGAATCTTTTCATATGTAAATGTCTTCCCCCGCAAGAGCCTCCCCTTCGTGCTAGATCCAGTTCAATACCGAGAATACGAAAATGGCCTATTAGCCACCTCTATAAACAAAGCGCGAACGCGAGCAAGAGTGCGAAAAGGCAACCAGCCAGAGAGCGAATCTGCGGACGTGCGCGTCATAATTTCAGCGGTAACACGCAGAAGGCGTAATATGGGCTCACTTTGCTTCATGTTTTGATCAAACATTGTTTGCTCGTGGCGACGGAGTCGTAGTCGGAGTCGTAATCAGAAGCGTAGAGAGTTATGATCTAGTGAAAATCAAACCGACGAAGTCGGAAGCAGAAAGCTATTCCGCTTATGACACCGTCGCTTATGATCTAGAGAAAACTAGATTGTCGGAGTCGCAAGCGCTATTTTGGTATCAAACTGTAATCGGAGAGCGTGAGAACAAGCATTGTGATTGGTTGGTTCTTCCGCTTCTGATTCCGACTCCGAAATGGGTCATAAGTGACGGAATCGTAAGTGGAGTCGGAAGAAAATGGAAACCATTCTGATTCTTCCGACTCCGATTACGTCGAGCTTTGATTTTCACTAGGTCTTAAGACTCCGATTACGACTCCGACTCCGACTCCGTCGCTGGTGAAAACCAGCCTTTAGTCACCCCATGTTGTGTGCAACAAAAACAATGTTGGATGAAAAATGTTTAATAGTTTAGCCGGGGCCTTACTTAAAAGCCCGCTTTTCTCAGCATCTAGCGAATTTGTCCAAATTAATTAACGAAAACATTCATTGTCAGTGATAAATTTCAAAAGACTAAGCTAAATGAAAAAAAGAAAGTTTACACCAGAAAATTTTTATTTTCTTTGTGAAAATGAAATTTGACATTTGACCTTGCTCGGCTGCGGTTACCGTCATTTTCAGCAATTTTAATTTACTGTTGACTCAATAAAAACAAACAGACTACAGAAAAATTGGTTCTTTTGAAAAACTTTCTCCTTATGTAGAGGTTGATCTCAACCATAAAGCCTGGTTTTCACTAGCGACGCAAGCATAAGCGCAAGCGTAAGCACAAGCGCAAGTGAAAACAGCAGAAACATGAGAGGAACAAACCCACTTACTTGTACAGTCTGGTTTTCACTATGAACGTAAGCACAAGTGCAAGTGAAAACAGCAGCAACATAAGCGTAAGCATAAGCAGAAACTTAAGAGGAACGAACCCACTTACTTGTACAGTCTGGTTTTCACTACGGACGTAAGCACAAGCGCAAGCACAAGAAAAGGAAAAATTT
>OX419336.1:38445919-38448419 GCA_948470475.1 Galaxea fascicularis
CATTAGAGGTTTTCAATGACATGGCTTAGCGACTACACCATTACCTTTTTTTGTTTCAGTTTGATGGCAGTCTCCAAGATAATGTCTGTGTGGGGATTTGAGGAAAAACGTTTCCGCAGCCTTCTATCGTACTTCAAAGGATCAAGAAAACGCAAGGTAAACTCCTCCACGCGATTTGCTAGATCAGTGAAATCCGCCTTGTCAGGCTCATTTTTGTCTGCCCGATCATGGAGCTTTTCAGTAACCTGACAAAATACAAGCAGGTTATAATTAGTGTAGAGGGGTTAGTATTTTGTTTAGGCAGTCATATCACAGAAACTAGGAAAAAAATCGGTTCGATGGACGACAAGGCTCATAGCATTGAGAACAAGAAAATTCAATTTTCGGAAAAATACCTGTCAAAATCTCGTTGCCATAGCAACGTCAAATGTAAAGAGCACGACCGGCCATACTTTATTGTTTATTGTTTATTGTTACCAGATAAATTTCTTAATAAGTTACGAAGTTTGGTGGCGTTTGCTTGTAGTTTAAAAAAGGTATTAAAGTTCAAAGTCGGAACGGGCAGACTCCGCTCGTCCGGTATTAGGGAGCTTAAGATTCTACGACGGCGACGGCGACGAAAACGTCATTTCAAAATACAACTTCTTGTTTGTGTAACTCTTTCGCGACTATTCCAATTTGTTTAACATGAAAAATGCTAGCGAGCTGTCCAGGGCCTAAATTACTATGAACGATGTTAACGCAGAGAAAGAGAAAGGAAAAACATTCTGGTACATTTCTCTGCCGTCCTCTGCAAAACGACAACGTGAAATGACCAAATTTCGGGTTTTCTAGAGAGCGTGAGCGTATGGTGACAAGCTTTTACTTCTCTTTCTTTGCTTTAACATCGTTCATAGTAATTGAGGCCCTGTACAGCTCGCCAGCTTTATTCATGTTAAATAAATTAGAATAATCGCGAAAGAGTTACAAAGACGAGAAGTTGTATTTTGAAATAACGTTTTCGTTGCCGTTGCCGTCGCCGTCGCCGTCGTAGAATCTTAAGCTCCCTAATGTTAGGATTGAACTTACCCTTATCGCCGATAGCAGCGGATTGTCCCCCAAATTCATCACTGCCTTTGCTGTTAATTTTGCCTCGACTTTGGGATATTTTGTCTTTCCTATCGCATCCAATAATAAATCTTCACGCTTGCTGGGATCTGTTCCTTCTCCCTCTTGAGGATCCAGAAGGTCTAGCCAAGGACCAAAAGCCGTAATTAGCAACACCAAACATCATTTTGCACTTGCAATACCGAACTCCCGAATAGCTAGATAAAGATGTAGTTTTCCAGTAGTCTTGCGCCGAGTGTACATGCTAACGTCGAAAGGCCACCAATTCAACAAGTATACCCGGCTACGGCAAAAGGCACATTGGGAATTCAGTTAAATGCTGTGGCTCTCTTATTTTTACTGTATTGCCTGATCAAGGTCATTCATTCACATACCAATGATGTCTGAATTATTGTCAGATTCTTCGTCTTTTGTTTCTGCTGCGTCTACTTGTTCTTCCCCCTTCACCTGCTCTTCTCCTATTGATTTTCCTCCGTCTACTTGTTCTAGCTCGATGGCTTCCTCCTCATTTTGCCATTGGCTAAGGTCAGTGAAAAACCAATAAAAGAAGTCAAGACGTCTTTTTTTGCCGTAATTAAGTCAAACAGTCATGCAGGGTTTTTGTTAGGTCTCATATACTCTGATATTCGCAAAAATAGAAAAATAAAATATTAACAAAACTGTCATTTCTGATACACGAATGTTCGAGTTCCTCGGCTTTCGACACCAGCTAGGCTATTATTTTGACTTCGTGAACTAAGTTTAATCGAATCCTGGAACTTACCGGTTCAAAGACCATTTATGCAATAATTTTGTATATTGTAATCCGAAAAATTAAATCGAATAAGCGCAGATACTAAATTTTTATAATAAACGGTGCTCATATCTACCACTGTATGACGTCTTGAACTAGCACTTCACGAAATTAGCGGCCATGTTAAGAATGCCGATGTAATCCGTACCGTTAAGCATCCAAAACTTTTTCGATACAATAGATTCGCCCACCATATCAACATGGAAAGTGCTTACAAAACAGGGAACGAAAACGAAATAACCTTAAGAAATTTATAAACGCATAAGCCCCCTTTTTATTCCTCTCCTCCCCCCACCCCCGTCTAATTTCATGACCTTGAAACCCCTTTCTCCAAAACGGCAGAAGAGAAGAAATGTGGATTCACTATCACTCATCGTGCTGTTAAAACTCACAGGATTACGATAATAACCTTTAGATAAAGTACAAACTTAAGGGTAAAATTCTCCTACAGTTACACAGACATCTTCGCCCAGAGATTGACTTTGAAGTAGCTCATATGTTTTTTGTTTTTGTTTGTTTTTGTTTTTTTTTTTACCTATTCCTTCAGTTTACGCCACAGCTAACGACACCACCAAGTCCATCAATTGTTTGCTATCATAA
>OX419336.1:38453419-38465919 GCA_948470475.1 Galaxea fascicularis
AAACCATCTTTGTTAAAAGTTGTCTATGAGAACAATATTTTCCGCAACTGGAACCTACAACTACCCTCTTGCAAAATGGCTGGAAGAGAAATTAAAGCCTCTGTAAACTAATGCACACACCATCAGTGATATCTTCCAATTCTCCCAAGATATCAGAAACACCTCTATTGATGCTGATCACATACTGGTTTCCTATGAGTTCCTCCTTCTAAACGAGCTCCTCTACTTCTATAAGCGTTACGTCGATGACACCTTAACCATTATGCCTGACCTCAACGAAACTACCATTTTCCTCGACAAATTGAACTCTTGCCACAGAAACTTGAAATTCACCATGGCGATAGCCGAGCAGAATACTATCCCCTCTGTTGGCGTTAACATCACTAAAATTGACAACAGGCTCACAACATCCGTTCACAGGAAGTCAAAGAATACTGGCTTACTCCTGCACTACCACAGCCACGTGTACAAGCGTTATAAGGATTGCTTACTCACCACTTTGATCCATCGTGCATATCAGCTGTCATTTACTCCTACTGCGTTTTCTACTGAATGCAACATGCTCCGCTCCACTTTCCTCAACCTCGACTACCCAATTAATTTGATCAATTCAGCGATTAACAAGTTTTTGCGTAATATCGACAACATCGATGCAGCCAAGAATGCAAGAGATGACAGCTCCACCATCATGGTCCCACTACCATTTATAGATCAACAATCAGCTAACTCTGTTAAGAAGCAAATGCAGTTTTTGAGCGCCAACATCGGGGTCCAAATTAAACCCGTTTTTCAGTTTAAGAAGGTTGGCCAAATTCTCGCTCTAAAAGAGAGGAAGCCCCCGATTGTCAACAATCAATGGGTGGTTTACAAATTTAAATGTGATCTGCGCGATGCAGATTATGTCGCACTGGACGAAAAAAATGGATTTTCGTAGGTGGCAAATATGGTGCAAAACTATAGTAAATGCCGCATTTGCTATGATTTGCTCAACTTTGTATCGGGTACACCGCCCGACTTTTACACCAGCGCATTAACAAACACAAACACTCTGCAATCAGGAGGCACCTTGAGCAACACGGTTTATTGGAGACTGAGAAAAGGTTTTAAACTTTTTAATTTTATCGCAATTCTTTGTAGTCAAAACATAACAATACAAAAAAAAATCTATAAATCTAAAAATAGAATTCGAGAGGTTGGATCCGAAGATATAAAGTCGCTCAACAGCGAGGAATTCGCCAGCCGCGGGCTGCGAAAGCCTACCAACTGTAGCTTGCAAAGAGGAGTGTGGCAAGGGTGTCCTCTTTCTGGTCTATTGAATGACTTGTTATCTGAATAGAGCTTCTGGCAATAAGTCTTCCTGAAGTTGCAACAAAAGCATCGATATCGAAACCCGTGAAACTATATAAAGAGCTTACACATCGCCAAACAGTGTTCATGCTATTGATTCACCAATAAGGAGACCCACCCATGCACCAGCTCGCTAACTCGCTTACTAGCTTAATTAATCAAGTACTGGCTTACCCGGCAGAATGGCGTCAAGACATCAAAATGACGGCCATTTTTTTTTTCATTTACATACTTCGAGGAAGAAATGACGTATTTCTTTTGAAGTACTTTTACATATCTCATACTCACCCGGTATTTTGTTCACAACTTGAGTCGCCAGAAGATTCTTGTAGAAAAAGTAACAAAGTGAATATTACATTCGGGAAGTTAATGTTTTTTTTTTTTTTGACGTATGTCAGAAAGTATATATAAGGTTACGTGATTTCAATATACTGAATGAAAACAGTTAACGGGAAAACAGCGATTACAGGCTGGGCACAAAAAGACGATTCCTGAACAAGCCTTGCTTTGGGCCGCTTGCCCTAAAATTCTCATTTTCAGAAGTACCTACAGATGACGATCATCAAGCCAACGTCAGAGTATTCAAAACAGTAAAATCTATCCATACATCAACAGCGTAGTCAGTCAGTCAGTCAGTCGGTCAGACATTAAAACTAGTCGGTTAATCAGTCAGTCAATCAGCTGGCCAGCCAGCTAACCAGTCAGTCAGTCAGTCGCGTTGTCAGCTTGTTGGTCGGTCGGTTGTTTAGGAAGTCAGTCACATACGTTTCCCAAAATTTTTGCTGCCACATTTGAACATGTTCTAGGTTGATTTTATCGATCAAATTTTGGCTGTGGTATGTATTCCGCATGGAGATTCATAAGATGCTTTAGTAGGCTTTCGTCATTCCTTAAGTGGCGTTTTTATTTCATTTTAGTTTTGAGCACTGTTCCCGTTTTTCCTTTGGGAACGTTCCCATCATGAACAATTGTTCCTATTTGGAGTGGTCCTTTCAGCATCAAAAGGAACAAACTGTTGTGCAAAATGGGAACAAATTGTTCACTTAGAGCTAAAAAAGGACCTTTTGTTCCGAATGTTTTACATTGAAAAGAACGTTTTGTTCCTTGAATGAGTGGCTTAGGAACAAGTGTTCCCAACAGTATTGTTCCCCTTTTATCCATTTTGGTCCTTTTTGTGCAGTTGAGGAACAATTGTTCCTATTAATGCGTTCCCTTTTGGAATAGCTGTTCCTTTATGCTGGCGTGAGGAACTTTAGTTCCCAAATACTTGCGTTCTTTTTTCTTGGAAAGGAACGTTTGTTCCTTTCTTTCGCCGTTCCTGCTTTGAAAATTGGTTCCTTTTCATTCATTTGAGGAACAATTGTTCCGATTAATGGTTCCGTTTTGAGTGAAATGTTCCTATTTATTGGCACGTGGAACAGTTTGTTCCTAAACACCAGTTCCTATTTGTGCAAAATGGTTCTTATTTAGAAAACGGCAGTTCCTTTGTGCATGTTGTTCAACAGAAACGTTCTTCTATTCTTGCCAGCTATGTTTATCGCTTTTAAAATGGCAAAACCTTTGGTGTATGGTTTTAAGTTGGAAAGAACTCGAAACACAGTCAAAACATATTTTAAAAGACATTTCGAGGCGCTTATTGACTTCACCGGACAAGGTTGAACATAATCGCACCAACGTCATATGTCACCTAAGATTTGCAAGTTTAATTACGAATAGCACACACTGCCATGCCTGAGCAAGCGGGGGCAAGTTGGGACAAGTTGGGACAAGTTGCACAATGCATCCATTCTTTTTTTTTCCGTCGCCTTTGTAGTTTGTTCACTATTTATGTAAGTGGAGCAAACTGTGTCAATAACACAGATGTCAGAGATGAACAAGAAAGGCAAGGTTGGCTGGTCGAAAATTGATGGCTCATCACCGAAACCCAAACGGCTTCACTTGAAAAAGGACGAAACAGATAGCTTGTATCATTGTCCAATACAGGTCTGTGATCACGATGGATTTAAAAGTCAACGCGGTTGCAGGAAACACATGAACACCAAGCACAGTTGGTTCTTTTTCTTTGACGAAAAGCCCGATCAGCGAGGGCTCGATACAAGTACCAGAGAACTTGCCGATGTTGATAAATCGAGTGAAATCGCAAAACCAGTTTGCAGAGTATTGCCTTCGTTTTCAGTTTCCAGCCAAATTGGAGAATCATTCACGAAATGGTTGACTGGAAGTGGTGGGGGTTACAAGAAAGATCGCACAGCTCAGCAGAGAGTCAAGAGGTGCTTCAAATTTCTCAAATTTTGCTGCGAAGAGGAGGAGGAATTGAGTTTTGAAGTGCTAGACTTTAGCCTGTGTTCTCACAATCTGTTATTCAAGTTTATCGATCACTTGCAAGACGAATGCAAGCTAGGACACGGTGGACGATTGGGCTACATTGATGCCATCTCTGAAATGATCGACTTCAGAAAAATAAATGGCGCCTCAGACACAGTCCTTCGAAACTTGTCATCGACAGAATTGTGCCTAAAAAGAGCTCGCAAGACGGTGGCAAAGATGATGAGATTGCAATGGACACAAGATCTAGACATTGAAACTCTGGATGCTAGGGGACACTGGGCAACCATGGAAGAACTGTTAGAAGTGGTAACGTTTCATTTGCCTCGTTACGAAAACACCGTGAAGACGTGCAAGGCAGGTCAGGGTCAAGTCAACCCCTCGGACTTAACATTCGCCACGAAATTTGTGGCGGTGTATTTGTTCATCAAGGTGAAGGGGTCTCGCCCTATGACTTATCAGTACTTGACAGTCGACATGGTTAGAACAGCCAAGGAGAACGGGGGATTCATTGACCAGAAAAAGTTCAAGACTGCTGGCAAGTACGGATTTGACTCGTTGATTCTGACCGACGCAAGCATGCAGCTGCTCGATAGCTACATCAATTTCGTAAGGTCATTGCTCAAACCCCAGGGCGAGTTCGTTCTGGTCACGAGAAATGGAGGCCAACACAGCAAATTGGGCGACGTCATGAGTAAACTAAGGTACTAAGGGCTCTGAAGTGGATAAGGAGGTGAACACGAGGTTTGGCGATTCAACTTCAAGTTCTGCGACACTGGCTGAAAGCACAGAATCGAAAAGCGTAGTGTACCCTGAGAGGGATGCCCCACCGACGAACCAATTGCGAATCCAAAGAAGTAAGCGCAGGGTGTTGAAATTTACAGCATACGAGGACTAGTTTCTAAAGGAAGGGATTGCTAAGCACGGATTTGGACAATGGACAGCGATTTTGGGAGATTCCGAGTACACATTTCAAGACTTCAGAACAGCAGACTCTCTAAAGAAAAGGGCGGGACTCAAATTTTCTTAGCCAAAATCAACTATAACTATGCCTTAAACGAGATCATTTTTGACTGGAAAAATACTTCATTGCTTTTTCGTTAACCCCTTTGCGTTTTAGTCAAAATTTCAACTTTGCTGAAATCTTGCACACAGCTCAACTAAGAATAGAAATAATGTTTTCGGAGACTCCCCTTTGAAATGGGCCAAGTTTCAGCCAAATTCAAAATTTGACCCAAAACCACGGGTGAACCCCTTTGGGTTTTGGTCAAAATTTCAACTTTGCTGAAATCTTGCATACTCTCTTAAGAAAAGAGCAGGACTCAAATTTTCATCGGGGCCATGCTCCTGAACTGAACACTTTTTTCTAAACGCCGAGATATGTTTCTTTTTTTGGAATATATATCTGCTACTCAGAAAACTTATCGTGCTTTTGCATTCAACTAAAGATTGTAATACGAAACAAGCCGTTTCATAGGTTAATGACTCTCGCAATTTTATTCACGGTACCCAAACAAAATGAGGATTCAGTTTCTCGGTGTTGAAATTTACGGCGGATGAGGACGAGATTCTAAAGAAAGGCATTGATAAGCACGTTCTTGGGAAATGGATTGTAGTTTTGAGACATCTAGATTTCAGTTTTCAGAGAGGCAGGTTGGCCCCTAAATGGACTATACCGATACCGGACTAAGGGAAATAGTGTGAGAAGGTACAAGTCCACACATGTGTAATTAAGCACAAAGTTCATTTAATTTTTGACCATATTGCATCGACAACATGGACAACTTTGTTTGCTTTCGACTTAAAAAAAAACAACAACAACAACGTGCTTTGTTTTTCGTCTTGTTTACACATCTAGTTTTGACTTGCGCTCGAGAAATAATTCGTAATAGTGTTCCTGGGCGCCTTGCTTGTGCGCTGGCTGCCGGAGGTTCTCTTCCGTTTCGTAGTGCAGCTTTCCCGGAGCAGTTCGTCAGAGATTTCCCAGTCGCCTTTCTGACGCATCGGTGGAGCACGAGTACTCGGGATGGGTGTGATGAACATTGCTTCTTCGTCACTGTTCTTTTCAGCTTCAGGGGTAGCTGGCGAAGCTTCCTCTAGGGTACCTTGCGACGATTCTCCGAGATCATGGATAGTTGGCAATGTCTCGACCAGATTGGTTACCAGACGTCTGTCTTCTTTCTTTAGCAGACCTTCAGCACAACACCAGCGTCTCCTTGCTTCTAACGCAAACTCGCACTTTATGGTGCCCAAGTTTTCATGATGGTTCTTGAGTTTGTCTTGCAGCACCTCTCTGTATGCGTCCATCGACGCCCTAGTTTCTCGATCCAACACTGCTGAAAGGGTTAGGTTGCACTGGTATAGTTCCTCTCGGTCGCTTGTAGCCACGGTGACTCAAACGCCTTTTTCGCTCGCTCTCTCTTGGCCAACAGTTCTTCTCGCCGAGCTTGCGCGTTGGCTACCTCCAAGTCGCGCCGTATTGGCGTAGGCAGGGGATCTGAACTATCTCTGGAAAGCAATTTCACATGCTCCTCTGTGACGCCTCTGGACAAAAGGTTCTGCCGTCTGTCTTGATACATTCGTTCTTCAAACTCCTTCGCTGCCTGGACCTCCTTAAGCCGCGCCTGCAACATTTGAGATAATTGGCGGTAACGAAGAGACATTGGCGAACACTGCTCGAGCGCTCTCTCTAACACAGCAACCATTTCATTCTGGTCTAAAGCGAGACGTTCTTCTTGGGTGATCTCTCGTGGGACTTCTACGTCTTCTCTCGTGGAGTTTTCGCCAGCGTTTTCTTCAGTGGTGCTTGCCAACGTATCAGCCAACGACAAACTTCTGAGGGCGTCTTTCTCAAGCTCTGGCAGTGAACCATCGAAATTAGCCGCTTGGTCTTCGTCACTGACCCCTGTGTCGTCTGATTCATCGTCATTATTTACCTGGCGCGCCTTTTCTGCCGCCCACACCACGCAGTGCATTGGATTTTTTCTCAACCATCCTGCAGCCTTTTTCTTTGGTTCTGGCAGGCTCTTAAATGTGTAATGTCGAAGTCGTCTGTCCATGGCTGGTTGGTCTTCGGGCTTGAACTGCAATTTCTGTTAGGCAGTTAGTAACATGGGGCACCGGTTGATGAATGATTTGGCTGTCTGGTACTTTACATCGGCTGCTGTGTAGCCCCCCTGAGTCAATATCTTCCAGTCATCTATTTCCATAGTCGAGATGGATGCTTCGTCAATAAAAATGACTTCGGTGGTTTTATTGATCATTGCTTTGTTAAAAGCTCTCTGTTTCGTAACGGTTGCAATGTTGGAGTGGTGGATGAGTCCAAGGACTAGTTGAAAGAGACTAGTCTTCCCGCTATTGGCGTCCCCGATTAAACACGGAACTTTGTCTTTGTGACGTTTCTGATTAAAGTGTAGTAACTTTAGAAAGTCGTCGCAGAACTCACTGATGTCGCTGTCCGTTAGGCTGTTTTCTAGGATTTCCCTGAAGTACTTAGGATCTGCATTTCGTTGAGGATCGTACTTTGAGAAAGCACGTGGCGTGACCAGGCCAATCAGTTTTCTTCTGGAATGGGACTTTCCAAAAAGCGCCTTTCTTTAATGGACCAGCAGTGGCCAGCATTCACTTCAATGAGGTTGTAGTCGACCCTAATTGGACGTATGACTTCGCAATCTGGATCGGCAAGAATGTCGATTACTCTTCTCATGTTCTTTAACAACCACCCCTTGAAAGATTCGTTCGACGCAAGGCAATTTACAAATGCACTGACCTCGCATTTGTAGCCGTATGTGTACTTCGCTTCGGATTTCGTCTTGTAAATCTTGCCTCGGAACAGTGCATACTCCAATTTCTTCATGGCGATACTAATGTCGTTTATTAGGACAGTCAAATGATCTGATAGCCGTGCGTCGTCATCTACTTTTGTAGTTCCCTGGCTTTCATTGTGAAATCCCAAAAGATCCATCGTTAGCTTTGCATCTAGAAGTTTGGCGATAGCTTCTTGTAGCGTGGAACTATAAGACGGATTTATGAGACAACACCTAACAACGTTCTCTGTACCGCAATCGCCGTCGAATTCCAAATCACCAAACAAAGACTCCATTTCTCGCTGGAACCATTTCTCATAGGAATCATTTACTAGCTCTTGAATCAT
Organism: Galaxea fascicularis; assembly: GCA_948470475.1. Classification (NCBI taxonomy): domain Eukaryota; kingdom Metazoa; phylum Cnidaria; class Anthozoa; order Scleractinia; family Euphylliidae; genus Galaxea; species Galaxea fascicularis. Next base: position 38,461,245 of record OX419336.1, read on the forward strand.
AGGATTCTTGTGATCTTTTAGGACTTGGAACAGTTCTTTCATGGCAGTAGCTGCTTTGCCTTCGTAGCATGGTACCTAGCAAGAACAAGTAGTACCTGATCAACTTGAGATTGTAGTAAAGTTGATATGCTCCAGTCCAATTCGTATGATAGTTTCTCGGACTACTGTTAGCCAGAAGAGCCAAAAACTTGCCTAAAGCTCGAAGATATATCATGTAAGTTCAAAAGCACTGATTTTGTTTACTGCGGTAGAACTTACGCACGGTGTTGTCAAATATTTTTTTTTTTTATAAAATATGTATCTGGTCCTTTTTTGAGAGTTTTTATGTATATAATAAAGATTGGTGTACCTGTTTTGCTGTGGTGTCCACATCACAAGCCAGTAGTGCACGGTGAATGGTAAGAGGGTTAGCAGGGGCACCATTTGGGGTTGTCAATGCTATCCAGTATTCAACAGACGGACGTAATTTGTCGTTCATTACTGTAGGGTGGTTCAAAATCTTTTCTTGTCTAGAACTACTGGCAGCTTGGCTCGGGGTTAATACTTCATCGACGTTCTCATCGCTGTCTTCACCATCGTTGTTTGATGCTTTTTTCCCTCTGCTCTTCTTGCGTCCTTGTGCACTTATTGCACTAAAGAAAAATGCGACGTTTTCAATTTCTAGGCAAATTAAGAGAAAAACGATCAGAATAGTCATTCAGCGACAACTTTATATCATGAACTGACAAGCTAAGACATAAGCAAGATCGTATTTCAAAGGAAATACTCACCACTTATTGCTTTGTCACAAGTCTCTCTTTTCGAACACACGTCACCCCATGCGGTCTGTAAACCTTCTTCGCTGACTTTGCAAATACATTGTGCTCTGATAATGCTACATTTTCCCGATATTATAGGGCTTATGTAACACAGTGCTACACTTCTTATAGCCTGGCTGTTCAGTTGCCGACATGGATATCGTGTTCTGTTCATGGTGCCACCGATTTTACCTCAAGGAGCAAGCTGAATTTATACCAAATCGACTTGTGATATCTCGGGGAATATATTTGGCAAAAGAAAACAAGGTCAGTGGTAAACTGAGGAAGTGTTGATTTGAAACACAATGAACCTTTGAGCAATGCTTCACGCCAACAATTTGCAGTGACCTGTTTGTTTAACTATTTTCTATATCTGTGTACTGTTCATGGTGCCACTGATTCTGCCTTCAAAGGAACAAGCTGAATTTATACCAAATCGACTTGCGATATCTCGGGGAATATATTTGGCAAAAGAAAACAAGGTCAGTGGTAAACTGAGGAAGTGCTGATTTGAAACACAATGAACCTTTGAGAAATGCTACACGCCAACAATTTGCAGTGACCTGTTTGTTTAACTATTTGCTATATCTGTGTACTGTTCATGGTGCCACTGATTCTGCCTTCAAAGGAACAAGCTGAATTTATATCAAATCGACTTGCGATATCTCGGGGAATATATTTGGCTAAAGAAAAAAAAGTTCAAGTGTAAACTGAAGAAGTGTTGATTTGAGATAAGAAATTGTACCATAATAAACCTTTGAGAATTGCTAACGAGACGCAAACAATTTGCAGTGACTTGTTTGTTTAGCTGCTTTCTATATCTCGCTGTGATTGATTCAATTCTTCATTCTGAACTGTAGAAGATTCTATAACAATGGAAATAAGAAAAAAAAAGTTCAAGGGTAAACTGAAGAAGTGTTGATTTGAGATAAGAAATTGTACCACAATAAACCTTTGAGAATTGCTAACGAGACGCAAACAATTTGCAGTAACTTGTTTGTTTAGCTGCTTTCTATATCTCGTTGTGATTGATTCAATTCTTCATTCTGAACTGAAGAAGATTCTATAAGAATGGAAATAGAATACATTAACATATGAGATATTTCCAGTTTTAACTAGAAGTTAAATAATGAAAACATCTCTGTTCTCCGTGATATCCGTCAAATCTGCCCAAAATAGAGATTTCTTACAAGACGTCGAACTTCCAGTTTGATGTGGAAGCTCGACTGTGGTCATTTTTTTTCTTAAACACGGCGGTTATCACGGATTTGATGGTAACTAGTCAGTAAAGATTTATTTAATACTTCTTTTTAAACTGTAAATATTTTTATAACAATGGAAATAGAATATATTATTATATTAGATATTTACAGTATTAAATAGTGGAATTAAATTAATAGAACATCTCTGTTCTCCGTGATATCCGTCAAATCTGCCCAATATAGAGAATTCTTACAAGAGGTTGAACTTCCAGTTTGATGTGGAAGCTCGACTGTGGTCATTTGTTTCTTAAACACGGCGGTTATCGCGGATTTGATGGTAACCAGTCAGTAAAGATTTATTTAATACTTGTTTTTTAAACTGTAAATATTTTTATAACAATGGAAATAGAATATATTATTGTCTTAGATATTTACAGTTCTTACTGGAAGTATTTGTTAATTAACATTTCTCTACTCCGTGATATCCATCAAATCTGGCCGATCTAGAGATTTCTTACAACAGGTTGAAGTTCCAGTTTGACGTGGAAGCTGGACTGTGTTCATTTTTCCTTGTACCCGATTGCGTTTCTGAACTATTTGTCCGCAAAGGCTCTGCACACTCGCTACGGAACAGTGACTTTGTATTACCACGTTTTGACACTATACGTTAAGACAAGCACTCTGTCAGATATCTTGGGCCGTTTTTATGGTCGAAACTTAATGAAAATCAGAGGGATTCACCAAGTCCACGCATCTTCATAAACGAAATAATAAAACTAAACCTTGACGAGATAGTAATTACAAAAGCAATTGCTGTAATCTGTGTAGTCAATAGGAAATTTTTTTTTTAATTTTTAAATTTTAAATTATATCTTGTATATAAGTTTTCCCGTAATTTTAATCATTTTCCTGTAAATATTTAACTCTCAATAGGTGCATCTTAAATAGTGTCCCCAATTAGTCTTATGAGGCTAAACAAATCGACACTTAAATAAAGGTTTTACTTTACTTACTTACTTCTTGAACAAGGCGGATATCACGGCTTTGATAGCAATGAGCCAGGTCTGTCATTTTGGTACTAACTTCTTTTTTAAAAGCTGGTCGACATTCAGCATTTCTTTCTTAACATAGCAGGTTTCACGGATTGGTAGTGGAGACTGAACAGAAAAGGAACGTTTGGGCCTGTTTTTGTCGTCCCCTTAATTCAGGTGGCAAACCACACACTATTGCTCTTAAAAATAGATGCCACCTTCAATTTTCCTCGAAAAGTATCCAAACACCGTTTTTACCTTTTGCCTTATTAGACAACACCACTATAACGAGCATCAAATGGTTAATTTCAGAGATAAATTGAAAGTTTGAAGAGGAACAAAATTTTTGGGAAACGATCAATCAGTGCATCAGTCAGTCAGTCACTATCATGCCATTCAGTTAAAACAACTCTAATTCTCTCTAAGTCAATCGCTAATCAATTATTGAATCAATCAGTCAGTCGGACAGTGATCGAGTCAGCCAGTAAAATGACCCAGTCAGCTAGTCAATCATTCAATCAATAAGGAGCAACCAGTCGATCAGTCAAGCAGTTGTTGCAGTAAAATGATCATCATGTCGGTCGGTCAGTTACATGTGCGCGTGAACATTAATTACTGCAGAGTGATTACAAGAGTCAAAGTCAAACATTGGGAAATTTAAATTCCAAGCAAGAGAGAATGGTACCAAGGGTTTTAAGGATGTCACTCGACGATCGACTCAAAGAATATTCAATAAAAATAATTCAGCTGTTTCTAATGTCCAGTCAGTTATTTCGTCATCTATTTGTGAATTCTCTGTATTTTTTTGGCTTGTGTATTTCCATTCGAGTTCAATTTCTTGTTCCCTTCCATTCCTTCTTTCTTTCAATGGTTTTCACACCTACCACTGCCTTTATCATCTTCTATTCGCAGGGTTACTTGACGCTGTTGGACATCATCCATGATGTACCTAACAAAACGTGACATAAGGACGTTTAGTTTAAAACCACATCAACTTAACAAGAACTTCTTTGGTATAACTTCAACCACTTTGGTGGTCCCCGCTCGTCTCAACTGATCCCAATTCAATAGGATGAATGCAGAGCACGATATCCGTCAATAAAGCCTGGATAAATGGCTCGATGATATTGTAATGTGACTGACTCACTGTTTTCATTTGGAGTATCTCATTTTGTTGTTAATCTGACATGTGTCCAAAACGCGCTGCAAATTCTTAACTCTTTAAAACAGGACGGTTGTATTATGCTAAAAAACAACAACAAGAACAACAACAGCAAAATAGGAATCCATAACGATGCGATGTTTACCTTGGCCTATGGTAAGATCACTACCACCTTTTCTCTCGGCTTTGGGGTATATAAATAAAGCTGAGGCAAACATATCTCTTCTTGCCGTGACATAAGAAATCTTTGTGGGATGACCTACTCTAAATGCACTCTAATTTCGCCGGAGACGTTACAAAAGGAACTTCGAATGTAGACGAGACGCGTAGCTAAACATGCTGTCACGTCCATTGTCGCCCGTCAGAGGCACTGAACTTCACATTGCTGAGTTTCGCTAACCGCGTTCAGCACTTGTCTAAGCTACTAGTTGGAGTCAGTGAAACAGCAAGATTCTCTGTCTCCCGTAGTGGACCACATTAAGC
>OX419336.1:38475919-38500919 GCA_948470475.1 Galaxea fascicularis
TAGTCAGAAATTTCAAAACCGCGCGCGCCAGCTCCTCGGTAGCCTGTTTCAGGTGGTCAGATAGTACATGTAAACGGGACGCGAAGGAACGGCTCTCCCTCCGCCTGCTACCCCCAGTGCCCGCTCAGTCTCGTTCGCCCGCCTCCACTATCTGAGAGCCTGGAACAGGCTACAGCTGCTCCGAGGTGAATAGTACTTCCCAGCAAGAAAAACCACTCTGTCCTAACCACAAATAATAGTTCCCGCAAAACACAAAAACGCGTCAATCTGCAAAAATAAACTCCCGCAAAAATTTCGTGCCACACGGTATACTAAAAACTGTTATTTCTGACGAGTGAGCTAGCGAATAAAGCTGAAATAACTATTTTGTCGGCACGAGACACGACAAGGGCTTGGGTTCCAGGCCGGGGCATCATGGGCAGGGTTGTTGGGGTATATAAGACCAGGTATAACACGTGGTTGTCATCTAGGCTTCAGAACCAACCGCGTTCTGTCCTTTTCATTTCGTTTTGTTTTTTCTTTGTTTAGTTTTTTTTTTCCAGGTACCATGCATCCAGTCTGGTAGGATCGGCTGCTCTAATTTCATCTTTATAAAGCCTTGGTAGGATGGGCTTCTAATCGCTTGGAACTTGAGCCTTGGTTGCTACACAGATTTCCTGCACATTATTTTTTCCCACAGGGGTTTTTCTGGCAGGTTTTTTCTGGCCTCCGTTCTAACCGCATTTGCTTTGTTAGCGGTTGCTCAGCTCTAATAGTTTCTTAAGACTTTTGTTCGCCTTCTTCTTATACATGTATTTTTGTACTTAAGGTTTATATTGTATTTTATTTATATTGTACGTCGGAGTTGATGATCCCCAGCTTAAATGGCAGCCTAACTGGCACAAAGCTTGAGAGCTTATATGGGGATGTAGGCCAAGATGGCCTGTTTATATTGTAGTTTAATGTAATGTCGGAGTTGATGTTCCCCAGCTTAACTGGTAGCAGTAACTGGCACAAAGCTTGAGAGCTTATATGGGGATGTAGGCCAAGATGGCCTGTTTATCTGGTACCCAGACTGATTGCTTGTTCGGAGAAGTAGGCCATGTATTTTGTGTATTAATTACAGTGTTGTGGCTCACTAGCCCTACTGGTACTAGCAAAAAACTTGTACGTGTGGAGATAGCTTTATCCTTGGTTGCTTTTCAAGGATTTGTCGTGTAAATTGTCATTGTCTTTGTCATTGTCATTGTAAATTGTTTGTGTTATATACTGTTCGGGTTGGTTCTCGCCAGGCCCTCCCAAAATAAACTTATTTGGTTCAGCGATGCTGTGTTGGTTTTTGTTGTGGAGTGGAGACAAAATGGTTTATTCCTTCGTTGAAATAAATAACGCCATTAGTGACGTGTCAGGTTTACGTTGTGGGGACTTGTGTTGTCAAATCGGTCAGTATAAAACAGGACTGCGGACTGCGGACTACGGACTACGGACTGCGGACTGGGTATAAAACATAGACTGACGTATAAAATACGGACTAGGACTGCGGACTGGGTATAAAACATAGACTGAGGTATAAAATGAGGACTAGGGATTAAAACACAGTTAAATACCTTAGAGTGGATAAAATGTTCTTCAAATGGTGAAAATACAGGCTGTCACGTAACCACAGTTCATAGACAACGGTTTTCGCGCCGTAAATGTCACATGGAAACTTGTTTTCGCGCCATAAATGTCACGTGGTAATAAATGCGCTCTCTTTGATCGCTCCAAGATGGCTGGCGTCGAAGGTAAGTCCCACGGCTCATTATATAATTCTTCTCTTTTCCACAATTTTGATTTAAAAGAAAGCGAAATGACTGTACTATGCAAGTAGTGTGGCTTAATGCCAGTTTTTGTGCTGATAAGGGAAAACATTGGTTTGAATTTTCCATATTTTGGCTGTTTTGTGGTCCTTATTCGTCTGTATTTTTTTGTGTTAAAGACAAAGTCATCCCCGATGTAGTGATTGTCGGCAGTTCTTGTTCCGACTGGATGAAGGTAACTGGCTTTTGTATTTCGTTTATACAAAAAAAAAATCCCTAGACCGTGTTTCATACCTCAGTCCGTGTTTTATACCCAGTCCGCAGTATTAGTCCGCATTTTATACCTCAGTCCGCAGTCCTAGTCCGTATTTTATACCTCAGTCCGTGTTTTATACCGAGTCCGTAGTCCGTAGTCCGTAGTCCGTAGTCCGTAGTCCGTAGTCCGTAGTCCGCAGTCGGTATTTTCTACTGACCGGTTGTCAAATCGATCTTTTGAGCTAAGCCCGAATGGTTTCTAGCACCCGTTGAAACACGTCGATCGTAGATGTAAATGAGGTCTATTTTGGCTGTAGCTCGTAATGATCTTCGTTGTATGGGCATTGTTTAAGTGAAAATTGGTGCAATACATCTATCGATTGAAAATGACTCGAAAGAAATGGATAACAAAGGAATGGAAACCATGAACAGAAATTGCGTGACAATCTGTGGTTAACCCACCGGTTTCGTCTTCTCTGTTTTATCGGGCATGTTTCGCCAAAAAAAGGAATTCGATGAAGACTTATGTTGTTTTCGGGATCATTAACGTTGTCACAAAGAGCGGCAACGCACCTTTCGGGCATTTTAAACTAAATGGAGACCACTCTGAAGCAAAATTCCCACTTGTCAGTTAAGTCAGATAAGTCACGACCCAAAATCACGTGTTCCTGAACTACGTCACTACTCACTTTAAACCGAGGAAGACTGGTGCGAATGGTGGACCAAAATGGCGGCAAATTTGAATGTCTTTAAAAATTTATAAAAAAATTGCGTTTTATCGAAATCAAAAAATTTTTTCGCAGAAGTTCATTTGGTGATATGTAGAATTGGATGAGCAAAAAACATTTTTTGACATTATGGGCACTTTAAGTTGTCGCCTTTATGACGTATTGAACAAGATCAGACCTATTCAAATTCTACACCGGAAAATATCTCTGACGTATATTTTAAAAAAAGCCATAACACTTCCTCGCTTTCGTGGAAATCTTTCGGCTCCATGTAATCGGAGAGGACATCATAGTGCGGTCTCCGTTTTCCTTTGTCATCCGTCACGAAATGAATAACGGTTCACGTTTTACTCCTTCGAGAAGGTTTTGGGTGCGCAGCAAGTCTATTTTTTTCTCATTCTACAGCAGAACGCTCCAAAATTGACCAAATAAAGTCCGTCGTAGTACGCAACCTAAACTTCAAAGATATCATGTTCGTATTCCAAGCTTGTTACTGGGACAGTCAACCGAAAGGTCACTTTTCACGGTCGGCTGGTCCTTGCATGTCAGTCGAAATGCAAATCGTGTTTCAGAGCAGAAGCAGTTGTAGCGGAACGGTAAATATTGCTGCTCTTAGAAAACATACGGGAAGACTTGTTTAGCTCAGTACGTTTGACGGTATTTTGGATGCGGGGAGGGTGAGAGGACTAACAGATATCCCATCTTGTTTTAGTCCGAAAGAGCATACCTTTCCCTTTTTTTCATATTCTACTTGGTCAGACAATGCATGAATAGGGAGGACTTTATGTTTACAAAGATAGTTTTTGTTGTTTAAATGTTGGGAAATCAACAGAAGTGAGAACTTTAATGTTTTGTAATGTTTTACACTAATTAGTTGAATTCGTAATTAAATTTAGACTAGTAGCTTTTGCAATACTGTAATGACTTTATGGTCATGCAAATAAAGCATTTGTTGTTGTTGTTGTTGAATAATGGCAGGCCGAATGGAATGGCTAACAATATGATAAAACAGCTCACCATTGTAGTATTGTTAACCCGGGAATTGATATCGGTCAACACTGCATATGTATATACCCAAAGAATGCTTCGTCGCGTTCCTGTCTTCTAACGATTGGTGGCGGTAGTTAAGGCCAACTTCTTGACCTTTGTCAATAAAATTATCAACCTACCTTTTTCCTTTCAAATTTATTCAGAATCGCATTTTGGCACAGACAGAACAGTAAACTATCTCAATTTTCAATTGATTTTTCAATCGAGGCAAATAATCCAAAGAGAACTTAGGATAAACAGTTAACACACAAGAATGCTATATTGACGCGGTGCCATGACGCACGCTACAATTGAATCATGCCAGGCCAAATAGAATGGCTGAGAATCAGTGATGAAAAGCAACTCGCAATGAATTATTGATAAGCTGGGAATACCCAGTGAATGCTGCGTCGCGTTCCTACCTTTGGTTATGGCTGCATATCTTCCGCTTCTGTAATTGCTGATAGCCTGACGCCCTGTGTTTGTAAATTATATGAGACAAATGAACTTTCACTTTCACCCCAGTTGTGTGCCTCTAGCCCAGGCCCCCCTTTCCGGTTCTCAGCATGAGTGACAGGAAGCAACGTGAATTTCGTCCTGTTTCTAACTTTCTGATTTTATATCTGATGTTACGGAATCCTTTTAATACGCAGGGTACTTAAAACAATTATAAGTTGTTGAACAACGGCACTGCGGTTGTCGAGGAAATTGAAATCGTTCATGTATAACTTTAATTTGTCTGCTTTCAATAAACTTCTTTGGCTCAGTGCTTTCAATAAAATTCTCTGTCAGCTGAACCTCCCAGTTCTCGATAATTAAATCAAAATATCGGAAACAAAATGATACACGATGACTTTTTATAATGCTTCAAAAGTGTAAATCGGTAAGTGCTGTTGTAATATTAATCAGTATTAGTATATACCACACAAGTCAATGGTGTTTTTCGCGCGCTCTGATTGGTTAACTCGGAGGTGATTAGCCAAGTACCTTTCACCGCCGAGCAGCCGATGCGCGCGGTTTTAAAATTTCTGACCATTTCACGGTATATTGTCACAACTAAAGTAAAGTTTTCGTCCGCTAGTTATTCCGCATGTGTGGTCAGGGGGTATACACTACTTAACAATTATTCACCTCCATATCGGTGAATGATTGTTTAATAAGGTCACCATTACCACTATGAAAACCGACTTTGAAATCGAAACACGAGAGCTCACATTTTATTACGGTTATCAAAAGACCTGGACGAAACAGTACAGCTGTGGTTATAAGTGAGGATCATAAGAACTCGCTTTTGTCGTGTTTCTACTACCGCATTATTTTAGGTTTAAGAGGTTTTATTCCTGGTCTAAGTTAAATACCTATACGAAGTTAAATGTTTCTAGAGGTTACCAAATTTTGTTTTACCAAACACCTTTGCACCTTTGTTATTTTCGTCTGACATCTTTTCTTTGTGATAAGTAAAAACTACGCCATGAATTACGTTGAATGAGCCAAAAACTGTTTTAGATATACACTGGACGAAAAAATGGATTTTCACCTATAGAAAATGTGTAGCAAATCTGTGGTAAATGCCACATTTACTCACATTTGCTCAAATTTTCTGAAAATCAAAGATCAGATTCGGCACAGTTTTACATTGTGGGCAAAGCCGGTAAATGCCACATTTGCCTTAAATTTGGGACAGTGGGAAAACGTACAGATAACATGTTAATTTTCTATGCAATTGCTGGATAGTAAATATGATACCAAAACGAAAACTTTGCTAGTACTTTGCCTTGTATTGTAAACTAAGTCAAAACTGTGAGCTTTGATCACGTTTACAAAGGCATCAAACGAGGGTCAAAAATGTTGTTTGCTTGCTGTTTACTTAGGACGCAAAAGCATACAAACAAGTATTTTTGCGCATTATTTGCTATAAGTAGGAATGGTGTGTAAAGAAGTATCTTTGCGCTTATTTGCTAAGGATAGGAAAGGCGCGCAAATTCGTATTTTGCGCATATTTGCTTGCGATAGCAGAGATGTGCAAACAAGTATATTACATCATATTTCATAAGGATAGCAAAGGCGTGCAAACTAGAATTTTTGCGTGATTTTGCTCGGGATGGTGTAGGCGTGCAAACACGTATTTTTGTCCACATTTGGCTAGGATAGCAAAGGCGTGCAAACTAGAATTTTTGCACAATTTTGCTGGGGATAGCATAGGCATGTAAACAAGTAGGTTTGCAAATTTGGTTAGGAGAGCAAGGTGTGCAGCAAAGTCGTGCAAACTACAATATTTGCACAGTTTTGCCCGAGATAGCCAAGGTGTGCAAACTAGTATATTTGTTCATGTTTTCTAAATGAAGCAAATGAGGTCAAAATATGACAAACGTGATAAAAAAATATGACATTTGCCAAGATAACAAAGATATTCAAAATGACAGTTTTGCTTGGAATAGAAGTTATGAATAACAATATCTTTCCCTCATTTTTCTTAGGTGACCTGATAATCACCTTTTCAGTTCCCGTAATTTCATTGTGATGGACACTCATGCCATACCCTTGACAATTTGTGTTGACTGTATGTTAAATAAGAAAAAAAATGTCAAATAATAAATTAAACTAAGCAACTTTAATAATCTGAACATAAAATTAAAAAAAAACAACAACATTAGTTACACATTCTCAACGTTGTCACATTGCTTATTATCACAATAATAATTGCAGATTGAAATGGAATTTAAAGAGCTACGGTAAAGATCTTTGGACTGTCCAAAGATTTTATACTAGGAAACCTCAAATCAAGTACCTACGATAGAGTTATTGTCAGTTAAGAACATTGACCTAGAGTCCTTGGTTGTAAGGAAACACATTTAAGTATTCAGTTGTTCTTTAGATAAATCATAGTTAATAGAGGGGAATGGTTATGAAACCCGGCAAACATCAAAAGAGCAAACAAAGACGCCAAGATTTATGTTGGAAGGTCCATGACCGTGCACAATCTTCTGTTTTGCGTTCATACACTATGCATGAGTAACGTCACCAAAACGTTTCTATTGGTTAGTTCCTCGGTCAGTAGTAAACATTGTGTTTTGTGCACAGTCAAGGCCAAAAAAGAGAACAAAAACATAGAACAAAGAACTTTGTCGAGTTTCATATCCATTACCTTCTATTCTTGGCTTGCACGTGACGTCACTGTATTTTCCATATTTGGGTATCCGCCATGCTGGGGTTCCACCGCGGGTAAAATTTACATGTGTTTATTATGCATATATGCCATCGCTGTGTACTATACGATGAGTTCTTTGGAAAATGAACGCGTCCCCTCGCTTGACGAGCTTTGTAGTAAGATCCCAATATTGTCGGAGTATTGTGCTAAACTTGACGACAACGTAAAACGAAGATACGTTGAAAAAATCGCCGAAATTGGAGTCGATCCGGTCACCATTCCCGATCAACAGTTTGACACGGAGTGCCTTCCACCTATCGAAGCGATGGATTTGCTTAGCTACTTGGTTTTGGAAACGAGTTTCTACACGAAAGAGCAGTTCAAAGCATACAAGAGTTTGGAAGCCTACAACTTTGTGGTTTCAGGATTTTTATCAGGCATTCAAGGCTGTGTTGTCGCTGGAAAGCACGTTGTTACAGGAAAAGTGAGACATTCACAAAGAATGAATGACCCTTTGATCTATGTGTGGGTTGTCGCCGAAAAAGACGGAACAGTCAAATCAGCCCACTGCTTAGGGTGTAAAGCAGGGCTCTCGGAAACGTGCTCGCATGTTGCAAGTGTGTTGTTTTATATCGAAGCGTGGACGAGGATTCGCGGTAAGTTGGCCTGTACCCAAGTTAAATGTTCGTGGTTGTTGCCATCATTTGTAAAAGATGTCCCATATGCAAAAATGCGCGACATAAATTTGACCTCCGCCACAAAACTTAAAGCGGATTTGGATGAAAAAATCGATAACTTAGGAGAGGCTCAGGCAACATCCTTCACCGGCAGCCGAAGAGAACTAACAGTACAAGTTCCCACGGAGACTGAAATGAACACCCTTTATGAAAGTCTAGACAAATCAAAAATTAAACCAGTGGCTTTAAGTCTTATCAAGCCCTACTCTGACCAGTTTGTATCACAAAGCAGCAGTATCCAAACAATCCCAGACCTTTTTGACGAGGACAATTTAAACCTCACATACACTGATTTACTAAAGAAGTGCTTTAATGTAGAAATTTGCTTATCAAGTAAAGACATTGCACAAATTGAGAGAGATACACAAAGCCAGGCAAATGGGAGTGCATTTTTTCGACATAGGGCGGGTCGTATTGGTGCGTCAATGAGTGGAGCAGTCTGCCGGACAAACCCAGCACAGCCATCACAATCACTGATCAAGACAATCTGCTATCCAAATTTATTTAAAGTAAACACAAAAGCAGTGATTCATGGGTGCAAACATGAAGCTGATGCAATTAAAGCCTATGAAGAAGAAATGAAAAACAGTCATGATGACTTTAAACTCTCGCAGTGTGGCTTAGTTATCAACCAAGAGTACCCTTGGATTCATGCCACTCCAGACTTCTTAGTATCTTGCTCATGCTGTGGACTGGGGTGCGGAGAGGTCAAATGTCCTATTTGTATTGACCGATGTGACTTTGACAGTTATGTTTTGAAGAAGAATGCTTGCCTGGAAAAGGTAGCCGGTGATTTCCAGCTGAAACGAAACCACGACTACTTTTTTCAAGTTCAACAACAGCTTTTGACATTACCTGAACGGAAATACAATGATTTTGTTGTTTGTGCTTTTGACAGTTCTCACCGTGCAACAATTATCAAAGAGAGAATTTACCCTGACCATGGTCACTGGAAGGAGGTTTTGCCAAAACTTACGACTTTCTGGAGAACATGTATTTTGCCTGAAATTTTAGGCAGATGGTACACAAGGAAGTGTGACATTTCTGATGAGATACCACAAGCAGGTGTTGGAATTTGTTTCTGCAGAATGCCATCATGTGGAAACACTGTGAAATGTGGAAACCCCCACTGCCCATTTGTTGAATTTCATCCCTCGTGCTTAGCAATCTCAACCCCGCTACCAAGGGTCTGGTACTGCCCACACTGCTGCAGGCTACCACAGTTTAAGCGGTCGAAAAAAGGAAAGGAGAAATCTCCAGAAATAATGGCTAAGGCTTTATCTCTCAACAGTATTTGTATTTGCCAAGCAGTGCCACAGCAATCTGACAAATTACTTGAGTGCCACAGCGATGATTGCCAGAGTGGAAAATTTTTTCACTTGACCTGCCTTGGTTACAAGAAATTGCCCAACAACAGCAAGACAACCTGGAAATGCACCGATTGCAAAACAAAACATGCAAAGCCATTTCATGCCAGCACCGCAGTTCCAGGGACATGTCAGGAAACCCCAGTTGCACCTACCACTTGTTCTTCTCAATCTCATGATGATAAACCTACGTCCTATGAACTTGACAATGCACAAGAATCTTATCATGACAGTGAAGAGGAAAGTGCTGATGACGTGGAGGTTACTATGGTTACAACTAGTGAATCTGAACGATATCGTCCACTCAGAAATCTTGATGAACAAGATTATCAGCTTATTATGTCCCCCCATGGTTGGCTTGATGGTGAAATTATCCACAGTGCACAGGTACTTTTGCAGAAAATTAACCCTTTGATTGAAGGTTTTCAGCGTCCTACATTAGGTCCAGTGCGAAATTTTAATGTAGTTTCTGGTGAATTTGTACAGTTATTGCATACAGGACACAATCACTGGGTTTGTGTTAGTTCGATAGGATGCCTTCCCGGAACAGTCAGACTGTTTGACAGTCTATATCATGACATCATCTCACAAGAAGTTGAAGATCAGGTCAAAGACTTAGTATTAGCAGATAGCTTCCAGAAACTTGAGTATGCACCCTGCCAACAGCAAAGAAATGGAAGTGACTGTGGGGTTTTTGCTATTGCTTTTGCGACAAGTCTTGTATTTGGATCCAATCCACAAAACCTGAATTTTGACATTACAAAAATGCGACCACATTTAGTGGCCTGTCTTCAAGCTGGTCTGATGTCGCAGTTTCCATCGTTTTAAATTTTAGTGACTTACAAGAACCGTTGCAATAATTGCAGCATTAAAATTTTTTTAGCTACGTGGACAGCTATCTCACATTGTAAACTAAATAGTTTTTGAGACACACAAAAAAGCTTCAGGTGTTATTGCTATTTATTTACAAAATAAACTGTTTCAACCAATTGGCCACCAGTAAGGTTTGACAAATTAAAATACTTCCCTTTCATTGCTTTACAAATCGTAATCCCCTTAACCCTTCACTCCCAAGATCTGAAATTCAATTCTCCTAACTGATGACCATACAAATCTTTGTTCTCTGTTCTTGAGAATTTGGTGTAACATAAAGACACTTTCCCATAGTTGATAATTTTCCAAATTCTCACCACCTGTCTCCTTGACAGAGTAGTAAAATCGTTAGGAGAATTTATTTGCTAGTCATTCCTGGGAGTGAAAGGTGTAAGTAAAAATTTTCTAATATAGGCGTATGATAAAGAACTTCAACCTAATGGCTTAAAAAACTGCAGCCATTAAGGGAAATAAATCTAGTGGTAAACATCTAAGTACCTTTCCTTTTTGTACAGTTATTAATGATCAATGATGAGGATATCTTTACAAGTAAACAAACTGTCTAACTGGTCATCTCTCATTTGTCTTTTTTCCCTTTTCGAAATATAATTAATTAAAACTGGCTGTTTTTGGTTTTACAGGTTGTATTTTCAAATAATTGAACTGGGAATGACATGACAGGATGAACCTCTCATTGTTATAATTAATAAATATCAACTCCTTGGGTTTAACATATAAAATAGCTTTACAACGACTCCCGGTCAATTTGTATGTTCAAATAAATCAACTGGGAATTACATGACAGGAGAAACCTCCCATTGTTATAATGAAGAAATTTCTTTCAATTTCTTGGGTTTAACATATAAAATTAGCTTTACAAAAGCACATTGTTACCTTTGGGGAGGGGGAGGGGCACTCAACATATCTTTAGCTGGGGAGGTATGGCTTAGTCACTCATCTCCCAATTTTTCATAACCAGCTTGAGTCATAATACCCTGTCTCAGACAAGAATGAACATCAAAGAATATGGACATCTAAAATATCCTCTAAACGCCGGAGTTGCTTGTGGGTCAATTGTCTAGTGGTGTTTCAAAACTAATTTTCATTCTTTAATCTCCTCATTAAACCTCTTAGAATCCCATTTAATTTAAGGCGAAATCCATATTTGAGCCAAAAAATCCCTAAAAACCATATTCAAATTGGCCACACAACCCCATAAGGGACTTCCCCCAGGTGGTGGTACACACATTTACAACATTTTAAAATTAAACCAACAAATTTCGAAACAGCATGGTTTACATAAGTACAATGGAATCCCAGTTTTGTAAATCCTCTATTTTTTAAAACTTCTGATAACTTGGACTCGGAGTCATTTCCTCTCTTAAACTACTTTTTAACCATTGATTTGAACTCTCTGATTTCACAAACCAATTTACACTAGCCTTAGAGGTTAACAAAATTGGGATTCCATTGTATTTTGCACAGATTAATCTAATCAAATGGGACAATGGGGCCACATAGATTGACAAGTCCAGAGCAAACTCTGAGTACGCGGTCGATCATAGGTACCTGGATCTCAGGATTTCCAGTTGGATTACAGGTTAAAAAATCTACTGACAAGGTATTCTCAAGAATAGTGTATTTCCTGCGTAGAAGTCCTATAACTCGTTCAACGTGGATCCTAACATGTGCGATTCCCCTTGTTCTTTCAACGTCAACAGGGTCCAGTTGTTCTTTTCCTTTAGTGAATGCTGGAATTATGAGTTTTGCTTGTTTAAGGGCAACACCATCGTGAACAGTGAATCCCCTGTCTGCCATAACTAGATCCCCAGGAAGCAAGTTGTTGAGCAGCCCACAATTTTCCGTGAGATACTTGTCTGAGGTGCGTCCCCCCCAGGCTTCTGAGACAAAGGAGATGCAGCCTTGAGGGGTTATGCCGATGAGGACCTTGACTGTGTTGTGGTGTTTGTACGAGCTGAATGTTTGTGCTCTAGCCAGGAGGTTTGTCGGTTTTACACAAAAAATTTCAAAACAGTCAATAATGACGGTTGTCTTATTTCCAAACGAAAACTTAAAACACTGGGGCATGGTCTTCCAAAGTTCTTCCCTCTCTGGCCACCTGATCAGTGGGGACAACCGCACATCCATGATGACCAGCCAGTGTGCAAATGTCCTTGATACTGTGGACATAGAGACTCCAAATCGGTAGGCCAAGTCTTGGTGTGGAACATTGAGTCTCAATTTCATCAGTACCATAACCATCTCTTGAAATAAAGAAAGGGATTGTGTTCTTCGTTTGACATGGGGTGCAACATGATTAAAAGTGGCTTCCAGTACTTCAAATGTTGGCAAACCAGTGTAGAAAGACACTTTCCCGTTATCCTCTTTGAAATAATTTTTGTCAAAAGGCTTGCTAGTCACTGACTCAGCAAACAAGTAATCAAACTCTTCTGTTTGAGTTGAGGCATCGCTTCGTGGGCAGTCCTTGATGGAAAGAGATTCCACGGAGCGATATAAATAATCGAAGGCTTCTGTTTGAGTAGAGCATGTGCTGTGTGTTGCTTGCTCGTTGGGATCTGATTCTTGCTGGTCTGTAGGTTGCAAGTCTAAGTTCTCCACTTGGACTTGTTCTGAACTGGTACTTGCACTTTCGATCTCAGCAGCAAAATCAGCAAGGGGAACTCCAGGCTCATTTAATTTCTGCTGCTTCAGTGAACGTTCTTGTTCCTGTTGTTCCGCGTGACGTTTTCGCCTTTCCTTTGACCTCTCCGCTCGAGCCTCTCGCGATTGCACTTGATGTTGTTCACTTTGCGTCGCCGTTTTGTCATGGCCCAAATTGAGAGTGGGAACCCAGTCAATATTGTAACGATCCCACAAAGGAGCTGCAGTTCCAGAATGGAAATGTTGGTCGCAAACTCTATCGCTGTTCAAGATTTTATCCGTAAGATCAGCACGGCTTATTGCAGAGATCCACAATCGCCGTCGCTCGATACTCAATTCCTCAACTTCTGGGCCTTGATTTGTAATAACAGCTGGAACTCGATACAATCGGACTCCCTTACCTCGACCAGTCTTTCTAGAACAGCCAACGATCAGGCACATAGGCATTTTGAGGCAGCGGAATTAGAGAAAATCGCGTTTAGGTTCACGAGTTGGTGACTACGTGGTCAACACACTGGCCGCCATATTGGTTTTGGAACCCCAACATGGCGGATGAAAATGGCAAATTGTACCGGAAGTCACGTGACTGCAAGCCAAGAATTGACTGTGGATAGATTGACTGTTGAAAGTAATTACATGATTGCAAATGCTATGCCAAAAATGGGGGGTTACTGAGGTTTTTTTAAATGTTGCCATGGTAACCTTTTTAAAAGAAATAAAGGCTGCCTCAGCATACCATAATATTGCTGTCATGTGATACAGTGTTGTAATGGTGATTCTTCTAATAAGAAGTTTTGAAATGAGTTCCAGCCAATGTAATGGCATGTAAAGGTACACTTAGAGGGACACTGTCATGCCATTTTAGTAACACACTGCAAATTCAAACAATGCTTTTTGGTTGAAGGCAGCCTCAAAATAATGACAAATTTCATTTAATGACAACTATAATTATAATATATGGGCAATATTTCAATCTGTATTTGACCACAAATGTCCAAGATATAGTTCTGTGCATTAACTTGAAAAGGTGTTGAGTGAACTTTTTGTTTTCAAGTTTTCACATTGCAAAACACATATAAATTCAATAACATAATGGGCTGTTTAAAGGTGAAAGTTATTCAATTTTGACCCTAAATCATTAGTAGCCCTTTAGGATGCCAGTTCAGATGGCATTATAGCAAACTCCGGAGCATCATCTGGTGCTTGGCGCATAGATGGTGGTCCTCTTTTCCTTTCCAAAACCATGCCTGCACTCTTTTGACTCCGCCGCCTTGCAATCTTTCTATCGAGGCGAGCCATTACAGCGTAGATCATTTAATTCTCTGCTCCTCCAAGAAAGGGGTTTAATGCAGAGATATTTCCTTTGCGATCCAGGCTCTGCATCTGACTCACTGCTGTAATCATCCTCCTCCTCCTGTTCTGACACTGACTCCTCGGATGACATGAAGTCCGTTGTGATGCATGGCAGGTATCTTCGCTTCTCCTCTTGTGAGATGGTTGTCGACTCCCGCAGTGCTTTTGCCCGCTTAAGGCGTTTCTGCAAAAAGGTTAAAATCAACAGACTTATATGTTAATTGCTATTAAACAGTTCAAAACTTAGACCTACCAATGTAAAAGAAAATGCCACTTAATTTACTTAGGAATAATAATGTTTTGTTTTCATGGATATGATAAGATTAATACTACATGTTGTATTACTGTCGGTGATTATGATATTAATCCAGGCTCGTGCATTCAAAATCTTGGCGTGACGGTTTGATGGTAAGTTAAGTATGTCTACACATGTCACTAAATTATGTAACACTACTGCTTTTCATCATTTACATAATATTAGGACTCTTAAGAAGTATCTATCGCACCATTCTTTATTGATTTATTCATGCCAAAAAACACTATGGGCAGTCCTCCATGAATTATTTTACTGATCGATTTCTTATTTCAAGAATAAAAGTAAAGTAATGAAGATTGATTTTTTGCAGTTTTTAGACAGAGAACTTCACATTTAATTCCTGTGACACTTTCACAAATCAAAATGTATGGAAAGATAATAAAAGTGCATTCAGAGAAATAAATCTGATCTAATCAGTGTTTTGTAAACACATTAGCATCTAACTTCTGTAATTACCATATTTTTTCTGCTTCTTTTGCGCTGCTCTTGTTGCACTTGCTCCTTCCTTTCACTGTCATTGTTTTTCTTCTGCCGTTTTTTTGTTTTGAAGTGGGCACGTATTGCAGCTATTGGAATAGAAATCAATATTTATAAGCTTTAAATTTAACAAAGGAACATGAAGCATTTGAGCTCACATGCAAGTTTGTGAACATATAAATACCTCTGATGAGGGCAGTGGGTGTTGTGGTGTCAGTGCTACGGACACCTGCAGTTATTTCCAGATTCACAGCTCTGTTCTCTGGATCCGTCAACCTAAAAGAACATTAATAAAAGGAAAATATTCGATCTCCATCTATTACTATAGTACTAATTATACTGATCATGATCTGATATATCATTCTAAAATGCAGTCAACTGTTTAATTCAGTCACCATCAGACCACATACAAGACAGTGTCCTTAAGGTTTTGGAGGGCCCGCAATTGCAGGAATTTGTTTCAGTCAAACAATCAAGATATTTTTGCCAGGAATGTAGCTGACCAGTTGAACTGCACTGGTACATATTTGTACCACCCTGGGTGGCTGTCTCACACATTCATTCAAATAAAAACGTTCCCATTGAATATTCTGTTGAAATTTAGATCAATTTGGATGTGTGTGAAGAATGTAAAAAGTTAAGAAAACCGTCAACAGTCTAAAACAAGTTACTTTAATCATAATTCTGGATATTTATCTATGCAGCTTCAATAAATGCTGTCAAACCAGTTTTGGGAGAACTTTTATACACAACTTTGACCTCATATTGTACTTGCTTTTCTCAAGGCATAACTTAAAGGGATTAATTCATGAGCATTTTACAGTTTTTAGCCAATTCTGTGCTAAGGTCATCAATGAATGCTTCTAGTCATTCACATTACATTGTATGACCAATGAAGATTTAACAAATGTTATCAAGTAAAGCAAAACATAAATACACACAGCGGGGCTTTAAACATGCCCAGTATTCTAATATAAAACAATACTGACTTACAACATACCCTTTACGGCATTGGTAGGTGTCTTGACAGGTTCCATACTATGAACACCATTAAGAAGTGCATAGTTGACAGTTTTGTTTATTGGATCAGCAAAGCTGAAAATAACAAAAGAAAATAATATTATAACTTTAAGAGCTTGACTTGTCATCCATTTATGCCTACATTAAAGCTGATCACAAGCACTATCCTTTGTAAGATCTCACAAAACTTAAGACCTCAACAGGGCTGTGCTCTAGTGGCGCCCGGTCGCCCCTGGCTCCTTACTTTTGCCATTGGGCGACCAGGAAATATTAGTTTTTGCACCAAACCTATGTGCTGGGCGCCCTGGATTTCAAGGGTTTAGAGGTTTGGGCACCCAACTACTTTTCTTAGAGCACAGCCTTGCTCAAACTTAAAATGTACAATGTCAAGTAAAACTGCTGAATTATTTTCATGAACACTACTGCCTGCAATTTGACTCAATCAATGGTATTAATCATGGTCACTCAGCATGGTCTATAAAGTTTACAGATCAGGCAAAGGCCATTACTGACGATAATAATAATAATAATACACCTGTAATATCATGTACCAAATTAAGATCTCGCAATTAAAAATGCTCAAATAAACTGCTGAATTATTTTCGTGAAACCTACTGCCTGCAATTTGGTGAAGGAATATTAATCATGGTCACTCAGCGTGGTCCATAAAGTTTAAAGATCGGGCAAAGGCCATCACTCACAATATGCACCAAATTAAGATCTCACAATTAAAATCTTCAAGTACAAAACTGCTGAATTATTTTCGTGAAAACTACTGCCTGCAATTTGGTTCAACAATATTGAGCATGGTCACTCAGCATGGTCCATAAAGTTTAAAGATCAGGCAAAGGCGATCACTCACAATATGCACCAAATTAAGATCTCACACTTCAAGTAAAACTGCTCAATTATTTTTGTGAAAACTACTGCCTGCAATTTAGTTCAACAATATCAATCGTGGTCATTCAGCATGGTCCATAAAGTTTAAAGATCGGGCAAAGGCCATCACTCACAATAGATGCACCAAATTAAGATCTCACAATTAAAATCTTCAAGTAAAACTGCTGCCTGCAATTTGGACCATGCTGAGTTACCACAACTTATAGTATTCACGGTCCATGCTATAATTCAAAACCAACGTTGTTTATACAGTGGAACCCTGTTTATAAGACCACCACGAACTATTCCATGAAAACTTGATAGCTTTAACAGGGTGTGCCAGATACAAAAATATTAAACTACACAATTAGGAGGAAGTCGCAATTACAAACTGACTTACTGTGAGCTCTTGCAGCGCAGCGACTGGTGTGGAATTCGGCAGATGAGAAGGAGTAGCTTCAGTTAATCGGCGATTCTCACGTAGCGTTCCAGCAGTAGATGATGTGGATGCTCTGTCCATTTCCCGCTCTTCTTCATGATCACTCTCCGCCAAGGAATTCGAGGAATAAAAGCGGGCTACAGCTCGTTCTGTAATTATAAGCTGTTGCTGGACGTCCGATTAAATTTAGAATTCCGCTTGAATACGATGCTTACTAGGCTTATTGGGAGGTACCATTTTCGATGTATTAAACGTACGATAGTAACTAAAGTGGGCTTTCGAAGAACCAGGCGAACGAGAGAAGAGGCGAACTAGCCAGCCGCGTGAATTCAAAAGCAACTGAAATCCGTTTCTCTGTCAACACTTTCAGCTTGATCCAATGCAAGGTCAAAGTTTTTTCCACGTGAGAGTCGCGCAGTCGCGCAGGCCTGGCCTGTCACCGGATTACCGCTGACTGGCAGTAATTGCGGGGCGTTGTTTATCATTATGAATCCAACAACCAAAGGTACTTAAAGATTTAGAGAAACACAAGGTCATTAGATTTAAGCGTTAGTTATCATTATGCATTATCTCGCGTGAACCAGTATAAAACTGTAAACAAACTCCAGAACAATCATTGGCTGAAACAGTCTGTGGGTACATTATAACCTCATACACAACGTCCCATCTTAATTTTTGCGCTCTTTACATTGTTGCGGCGGGAAAGAGTTGAGTGACTTGTATTATTTCATGGAAGGCAATCAAACTGACGGAAGGCCTTTTAAATGGAGAGGGAATATCGCTAGCTAGCGAGCGTCGTCGTATGAGAAATCAAAGAAAGAAGAGGAAAGCAATGACAAGTATGAACATTAAGCGAATGCAGTCATCGAGGGTCTCGCCGAACGATTGCGGAAAGAAACGAAGCAAAAACAGCGACTGCTTTTCCTTGGACGGAACCACTATTTAAAATGGAAGGCAAACAAAGATTTATTACTTCTAAAGAAAAGTACACAACTACTATCTACCTCTCGATTTGGGACGCGGACAAAGGTAAAGGTGATGTCCAGTCTGTGCTGCGCACTCTAAAGAATTTGTTTACGTTTTCGTTTTGATTTAAGTAAGACGTCACAAAGTGTAACATTTCGAAACTACTTACATGGAATTAATTCAAAGTTTCATATCTTTTGGATGTGAAGCGTTGGGAATAGATTTTAAAATGCTTGGAAGGGTAGGTAAGCGGTACGTAACCAATCAATTCGCATTCCATCATTTGAGGCTCATAGACACTGAATCAAAACAAAAACGTAAATAAACTGTTATTTCGTCAGCAGTTGTTACCATGGCAACAGTAGTTGAGGGTTATTCAGAGGCACATTTAAACTTCTGGCACCCCAATTTTTGAACATGACCTTTTAGGCTTATGTTGAAAAAAATGTACAAGCAAATAAGGTCTATTCATTTCGGTGAATGTTGCATTTTGTAGGCAGACATCAAAAGTCTAAATGAGTTCTGTATGTATAATGGCGGGCACACCCATGAGTACAGTATAACCCAGTGTTTTTTGTATTTAATCTAACCGCAATAGGCTGTACTTTAGGTGGCACACCCATGAGTACAGTATAACCCAGTGTTTTATGTATTTAATCTAACCACAATAGGCTGTACTTTAGGTGGCACACCCATGAGTACAGTATAGCCCAGTGTTTTATGTATTTAATCTAACCGCAATAGGCTGTACTTTAGGTGGCACACCCATGAGTACAGTATAACCCAGTGTTTTATGTATTTAATCTAACCGCAATAGGCTGTACTTTAGGTGGCACACCCATGAGTACAGTATAACCCAGTGTTTTATGTATTTAATCTAACCGCAATAGGCTGTACTTTAGGTGGCACACCCATGAGTACAGTATAACCCAGTGTTTTATGTATTTAATCTAACCGCAATAGGCTGTACTTTAGGTGGCACACCCATGAGTACAGTGTAACCCATTGTATTATGTATTTAATCTAACCACAATAGGCTGTACTTTACATTAGGTGGCTCACCCGTGAGTACAGTATAACCCAGTGTTTTATGTATTTAATCTAACCACAATAGGCTATACTTTAGGTGGCACACCCATGAGTACAGTATACACCCAGTGTTTTATGTATTTAATCTAACCACAGTAGGCTGTACTGTGCCCTTCACAGTAAATCCATGTCTCTCTCAAAGTCCTCTGCAGGAAAGATTGTACTAAAACTGTGTGAAGCTTTGGAACATATAGAGTCAAAAAGGCTTCTCGATACACATATAAAGGATGACAACATTCTTCTTACAGTAGTAAACAATATGTACCATCCAATGCTCATTGATTTTTGAAATGATTTTTCTCTGTCTGATGCTCCTTCAAAAAAGAAATCTTTGACTGCTCACGAGCAAGGGGAGTACAGGAAAAAACACTGGCATATAGCCCCAGAAATAGTTCTTGGCCAGCCACCATCTTTTGCTTTGGCCATGTTTTCATTTGGGATAGTCATGGCAAAATCAGGGTTGTAAAGAGCAACAAAAAATTATTCATTTATTAATTTGTTGAGTGTCCATGCACAAATTTAACAAAAACAAAGCAGATTCTTCATTTGTTGTAGCATTCACTGTTGGGTTTTCAAAATGTGGTCATTTTTCGGAAGCCCACCATCAAGATGTGGTCATCTTTAGGTGGGCAGTGAAAACTACAAGAAATGAAAATTGACATTTATGTGTAGAAGATTCTTGTTTTGATAATCATTATGAATTAATTTACTGGTATATGATGTATTGCAACCCTGATTTTGTGAAATCTACAGGATATTTTACAACTTTATTTATCATCAACAAAGTGACTGAAGTAATGCACCCTAATCCAACTTGTCAGCGAATAATTGCACTGTGGATGGAAACACAGTGATCTGACAGTTATCCATGCCAGTGTGCAGGTTTTTATGTACAGTTTAAGGTCCAGAGTAAGAAATGTGCAAACTGTTGGTGTGAATTTAATATGGATGAAAATACAGTAAATGATCTGACTACTGGACCTTTGTCCAGTAGAATTGCTTTGGTCTGTTCACTTTAACTTTAGTCAACTTTCTCCTTTGAAACGTCTAGTTTTAGTACTTGAGCATCCCAGCTCATTGTGTGATCTTTAGCTTTAATCAAGTAATGGAAGATGTGCTCAGCTAATGTCCCCTTTGTTTTACTCTGGGGTATTTTATGACTATAGGTTCTGACTCAGAATTAGGACTAGGACCCTTTCTGTAATACCCAGGGATGAAGATAAAATTTTCAACAGACGGGAACTATCAGTTCACAGGCGGGTTTACAAGAATCCATTCCTACAGAGTTTTAAGACCATAGAAGGTTTTTCAGCCGGGAAAATCAAGTTGACAGCCGGGTATTTTCTCCGGCTTCCGGCTATTATCTACATCCCTGAATACCTCTGATATTCTGTTAGTAATTTGCAGAACAATTTGAACTTCTATATTGAATGCAAACAATGCCTAAAGCAAGCATTTTATAACCCTAAGACTTCTACAACCCTTGCCCCTGTTTCTACAGCAACTGACAGTCTCTAAAATAAGGCTGAACACCAAGGTTTCAGGTTAATTAGCCCTGTTTGGGATATTTTTAAGCGGCCGTCGCTTAGCGACGTGCCGCTTCTAGTAATACCCATTTTTTTTTTTTTTTTTTTTGTTTAAGCGGCCGTCGCTTAGCGACGTGCCGCTTCTAGTAATACCCGTTTTTTTTTTTTTTTTTTTTTTTTTTTTTTTTTTTTTGTCGTGTCCGTCGTGAGGCCCGGGTCCCTCTCGGCTGGAGCTGCAAGAATTTTTTTCGCCTGCACTGAGATTTGATCGCGCGACCTCGGGATCTCTGATCAAAAGTTCACCCCGCGCGCTTATCACTTGCGCCACTCAGACATCGGTCAACTGAATGTGTTAATTTTACAGTACATAAAGCATGGCAGTCACGCATCCGGTTTTTCACGCAAACAAATATCCTTTGTGTTTACTCGAGAAAGGGGATTGACAAATTCCAGAAAATCCAAGAATTTTTCTGATGTAAAGTACGATATTATCATGAGGACATGCTAAGCGATTGCCAAGACCTTTGTTGGCTCTCAACTTCAGCTGTATACAACACGAACCACGCAAATGAAGTGATGATGCAATCTTTACCTTACTCTGGTTAGCGGGGAAATTCCCCTGAGGTTTGGGCAAACACCGAACCGCAAAGTAATTCTTTTATGTGAAAAAAAAAATATGGAACCTATCCACGGACTTAAAATGAATTATATCGGGCCTTTGTGATTGTCATGTAGTTGATCTGTAACACAACGGCCAAATCCTCTTCGAGAATTACACCCAAACCGAGTACTTGAAATGATCTGAAATGATGGTGCAATATTCGTGTCACGTAACAACTTGATAGTCACGCAAAGCCGATAGCCACAGAGCGCGTCGTATGGCCTGCGTAAAATGCAGCTTGATTTTAAGAAAAAATATAAACGTCTAGAGCATCGTTCAACACATCTTGATGAAAACATCATAATCTGGATGTGATTAAATCGTCGATTTCCCCGACTTATCAAAGAAATCGAACGGCCGGTCATTTGGTGTTTCGGCAGTTTGTTTCTACTAAATACCCATTGAATCTCCATGTAAAATCGAAACATCGCTCTAAAGCTCAACGATTAGTCAAACTAGTACTTTAAAAAAAAGCAGAACAAAAAGAAAAAGAAAAAAGACAAACCAAAGAGAGGTGCCGTTGCTAGGAATTGAACCCGGGACTTCCTGATCGGTAGGGGATAGACGTACCTCTCGGCCAAGGCAGCTATGAATAAGTAGTGAGGTGAAAATTTAAAGGTTTTAATCATTCTGCTCACGCACTGGTTCAGAAAAAGTAGGGTTTTTGCCCAGAGAGCAGAAATGAAATGGACAGACACCGAACCGTAAAGCAATTCTTTCATAAGTTAAATCGAAGACAGATCTATTGAACCGATCCAAGGTGAAACTGATCATATCATGCCTTAATGACTGCGATTTAGTCTATTTGTAAGACATTGGCCGAATTACGTAGCAAGTTAATCGTCGCGCATCACGCTTCTAAAAGTGTCTTGGACAGAAGTGTTTACTAAAAATTTTACACTTCCAACCGACCTAAACTACATCCTAAGGATAAAGGCGGTCCAAATGGCAAAATCGGCCGCTTGAAAATTCTGAGAATTTCTTGTTCTTTTTGGTGTCCGTCGTGAGGCCCGGGTCCCTCTCGGCTGGAGCTGCAAGAATTTTTTTTCCGCCTGCACTGAGAGTTGATCGCGCGACCTCGGGATCTTTGATCAAAAGTTCACCGCGTGCGCTTATCACTTGCGCCACTCAGACATCGGTCGACTACATAGGTTAATTTTACAGTACATAAGGCATGGCACTCACGCATCCGGTTTCTCACGCAAACAAATATCCTTTGTACACAAAGATTTAGGTATTATCAACAGAGTTGATAAATGTGAATTGACCACCGTACAGGGATTCTAAAAGCTGACGTTTCGAGCGCTAGCCCTTCGTCAGAGCGAATCGAATCTATTCGCTCTGACGAAGGGCTAGCGCTCGAAACGTCAGCTTTTAGAATCCCTGTACGGTGGTCAATTCACATTTATCAACTCTGTTGATAATACCAAAATCTTTGTGTACTACTTCCCCACCGACGCAGCACCACAGTTTCTTTAGAAACTACCCCCTTTAAATATCCTTTGTGTTTACTCGAGAAAGGGGATTGACAAATTCCAGAAAATCGAACGATTTATCTGATCTAAACTACGATATTATCATAAGGATATGCTGAACGATTCCCAAGACCTTTGTTGCCTTTCAACTTCAGCTGTAAACAACACGAACCACGCACTTGAAATCATGATGCAATCTTTGGTTAGCGGGGAAATTCCTCAGAGGTTTGGGCAAACACCGAACCGCAAAGTAATTCTTTCATATAAAAAAAAAACTCTATGGAACCTATCCACGGACTTAAAATGAATTATATCGGGCCTTTGTGATTGTCATGTAGTTGATCTGTAACACAACGGCCAAATCCTCTTCGAGAATTACACCCAAACCGAGTACTTGAAATGATCTGAAATGATGGTGCAATATTCGTGTCACGTAACAACTTGATAGTCACGCAAAGCCGACAGCCACAGAGCGCGTCGTATGGCCTGCGTAAAATGCAGCTTGATTTTAAGAAAAAATATAAACGTCTAGAGCATCGTTCAACACATCTTGATGAAAACATCATAATCTGGATGTGATTAAATCGTCGATTTCCCCGACTTATCAAAGAAATCGAACGGCCGGTCATTTAGTGTTTCGGCAGTTTGTTTCTCCTAAATACCCATTGAATCTCCATGTAAAATCGAAACATCGCTCTAAAGCTCAACGATTAGTCAAACTAGTACTTTAAAAAAAAGCAGAACAAAAAGAAAAAGAAAAAAGACAAACCAAAGAGAGGTGCCGTTGCTAGGAATTGAACCCGGGACTTCCTGATCGGTAGGGGATAGACGTACCTCTCGGCCAAGCCAGCTATGAATAAGTAATGAGGTGAAAATTTAAATATTTGAAACGTTCTGCTCACGCACTGGTTCAGAAAAAGTAGGGCTTTTGCCCAGAGAGCAGAAATGAAATGGACAGACACCGAACCGTAAAGCAATTCTTTCATAAATTAAATCGAAGACAGATCTATTGAACCGATCCAAGGTGAAACTGATCATATCATGCCTTAATGACTGCGATTTAGTCTATTTGTAAGACATTGGCCGAATTACATAGCAAGTTTAATCGTCGCGCATCACGCTTCTAAAAGTGTCTTGGACAGAAGTGTTTACTAAAAATTTTAAACTTCCAACCGACCTAAACTACATCCTAAGGATAAAGGCGGTCCAAATGGCAAAATCGGCCGCTTGAAAATTCTGAGAATTTCTTGTTATTAATTATTTCTTGTCTGTTACAGTATTAGATCAGACTCCTTTTCTATTTGCATTGTTAACAGTAACAGTTCAAACCAGGCTTGCAAAGAAGGAACAGAAAAATTTTATTCACTCAGGAATTTGTAAGCATTTTCTCAATTGGTTGTGATATTAACTGTTGGGTTTTCAAATGTGGTCATTTTTAGGGAACCCACCATCAAGATGTGGTCATCTTTAGGTGGTCAGTAAAAACTACAACATCTAAATACAGTTGTTGATGACTAAACATTTCTTTCTCGAATCGGGAGAATAGGACCGACACAAACAACGAGTGAGAAGGAGGTTAATCCCAACCCTGTTTTAGGGAAATTCACATAAATTGATACAATAAAAATTAGTTTGCTTGTTTTAATTATGGCAAAATGGCTTTTCTATCTTTTTTTTCCGGTTAATCATATGTATTTGCCTAGTTAATTATAGTTTCCAGTTATTATTCAGTTGTAAAAGACAAAAAGCCAAGATCATTTAAATTGAACCACCTGATAACTGTACATGTAACAGCCGAGGTTGCGAACTAATCACAGAAGCAAAACTACAGCAAATGTCAAACGCACAACACTTTCAACCGTAAGGCAAAGGTTATGTCAGTCGCCATATTTGCTCCTTAGCAAACATGAATTTTATGTTATGCGAATATGGAAATTTAGGATATAGTCAAATTTATAGCAATTTATTATTTTCGCTCTTAAGGCAAATACAAGTAAATTATATGCAAATGTGCTTTTTTGGTATCCTTGCAAAATAAGAGCAAACATCGCTGCAAATTAACGTTTTTGCAACACTTTTTGTCTGCATTTGCTGTTGCACTCAAACTGCGATCTTTGCAAAGAAAGTAAATCTAAGCAAATTTGTTGAAGTGTTGGAGATTTGTACATGTGGCAAATATGAAGAAAATTTGCATCAAATCTTTACATTTACTTAACATTTGTG
>OX419336.1:38520919-38523419 GCA_948470475.1 Galaxea fascicularis
AATGCAGAACCCCTGGGTCCAGAACAAAGTCCAACAAATCATCCGTACTACCGTATTTATTTCCCGGCTATTCTGCGTTGTTATCGTCCATCGTAATTTGTTTTTATCCATGTAAGAAACCATTATGACGCTCCCGTTAAAGAAGAATGTTTGCATTTCAACTATTTATGACGGTACGTTTGTAAATACTAACGGTTAACAAATGTACCAGAATGTTTGTACTGTAGGTGAAAAGTAAAGTGTTCTACATTCAATTTAACAAACGTGTCAATTCATTTTAGGATGACCTACTTTAGGTAGAGGCATAAACAGAAAGTGACTAAGCTGGGATCGCGAAAATTACATTTTCCCAAAAGTGACTAAGATGGGGTCTATAATTGGCCATAGAATAGACTATAATGGGGTAGGGGTTCTGAGAGGCCAGCGGCATATACCCAGCAAAAATTGACCCAAGTACCCCCCCCCCCCCGGGTAAGAGGGTCACCCTCCCAGCCGAGTCAACTTTAGTGAGCGTTTATATGAGCAAAAAGGTGACTCAAGAGCTCGCGCGTGCTCTGATGGTCTCGCTTTGACCGAGGTGACCCGGCTAGGCGAGCCAGTGTTTATATGGAGAAAAGTGGCCCGGCTAGGAGGGTGACGCTACCGTCGAAAGAGGGTGACCCGGCTAGGCGGGTCACCCTTCTGGCCGAGCCAACTTTTTCTTTCACATGTAAACGGTTCGCCAAGTTTTGTAAGGAAATGTGGGAAAAGTGGGCTCCCGCCCAGGGTAGCTCGGGTAGGCCGGTCACCCTTCTACCTGGGACAACGTTTCTCCATATAAACGGGGCCTTAGTTTCGGTTCAAGAACTGTCCAAACAGATACCATGCGAGTGAGTCTAGGATCTGATTCGGAGTAACGCCCTCCTGTCATAACATCAAAATGCTTAAAAGCAGCATTCATTTGCCGAAACAACAAAAATAGGTAGGATGTTCTTATTAGAGACAAAAGAAGGAAAGCTCAAGATACAAGTAATTTTTAGTAGTCATTGCTTCCCGTATCAATTAAGGCCAACCGACCTTGATCTTAGGGGCTTTGAGAGATTCGAAATGTTGAAAGCAGAGATGGTACTGGGACATTAGTATAGAGAATGGAGTTAAGAAAAAAAACTAAACTTTACAAAATTGGCTTTAAATTGAATGACTCGTGTTCCTTTTGTTCATCTGAACCAGAAACGCTATATCACTTCCTATACCTCTGTCCTTTCTCGATAGATTTTTGGCGTGACTTCGAAATATTCTGGCACCAACTTTTAAAGGAAAACATTAGACTTTCGTTACAAGATATTTTAGTTGGAATAATTCGACAAAACTCCCCTTCTGTTAAGCTTCTAAACTATCTAATTATAATTGGGAAATTGTGCTTGTGGGATTGTAGAAGAAGTCAAATTCTTCCGAATATACACGGATTTAAAAAGAAAATTGCTGTAAAATATGAAACGGAAAAATATATTAGTCTGCATAGTAAAAAAACAAAGGATCTCTTTGAAGCTAAATGGATAGTGTCGCCTCTTGTAAATGCTTAACTATTTCAAAGGTTTTAATATGCATCTACTTTCTGTATGTAATTACTATATTATTTACATTACACTTTGTAAACATTTCTAGTCTGTTTTGAATGTTGTAATAATAATAATATTAGTGTTAATTTGTTGTATTATATTATTAGTATTAGTAACACTAGTTATATTAGTTGTAACATTATAATCATGTAGGTAATTTAATAATTTACTGTATTAATATCAATTTGTTTTAATAAAGAATTATATCAAAAAAAAAAAAAAAAAAAGAGATGGTACTGGGACGAGGTTGATGGTCGGTCAAATACCTTTAAGCCCGCCGCACACTTGAGGAAAGAGCTGAGCAGAATTCCTCGCGAGGCAGTTAGCTCAGCCGTTTCCTCACGTGTGCGGCAAATTCGCCTCGCGAGGCGATGAGGAAAATATCAAACATGTTTGATATTGTCCTCACGGCCTCGCGAGGCGAATTTCTCACCGCAAATTTGCCGCACACGTGAGGAAATGGCTGAGCTAACTGCCTCGCGAGGAATTTTGCTCAGCTCTTTCCTCAAGTGTGCGGCGGGCTTAAATAACTGGATATGACCAGTAAAGACGGCACGCGCAGAAGACAGACTGAATGAAGAAAGGTGAACCAAGAACTGAAAATTTGTCAGCCTTGAAAATGCATGTCAATGGAATCTTGTCCAGCGGCGCTGACTGAGAAAAAGCTTGCTACAAAAATCTGCATTGCTGTAACGCAAATTATCTTTATTTTACAACCACATCAGAATAACGAAATTGTCTCACAACGTACTACCGGTGACCACTTCAGGAAAAGCCTTCAAGTCAATGTATTTAACTCGATGCAAACAAAATATTAGGGAGTTTACGAAACGGCTTCGGCTAGGCGGCAACGACAACGCCACAAAACAATCGAAAAACAATCGTGCTGCACGTGCGGGATC
>OX419336.1:38530919-38555919 GCA_948470475.1 Galaxea fascicularis
CTGAGTTCATGAACTTCACCAAACAAAAAAGCAATTGCCACCCGTCTGTAAATATGTCAACAAAACTAATGACCACGTTGTTTCAACAAACCTAAAAGACAAACGCTGTCTTGGAAGCTCACACAACAGTACTTCTAAATTAACGTAATTTAACAAAGTACAGAACGTAGTACCTTGATGAGTTAAATTGTTCCAGAAACCGAGCATAGGGTACCAAACCATGAGAGGAGTCCTCAAGCAATGAACGCACAACTGATTTCAATTCGTCGTCGCTAATCTTCATCTTGAATCGAGCCTCTAGTAACTCCTTGAACTGGTATCGCTTAATCACTCCCAGGTTATCTCGGTCGAGCTGCCTGCACAGAGAATGAAACAATTATGAATCAGTTGAAAATATCTTCACGTACATCGACCACGTCACCTTTCATACATACAAACATGTTTATTCAAGTTTAGTACTAACATGAATTATACATCAAGTTGAAAAGCGTGTCTTGAGGTTAACTGTGAATAAAAAAGGTTCCCGCACAAAATGATTACAAAAAAATTAATAAAACTATACGAATTTTAAATTATAATTCTAAAAATGTTTCCTTAAGTATTCAGAAGTTTCTGGTACATCTTTACATCCTTTTGAGCGCAATCGAGTGGTAAGGTCTAAGTCAGTCAGTCAACATAATTGATTGTGTTACTGAAAGAGTCATCGAAACGTTTCTGGTGGCTGCGTTATGACATGCGTTACTGTAAACAGTACAAACAATAGACAAGTACAGAACAGAGTCAACACCGCTTTGCGTCTCAAGGGCTACGCGGGTGGAAATAAATAAAGTCGCTGGTTGACATGGCGGTTCAGACCAAATTCGAAGAAGCTCCTCTCTCTGGCCTTCATTAACTCATCTTACATGTTCTTTGGTTTCTTATGCCGGATAGAATCGCTATGATAATTAGTGACTGTCTTCAGCCCGCAATAAGTAAATTGCCAAGTCTTACTTAAAGGCTCCAAGCAGAGCTAAGAAGTCTGACTGCAATGTTTCCAAGAGCCTTGCTTCAGCATCGAAGGCTGATGTGCTGCCAATGGCCGAGTCTCTGCTGCAATTAAACCTGTATTGACATCAAAAATAAGAATTAGCTCAGTACACAACAGCGTATACGTACGCAGTTATATGTGTTGAGACAAAAAGAAAAAGACAACAAACCGCAAAAACAAACAAACAAACCAATAAACAAAACTAACTTTTGTCTTTCCAAAGAGTTTGAAAGACAGGGTTGTTAGTATCAGTTGTATTATATCTGACCACTGTCAAACGATGTCCCAAACGTTTCCCAAATTGCAAAAACTTTCAAAACTCTGGCTATCGTTCGCAAAATTGAGCTTCTTGTTTAATCTCTTCGTGTGTCACGACAGGTACGCGTGTAACCTTATTTGAGCCTACAACTGTAAATCTCTGCTTTACCTGTGTTTAGGATCATCCAGTACAGCTTGTAGCCTTCCCTTTTCAGAGCGATCGAGATAAAAATCCATGATCTTCTTATAAGGTACCATGCCGTGTTCTCGCATGCCACACCTTATTCAAAGCAGACTAGATATTAAATCCTGAACTTTGTATTCACAACAGGTGCAGTAGAGCATTTTGAAACTGCGATAGGTTCATCAAGAGCCATGATGATACTTTAATAATTACATACCTTTGAAGAAAATGCTCAGCTTCAACTGGGCCCAGCTGCAAATGATACTCGGATAACACATTGCGAAATTCAGCTCTGGTGATCTGATGCAAAGAGACGCCAGTAAAGATAAATGAATCAGTTGCCACGCGCAAGCATCATGATAGATCTACAGAGCTAACCCTCCAGTTCGTGATAAAATTACTAGATGCATTAAGACGAGGGGTGGCCAGCCAACCTGAACCTTAAGTGTCAAAAAATACGTCTACATATTTCAACAAAAATAAAAGTGGCCTCCACTTGACATCTCACATCTTCGACTATTTCTCGCAAAGAGCACCTCAAAACAAAACAAAACAAAACATCCAAACCTTTTTAAGACTACTTATACGGTATGTACTGAATAATATTGATTTTATACACATACGCATTAGATCTCAGAAAAAGTTTGTAATCTAACTTGACTGTGTGTTTTGACTTTCTTCCACCCCTAATTGCTACTCCTTGGTTTTCCAAGAATGTATTGAATGTAGAGGACACAAAGACAATAAAAAATTATAACATTATTATACAAACAACTTCAAGCAATTTACCTGGCCAGTATCCTCAGGATCGTACTTGCGAAATGAACTAAGCAGTCTATCGTAGCCTTCTCTGAACTGAAAAACAATTGGTGTACCATGTTGAAGCAGTCGGACAACAATTTAGATGACAGCAATTGAAATACAACAGTAGACGAGCTTTGCCTCTTGATGCAATATTTCACTTGAGATATAAATCACCATGTTTCATCACGTGAGGAGGTCGACCGCATCACGGGGCCCGAGAATGTTCAACGCACATAGTACTCTATGACAAAAGTGCACACCCCCAACTAAATGTCCTTTCCCACACCATCCCCTTCACGGGAATATGATATGCATTTCGTCGTAAACAGGGTAGCCTTCTCTAAGAAAATATTACTTCTCATTTTCCATCTCTTCAGTAACATGGAAATGGCTGACGAAGGGTGCATGGGTCTATATTTTCACAGTCGTGTATGAACGACGTTAAAGGAAGAAAAAGATCAAAACAAAAAACTTACCATCACGCCTAAAATTTGGTCATTTAACGTTGTTGCTTTTTAGAGGACGACAAAGAAATGTACCAAAATGTAAAAGGCAACTGCAGAGTGATTGTTTTTGTCACCTGACCAAGACTTCGTCGTTTATATTCTCTGCATTTTAAGACGTTGAACACAATTCTTGATCTCACCTTCGCAGAAAACAAGTTCATCACACTCTCCAATGTACTGTTTTCCTCTTTCTCCGGCTGGAGCTCTCTGTCCTTGTCTTGATGTGACGGAGTTCCCACTTCTTCTGCAGGGACACTTTCTTCCTTCGCTGGAATCTGTTTCTCTACTTCTTTTTCCGCTGTTTTGGGTGATGGAGGTTGTTTTGCTTTTTTATGATGTTCTGCGATGGTGAAACACACAATCACAATAATAATCATTGTATTTTGCAGTATTGTTAATATTGACCATGCAGGATGAATTTGTAATACAATATTTCATTCAAATGAAGAATGATCGTCGCAGTTTCATTGCTTGCCAGAAAAAAAAACACACACACACACACACAAAACTGTGAATAATTTCCGTTTGTCACTGATCGGACAAAGAAAAGTCGTTTTTGTTATTTAAGAGGCACTTTCCTGGACGACATGAAATACATATAAACGTAAGCTACACCCTGTAACATTGTTTTCAACAGGAAGGCCAAAAATGGAATTTTTTGAGAAATCACTGTAAATGTGTACTTTAGAATCCCTGTACGGTGGTCAATTTACATTAAGTATCAACTCCGTTGCTAAAACTATTTTTTCATTAATTCCGTAACTCTGCGGGTCCAAGAACCCACACGCTGTTGGACTGATTTTAATTGCATGCAAATAAATGTATAAGCGTTTAAACAAAGGTTGGGCAATTCAGCGAAAACTTCAAAGTCACATTTTTGATTGATGAAAATCATGACGATCGATCCGTTTGGAACTTAACCGCTACGATTTATAAGTGCCAGCGTACAAAGTATACTCGCAACATATCATTACCATGAAATGGGTTTATTCCGAGTGTTCGGAAAAAGAGCACCGAGTCCACAGTACCAAGCCCTGTTTTATCAAATCTACAAATAAAAAAATAGAGCATCATAATTCAAGTCCGTAGTTACCCCAAGACACCAACAGGGACGCATGCGCTACTTGCAACAGCGATAGGAGCTTCACACGCGTGTGTCATGCGTGTAATTCCGCCTTGCTGGACTCAATTTTTCGCGTGCGTTACACGCGCATAACAAAACCTACACGCCTTTTCACATACACAATCTACACCCAGATGATCGCTTTAAAAAAGACAGATGTTATTGTATACAGATGTTGCGCATCAGTTCCCAAAATTTAACGTATATGACTGCAAGAAGGAGCATAAATTTATAGCAGGCCAGAGATTCTAACCAAAATCCCAGACATTTAGGGAATTTATGGATTGTTGCATTTTGTAAGTGAAGCCAATCTGTAAATACAGGCTGTAATAGGCTACTTTCAAATTAACAAAATTCAGTTGGAGGACAAAACAATAGAAATGAATTGCTAGGAATGTGAAAGATGATTAAACATAACTTTCATTTTCCTAAAACAATGTTTTGTCCTCTGGGCTTTGCTATCAGCTGAATTTTGACATTTGGAAAGTAGCCTATTTAGTGGTTATTGACCAGCAGTACATACTTACAGTCCAACATGTACAATTTGATTTCTTCTCAGCAAAGATACGAATAGGTTAAAGATGAGAGGGAAATTATAGATGAATGAACATATTCACTGTACCTGTCCCATACTTTATCAAATTCTTCCTCATACATCTGGTAGCCGAGAACTTGCAGAGCAGTCCTCAACTGTGGTTTGAGCACCAAGCCATCAACATCAAAACAGGATGGAGGGAGAATTTTCTTGTAAGAAAGAGTTCTGCAAAAAGTGGGAATTTTAGCCTGATTGTTGTTTAACACTGCGAAGTGCTACTAACATTATCTCAAGGATTGAAAGTCACCAACCATGCAATGCTCTTACTCGTAAGTGTTCTTTATTGTATAGCCAGTCTGATCCAATTATATTTTGTTTATAAGCACCAATTAAAAGTTAATTGTGGATTAAATAGTTAATTTAAATTCAATATATAGGTAAATTTAAATAAATAGATATATGTAATTGAACACTCTTCATGAAGGGCTTTAATATGCATGAAATTCAAATCCTGACATTTGTATGCTCCTGGTGCATGTAGGTACAGGACTTAATCTTTTTTTTCATTAGTTAACAATTATTTATTAATAATAAAACTACAATTTATTAACATTGTTTGATGATACTAATGCAATAGTAATAAAATATGACCGGGTGAGTTTTTTGGGCTCTTCCAGAATGAGAATAGAATTAAAGAATGAGAATGATTAGAATGATGGGAATTTGACACAATGAAAGCAGAATGAAAATGCAGAGTGTTAGACTGGAGTTGCAGGAGTAAAAAATGAAGAACTTCTTGCCCATTCTGCAGAATAACAGCAGAATAACAGTGGAATGGATTTTAAGGATTGTGGAATTAGAATAGGCAATCCAAAAACACACCAAAAATACCTTCCACCTATTCTCCTTCAAGAATGGCTGTCAAAACAAAAAATGCAGCAACCTTCAGTTTAACTCACCCTTGCTGTGCTCTCCTTTTCAGCTGAGGAAACACTTCCAGGGCTGAGTAAAATTTAGGCGGTGTGTTCTGCCTTCCCTTTTTTAATGCTGCATGTTTTTGTTCCAGTGCAATCTCCCTCTGCCTTTGTCGTAATTTGTTAGCTGGGAGGTTGGCAAGATTCCCATGGGGTAATGTTGGTCTGATCACAGGATCCACCCATTCCTTGGTGAGGGTCTGATAAGAAAATTTATGACAATCAAAGAAGGTTAATTACACGTGCAATTTGCCTTTGTGCAGTGTGTATAGCACATTTGGCTTGACCCAGGGGCACTGTGGCATCCTTCAAGAAAACATAAAAGTGTACCTCTCCTACAGTTCTTAATGGGTACTGGAAATTCTGGAGAGGAATTACATTACATGTACTTATATTAGCTTAATTAATTTTAATTGATTGATTGATTGATTGATTGATTTTAGTAATACAATGGGATTTTGAAATCACTGGGATTATGTGTAATTTATGGAACAGACCTGTGTGTGCATTACTAAATTGACTTAATTAGTCAGTCATGGTACCAACCTCACCATCCTGGAAATGAGTGACAAAGTTCTCAAATGATATTACACTTTGAGCGTCCAGTCCAAGCCTGTTAGCAAAACCAAAATTCACCTAAGCTACATAATATGCTTTAAATGTCAAACCAAAAGCAGCTGACGCTGATCAAAGAAGTAAAAGGAAATTTAGTTTGACAACCAAGCTTTAATTTTAATTGTGCTTCTAGTGCATGCTTTCAGAAGAAATGTTGAGTACCTCAAAATACACCAGCAGTCACACTGATGCTATTTATTTTCTCACAGCTGGTCAAGTTAAACACACAATACTTTTACGTCTTAACTAGTACAACACTTCAAATTATAGAGTTTTAACTCTATAATTTGAAGTGTTGCAGAGGTTCATTTTATTTCTTTGTACACAGTGTACATTACTGACACTATGTAATAATCACCTTTTCAGAAGACCAGTGATTTGTTCAGTAGTAAGGTAGCCACATAAATGGTACAAAATTGTAACAAGTGCTTCCCTGTCAAGAATAAAAAGACAAAATTAACAATTGTTAAAAAAAATAATTAATGAAGTGTTCCAATAATTACTGTACAGTCAATTTAAAGAGAGCTTGCTCCACAGTACAGGACATGCACAATTCATGTATGCAGTAAAAACTTATAATTTCAATGCAATTACTGCTACCAAGGTGACTGATAATTTGTAAACAAAATGTGCTGATTCACAAAAATAAAACATGCACTTTAGTTTTACCTTGATACATTTCCCTTGCCCATAGGATCATTTGCACGAAATGCTTGTCGCAATCCATTAACTCTGGATGGCAGTTTTTCACGTATAAGCTCTTCAAGCTGAAAAGTTTAAAAGTAATGAACACTACACTCAGTAATTACTCTTACATTTTGTTCCAACTAACTTCTTAGTTATTAAGCAATAAGCTAGTACTAACAGTACCGCAGAGTTACCCTAAAGTGCACCTAACCCCAAATATTTGTTCCGCTTAAATATGTCTTTGCACCTGTTTGAAACCCATTGAGCCTTATTGTGCCTTTTTAAAAATCTTGACTATTTATAGGCTATAAAAGTTACGAGTCCCACAACCGAGCTAGTAAGGACAATGGGTCTAATAATTCCTTACATGATGTCACAAACTGCTTTGCATGCATTTTTACAAAGACTTAATGCAATTATGCAAATCAGTTTGTAACGTCAAGTAAGGAACAGACCCATGCCCCTTTCAAGCTCGGTGGTGGTACAGATGATGGCTAGATTTTATAACTTTTACAGCCTATAAAAAGTAAACATTGGGTTAACATAGGCACAAAACAGCATGATATATGTTTCATGCGGGTGCAAAGATTTATTTAAGCGAAAAAGCAATCTTGGGGTTTAATGCATAAACCACAACCACGTGAGTGGGTCCATTACCTACAATGTATTAAAATGTACGAAGTGCAACTATGGCTCAATAAACTCATGTAGTATTAGTATTCAAGCACATCAACTACAGCTGTAAATTTTATAGTCACTTGCATTGTCTATCTGGGCAACTACTGTATGCAAAAATTAGCACAAAATCCCACTGTAAATTAGTTAATGTAAGGAAAGAGGGAACCCTTGCGGGTGCTTGAATACATAATAATAATAATAATAATAATAATATCAATTATTATTATTATTATTATTATTATTATTATTATTATTATCATCATTATCATTATTATTATTGTTATTATTACTAATGGTAATTGACAACACCATTGCATGATGATTTATATTTTTCACCAGAAAAGTACAAAATTTTGGTTTAGCACAGATGTTTTACTTTTTTAAGTTGAACTCAACATGGGTGTAATACCACCTAATTTGGCTTTACCTCTTCTGATGAGAGTTTGTGTGATGGTATTTCCCACGCTGGACCGTTGCTGCTGTTGGATTTCCCTTTTCCCTGCCCTTTGGATCAAAAAAAAAAATATTATTACAATAATAGCACTGGCCATTAGCCAAAATGCAACTATAACAAAAGACCATGCCACAAGTTACAGTTTTGACCGGTGTATTAATTGTCAATCGCGTACGCCAGTGATATAGAAGGCTCGCAGTACAATAAAAAAGTCAGTATTAAACAAGTCCGGTCTATGAATAATTAAGTTAATTTCAACACAACACTTTGAATTGTTTGCACTGTACGCGTATTTATATTGTTAAAGAAATCTAAATAATAGAAACAGGTCCTCAATCAATATAATAATTATATTTAAACTCATAAAAAGAACAACCTTGTGAAATTAGGAATATTCTGGAGTCAGTGGTTATAAAGGTAGGGATAAGTTAAATTTTTTCCCCCACCAGAATACTTTATTACGCTTTTACGCAACGACATTGAGTTCGTTTTTACACTGTACATACAAGAAGCCAAAAGACCTTACCAATTGGCCACGTTAAAACCCTTGAATGTCCATATGATGCTTGCTGTTT
Organism: Galaxea fascicularis; assembly: GCA_948470475.1. NCBI lineage: Eukaryota > Metazoa > Cnidaria > Anthozoa > Scleractinia > Euphylliidae > Galaxea > Galaxea fascicularis. Next base: position 38,539,340 of record OX419336.1, read on the forward strand.
CGTTCTTCTCTTTAACAGCGGAAGAGAATCTTGTGCTTGGTCCAGACCCGATGCGCCTTCTTCACGGGAGTTTCCACGGATTTGTAAATCGGCATTGTTTTCGTCTGATCTTCGCAGCGCAGGATGTTCAATAAGTGGCAACGCCGGTAATTTCTTCGGAAGCTCTTGCCTTGGTGAAGCAACCAGACTCATCATTTTTCCAACGGCTGTCTCATTCTGGTCAAACGAGTTGCTGGGAAGTTAAACCTTTTAACTTTTCGAAAAGTGTTCGCGAAAGTCGTGGGTATCACAAGTGGGCCCAGTTCCATGGTAACCCCTCATAAATATTCAGGTTACAATCGGGATCGAGCTGAAAGGGTCACGCAAAACGTGACACTTCAGCTGCATGTAGCAAAATGATTAGAGGTACAAGAGCGTTCTGCTCTGAGGAATACTGAAGAATATTTCATGGTGTTTCACAGTGTTTCTTCTGCCCGGTTCTTCGCGGCTGACGCACTTAATTAAGCTTACAGTGCAGTGAGTGCACAGTGTAATCTTGTAGAATGATCTTGACGGTTGATTGCAAACGCACGAGAGCTTTGCTTCGTTTTAGCCATAGTTTCCCAAAAGCATTTGATTAAAAGTAGCCCAGACTAAGTATTTTGAACTCTGTTGAACCATCTGCAGTCACCGAAAAAAAATACACGAATACCGCACCATCGTCAGAGCATGTGGGACAAAAGACGTTTGACCTTACATAAGGTACTTGCGTAGTGAGATCGATTCCTCTTGTCATTGCGGACGCACACAAATTATTTTTTTTCCAGCCATGGAGGTCTGGTCACATTCCCCGGTGGTCACTGTTTTTCTCAATTCAGGGGCACCCAACTGTCATGTATGCTATCATGAACGGTTGTACTAAGGCATGATGGGTAGAAATATACCACGAGGTTTTGACATGATGGCATCCTCGGAGACCCAGGGGCAGATAGTCGGGATAGGACGAAGATTGGGACTAGCGAAAGTTTGTAGGGCGAGCGAAAGAGCTCTTTCGCTCGCCCTACAAACTTTCACTAGTCCCAATCTTCGTCCTATCCCGACTATCTGCCCCTGGGTCTCCGAGGATGACATGATGGCGGACTGGTTATATATGGTGCAAATACGTTACACCAACGAGCGAATTCATAAAAAAAAAAAAAAAAAAAAAAAACCTTTGAGAGATATTTCTAGGCTCCTTGTGATGTTTAAAGACTGTTTAAAGAGTTGTTTTAATCAGCTAGAAAAATTTGATCTGTTCGGATTTCTTAGCTTAAAATTGAAGTGCCCGAAAATTTTAGGGAATGAAATCTTCTTTCAAAATTTGCTAGCTGAACGCTACCTTCGAAGAACTTCTCTGATCTTCTCTGCGAACTATTTGCTTACCCGAAAATGCTACTAGGCGACCTTTTTAAGAGCCAAAAATCAGTTGCAACAACTTCCGAAAATCTAAGGGACTATATTCCCCTGATTTCCCTGGTTGCGAATCTTTTGGGTGATGTTTTAGTTAAGAAATCAGTAGCTTTTTGGCATTACATTATCCGAAAGTCTTAGAACTAGTGGACTCTCCCGAACAGATGTTTCATCGAAGTTTCTCGTTGGGTGCCCCTAAGCCATGCCAACTAGTTTCACCTCGATCTAAAGTAACCTTTTGGTTAGTGATTAGGGATAGGAGACACTTCTGGACTTGTTTATTCAATGTTCTTCTTTTCAGGCGGTAACTGGTAAAATTTACAGCCTGCAAAACCACTTATTACCACCTAAAATTGCTTTAAAACAGACATGATATAATAAACATGGCCGCGACTGCTTTACCGGTTTGAAAACCTCTTTTACCTGTTGTGCTGAAAACAAGGGCTCCAGACGTTCATTTATCTGTTTCACGGTGACCTGTGCTTTTGACCTGTGCAATGTGATCTGTAAAAAGAGACTTGCCGCTTCCAGCTCTTTTTTTTTTTTTAATAAACAATAAATTTGCTGTAAGAACCTATTTTCTTGCGTGTGTACAAAACACACATACTGTCTTTACACGCGATGTTTAAACCACACCATAAAATTTGCAAGACCAATAACGCTAGCTGCTTAAAATTCAAACTTATTTTCATTTGTTTTGTAACACATCATGTTAGGATTACACATAAACAATGAGTGAACGTGCTGTTCGGTTGGAATCCAAATTAAAATTCTCGCCCCTTTAATTCCATCCCCTACTGATTAGTCACCTGCCCTGTACAACACCAAGAACAGATTCAACTAGATGAGTCGGATTAAACACAACGAAAGTCTTAATGTCGAACGTCGCTCACGCGCTCCCCGTTTTACAATGCCAGCCTCATGTAAGACCTTCCGAAGTACAGCAACACATTATTCATGTAACCTACGCAAAACATCCTATATGTCCCAGAGTTGGAACAAAAATGCAGCCTAACTAGAGAAATAACTTATTGTAACAATGTAATTAGCCGGCGCGTATAGATCATGGACATTTGTTGGGAGATATAAATCACCATTAATACTGGACCAGATTAGCAACATCGCGCGATTTTGACAAGTGAACTTCGTTAACGTGTTAGTTGCTCAGTGGTTTTTGGCCGATCCAAATATTTTACATCGTACGTTATAAATTTTTAATACAGTACAAAGAGAATTGAGTCAAAAGGCAGTCTCAATCAGTTCTGGCGGCGTTCGTCGTGCGCTGATGAAGTTCATTTTGAGGTCATTGGCTTTGGGTCATTTCTTGAAGTGCACTGCTTTCAAGATCAGAGGACTCTGCAGGTTAGTTCTCCTAGGATTATTATCTGGCCTGGGTATGACTTTTGCGTCTGCAAGTTATTGCCAGTAACATCAAGTGCACAGTAGCGATTTACGTTTTAGTTCGTTAACATGGCGGCGGTTATTTCTATACCTTGCCTTACTCTGAACAAAACGAGCTCTGACCGGTTTTGTTGCTTTCGAGATATACCTCTTACAAACCTAGTTCGAGGTCCGTACAGTAAGTTACGGACCGAGTTTTTTCCCGTTCACTTATGGCCCAAGCGCGCGCGCTGGCCGTAAATCAACAGGAAAAAATGAGGATCCGTGACTTACAGTACGGACCGCGAAAACGAGGTTAGTAAGATATCAAGAGAGGACGATTTGTCTATTTGATTTAATTTACAACATTTAAGTTTATAGCTTGGTTTAGTACTAACAAAAATGCATTGAATGTATGACAGAAACCAGGGGGTGTGGCAATCTTGAGAAGGGGGGATAGATATGTGTATTATTAAGTTACAGTGAGAGTAAATCAGAAAATAATTGCAGAACTTCCATATTTTTGTTACATTTTGACGTGTGAGTGAAAAGAAAGGCATTTTGTGACTCAAACTCTATTCGATTTTGGAACAGGGTTAGTATGACAGTGACACAGACTGGCAGCATTACCACTGAAAAGCAGTTTCCCCGGCTGTACGCTGAAAAAAGAGATTTAGTTATTATGCCCGGAGGAACTCAACTGTGTCAACCTCTGAACATGAGATACGCTCTAACAACAACAGTTGAATCAACTAACACAAAAAATAATAAGACTTCATCGCTTACATTACAAACCTCTAAACTCTAAATGTTTTGGCACCCTAAACGAACTAAAAGAACCGCACACAAAGAAACTGGCCTCTGTCGTGTCGTCGGTCCACATGACAAATCAGAGCATGAAATATGCTTTCAACCACAAAAAAGCACACTAACCGTAACCCTCAAAGTGGGAAACGCCAACCAGGACCACAAAGGTGGAAACTGCCCAGAAGCAATCATGAACAATTCCTTTTCTATATGAAATGTGATGTAATACAGTAAGTGTAACACTCTTTTTTGGCCTCTAAAATCTGTTTAATAAAGTGTGTTCATTCGACGTCACGGTGGCCATGTTAAAGGACTAAACGATTTTTGTGGAAATTGAACTCTATTTTTATGCAAAATCTTCCTTTTGTTTCAAAAAACCAATATGGCCGCTGGTCAAGTGAGCGAACACCCTCTATTACATTTCATAAAGCTAAAATATATTTTGCGCCTCTTCCGATAGAACCACAATTTCGTCTTCGTCAGACACGACCTCTTCGTTGACTTGGTGTTCACTATTCGCATCATTGCCTTCTGGTCCTGATCCGAACGCGCGACTACCTAAATCATTCAAATCCGTTTGACAATAGTCACTCGAGCTGTCTTTGCTTGTGTTAAGTTCCTGAGTCGATTCCTCCAGTTTAAAAGCCTCCAAATCAGACGTTTGCATAGCCGAGTTTGCTTTCACTACTCCATAATCCTCGAGTAAGTTTACCACATGTCTGCTGTGAGCCATGAGGAAAGGGTCTGGTCGCTCAACATTTGGGGTCATCATCGCCTCGTTTTTGCCTTTCAGAATGGCGCTAACTTCATCAGGCAGGTCATGATACGCCAGTAGCTGAAGACAGAGTTCCTCTGTTTTGATTAGCACTTCCTGAACATCTATGTTGCCTGCCAAATCGTTGATATACTGACAATGAAAAAAACAAAACAAATTTTGTCAGGGAGAACCGCATGCACTAGCCCAGGGTCACTCCTAAATAATAGAATTGACGACGATCTTTTGCACACCTTAAGAATTTCGGTAAATCCAAATTTGTTCCCCATAATAACATTGCGATGTTTGTCCAGAATAGCAAGACAAACCATCAAATGATAATTCGGTGAAAGTCCTTGTGACCATAGTGTCTGAAAAAGAAACACGTGAATCAAGTGAATACCTTAAAACTTCCAGCACAATACGCATACTCGTTTCCGCTTTATACATATTGCGAATATTGTCTCTTTCACGGAGTCGACCTTTCGCCAAGAGGTGATTTTTACACTGCTTGCAGTCCGCGTTTTCTCTCAAAATCCGTCGAGTTCTCATCCCAGCACGCATGTTCGCAAAACAACGCGTTTTATAAAAAGAGGTTGAGACGAGAAGAGAAAAGACGAGAAAAATGTTATTGTTCTCTCTTTCAACTCCCTGCGTCCCATCCCATTCCTTCTAGTCCCAATTTTCTTTTCCGGTGAGTTTCAGAGTGTTTATTTTAAGACAGAAACTCGAGAGAGAAACCGACTGCAAGCAGTCTTGATTTTCATAGGCGCTGATACGGAAACATTCAGCACACCAAGGGGTTACACTCGCATTGTATTCAAAAGTATTTCAGTTGGAGACGAATCGATCACCGCTACAAGCACAAACACCTTGGTAAAGCTTCAGATCTGAATACGACTACGACTTTTCAAAACTAGTTCACTACTTGAAAGGCCAGCGTGTTTCTTCTCCTGAAGCCAGATTCACGAAACGTTAACAATGTACAGAACAATCTTATACTCTGGGTGCAGTTAAAATAACACTAGTTTGCACGTTAGGGAACAATGTTTGGGAAACACACTGTGAATTTGAGGACTTCGTGAAGTCGTTCTCATACTCAAATCACCTCAAAGAGTTCCTCACCGGGAATCACCAAGCAGATCTTGTTTTATCATTACCATTTCGCATAAGCGCCATGAATTGTGGTCGTTTCGCCCGCATTTCGATTTGCCTGCAGTGTTTCGTCCGGATCGAGGCCGTTTCTTCCCTTTCGTTGAGGCGAATCGACTTAGTCCGGGTGAAATCAGGCAACGGGCAAATCACTCCGGCGACTTTCGGACTGAACGACCAGTTACTAACGCCATTATAGACGAGCTGCAGTCACCCGAAACCTTACCTCCCAGAGAGTCATGATGTCTGGAAAGGAAAATTCACGCTTAAAGCAGATGAGGAGCCATCTGAAGCAGAAGTACATGTTACCAGAATCGTGCTTTTCTGTTACAAAAAAAAAAAGTTTTCAAAGAAATAGAATAGTGACATTTAAAGGCCGTGTGAAGCACTTAATATGAAAACATTTCACACTGCAGGCGTCTTTCACTCAGTGGACATTAAAATAACTTAAAAACTAAGTGGATCTAAGTACGAAAATCAATGTTTAAACTGAGCGGGAAAGCTTACAAGTGGCAATCACGTTAAGAAAAAACAATAGCACACGGTCTTGCTCTCGCTTTGTACAAACTTCGGATAACACATGTGCTTGTTTCACCGCTTTTCAACAAAAACGAATTAATGCTCAAGCGAGACCCAAACAATCAAAAAAGGGGTACAAGTTCTGATGTCTATCTTTCTCCACAAACTGTAGCAGAAAATACCACACAAATCTCTGGGGTGATTACATGTAAAAGCAATAATCGCTATTTAATTGCATGTACATAACCATTTATCGTTTACTTCTGGAAGCCGCTTGTCAAGCCCATTTGTATCGTGAACTCCACGCCAGACTGTATGTCCAGGGAAAAGTTGAGAAGTAAAGTACATGCAATTAATTTGCAATTTAAGCGATTACGGTAGATAAGATTTTACGGCGGGTCCACACCAGCCATCGGGTCAACCTCTTTCCCAGGGTCTCTCCTCTTCCAGTCCCTCTCTCGCTCCAAGGGACGGGAGGAGGAGAGACCCTGGGAACGAGGTTGCCATCGGGTTGCCACACACAGACCAGGCCCCGGTTGTTCAAACGTTGGATAGCGCTATCCAGCGGATAAGTATTGGGAAAGCTAATTGCACTATCCGGTGGATAGCGCTATCCAGCCTTTTTGAACAACCCGGGCCTGCTTTATATTAAATTTAAAAAAAAAGTGCACCTAGATAGCTGTAGAAGTGAGGGTCAATAAATTTGAGCAGCACAGTCAGCTGATGCAGTTGCGCTTTCATTCCTTCTTGATTCTCGTCAAAATTATGAGCCTTAAAATACAAAAGACAAAGTTGAGATCTGACTGCATGATAGAGGCCTACTGGGCTGTTTTCCCAGAGTACATGTTCATGTCAGAATTAAAATTAATTAATTAGTAAAGGAAATCGCACGACCTCGAGTACAATTCGTGATTAATATGTACGAGTGATTTTGAAAGTGTTGAAAATTGCACGGGCCTTTAGCCGAGTGCAATTTGAGAACTTTCACAATCACAAGTACCTATCAATTACGATTTGTACGAAAACGTTGTGCAATATTTTTATTTTTTTTTTATAGTTCGCTCAACAAAACTACCAATTGTATGAGCCGTCACGCAACTTGTAATTTATCATGTATTCTGATTTATAGTACACTCAACAAAATTACTCAATTCTGATTGGTTGAGAGCAAACTATTAAGTTTCCCTGATCAACGGCGCGTAAATTCGTAATTTTATTGGATGTACTATAAATAAAAAATCGCACGACCTTCTTGTACAATTCGGGATTAATAGATACTCGTGATTTTGAAAGTTCTCAAATTGCACTCACCTAAATCAGAATTGAGTAATTTTGTTGAGTGTACTATAAATTAATAACAGAATACTGATACCGTGTTTACAAACTAAACTACAGTGAACCCTGCCCTCCACATTCGCACATGACAGCCCCTGACATGAATTTTTCGGTTACGGTCAGATCGCTCCAACCAAAAGTTAGATCGCTCCACAAGAACTCACTTCGCTCCATACAGTAAAGATACGCAGTCATCGACTGCATGTGGCTACTGCTGAATGTTTTCCTTATCTCGCACGGCCTTGATCCGCGACAGCGATAATGAAGAATTCATTCCTTTAGAATTTAAACTTGAATGTGTCTTTATGTATCCTTTCCAAACAACAAAACAAAGATATAAATCGATTTTCTCGTTCCAAAAGTATTGCATCACGCACACATGGAGTTATCAGTTACCATCTTGGGAAAAGAACCAACATCCTCCTCGTCTCTTCTTAAATCAATCGACGCTTTACATCAGTCGGGTAAGCAATACATTTACACTGTAATTACACTGTAATTCTTGTGTGGGGCGATTTAACTTTCGGTTGGAGCGATCTAGCGTGGAGCGATCTGGCCGGATACCGATTTTTCACGTACAACTGTTACTTTTCTGTTGTTGCATACTAATCTGTGTGTTGAATCTTACACAAAGAAAACTTAAAAAAAAGGAATAAACTTCCTTGAAAATTTTCCACCTACTTTAATGCAAATTCAGCCTTTAAAAGAAACCACCACAAGCCTGTAGAATCTGTTTTGTTTTTCCATACCATGGCTGAATGACAACAGTTACATGTATGTACTACCGAAATTACAAAACATCTACATGTAAGAAAGAAACTTGTTGGACTGCACATCCATTTCCGTGAGCAACACAGATTTCTCACCAATTTTTCCATGAAGCCAACAAAACACCAGAAGGCCTCCACTTCATCTTCCATGAGGACCAATATTGGCGATAGGAGATCACTCATACCCTGCACATATCCTGCAAACAAAAACAGACAAATATGGTTAAAGACACGAAGAACTACTGTTCACAAACAAATGAAGGAGATACCCACTCAGTAAATTCCCTGCCATTGTGGAGAAGTTTCACTGATCTCATACCATTAAAATATAAAGTAATGTCTGCTTGTCATTAAAATTAATTTGAATGACAAGCAGAATGATATTAATTGTGTGGAATGATACAGCATGTGCAGGCATGTACAGGTGAAGCAAAGACTTAAATTAATAATAGTTTATTACGACAAATTGCTGCAGTTGTACTGGCCAACAGCTAAAGCATTGCTAAAATGAATAATTTCCACATGGTTGAATGTAAGTTGACCTGAAGAAGTAAACGGCATGAAGACAGATTGTGTAAAATGTCCAGAGATGCTCGCTCAAAAGTCTGAGGCAAAGGGAGAGATAAGGAAGGACCAAAGCCAGGCAGACAAACCAGCATCAGACTCCATCTGCACACAATGTGGAAGAGACAGGCCTGTCTGTCCAGCTACACCCAATACTGTTTCCAAATCACAATCCAGAGTGCAACTCCATAGTCCTTCAAGACTAATGGATGCCAACTAAATTGGTTATACATTGTAACCGAATAATTAAGATGCAAACATAAAGTTAGAATATTTTTTAACTCACCAAGATCAAAATTGTACATGCAGTAAGTAAGAAGGATATCATAAAGCTTCTTCACATTGCAGTGGTTTGATTCTGAATAAAATACAGTGAGTCTGTCTGTTCTGGCCACATCTTTATCTGAAAGGCAAGGAAAGAGAAAGAGCAATGATCATCAAAATGCAACTCCACAGCTACAGCAAAGGAAAAGCAATTATTCATACATGGTTTACAATTTAAAGCTGTAAGCTTGTGGGACCGTGTGGGAGAAATCTCGGTTTTTGGGAAGAGTACCTGAAGATTAACCTCTTGGAGCTGGAAAGAGAGCCAACAAACTCAGCCCTCTTGAGACACAGATCAGAGAACCAAACCCGTGCCACACTGGTGGGAAGCAAGACTAGTGCTCTCATTACTATGCCATCCCTGCTCCTCTAAGAGCAATATCACAAAGGTCCCATAACTATGGGGCATCAAAGTGGACAAAAATGCCTTTTAAAAGTTTTCTCTTCTGTCATTAATATGTTCTAAACTCAAGATTTTTGTCCTTATATTTCCAAATTAGATCCTAGTTTAATAAAATATTTATGCTCGTTTTCGTATTTTCCTTCTAAACTTAACAGCTGCGTGCCAATTGCAAAGAAAATGTGTTACAAGTTCAGAAAACAATAATATTATACTAATTAGAAAGTATTTTAGATGATGTAATGTTCAAAAATTTATTCTATGTTAAAAGATAAACATTCTAATTATTTTTTTCACGCTCAGTTTGAGAAAATCCCTGCCGATAAGAAAAATTTTTCTATTCTCAGTTTAAAAGAAATACATTGTAATTGAAGCAAATATGTTCTAATTGGTATGCAAATAATTCTCTTCTCAGTTAAAAAAACAGATGCTGATTGAAAAAAAATCATGCTAATTTAAAAAAAACCTTTCTAATTAACACGCAAATTTACACTGCTCAGTGCTGTGCTAGGATATCTTGGGTGCCGAAGGTAAATTTCAGCAGTCATTTTCACGCCAAATATCTGGCATTTCTGCCACTGTTGTTCTTCGAATGTAAACATCGAATCACACACACAAACAAGGACCTATCATCTGCTCTGAGAGAGGCTATTAACAAAAGTAGTGAAGTTGGTCGACTGCTGGCTCCATTGAGTTCAAGAACATTTGAAGAATTGTCAACATCAAGTAATGAAGTTCCACAGGTAAACAGACCCACCATAAACAGTGAGGTGAGCAATGCTCAATCGAGTGCTCATTATATGAAAAATAAGTTTCTCCTGTTGGTGCCTTGTGGAAATAAAAACAGTTGTTATATAAGCTGGTGTTTTTTTCCACTACAGTGTGTCCATTCATTGGCTAGTTCATGGTCACATGACATCTGACAATGAATCTGTTTCCCGCCAAATGCCATGAGCAGGCAACATTGTAATTCCTAAAGATTGGAAAAATGCTATCTTACAGTACATGGCAATCAGGAACACACCAACGAACCAAAGGTAACACAACTAACCTATCAAGTGTTTCCTCTCTCTGAATTCTGAAAAGTTTTTTTCTTGTGTTTCTGTCATGGACTGCCACTGCCACTTCATGCACCTGTATTCATCGCTGCAGATGACAGCAAACAATAGAAACTGTTTATGGTACATGCATGCATGTTTTAAAAAGGAAATTAATTTTATCCAGGATGCATTGGTGTTAGAGTCAATTAAGTTTGATTAATAGCCAGCCTAAGGGTATTTGGTTCTTGTCATAGTGTAGCCTTGGAAACTGTGAGGCCCCGTTCAGACCAAGTGCCCATTCCGCAGCACTGTTCCTGGGCACTAAAAAGGATGCTGTCTAGACACTTCAGTGTGCTGGACCGAGGATGTTCACACTTGTGCAGAAGGTTTGGTGCCCAGTTTATCTTTTGGAGTACTCCGCAATATTGCCGCCATTTTTTGTGACTGCATCGTAGGGAAACACAGGAAAAAACACAGGAACACATGAAAACGTGTTCAGACAAGTTCACGTGCCCGGGAACAGTGCCCGAGTACTACCCTTGGGGGTAGTGCACGGCGCTCATATTTGTGCACAGGCACACACAAAAAAATGTTCAGACTAGTGCCGTTGCCGAAAACTGGGCACAGGCACCTAGTCTGAACGGTGTTTAAGGCTATAAGAAAACAATTGAATTTACCCATTACAAACATTACTAATAGTGGTATGCAATGATTTTTTTGTGTGTACAACATCGTTTACAAGGGTTGACATGATGATCAAATATTTCTCAATCAGATAAAAGGGGTGACTCATTCTTTTTTTTAAATATCTTCTTGACAAACTTTTATAAATTACATTTTTTTTTGTGTGCGTACTTACAGTATTACCATACTTGTGTGTCCTTATTAAGTAACTTACAAGACTGATAATTAACTTATTCTTGGTAACAACTTCTTGGTACCACAATGAAATTTTAGTCTTTGGATTTTGAATGCACTAGCACCAGACAGTTTCAAATAATAAGGCAGCATCCAAAACCCAAAAAGCCTGTTATAGTATTGTACACTGAATGCATGCACAAATATACACACAATGCGTGTGCACGTGATGTATGTACTCACTCCTTTCCTTTAAGAAGGGTTTGTTGTGACTCTGCTTTGTAGCCATATTTCTTGTACCCCAACAAGTACTGCCAAACTGGTTTGCGAATTAAATCATCCACACCCTTTGTTTGGAAAATATAAGTGTAACTATTCTCAATAATGTTTATTGTTCTGATTTCTTAAAATAGACTACATTTAACTGGGAGAATTTTTGTTCAAACATCCACATGCATTGTCAAGCAGTGTTACTGTTAAGAACAAAATAATTACTAATCTACACTGTATTTCAAAAATTTGGCATGGATATAATTTCAGGTCTGATAAACATTAATGGCAACGATAGTACATTTATGAGCAATTTGATTGGCTGCTGAGTGGGTCAGATTTCCTTGTAAAGACTGCAGGCATTGCAAAAATATTTCTTTGCCAAGTGATTCTCATAAGCACAACTGACTAAACTACATGTAGTAGCGAAACTTTTTCTCTCAATAATACACCTGTAGCTGTATTTACATGTAAGTAAGACAAAAATATCTACTTTGATTGCGAAGAAAACTATTAGAAATCTTGTTTGAGGCAAACAACAAAAAATAATAACCACGCTCAAAGCTGTGCTCTAAGAAAAGTAGTTGGGCACCCAAAATCTATAAACCCTTGAAATCCAGGGAGCCAAGCATATGCATTTGGTGCAAAACTAATATTTCCTGGTCACCCTAAGGCTAAAGTAAGTCACCAGGGGTGACCAGGTGCAACTAGAGCACAGCCCTGCATGCTAAATATCTCTTACAGAAGCAAAGAGCCTACCCCTCTGAACACTCTATTGTGGAGCTTCTTTACATTAGTCACCCTTCCAGCAACATCTAGAAATGACTGCCATTCATTAAGCTTCAATGGCTCACAACGAGTGACCTCTGGTATTTCACCAAGATCAAGCTGCATGTACAGGTTAAAAAAGAAAAGAAGTTAGATGGCTGCAAAATCACAGATTAAGCCACAAGGTACAAAGCAGACGGTCTATGTTGTTTCACTAATGCCAATAATATTGTAACCATTACCCCAACTGTAGGTCCTTAAACTTTCCCTCAAAAAAACCTAACTCAAAGATGGACCCCCACTCAAAAACCAAAATTATGAATTAGGGTAAAGCTGAATGACACAAACTAAGAGCCTGGCAAACACATCAACTAAATTGCCACCTGTAACTTCTGAGTGCATTGGATTGGACCATAGTTTTACAAGTTATCATGACTATTACTGCATAGATATAGGTACACTATACAGTCACATACATAACTGTACATGTACATGACTGTTCAATAACAAAATTTACTACATCTCTCAGTTAGTAAGCGTGCTGTGATTGGTCAATTTCGCAGGCCGTACTTTTCTGTACAGCCCACTAAGTTTGAAGGTTTTCTTTCTCGCGCGCCCAATTAACCTCAAAGATATAATAAATATCTTGCTAACCTCTTTTCCTCGGTCCGTACTGTAAATTACGGATCCTCATTTTTTCCCGTTGATTTGTGCTTTGCGCTCAGGCTATAAGCAAATGGGAAAAAACTTGGTCCGTAACTTACAGTACAGACCTCAAACTCAATAAGAGGCATATTGACTACCTTATCAGGTACTGTAGAGTGGCCGTTAGCAGAGGGAGTGCAGGCATCTCCAAGGTGTTCAAACTCCACTTCCTTTTTCACCGCACAGCACTGGGTCTGAGTTTCAGTAGTTTCTCCACCCTGCTGTAATCCCACATACACATCTCGAACATATCGTGTGACCTTGGACAATGCATCCATTCCATCATAATATGCACTGTGGATAAATCTTGGCCACTAAAAATACATAAAAGAAGTATAATAATAATGCATTGTTAGTCTTTTGTGTCTGTCACTAGCTGTGTAGACACACCTGCAGCATAGTGACAGCCATGGAACCATCTTAAAGCAGTCATTTAAGGTGTAAGTTATTGTCGGTCAATAAGACATTTTTGACTTTCAACATTTGTTTGGGTTCTCGGTTTATTTCATTTTACCCAGAAGTTGAAAAAAAATACAAATAAAGCCAAATTTAATACATGCTCAAGTACATTGCTGAAACCTTGGATTTCAGTATACATGTATCTGAGCTTCTTTGAGGCTACACACAGTACAGTTTATAAAATTTATAATATGTAAGTTGCTCATTTTGAGACTGTTTAAGATTTTGAGATCATCATTCTTTTCTTTGGTTAAAACATGTAATTCATAGCAACCAAGTCAGTTATAACCAGCTTACTGGAGCAGCAGAAGGAGGATTGTCTTCAGAGAATAACTGGAGTTGATCAAGCGACTGCTTCAAAGCACTTTGATCCTCTGCCACAACAAATAATTTGTTATTGTACGGTGATCTGAAAAAAACAACACAACCAAAAAAATATTATTCTCTAGTAAATGTGTGCATCTACCAATGTTTTATGGTTATACATACAGTACCAATGGAGCGAGAATCAGTCTGTGGGTCTCTAAAAAGAGATAAAGTCCAAAGGATTGAAATCCATTAACAAGGGCCAGCCATTGAAAAGCAGTAATGGTGTACAAATATGTTTTGCTTCAATTTTATCCTTGGTTTAAATTTATCATACCCCAAAACAAAGGAAAATAATTTTTAACGCTTGTGTCGCAAATGGAGGTTGGGTGCTCAAGGATCTGGGGACTGGTACCAACGACCCAACCCCTAGTCGGTGGAACACCCCATAAGCCTGCCCCACCCGCAACCCAGCCACAAGCCTAGCCCAACACACCAGACCCCAAATCAAGCACCCGCCACACTGAACAATAAGTTCAACGGAAAAACAATCCCCAATAGAGAGAGGAGGGAGGGGAAATACTCAAAAGCCCACGAGCGCCAACACACCGAACACTGAGCTAAACAAAACCACGAGGACATGCAAAGGCGCATGCATAATGTGCCAAAGAACCGCTGATCGCTCAAACTGCCAGAAGACACCACGGAGAAGCCCAACATACAAATAACACATGCACACGCTAAAAAACGCTGCAGGCAACACCCCAAAAATACTAATAACATACTAACGCTACTGCCACGCAATGCCAAGCCATGCCACAACAAACAGAGCAAGTCGTTAACTAAGTTAAATTGCATTTAATCCTATTTAAACCAAGGATAAAATTGAACCACAACACATAACACGTACTAGGTATCATTTAAAACTGGTAATATCATTAACCTTTTGAACTACATGTAAACCACATTACTGTTTAATAGTAACTATTTTACAGGAGCTGGCTCCCTTTCAAGAAAACAATCATAGAAGGAATACTTACTACTAGCATAATTATATTAACATTTACTGAGAGTGACGTCTCTGTGGGAAAATCTCAAACCAAGGCCTTGCTATATTGATTGAGCGATATAAAGGTCAATACAGTAAGGCCAACATAACCCTCCATATGCCCTTTTACTTACTTCGTTAACCAAATATATCTTTGCAGTCGGCGAACCAACTCACTGATGCCACCTGAATGGAAATGTAGGGCAGGGAGTGTGGTGCCATCCTTCAGGATGAATACTGCATAAGACCATGCCAACTTAGGATCAGATCGCTTAATGGAGTGCAGGTCTGCTGTGTTAAAATAAATGGCATATTTTGACTTCTGCTTCTTTTTAACAGCATTTGCACCAGTATCTGCAAAGAAGAATCAACACATGTAAGTCAAGTCAAGGTTAAGTGACATTGTAGATCAAAAGACTCTGAAGACTACAATGTGAAAAGTGAAATTGACAGATATTCTTATTAAGGTGCTGTACTGTGCATGTACATTGATTTCTGAATTATAAAGTTAACAGTTTTGTTTTTTGGTAGATCTTTTCATTAGCACTGTTTAGCCATTTGAAAACATGAAAATAATTTGGCTTCTTCTAGGTAAAAGTCAATACATGGTTGTAGTAAACAGCTAGAAAAAAGACTGCCATTGATAGTTTGTGCAGTCAATAAAGAAAGAACAAAGGAACACATATAAAGAAAGAGAAAGAGTGTCATTGGGATGCCAATGACGTATTTTTTCATTGGGATGCCAATGACGTACCACCGGTAAATGTACATGTACTATTACGTGTGGCAAATGCCTTTGTTTTGTTTACTTGTTTGGCCTTTTATGTATAACTTTCAAATTACAATACTGCTGTACATTAAAATCACCCTGGATGGTTTAAAATTTTGATTAATATTGTGACAGTACAAAATTAGAGCACATTTAAATAAACCAATTAATTAGAAACCTGTTTTTATGCTGTTAAGCACCAATGCATCTACACATACATGTACATTCAATGGCATTTTGCATTGCCAAAAATTACAGATTGAAGTGAGTATAGTGAGCTGTGTCCAAAACGTCAATCTCATTCATAACAACAAGGCTTCACCAATGGTTTAATCAGCCAATGAATGGCAATAGACCTTGTCACGGTCCCTGATGCCATCTTGACGGGTAGGCAAATGCTTCGGAAATACATGTAACAGTGTTTATATGGGAACTCCAATGTCAAACAACTTGTAAAAGTCTTGAATGTAGAAAAATTTATGAACTGGAAACTGAAGTTACTAACCAAAGGATTTTAATGTGAAAATCTGAGGTTCCTAACTGCTCTAAAATTCATCCCGTGAGACTTTTAATTTCTCATACATTTGTCTGTAATTTTTCCCATGTGTCCGCGGGAAAAATAATTTGTAAACAGGTAAATGTACAATGTATGAGTAATATTCAGGCAGAATCACGGTAACGTGGTAAATGTTCAAAATGTTGATTGATTATGTGGGGATTATGAGTGCTGATCTAAAAGATAATTTTTTTGCTCTAAATTTTTTTCAGTTTCCTTTGTCATCTTGGCATAAAAATATCCTAAAGATTGTTATACTGTTCAATAGAATGGTTGGATAAAGGGTTGTATGACTGTCAGAACTTTACTTGCATCAGTACCTTTTCCCTCCTGTTTGCTTTGGGTGATCAGGTTCCATTCCGAGTAAG
>OX419336.1:38560919-38620919 GCA_948470475.1 Galaxea fascicularis
GAGGTCACCTTGCCACACATTCTACTTTTTTAACCTGTAAATATATTAGGAAAATTTAGGCAAAATACACAAATAAATGTAAATATGTAAAATGCGCCTCTAGGAATGGGAAAGAAACAGTTATTATGAGCGTGTTTTGTTAAAAGTTAGTTCTGTGTCTAGATATCTACTTTTAAATAGGTGAGAACTGTGGGTGAGAACTGTTGGCTGCTCAGTGTAACGCAACCCACTGTTTTCACAATCCTTCATTACACCAGCTCTACTCAAGTGCAATGCAGCTTTTAGTACCTGAGGTACTTTTTCAGTGAGAATTAATGAGCCAGGTGGAACTTGAGCGCAATTCTCAACAAATCCTTTTTTCAGACAATGCAGGACAAAAGTCTTGGGACAATTGCCGCTTTACCTCCTCCCCCTATTATAATGTTGATTTTTAGCGGTTGCAAAAAAGCAGATGTGTCCATCGATGGCTGGAATATTTCAACATTGTCTGGGGGAAGGGGGTTCTAAAGGATGCAGTAAAAGAACAACATTTGTTTCTGTTATAAGGGTAGAAGTGTAAGTAGTGAAAATTTCTAGTTTTCGCTCAAGTTTGTCAAGTGCCCCAAAGTGTTTTGACCTGCATTGTTGGTCTAACTTCTCATCTTGCTAAGTACATATAAGGTGAGACATACGGAACGCTGTTTTATTAATTTATTAACGCAGCATATTTGTCAAAATATTTAAATCAATATTAGGCTTTTGAATCAACAAGAGTGAGGGCATTTTAACAGAGATAAGACATTTCTTCACACTCAGTTTCATTGAGGTGGTTTAGATCAAATCTGACATAGTTTCTGAGTGTGTAAATTGTATCGGTTATTTTGTGTTGTTCTCCAGTAAATCAAGAGTGAGCAGTTAGAGTTTCTGCTTCACTTAAAAATAATATATCAAGAAATACAGTGTAGAGCTTCCTCAAGTGAGGTGTCAGTGAGCACCATGTTTTACTGGTATTCGTCCTGATCAAATTTATGAGTGAATTTATGAATGACGAAATTGGCAATGGCAGTGGAAGATGTACAGTGTAGGTACTGGTACCAGTATTGGTAGTTGATCTTAAACTCTCTATAGTCTCAACGTATTATTCCTGAACAACTGGTTCAACAATGAGTTCAGTTCAATTCTTTATTTTGCCAAAACAACTACTGTACATAACACACTGTTCACAGTTAATTACTAAAAAAATAATCGTAGGCTGGCAAAGGAGTGCAGACGAAACCAAGAGGCTTATTAAACTTGGGCTCCCTTGTCACAAAGAAAATAACAAGACAAGGTTTTGCAAGACTAAAATTATTTGAACAAAATGATGGTATGATTTAGTGAAAATAAAGAAATAACAAGATAGAAGATATTTTTTTTAAGATTGAGATTTGAACAAACTTAACAATGGAGCATGGCAAATATCAGAGTTTAAAGTGATTGTTTCCTGATCCTTAATGCACTGCAAACTAAAATTGCCAACACAGAATTCAATGTTTTTAAAGTCAGAATCAAGTGCAGTCTGTAGTTGTAAAATGTTAAATGTTATGTAAAGTTGCTCCTTTTGCATCATAGGTGTGGTTTACAACATTCCAGTATGTGTTTGGCTGCAAGAGAATCACCCTTACATTCCACCCCTTGTGTATGTTAAACCCACCAGCAATATGGCCATCAGGGCATCGCAACATGTGGACACCAATGGAAGAGTCTATCACCCTTACCTGCATGAATGGACTTATGTATGTTTGAATATAGAATGAAATATTTGTGACTATCCACTGGCTTAAAGATCCTTTGTCATTTCCCGTCATGCTTCAGATAATGGACTGTTTATATTGTTTGTAGTCCACAAAAATAATGGCCCGCTATTGACAAAATAGGGGAGCAGGATTGGCGAGCAGGGTTGGCTCAGTGGTAAGAACGCTCGCCTTCCACCAATGTGTCCCAGGTTCGATTCTTGGGCTCAGCGTTATAAGTGGACTGAGTTTGTTGGTCTCTACTCTGCTCCGAGGGGTTTTTCTCTGGGTACTCCAGCTTTTTCCCTCTCTCCAAAAACTAATATTTGATTTGGTCTAGTTTGATTTGATAATTGTAAAGAATCTAGAATCCTTGTTATTGTAAGGCACATTTGATCATAATCACATGCTAATTTGTACCTAATAAGTAATAAATTGTTGTTATTATTTTTATTTTAATAAGAATAACAATTATTATCTCTTTTATCACAGTCTTTGCTGGTGTTCTTTTTGTGCATCATCGGGGCGCAAACCATGCACCTAGAGTGTCAGTCACTCCAGTCAATCATTCTGTTCATACACTGAGCACCTTTCTGAGGATTTGCGCTGATCCCAGCTTGCAGATCTTTTGAATGTCTGTCATAGTAGCTCTCTCTGATACTTTCTTGATGTTTTATTATTATTATTATTATTATTATTATTATTATTATTATTATTAAAATACAACCTGTTAAATTAAATAAATACCAAGAGCCTCCACTAAGAACACGACTGACTTACCACTCGTATCACTGTTAAGCTGAAACTTTCACCGCTTTGCTTCTTTGAACTTGGTTCATCACAGCCAACCTTGGAAGATATTGAGCAAATTCAGTGTTGGTGTTGTTGCCAGCTAGTCCTACTTAGGGATTTTAATATAATCATCTCTATAAAAAGCAGTTGGCGGAGGACCTTTTTGAACTCTTTTTCAGCAGATCTGTTGGGTATAGAGAAAATATGACACATATTCATTTGGGTTATGGCCCAGTGGACAGCCTATCACAGTGTCCCATTATAAAAGAAAGTACCATACTTGTAAATTCAATCAAAGAACCATACCATTTTGACCAGCGCATGCTTTGGTTGTTAAATTATGACAACACCAACAAACCTAACTTGGGCCTTTTTTTTTTCCAGCCAAAATCTGACCTGGCTGCCTTGCTCCAGATTCTGCGCTGTGTTTTTGCAGAAAAGTCCCCTGTTTATGCAAAACCTACTCAGCCACAGCCACCAGCTAGTTACAGACCTCCACAACCAGGCTACCCCCCTCAGTATGGTGGTTATTCCCTTAATCCACCAGCAACCACGCCTTACCCTGTTGGAGGGCCTGCAAGAATGCCCATGCCTGTGCCAGGTACGTTCATACGCAAGGTGGCCTAACCCTGTTTGTTTAACAGTATGACAGGAGGCTGGGCTACACTGTCTGGTACTTGAAATTAACTTAATCAGATTTAATAATCCAGAGTTTTGGAAGCCAATCAAGGTTTAGCCTGTGTAACAAGCATTTCTGTTGAAACCCCCATTTTTACATGGCCACAATTTGGAAAACTTTGCTCAAATGGGAATGTTTGTCATGCCGGCTGATCAGACACATCAAGGTTAAGAACGATGCTGACAATAGTTATTGTTGTAGCATTTTTATTATGTTTCAAGAACTCATTATTCATAATGTTTAATGAGTGTCTTTATATCTGATATAGACACAGCTAAATCTTACATAGACACGGCTAAATTTATCCGGAAAAATAATAAACCCAACAGTAATTATTCTACAAATGAATAGATCCACCACAAAAGTTCTCGAAGCTGTTCAAAAAACTTGCAGACGTGTTTTATCAGGTATAAAAACACTCAGCTGTGCCTCATGTTTTTAAACCTGATAAAACACTACTGCTCGTTGTATAAACAGTTAGATAACAGCCCATTTAGGAGGAGGGAGAACTTAATCCCTGCTATAAAGCATTTCAAGCTCACAGGAACTGAGTTGTCCTTCAACTCAGGGTCTGCCTACAGTAGTTGAACATTTAAGAGCACCAACCACCCAAGCATGGTGCTTCGTAGAGGATTTACATTATTGTGTAAACACTGATTGCGAGCCTGGGATTATTTAATTCACGTTATTCCTCAACTGAGTGCACACTAAGTTTACCCTAAATTGCAGTCCCAGACTTAACATTGCATGTAACTCTAGTAAGACTGACGCCTACCTCCCTTATCTGGAAGCATACCTTTGTGAGGCACCACGAGTTAAGAAAACCATGCAGATTCAGTTTATGTGAAGCTCGCGATCACAATTACACCACATTAATTTTGTGCCTGACTACTGTAACTGATGATTTTCAAGCCTGTAAAACCCTGACCATATTGAAAAAATTTGCTTGACACATCCTTATGACTTCTGAAATTAAACCTCAACTGTCTGATTATATACACACATATAGCTAGAGTAACAAAGGTGTGCCTTCTTTTAATAGCCACGACTGACACACCCTGCCCTCTATGTCACTGTCATGCTATCTGGGTCCACTTTAAGATGGTAAAAACTGTCTTTATAATAAATCAGGGAAAACCCTAACATAATGAAGCTGTTTATTAACTCGGGGCTGCGTTATGCCACTGAGATGAAATCATGTCTTCTTCTGTTACGGGTGGCAAGGATGGAAGTGGATTGCATTTTTCAAATTCTTGCACGTCATCTCCAAGCCACGGTCAAAATGTACTATGATTTATTTTTCCTGCAAAAAAAAATCGGTTGATATCTTTTCCCTATATTTCTAAGAATGTTTCAGCGCGAGTAAAAGTCATTTAGTAGCATTTCCGTGTGGTTTTGGCTGGAAACCAGCAAAACCTCCTCGACAGAGCCCCTTTAAGAAGGCATCTCCCGTCAGCAAATACTGCACCTTAAGGCTAGTTTTCAAATGTTGGGAAAATTCCAGACGGTCGGGGATTTCACTGTTTCCCGACCGTCCCAGATTATTCCGACTAATGAAAACTAGAAATCGTTGACATCCCTGACCGTCTGGGATGGTCGGAGACAAATCGGGAAAATCGAGAGCGTTTCTATTTTCCCGACGTGTCCTAGATTTCTGCGATGGCCGACATATTAAAACTCAAATTTGAATTGTTCGGGTAGTAGGGGATAATTTTGTTCGGTACAGATCCTCTAAACTGATTGTCCCCAGCCCCTCCCTCACAAAAGAATGGCGTCTGTCATCGACGACGTCTGACGATTTTTCCGATATCTTGGGAAAATCTGGGACGATCAGGAAACAGTGAAATACTCGATCGTCTGGGATTTTCCCGACAGATGAAAACTACCCTTTAATGCCCATACATGTCTTCCTATGGGAGGCTCGACCTCACTGTTCTTTCCTTTGTTTGCCTAGGAACCAGCCCTGGAGGATCAAGTGGGAGTAGACCTCCTTATCCACCTTACCCCACCCCGCCTTCTGCGGGAAGTGGAAGAAGTCAGGCTAATCCCCCTTACCCAGTCAGCCAGCCAAGCTATCCTGTGAGCACACAGTCATCTTTTCGTGGTCCCCCTAGCTACCCTCCAGCAACACATCCAAACGTGGTCACAACAGATGCTCCAACAACATCAAGCAGTAATGCGAATGATGAAAAAGCAGTAGAAGCCTCCCTGCGGTCTGCTGTGGAGGATAAAATACGAAGAAGTACAAGAGCATTGTTTGAGCAAGCACAGGTTAATATCATTACTAAACCAAAACAAAAGCAATTACTCTGACCAATTACAAGAAAGGTAGCCGGACAGCTCAGTGATCCAATCAGATTTTGAAGTAATTACATGCAACCGCCGCAAAGCGCGGGGAAATGCGCACGTACAACTCGCTATTGGTTTTGGTTTTGCCTCTCATTGGCTGAGAAAGTGTTGCGAGTTTTTACGGTTTTTGGGGGACGCAGAGACGTAGTATGGATTTTGAACGATGTTTTAAAGTCCACAACTTGGTCTCTGTTCAACCTGAAAGAATCAAACTTGGTCAAACGACCAAACTCAACGGTATCTTTCATGCGATGATCTATCGATTACTTAAAATTTAAAACTCGCCCCAGTTCCCTGCGCAACTCCGAAATGGCCCAATGAAAATCTTTTGATAATCGTTCTATGTTGTTCACCATCAATGACTCCTATAATTAACCCTTTGCTTCCCAGTACAGACCACCATCTAACTTCTCCTTACCATATTAGATTGTCAATGATACAGGGCATGAGAATACAATAAATGATCACGATGGATCAAGTGAGTTAACGTTCATAGAAATTCTCTCTTCATTTGACATACGAAATACGTGAGAATTTAAACGGAGAACACAAATGCTGATATTGGGGTTTAAAGTGTTAAAACTGGAGACTAAAATCTCAAACTGTCTGTGTAATGGTTCAAAATTAGGTGAATACAGCACCACGGGAAAGTTTTGTTTGCATTGTTTTCATTTGAGTACGTGATGCTAATGGCTGGCTTAGCAAATCCTCTAGTGTATAGACCCTTTACAAAAATGGTTGCCTTTAAATTATTCATATTCCAAATAGCCCAACTGACCTCGTTTTTGAGACAAAAATTCTAAAGAATTTGTTATCCCGAGCGAGGTTTATAGTTGGGCTATTTTGAATATGAACAAAAGAATAATTTAAAGACAGCAATATTTGCATAGGGTCTAAATTACTGTACAACGTCACTTCATTAATACGGTCACTCAGAGGAAATGTACTTTCTGCGACCAGCCCAGTGAAAAGTTTTGAGAAACAATGAAAATGTTTTTTTTTTAGTTCAGTTCGGGACCTTTACTTTGAAAAGTATAACAGATAGCAGTTTCTTTCTGTTTCTAAAGTTCAGTAGTGCCGATTCAATATTCTGAGACCGGCCAAGAAATTCGGCCTTATTCTGTGAATACGACGAAATTCTTATGGCCCATTCGTAGCCGTATGAACAGGATTTCCACTGTACTTGATAACTGTGTTTTTTACAAGCATAACAATAAAGCGCTGCGCAGTGGTCTTCATGTCAGTGATCAGTTTCGAAATTTAAATCTACCACCGAGAGCATAGTAGACACTAACGTTAGTATGGGAGAGTTCACGATTCTGGCTTTCGTTCGATTGGTTATAACTTACAATGTCATAGCCACTGTATGCTTACTTGTTGACAGATGGAGTTAGAGCAGCTCAACAGAACCCAACTTGAGTTGAAACAGGGGAGTGAAAAACTACAGGATATTCTACAAAAACTGGAAAAAGAACAGGTAACTAGAATTTGCTCATTTATTCCTCTCGTTGGCAAAGAACAGCGCAGAGATAAGAACAGCTGAAAACCCTGTTCTTAAATAAGTCGTGCCTAAAATAAGACATGAACGCATATTTTGTCATTTCGCGTCTTTTTTTATGTCGCGCGTTAGATAAGACGCGTCTCATTTTATCCTGTATAAATCGCCCTAATAAATATGTCGCAATCTCAACTTGCCAATAGCTTGTTCGCTAAAAGACATTAACATCACATGATCTTTGGTTGTTAAATGCCTATTTTTCTGTTGTTGTTTGCCTTGCAGGCCGACGTAGATAATGACATCAAACTGTTAGCACAAAAAAATGAAGAGATCACAGGGATCGTATCTCAGCTAGAAAGTAATTCCGCAAAACTGGACATTGACGATGCGGTGATAACAACGGCTCCTCTGTACACCCAGTAAGTGTGTTCTCGTGTCAACTAGGTAATATTCTAACTATTGACGCGAATGGTGATGCGCATTGAAAACGAGAGGAAGCGGGTGTGGGCTAAGTGGTCTTGGTTCCTTGATTAGTTATATTAAAGAAAATGTCTTCTCATGAGATGACGGCGATGAGTTGGTTAATTTCTAGCGAATTACAAATGAAAGACAGGTGTCATTATTGTATTTAACACTGTCTCCAGTGTTTGTGTTCAAAAAATGAATTAAGAGTAATGCTGTCACCATTTTTTGCCTAGAATTCTCAATCTGTTTGCTGAAGAAAATGCTGTCGAGGATACAATTTATTATCTCAGCGAATCACTAAGAAAAGAAGCCATAGATTTAGACGTCTTTCTTAAGGTAAGACATCAAAGGCTTATTGGCGTTTATTTTGCACTCATGGGCCTTGTCACTGTCTCGAATAACACACTACATTTGGTTATTACTCGTAAAAGACATTTTTAAACACAGACACAAGTAAATGTGAAAGAGACAGGCTGTAGCGCCCACTCAGCTCATTTGGGAAGGATTTGCAGCGTATTCTAGGGAGAGAGTCGGCATATGTTACCGGTGGTTTTACCATTGCTGTTGCAGGGAAGCATCTAAATTGGCCGTATTTTGCTTAACAACGTTGCCTAATGTATTGAAAACAACTTAAGCCTAACTGACACGTGGCACTGTTCGTTGCATGGCCGACTTAACTGGTAGAGCAACGTAGTGCTGAGCTGTAGGTCAGACCGTATGACGGACGGGACCACAAACCAGGGCCCGGTTGTTCGAAAGCCGATTAATGCTAATCCAGGATTCAAAATTAATCAAGGAGCTTATTTCTCTGTCCACAAATGTTGTTCAATGCCGATATTCTGCAAAATTTTAGATTAGGGAAAGTCAATCCTGGAAAACAAAAAGCAGCGAAAACAACTTTCATCCAATAGTTAAAAACTGCGACCAAAGTTTACGCTAATCCTGGATTATGTTAATCCGTTTTCGAACAACCGGGCCAGAGTCTTAAATAATTGGCAGGATTGTGGTGGCTGTGTGCTTTGATCAGTGACGTTAAGTCGTTGGCCTTGTCTTCTTCATCTCTGTAAGGGGACGTTTAAGTACCCATACAATCATTGAAAAAAAGTGAATGTAGTTCCCGTTGCTGTGATCTGTCCTAACATATATACCAGGTATGGGTGGAGGCTGGGCGATGGGCTGACCGCCTTATACGCTCCTCCACGGCGATCAGAAGGACTGGTGATGTAATTACAATCCAAGTTAGTCACGGATTGAGAGTCGGCGCCATTCACCCCTCAAATTAAAATTATTCTCTTGTCCTTGTGTGCGTATTGAGCTGATTTACTGCGGCTGTGGCCAGATTTTTGCAAAGTTGAGATTCTGTGTTTATCATCTATATAACATATATGTAATACCAACACATTCTTGTTGTGTTTCCACCTGACCTGGTATGAGGACAGCTTTGAAAGAAAGTGTTCACCCATCGTGCGAGAAGAAGAAATAACTCACTAAGGTTAATGTTTTATTTATTGAGTGTTTTTCATCTGTGTTACAGCACGTGAGGGCATTGTCGCGGAAACAGTTTATGCTGCGAGCTCTTCTGTACAAAGCAAGAAAAACAGCTGGGTTAAGTGAAGTAGCGGGATAAAAATGAAAAAGAATAATCTATTAGCTGTTTAAACTTATGTCTGGTTAAAGTGCGCTTCTCAGGGCTGCTTTTATGGTGTACAACTTGTTGTTTAATTCTGTTGTTATATGTATTTCCTAACTCCTATTGTACTGTCGAACCCCTAGATTACGCGGCCATCTCTTGGACGGCCACCCCCTATTAGGTAGCCAGTAATCAAAGTCTCAATGAGGGCTCTTCTATTGTATTTTACTTCTGCTAAGTGGCCAGCCTCCATTTAGCGCCCACTGTCCATTTCACCGAGGGTGGCCGCTTAAAAAGGGTTGAACTACAGTGAAAACCAAGTTACCTGTCAAGAAGGAGGGGCCATTGCCCTCGGTTCTCGGACTCTTTAACGAATCGTGCTTGTTTGGGAGAGTTTGTTTAAACGTAGCATATTTCAGCGTTGGTGATTATTGGCCTCGATCCCATGCTTTTTGGTCGTCGATCAGCGAGTGAATTTGTCAGGTGAAGCTAAGATGCTCTTTATTTTCTCAGGGAGTAAAAGTCTAACGTTAACGTACTGCTGTACGGGGCATTGTTTCTAACAACTTAGTGGACAGGGATGTGCGATTACAGCATAAAAACGTGTTTGGAACTCGTAGCGGACGTTTTTGTACCGAGCTGAACTAGCAACAAGGAAAGGAAAATGTTGGCAGCTTGGTCCGCAAAATGTCTCTCAATGCGAGCTTTGAGTTGAATTTGCAAGCAATTTTGCCACGTGTAACAACACCTATGCGCACAAAGAGGGGAACTTTTACCTTGAGAACATGTTAAGTAATAGCTCTCTGATAAATTCTTTCTTTCCAATTTTATTTTTGACTTTGAAGGTGTTTCAAAAATGAGGCAAACTCTAGGTGCTTGGGTGCTGTGTTTCTTCTAAGTAACAAAAGATCACCAGTAATAGTTTTCGTTTGGTATTAGTGTAATAATGTAAATGGCGTCGTCTTTAGATTTTTTTCTTTTTTGTCCTGTTATGTAAAGAAAAGATACAAAAGAGGAATGAGTAAGCAAGACACCAAAGACCAAAGTATAGCAGTTATTTCCGAAATTATTTCTTGTCAGTTATTCCTTTTCAACATGGCGCTGCGCGCGCCTTCATTGGACTGCGAGGGGCTCCGTTTTGTGGAATAGTAGTAGACAAAATAATTTGAAATTGCATGTGATTATAAAGCTGGGCTCTCTGTCAGTTTAGCTGTTGTGATGTACTTTTTGAAATGCAGTCTGATGATACATTGCAATGTTTTCTCCACTTGGTCACTTGGGTAACTAAGTCACGGGATACTGTTGGCGCCTGAGAATGATGTCACTGAAACTGTTAGATACGGCGTATCTAACAGTTTCAGTGATCTAAGCAAATTGAAACTGGATTAGTTTTAAAAAACAGGAGATATTTGAATCGTCGTGTCAATAAGCCCATTGAAAAAAACAACAAAGGAATAAATCGGGAGAAAACAAGGTTTCCTTCTGACCTTTCTTTCTATTTCCTTCTCTTTTGTCGCTTCTTCCTTATTCTCCTATCAAGATTACGGGATGCAGATACACAAGATCAAGATGAAATTAAAATATACAGGAGATTACCGGCATTATGTAAAACTTACACCCCTTCTTGGTTTTTATTTCGCTTCTGTTTGCGGACTGCACATAAGCTAACGTTATTCACCGGAAACGGATAGGATAGTGCTGCAGGCTTGTTGCAGCTTTCCTGTGCGCTTATCACGTATATTTTGTGTTTGTTTTGTGGTTTTGTTTCTCGTGTCCGGCATGTGACTCGTTCGATCATTCTGTTGTTAGTTTTGCTCTTCTCTAAGAAAACGCAACTTCTAGTAGAGAGGGCTTCGTCACCAAAATGCTCGCGAGCAGAGTAGAAGCAAAGCTCTTCTATTGTTGCGGACTCCTCTAGGAGCCTGCAATCCTAATCTCAACGTTATTATTGAGCATGCGCGGCATGTATGAAGCCTGCATTCTCGTCCCCAGAGCCCACGATCCTTCTGGCCTGCGGCAGGGATCGAGAGCTCTGGCCAGGAAGTCCGTGAATCACGGACTTCCGGCTCTTCTACGCAAAATCAGAAGTTTGAAGCAATGGTGGTTGCCAACGATTACAAAAATACACCTTCACTGCGACTGCGCATATTCCGAAACTGACAAGAGCTTTCTATCCCTGCCGCAGGCCAGAAGGATCGTGGGCTCTGGGGCGTGGACTTCAACTAAGAATGAAGGGATGAGTAATCCGAAACTTTTCATTAAAAGTTATAAATTTCATCGTGCGTGTGCAGTTAAACCAGACCCACTTCGGTCAAATATAGAACCAGGTTTGTTTATGAAATATCGGCACAGTTTTGCCCCAATTATACCACTGAACCACTTTGTTCACCACGAAACAAGTCAACTGTATTGATACAAGCCTGGCTTTAAATACAGAGCTTTCACGGTGTACATAAGCATGGCAAATACAGTGTATCAGTCTATCGCGTGTAAGCCCAGCTGTTTCACTGAAAATCCTACCGAACACAGCGAAGCTATTGCATATGAAACTCTTGTAAAACATTGGTGAACATTTGATATTCAGTGATCATATATGAATAATCTAATGACTCTCTTCACTCCGCATGCGCAGTTCAAGGCAGTGCGCTAAATTTAAAATGGCGGAGCGAGGTAAACGCCTGTCCCGTCCACCGAAGAGATTTATCAGTGTTTAAAGCTAAGAATGAAAAGAAGACGAGAAAGGACAACCAACTTGGTATGAAATTGAAATTCGCGAGGTCGATAAAGAGAAGAAAAGGATCAAAATTCAGTACAAAGGTTTTCGCGAAGATACAGATGAATGGCGTGATTATGGAGATGATTTGTTTCCATTTGTGAGACTTGAGAAAGCATGTATTCCTCAAGAAATTTCTTTGGAAGATAGAAAAACAGCGTTTACGGTCAACTCTACAAGGAAGTAAAACGGAAACTGTGGTCTGGGCGTTGTGATGACCCAGATATTAGGGAAGTTAAGAAACGAGGACGGCAACGGCAACGAGAACAGCATTTAAAAATAGAACTTCTCGTTTTTGTAACTCTTTTGCAATCATTCCAATTTGTTTAACTTGGAAAATGCTGGCGAACTCTCCAGGAACTATTTTAGTATGAACGACGTCAAAGTAATGAAAAAGAAAGAAGATTTTACCGTCATACGCTCACGTTCTCAAGAAAACCTAAACTTGGTCATTTCACGTTGTTGTTTAGCAGAGGACGGTAAAGAAATGTACCAAAATACAAAACGCACGTGCAGAGCTATTGTTTTTGCTCATTAAGCCTATTGTTTTGTGGCGTTCTCGTTGCCGTCGCCGTCCTCGTTTCTTAAATTCCCTATTAGGATTGAACTCAACATTGACCCTGATGTATTTGCTCAAGGGCTTGGATTGGTGGTCAAAGCATGTTATCGCCCTTATGAGCGACAATCATGAAAGCCTGCAACAAAGAAAATTTAACACCCAACAAGCCGGAAAATGTTTTAAACCCTCATCTTAATAATTACTGAGTGAGCATCCCCCACTGACTTTGGAGAATATGACTTTTATTTAACCAACAACACCAGGCATTGTCCTCGCCCGCACTTCGTAACATGGAATTTCTGGCGATTGAGTGCCAACGAATAAGCCGGAAATTGAATATTTCTGCGGCACGAGAGCAACAGGGTAAGGGCCTGGGCCCTTGAGTATAGACGCATTATGGGTAAAGTGATACATGTATGGGTATTTAAGCTTGTGATTGCATGTGGGCAATCAGTCTAGGCCGACACCATCTCAGTTATTACTAAGTTTGTTTGTTAATACGCATACAACCTAGTAGGAAGGTTTCATGAGCTTGGGCCTGGTTCCTACCCAGATTTCCTGTCATTTTTTCCCTACGGGGTTTTTTATGACAGGTTTTTTCTGGCCGCCGTTCTAACCACGATGTTTGTTAGTGGTTGCTCAGCTCTACGTATGTCTTATTGTCGTGTGCTGTGACGGCGATTTCTGTGAAAGCAACGGTTTTGTATGTGTTTTCATCATTGTACGCGGGTGCTCGGCCGAAACATGCAAAATAAACCTAATGGTTCAATGTATGGGTGGTCTGTTGTGTAGTGTAGCTGAAATCTTTGGTTATTGCTAGTATAGGCGTTTTTCTACTTATGCTAAACAAGGAAAAATACGAAAGAAACCCGGTAGTTTTGAAGTGAACCGCATAGTTCGATGAATTCTCGCCATCTGATTGGCTTTTGAGGCGAGGTATTCGGAGAAGAATTGAGACTTAATAACGAGGCAGACCTCGGATGATAAAAGCGCCAAGCACATTCTGATGAGTGATTTTCACCGTAAAACTTTGTAAAAGTTCACAAAATGAGGGTTTGTAAAACACGAAGTTCAAAAAACGTTTTGTGCGTCTGGCTTGAATCTTTCCCATTCGCTCAGGGCTCCTGACAGTCGTGACAGTCGATTTAAAAAAGGCTTTTTGAGCGCTCATTTGAATTCATGCTGCAACATTCGCGCAAAAGAAATTCGGCTCAAGCCCCATTTACACTACAGAAAAAAATGAGTCCGGCCCCCGTCCAAAAAGTAGCACGGACCGATAATAGCCCATTTCACGGTTGTGTGTTGAGTGACCTGGCCTTTGAGTAAAAGCGAGGCTCAGGGTGACCTTATTTTGACACAGACCTCACTGCTTTTCTCATGTAAATCATGTTGTTATGCTAATTAGTCGCCATTTTCACGAGAAAGACAGAGAGGTTTGTATCAAAACAAGGTCACCTCCAGCCTCGCTTCTACTCAAAGGCCAGGTCACTCAACACACAACTGTAAAATGGGCTATTCTTGTAACGAAATACTGGAATTTCCGCAGGGCCGTAGGCGCCTATGGCCCCGCAGACTCCAGTATTTCTTTACAAAAGTTATAGATCCGTACCACTTTTTTGACGGGTCCGGACCCAAATTTTTCTGTAGTGTTAACGCGCCTTTAGGCCCGATTCAGACGCCGTACTTTTCTTGAGCCAAACCTAATTCACAGAATAGAGTACATGAAAAGCACGACGTTTGAATCAATTGGGAACGGCTATTTTAATTTGGAACGGCTCAGCCGTTCTTCCCGCCTGGTTTGGCCAGGAATTTCGACTTTGGAACGACTTTGATGCAAACGTCGAACTTTTCATTAGGTATATATTTTGAAAAACACTGATAATTTGGATTATTTTTCTAGAAACTGTGTTAAGAACGGTGGTGGAACGGCTGATTACGTTTGACGTCTGAATCAACAGGCGTACTTTTGTTAATTTGGGTCGGTCGAAGTTCGGCTCATGAAAAGTACGGTGTACTGATGAACCGGGCCTAATTAGTTTTCTTTTTAAAAATAAGCTATGCGATCAAGAAAAATTAATCACTTGACTTGTGAATTCCACTTTAAATTTCACGTGAATTTTAATATAAGGTCAGGAATTCCCTCGTCAGGTGCTTAATTCAGTCCCTATAAAATTCCAAATACATTGTAAATTGAGTGCGTCTTACTCCGGCCTTTCTTGGGTGATTTTGTTTGCAGTTGGGCAAGAGCTGAAAAGACTCCAAAAGTTACGTAAATGTTCACACATTTGCCAAAAATTATCCTTTGCAAGCATCAAGTTATAATTTCCCTATGTGTCAAAGTCTTAAGGGACTTCAGGCGCAGATCCAGGATTTTTTAATGGGGGTTGGCTGATAAAGTCGGCAACCAGACTATACTATATATTTTGGGACCCATGCATGTATTTCCTTTTTTTCACGGATTAGATGTTTATGGTGGGCTTCTCCGAAGGGGGGTGGCTAGCCACCCAATCCACCCCCCCCCCCTGGATCCGCCCCTGGACTTGGTATTACTACACCGCATGTTAGAATTAGTAATCAAAACAAGGAAACTGGATTATTTAAGATTTCTGTTAATCAGTTTTCAAACAAAAACTAATTAACCTCTTAAATCGAATCTCAGCCGTGGCATTATTTTTCACCGCCAAGACTGTGGCGAACCTCTTATTTTAATAACAGCGCTAGAATGTTATTTGCTTTAAAACCTTACTGGTTGCATAGTTTTGAAAGGATAAATCGCCATTTTCCTGTTAGCGCAGATGTCCTTTCATTTGATACATTTTATCTGGGGGCCACAAAAACACATAATTAATGAAATATCACTAATTAGGGAGCTTAAGTCTTCCGGTTGCCTGCGGGAATTATATGAGGAGATGTGATGTTGACTCCTACCTGTTACCTTTAAATACTGAAATTTCTAGAAGTGTTGCCTCTTTTGAAGAAAAAGAAAACGTCACGGCTTTCACGCTTATGATAGTGATATCTTGTTGCTTATTTGAGGTGATCACGAACTCAACCTTTAATTTAATAAAGAGGAAAAACAATTCTTTGACTTCCCGTCTCGGACCAAAGCGAAATTAACGACGTGAAGAAAACTAAATTATGAATGTCAAAATATTTGTGGTGTACATATTTCAATTCGCAATTCCCAGCAATTCCCATTACTTAATTAGAAAAGTTGTAACATGCCCGTTAACTGTGGCGAAAAGCCAAGCCAAGCTACCGAAGATCTGTTTCCTTTTCCTTTCGTAAAGTGTCGGTGAGCACAATTTGATTTAATAGAGAGTGTTAGCATTGACAACGAGTACGAGTACGAGAACGAGATTTTACCATTGACTATAATGCGCATGCGTTTTGCTCAGAACACGTGCTCAACTCGTTCTGGCAACTCGTTCCACGACGAGATTTGCTTCAAAACTCGAAGTGCGAGGAACGAGTTTTTGAAAGGTAAAGTTTATCTTTTGTAGCGGGTTATCGCTGCCATAGGTGTATCCCATAAGCACTTAAACTCTTCATCGAGGGCCTAGGATGGTATTTTTGGGCATTTTTTTGTTTTGAATAGCACATTAATCCTCCTTCCTTCTGTCAACATCGTGTCAAAATTTTAAACATGAGAGGCTCTCATGGTCTCCGTCTAGCGTGCTCATAAACTTAACCTTTTTCGTTTTTTTTTTACAGCTTCTTTCAAGATGAATCAGCCAGAGACGTAAATATTACTGTTCCTTTAATTATTTTTCATTCACATCATTTTATTTCTTACAGTGCATAGTCCGTACGAACCAAGTTTGTCACATAAGCTTAAAGAGGTCGCATTGTTTACATAAACCTAAGAATTACGGTCTCAGATTTCAAAGTTTTTATGCCCTTTCTGTTTATGTTTCAGGAAAATAAAACTTTTTATATGGAAGCGTCAGCATGATTCTTGTCTTTTTCGTGAAGTCGTACTCGAATGTCCTGCTTACACATTTTTTACAAGAACGACAACGAGTACGAGTACGAGATGAACTCGTTCTCGTACTCGTACTCGTTGTCAATGCTAACACTCTCTAATAACCGTGTGAAGGAAAATTCCTTTGGTTCCACTACTATTGGGAACATAAACTAACGTATGAGCTCATGCCATGCCGAAAAGAACAACGAATTGTAGAGCTTACAGTTGGATGTTATGCCCACCATCAAACTCTGAATAATATGAATTTTCATAGCGGATAATAAATTGAATAAAATCTAGCAGGAATAAGAAAAGGAAACGCAGAGCGCGCAGGAGTACTATTAATCTGATCTACAATAAGCACGGATGCACAAAAACTGATCAAGATTAAAAGTAATCGCATTGGCTAAACAAGAAATTTTA
This sequence comes from Galaxea fascicularis, assembly GCA_948470475.1. Lineage (NCBI taxonomy): Eukaryota > Metazoa > Cnidaria > Anthozoa > Scleractinia > Euphylliidae > Galaxea > Galaxea fascicularis. The sequence goes on from OX419336.1 coordinate 38,577,806, forward strand.
TCATTAATTTGGTCGGCTATATATTCAAAGGTTAATATCATTTCATTGTTGATTTGAAGTTTGCAGTTGATTGTTGGAGGAGTAAGAAAAAGGATTAATAATATAGAATTGTAACCCGTCAAACACTTGAAACAACTGAAGTATATTGAAACAGAATTGTCTGCTTTACTTACCGTCCGGTGCCGTCAATTCAGTCTCGGTCAGCTGTCACAGACGCATCCTTCCTTTCTTGACTTAAGCAGGTCAATAAATTAAAAGCCGGTGTTAATCCGCCTGTTTAGAAATCTAAGCTTTGACGTTGCACTTAAAATTAAGAACTTGTCTCAAAGAACTCTAGAAATAGAGTTGAAAGCAGCATGGACAAACGAAATTAGGCAAGATTAAAACTAATCGCATTGATTTGGAAAAAGTAATTCCTTGAGCCTACATCATTGTCATACGTTCGTCTATGGGCAAGATTTCATCATTCACGAGGACAGATTACCTTGTTTTCAGCTTAACCATTCAGATAATAAGTTTGGACTTCGACACTCACCGTCTACCACGTGAGACATGTACATGAACGAGCCACCATGAACCAGCTCCTCCACAAACACTTTGGGAAACAACTCTTCCTTTCTATTACTATTGAGGAGGATGCATATAAGGTGATATTGATCTGAATCAACAAAAAATAAATTGTGATATCACACTTCAAAGTACAATCCATGTAAACACTTCAAATCGGCTTCAAAAGCCGCCAAAAATTCAATTGTAGTTCTAAGTATAAAAGGAAGACCACCGATCGATAGCTACCGATCAGCGTTCTCTGACGCCATTATAGGTGAAAGAAGATTCTTTTCATCGCAAGATTAGATTCCTTTGGCAAGGAATAACAGTCATGCATTTAGATATTTTGCTGTTTTCAATCGGCTCTTGTCCGTCCCTGGCATGTGACTTTTGATTAATGACCGAGTGCGAGGGTTATGGCCTTTTCTACCTGCCGGGAAATCTTTCTAGACAAACCATTTACTCGAAAGCGCCGCTATTTACGAAGTTACAGCCATGGTCATCACATTTGGAAGGATGATAAGCCAAATGGCAAGAATGGATAGAGGACGTGGGTCATGGGGTTGAGTGTTTTTGTAACATTACTTCTTGGGATGTTGTGACCACACATCTCCTTTTAACTGAATATTGAAAGCCGAGAAGGCTCCGATGATTAAATATTCTTGAATGTGCCGCTTTTCAGAGGTAGGAAAAATAGTTTTCTCATGCACATGCCCCAGCTGCAGTTACATTCAACACGGTATATAGCCAAGAAACAAAGAAATTGGACTATCACTTGACAAGACATAGACAACGAACTCGTGAGCAATCTTTGACTTAGCACAGACTTCAGAAAACTCCAAATCAGTTTAGGGCCACCTCCGAAGAAGGAAACGGTCTCATTTTAATCCCGCACTGATCCGATAACAACAATTGATTTCTCAAAGAGGGGCGCATGCACGCACCGGCGATCGTCATGAGAGGGTCTAGGTGTTAGGTGTCTAGAATATTTTGCATCACTAATCGGATTGGAAAGCCCTTTGCGTCAAATTCTTCGAAGAGACCACAAAGCCACCTATTTATAATTTTACTCTGAGTTGCCAAAAATCCATGTATGTAAGTATGTGCGTATGTTGACAATTTCTACAATGGTGTACAGAGACCCCACATATGAACAATCTGCCCAAGGCCAAGATCAGTGATGGATTACACTTGAAAACAAAAGTGTGTAATCAGTTTCTTTCAGGTTTTTCCTGCCTGCATTAGAAAGGTCTTTGTCTGTTTGTTCTTGTCTCTAAAATAATTGTTGGTTGGCTTATTTTCCTTTGAGATTGTCTTTGACTGGTCCTGAGACAGTTCCACTGGGCTGGGTATGCACAGCCTGTAAGGATGCCAATGTACATGTATTTTTAGGCTTGTGAATAGACAAGAGCCTGACCCAGATCGGGCCCATTTTTCATATGTAACTATATATATATATATATATATATAAAAAAAAACAGACAGATGCATGTACTCACGTACATGCATCTGTCCGGTTAAAGGGCGACAGAAGTCATTCCTTTTCCATACCTCCATGTACACTAAACCAATTTGGTGGTTTCCATCACGTCTGGTCTTTGGCGTTCTTGGTTATTATCCCCTGGGCTCACCGCCCCTGCTCTTATAAAGCGTTCCTCTCATTTAAATGGTATAGCATGGTAAAGAAGTAGCAAATAATTTATGACTGACTTGTAACTGGAATCACCCTTTATAAAGCGATAGAGTTCAAAATTGCTTTATCTTGGAGGCTCTCCTTTAAAGAGTTTTCAAACATATCCATCTTAATGGGACAATCCTTCTTCCATGGCTTCTGTGATGAGGTCACGCGTACAATACCCTGAGTTGACTAACTCACGATGAGTTACCCTGCTTTGTACGTACCGAGTGCTTTACCTTGCTGGATATTAGCGCTGTTTATCCGTGAATATCGTGGCTTTATCCCTTTCGATCTCTTATTCGTCTTAGGAACGTTGCCTAACGCTCGTGATCCTTCTTATGTTTGAGTCATACTTCACAGTTAAAAAAGAGGGCGAGTGTCAATGAGCAGTCTTGAACTAAAGGATTGACATGTCACTTTTGACTCAAGTAGAATTTTAAATATGAAAAGTCTCAATTTCAAACAAAAGAAACTTGTGATGTACTTCGTGTTCTAGTTATGGTTCGCTGAATTGTTATTCATTCATGTTACGATCGTTCCCTGCTCACTTAACGATTGCATTATCTTGCAAAATTCTAATGCGCTGTGAATCTTCTCCAGCGTGAACAATTCCTTTCTTTTATCTGTTTTTGTAGACTTCTTTTTCTCGATTATGCTGACGACTTTGAGTTTCCTCTTTGAAAAAGTGAATTTGTTTGGCTCCTTTAAAATAATAGGTGTGCTTGGCTTGAACAGGGGAATTAGCTGCAAATCTTTCTTGACGGCTATTCAATACACGTTGCCATTGTATTGACCAAGACCCTACCATTGTACTGACTAAGACTTAAATGATCCAATTGTTCTCTCGCTGGAACGTTAGTCACAAAAGGAATTGCCCGCAATAGATTATAAATGAACTTACCCCAAACTGCTTTCTCTGAGCACGTTACTCACCCAACATTCCGAATTCGTATTTCTAGTCATGAATTGAGCCCTACGATGGTGAATGCCGTGTGCCATTTACTTACAGACCTTTTGTTTAATGGTCGTGTGGTTACCGTCGCCGTCGCGGTTTAACTTGCATAATCAGCCAAAGTCTATATTTACCTTGTCTTTACCATTCCCCACAACCCCTGCGACTGGTTGTCTCTACCCCAGCGTGAAGGGGTTTCTTGAATCATTGTATTTTGGAAACCGTCTTACGAAGGAATGTGTTTTATTCTATAAGGTGAACGCCAGCAAGCAATGCGAGAGACTTCGGAAAATAAGACAGGTTTATAAGACCGATATGAGCTAGGCATAAGTTAAGAAGAAGGAGTTGAATGGCCTCAGTACACAGGCTAGGAACAGGCGTTTATTTTTGTAGATGCCCAGTATGCGACACGTGGCGCCCACCGGCAATATAAGTATCATAATCCTCACAATCGTAATTAATCGCATTTCGTTTCAGATAATATGGTTATTTTTTTAGTGGGGACAGTCGCCTAAAGATGACATATTTAGACAGGGAATAATAGCTAACAAAAACAAATTCATTGGCAGTTCCATTAGCACAATTTGTTTACAGAACTAAGGGTGTTAGACTCAGTGAGTCGGCTCGTCACAAACAATTCCTCGTTTGCAGTCGCACTGACGACAGATACCTTTAAGGAAAGCTGAATGACAAGAACTATACGACGACTTACTTTCTACTCTCTCCAACTACACGTTTTTTGATTCCTAATTCCCTTTCAAAACATTTTTTAAGTCTAAATCATCTTGACTAAATGATTTGAATTGTTGGTTTTTCTCGTTGATGACTAATCACGTTCCAAAATGTCAGTTGTGAGAATAGGTATGGGCGAGGGTAAAGGTGATGTTACACGAGCCGATTTTTAACGCCGATTTTTAACGCGACATTGTCCCGTTAAAAGTTGTTCCGTGTAACATGGCGTACAGGGCGATTCTTAACGCAAGATTTTGTTGGGGAAACATGTTGCAGGTTTTTGAAAGCGATTCAAAAACATGCAACATTGTTGCCCGAATTTTGTTGGAGTTGGTGTGTGTAGGCACCCCCGCCTTTGACTTTTAACGCAACATTGTTCCGTTAAAAATCGGCTCGTGTAACATCACTTTAAGCCCCTTTCGAGTCATTATTTGTTCATATTATTTTTCTTCCGATGGAGATGCGAAGCGAATCACCATGGCCACAAGAATTTGAAGAGAATCAAATGAATTAATGTCATGTCGCCTGGCACAAATGTATTATATATATTTTTTATTATTATTTGAAACTGTTGCACCATGCTAAGTGATTCTTTTATTTCGGTTTGCCTATGAAATCTTAGAAAGTGCCATTAACGTGTCGTGATGCTATTTATGTGGAGATTCCACAGGAGCTGTTCATTGCCGCTTTGATCAACATAACAGCATTTGCGATTTGACAGTTCCATTTCACGTTGACCTTGCACGGCTGACGAGACACTGAACGTGTGCACGTGCGAGGTTTCCTAAACTGTTATTCTTCTTTCAAGAAAATGCTAAAAACGCCTTTTTTTTCTTGCGAGGATGAAGATGAAACACACACGAGTTACCAGAATCTTCCTCTTCCCGCCGTTTCCTTTCTCGGTTCCTTCTGGCTGCATTTTTCATGACCTCTCCCTGGTCCAGTGGATTTGCAAACTGGTAATGACCAATCCATTGCACTTTTAGACCGCACTTAAGCAATATTGTAGACATTTCCCGGAGCTAGTTTATAGACGTGGTAAACCATAATTGAAAGTCTAAACAACCTTCTCTGGAGCGTGAAGGGGTTGCGGGCAGATTAATTGATCCTCCCTGTTGGCTTCAATCCTTAATTCCAAGTTCCAGAAAATAACTTGGAGCTGAAAGCTGTTTCGCTGTTGCAATCTTGCCACTTTTGTGGACAAAGTACGGAAATTAATTAGCGCGACAATACAGTGTACGTATTTTTTTTTCACACGGACAATATTGTGATTGAACAAGTGAAGCTATTATTCTTCTCCCGACAAATGCTCACCTTTGCTAAACAATCTAAGGTTTTTGCAGTGCGGTCGAGTCGGGCATTCTTTGGTCGTTTAGACTAATGCAATATCATTAGAATCGGGCGGACGTATTTTAACCATTTGGATTCTTTAAACCTGATTGGCCACGGCTGTTCAGGTTCTTCCGGTAAAGGTGTTGATAAATAGAAACCGCGTATTGACGACTGTTTATAAGATAACTGCTCGTGATAAGCTCAGCTGGTCAAACATCGCTCGTTAAGATGAAGACTATAGGCTCCATTGTCCTTCTGCACGCTTTGTTGGGGATTATAACCACTGCACAACGGCTGGAAAAAGGGGACGCTAAAACTATTATTGTCATTATGTCAGGGCAAAGTATAAAACCGCCTGAAAATCCGACTCAACGTGAGACATCGAACCTCAAACAGAGAGAGCACAAGAAGAATAGATGGCTGCAACACTGGGTAAAGAGGATGCTCTTAAGTAAGAAATAGTTACAAGCTTTTAGTCATTTTATGTGCCCGATCAGGGAATGCAGCTTTAGTTTATTAGTTTTCCTTTGTCCCCACAACTTGCGGTTTGTATCAGCGACAATTTTACAAATAATCAATGTGGATGGCAAGGAAAAGCTGTCGTCAGGAAATTGATATTTAGTGCTAATACGTTCTCTTGTGTACCTTTGTTTGTTTGTCATAAGAAGGTGTTGAAGGCAGACAGTTTTAAGATAAATTGGACGTTGGATAAAAGCCCCTTTGCCAACAAAGCCGACGGACCGTGCAGACGTATTAATCTCTGTTAAACAATTTGGAGCTCTCTGGCTAACTCCTCCGACACCTTAGAGTGAGATTCCACAAATGTTCCAACTTGTTGAGGCTTTCAGACAATCAGCGGCTTAATAGGAGAACGTGATTAATGGCTGTAGTCGGGGTACCAAAATGTCTAGTTTTCAGTCCAAGCCAAGAAACTGTACACAGTTCATATGCATAATTCATTTAGTAATGTGTTTGAAAGGACAAACAATTTAAGAGCTCATCAATCAAAGTCGTTTGACTTTAAGTGCCTAATCGAATATTGATAAGACGCTCAGCTGATGAACAAATAGCGTCAAAATTGTAATATATTATGCCGTCAATATGCCTTACATCCGTTTCTTCTTTGTCTGTTTCGAAATAGAAAGCAAGGCAAGGCAAGGCTAACAATTCTTCCTCCAACGGGACCGTTACAGTTCCTGAACCTAAAAGATGAGGATTAATCCAAAACGTGTGGTCTTCGTCGGGTGGCTTTGATGCCTTTTTTTTTTTTTGAGGACCGACATGGACACCATGGGAAAACCAAGTCAGTTGTGCGAATCAAGGACTCCTGGATTGGCTACCAATTGAAAGATGAAATTCATTAGATGTGTAAATTAAGTATTATTGCATGTTCTGTCATCAAGATGGCGATTGCGTTAGAGAGCTATTTATAGAATGTCTTGTAAAAATGCATTGTAGTTGTTATATACATCGAATAGAGTCTCCAAGAGTTTTTAGTTCGGCAGTTGGGCCTATATTAGTCTATAGAGTATTGCTTGCCAGTCAAAAGCCTCCGATTACGTTCCGGAAGAGGCAGATAGCTTTTAAACTGATCCTATCAGGAACGAAAAGAGGACTTAACACTGCTAGGTATTGCTGAGGCCGTTTTCAATCAAGTGGAAATGATGTCAAGTTATCCGTTGATCGGCATGAGATGTGAGAGAGTGACACAGGGTATGAAATACAGTTTTGATGTTTAAAAAAATATGGACAGATCGAATTCGTAACGAGTGTTCAAGGTCACGTCGCGTATTTAGCATAGTCAAGACTATTAAATTGCAATTAAGTTAAGTCAAACACCAGATGTGGCGATTTTTTATTGTTATTGTTATTTATGTAAAAACTCATAAACGTTGAAAAATACTCTGACTCTACGCCTGCGGTGCTCTCTTTTGCAAAACAGCGACTGGTCTTTCCTTCCTGCTGGATCCAATGGAACACGTCCATCTTACTCGTTATCTATGGATAATTATATATAGATAACTTTGGAGTCCATAAATATAAACGACGTAGAAAATAATTGTTAAAAAAACAATTTTAATTGAATTAGCGCCCTTCCTGTGCCACGATCAAACACTAATCTTGAGCCCCCGGGACAGTTAAACTTTAAACTGAGTGGATTAATGGCGTTTAGCTGTCCTGTACTTCGGAGGGCGTTTGGCTTCGTTTTCCGCATACGAAAGATAATCCGCAGAACGATTGTCATCGATCTCTGACACAACTTATTCAAACGTGCCTAAGCAAGCGATAACCATGCTTCGAGCAACTAAGCCCTGAGCTGTAGAAACTTGGGATTTCAATCGCTACTTCGATCTTTTTCTTCTCTTTTTCTTCTCTTTCTCAATTCTTCTTCATCATCTTCTTTATCTTTAATTTCAGCTTTTTTTCTCTTGAATTCCAATGAATTGTGATTTTCTGATGCAACCTAGCAACCAATGCAACCCATTCTAGCTTTACCACCTTATTTTAATATGACATTAGTCAAAGATAAGAGGTGACGATTTAAAATTAACTGTCAACAGTAGGATGTTTTAATCACCCTCACTAAGATCTCAAAAATAAACACGAAATTGGCTCTGAAAGGGCAACGGAGGGATAGCGTATAGCAAAAGGGAAGCATCTCGGAAGGGAGATGGGTGGACAATCTGTTGGGCGAACATATCAGCTTAGACAGTCCAGTCACGGCGGCTTAGAGTGAAGACATGACTCCGTTTTAAAGGCAAAGGTCCCAACCAGAATTGTTTGTGAGCTAGTTGTAATCACGTCGAAAATCGTGTCCTGTGTCTCCCTTTTTCAAGCTACATGAGAGAACTTGTCCGCCCAAAATAAAATCAGTATTAGTTCAGATAATTGCTCACCCGTTGATCGTCTTCAAGACAAAACTGATGAGTTAAGTGTCACTGGTTAGGAATGGTAAAGCCAGAATTCGTGAAGTTAATTTGACACATTGATAACACATATTCGAGAACACGTATTCGTGGTCTTTACAAATGCCGAGCTTTAGTAAAACTTCGTCTCGTAGTTGCATCCACCACAAAAAGGCAGCTGTAAAACACATTGTGACGGGTTCGGTGTAAACGGAAGTAGGCCTCTGCATTTTTTTTACGTTCTTCCACTGTCTTAGAAAAGCCGAAAGCCCTCCGAAACACACACTTTATTGTGATAAACATTAAGATCCATCCTGCTAACACCCACGGCGTTGTTCACATTGTGTGAAGCTAAGCTCGATCAGTACAGTAGCCCTCCTTTTTATAAGTCGAACCAAAATAACAATCCAGAATACACACCAACATATATTCGTTTCGTGTATAGTAGTTATGGTACACGATGGAAAATATTAAATACTGAACTGTTTGGTGTTTCGGCTCCTTTTTTATTAACTCCTTGGAATCATGTGGGCTGAATTTCAAGGTTATCTTCTTAGCTCCGAGAGGTTTTTCTTCGGGTACTCCGGTTTTCCCTTCTTCTGAAAAACCAACATTTCTCTTACACGGCCCCACAAGCTCGTATAAACCGCGTATAAATAAAGTTTATTTACCTTTTTTTTAATCCAGCACCATTTTAAGTTTCGTATGCCTTATTAATATTCTTTCACTTGACCTTAACATACCTCCGCCGCCACTAGTTAGTTAATCTTATCTCCTGGAATGTTAGTCTACTTACTAATGTGTTTGTCGTCTAATTCTGTTAGTTGTATGTGTTACTTCAATATTTTACATAACCTTTAGATTGCAATTTTAGTAGGTATCTACCTACTAAAATTGCAATTTAAATGTGATGTCAAATATTGAATATCAGAACTCAGTATGTCTTGCTGACTGCATAATAAAGCATCATGCATGATGATGATGACGATGAACACTTCGTTGAAAGTACGATCCTCAGTTCTTTGATGGCCAGAAACGTCCTTCAATAAGCTGTTAGCCCATTAAAGCAATTCTTCCTCATTGAAAACTAGATTTAAATCGAGAAACAGGACAAATTGCCATTGTATCTTGAAAATGAAAAATGAGAGCGGTAATAAGTTTTTTCGAGCTGGCAATTAGTCAATTAGTGATTGGGTGTTTGAACGATATTTGAGATGGAGGATTCGCGAATTTGAGCGGTAACAAGAGATCAAAATCTGCAGCTGTTACTCTCTAAATATGATTATGATAACAGCTAAAAGTCTATAGTAACCTCTTTCATTTCTTTAAAGTGAAAAATAATGAGAATTACAAATGTTTATTTACTGGATCTGCATGTACCAAATCCTTAGCTGGCCCAGCAAAATTTCTGTTAAAGAGCTTTTTCTACCGGGCCATTGTTAGTGCCTAGAGTTGTCGGTAACGAAATTAATTTTCTTGATGATATTAATTTTGTATAACATGATGTCCATGAAAATACAAATTCAGAGTAGAGTTGAATCTTTACGCGCTTTACTGGACAAGCCTATGATTTTTTTTTTCAAACAGTATACCCATGCAGAAGGACGAAATAAAGAGGAAAGTCTTTGAAAGGGTTGTTTTAGTTGTTGTTCATCGTGATAGGTCCGCTGTGATATCGGCCCATTATCGGTTGTGTCGTGAAAGGTCACATGACTTAAATCACAACGATTGGCTGTGATTGGAGTCTTTCGATCCTCATTAGTCGGTTAATAAACTGTTCGCTCTGCTCTTCGTTGCTGCTCCGATGTCATGTTGTGTTTCTTTATCGAAACATTTCGTGTGCGCACTTACTTCACGCGTTGACTCACGGACTGATCTGGTTTACCTGGCATCACTTATAATAATGATCTGACAAACATTGTTTACGAGAACATTTGGCTAAAAGAATTCCATACGATTCTACTTCCACAATTACCTGCATCTTAAAATAGAGTTCTTAAATAAGTGTCCAAAAATAGAGTACATGTCTTTTATCTCTAGAAAAGGTCAGGTTTATTTCACAAACGCAGGAGAAAACGCCCCGCTTGGCACGGCGTCACAACGGCGGTGGGCCAAAGAAATCGAACGTTCTTTCTGGTTGGAGCACGTTCATCCAAACCCAATGGTAGACCTGAGGCTATTTACGGATTTGATATACAGATCCGATTAGTGGTCAGTGCCTAGAGTAAGTCGAAATAAAATGGCAGACGTTTTCACGGCAATTGTATTTCACCCCCTCCCTACAATTATTTTCCCGCAAAACACTTAACATTCACTTAGCACTGAGACGTTACATGTGTATCAATAGTTCGGGGGTGAACTGAAATTAGAAAGCAGATTTCTGAAAGAAAATTTCGATGGCAGTGTCAGTGGCATACAAAAAAGTGATGACTCGCCAGAGGGGAAAAAAATACGGCAATTCTTCCAAAAATTGAATTTTATTTACATTGACGAGTATTTTCGCTTGAACCGGCAAGATCATTCAAACACGTCTAGCATGCGTGTAAGCAGTAAACGTGGAAATTTTACTTTGTCATAACATTGTCCCAAGGAATACTCTTTAGGCGGAGTCGCTTCTCTTTTTAAAATATATATATTAATCAATTTGTGTTCGAAAAAGTTATTTCGTAATAAATAACTCTGTGATAATGTCTAATAAATAAATCACGATGGCTTCTTTTAAGTCTTCCGGTAGATATTTCACTTTCCCGCTTCGTTAGTCATGTGACGTAGTGACATCAATGGTCTCCACCTGAAGACATGTCGCCTGTTGTCTGTGAAAGAAACGGGAAACGTTGAGTAATGGTTGCGTATGTTTGCATAAAATGATTTTGAGCTTTAAATCTAAGGCTGTAGGAAATATTTAGCTCTGGAGATAATTTTCTGCACTTGGAATGCGACTGTGTGTCTAAGTTGATGGTTACCATACGTCATTGCATTGAAAGAGGAGGAGCCAAAATTTGTCCTAGGTAATCTATCACAATCTTCCTCAAAACTAGCTATGCTTGTACCTAATAGGTAGGATCACACCTGGGGTATTTTCTACCTTATATGCTTAACCGTTGCTTTGGAGTTTTGCAAAAGAAAGTTCTGGTAATTAAAACAACGCAATGACGGAACAGCATAGTCGAGAAAGAACGATGGGGAGTATAACCACAAACTAAAGAACTTTGTTTATGACAATTTCACATCTGATATTTTTACTAATAATGCCCGCGAACATTTTATTCATGATTTGCGTACTTTGTTACTGCATGGGGTACAGAAAAAATCAAGGCCAAAAATGGTCAAAGCAATGTGACCTTATCACAGAAATGTGACCTTATTAAACAACTGGATCATTTGTACAGTGGCTGTCGGATTATCTACTAATGCGCTGGAAGTAATATCTATTGAGTACACTTTGAGTGCGCGTATGAAGTGACCCATTACATTTGTACTTCAAATTTTTTCCACTGGAATGATAAGTGTTTGTCATTTCCTTTTATTTTTTACAGGTTTCGTCTGAGATTTGCTTTTGCTAGAAACTCTATCAAGGCCCAATCTTGAAATCGTAATTCTTCTGATAGGTGTCCCTGTGTTTCGATAGATGACCTGTCGAAAAGTTTGATGTCAAATGCACCTTCTCCAGATACTGAGTCACTTTATAGTTTCATCCTTGTTTTTAACCCATTGATGCATATCGGGAAGTTAAAATCTTCTGCTCTCTAATTTCAATGCCTCGGAAAAACTCACCTTGGTTCTCTGACTGGACTTGAACTTTTTCACCCATTTTTTGAGATGCTGTAGTTTTCTTGCCACTTCTTTTTCTCTGTTCTGCAACTTCTGCAATCGCCTTTCAATTCTTTCTTCCTCTAATTTTTCCTTCTTCTTTTTCATTTTGAGCTGATCTCGTCTCGCTGTAAGAGAAGCCATGAATCCTTCACTTGTTTCGTACAGTGAAGCCAAGATAATCAAGAGGGCGATGGATATGAGTGCAACTGAATTTCCTCTCATCTCTAGTTCTTTGTCAGTTATCTCCTGAGTCGCAAGCAGTGCTTTCTATTATGATTCGTAGGCACCACACCGAGGTCTTATATACCCATAATCGCACTAATTAACTCATCGTTTCATCATGATAAAGGAATGGGACCAATCATTCACACAATTCTCAAAATAACCAGAATATTACTTCATGACGTAAATCGTACACTGGTTTCCATGGGAATCTAGGGACAAACAACGGCGAATACTTTGTTTTTTCACCACTGATTTCTGCCTCTCTCGCTACGAAACTTAAACAACATTAATAAAGGATGCAAACATTGATTTAGGCATGTCAAAACAGTCTCCGTGGCGCTTCTTTGAACTGGGAGCAATATGATTAAAAGAAATATTAGGGACTTCCGAAACTAGTCAAGGATGACTTTATTAAATATAGTAGGTGATATAAACTTCGAACATTGCAAAACCTGGATAGAAAAATCAATAAATTTCAAAACGGGAGTTGTCAAAGAATATTCACTGTTCCGAAAGAAACATTTACGAACGTTAAATTGTGCACATTTAACGATGAAACATAAAATTATCCGGTCCGTCTGTGTCAAAGCTAAAATTAAAACAGGCCGATAAAAACAACTTTGCATTGTTTTTCAAAATATTTAAGCCAACAAGCAGATCTTTCGCGCTTTTGAGTGCTTCAATAGATTCTTCTGGAATTCAACACCACGTTGCCTTGCCCAATTGTGGTTGTGTAGTCTAATTGATAGTGCTTCAAAACCATATACATCCTGTTAAAAACTGGCACCTGTTACTGAGCTACTGAGCTTGTAATTAGCGCAGCCTCATAGAAAGAAGACCGTTTTAATCACCGTGTTTACTCTTGTATCAATGGACTTTCCAGCGTCTAGCCGTTCTCCAAAGTAACCTTAACTTGTATTCTTTGCTCGTCGAAAGCACAGTACAGTAACAAGTAATATGGCTGTAAATATTTGGATCATTACAAGTTGTACTGTATATTTAGCACTTAGATGAAGACCAAAACACCAGCAATACTTGGCAATTAACTGTCAAACTCAAGATTTATTGTACCGCGTTAATGTGTCATGATATGTGGACTCGCAGCTGAAACGGGTACAAATGCGCACCGTCAGTGTGTCATAAGACGAGTACTGATACCGTGCCATTTTGCAAGCTAAACAAGATTAAATGAACTATTTCGCATTTCCGACTGCATTGTCATTATGAAGCAGTTCATGAAAAACGAACGAGCCCAATTAGATCGTTTGCTATTTTGAACCCAGGTCATAAAACGGTTTCAGTTGATTTGAGTGAAGTGTTCGGCAAGTAAGAACCTCTTATAATTGAGCTAATGTTAGATCACCCCCAAAACGTCAGGTTAAATTACGTGGTCCAACCACTAACTCCTGATGGAAAAAAAATCCTATTTTGCATACAAAACGCATGTCAGTGTTCTCGAACAAGGAATTCGTATTGGAGCGAATTCGGGCTCGAATTTTTTGCTTTTCGCGCAGTGAAAAGCGTTTTCTTGCTCAAAGTATCTAAACAGGCGAACGAACGTTTCGCTTACTTTGCATTGAACGAAAAATGTGGATTTAAGTTTTCTTATTGCTTTAGATTATCATTAGATCTTTTGTATGTGTTTAACAGTGAGACTGTTTTATACATAACGGCAATAGGCTCTTCAGAAGTACAGCTGAGAGAATCTTGTATAAGTGACCATCATAAATTCCGAATTCTTCTCGCCCACTTATCAACATCACCGCTTCTGAATGCATTATTTACCCAGCACATGTGAGTACATTTTCACTACAAATTGGCGATTTTTGCATAAATTGGGGTAACATGTTCTCTCGTTATCCATTAATTTGCTCAAGCAATAAAAATGAACTTTGGTACTTCACTGAGAGGAACTGTTCAATGAAATATAACGTGGCTCAATCACGTGAGGCTCATTGGAAAAAAACAATTAGAGAACAAAGTAGGGGTCATAATTTTTTCGATATTTGCAATTTTTGTAAAACCCACAACAATTATTTCTCCGCAAACAAACTTTGCTCAATCATTTTGTCCACAGAAACCTCTTCGTCCGGTGGATTTCAACCCACAGATTACGTGGGTATTCAGTTTGTTGCGTTAATGTGAAACAGTTGTTTCCGTTGAAAACACCAGAACACGAGAGGAAATCAAAACTGTTAGCCACGAAATAATGCCACAAAAATTTGAGCGCTCTTAAGCTTATCTGAATATCGTTTTTGGCGTCTTTTAGCTTTATTGAATGGAGTTTCATATCTTTCTAAAATACCAATCCAACTACTTAAGCAAAACTGTTGGATTTCCTTTGTTTATTTTGTGCATGAAATCAATGATTTTTTTCATGTAATTATGATTCATATGATATTGTAAGTTGCAGCCCAACAGATGTTGATCGTCCTTGCCGTTGTTTAAGTGCTTCGTTTCGTCTGACAAATCAAGAACAATACCTGGTATTTTACCTTCCCAGCACGCCTACGAGAAAATTAGAAAAAAAAGTAAAATAAAAGAACTGCACGCTAAGTCCATTTTTCTCTGAAAGAGCGACGATCAGTAACGCCCGGATTGCAGGTCGTTTGGGGGTGAAATCAGCCTCAAAAAGCCGATTGCTAACTTAACTTAAGTATTAGTTTTGGGTGCAGACATTGCAAGAAGTAATCAATTGCATATAAACCAGTGTTTTCACTGAGTCATATTCTTTCATAAATAAACCTGACGTTGTAGGTTCTCATTACAAATTGTGTTATCATCTCTGTTTTACAAAATTTTGATAAAAATGTCGTTATTTTAGTTCGCATAGCGTCATCATTAACAAGGACTGACGCATTTTCCTCAAACGATAGATTGCTGTGTTCTTGTCTTCAATCTTCAACGAAATGTTAGTAGGAAGTGAGGAGAAATAAGCCTTAATCGCGTCACTGATCACACCTGTTTCCTGAGACGACTTGAATATGGTTTTGGGTGATTTTATTCCAACACTTAACTAGTCTCAAAATTAGAAAATACGTCAGTAGTGAAAACGGAAAATCCCGACACATGGTTCAGAGTATTACAGTTGTGTTCAATACATCTCGACTACAATGATTCTTGAATCTTAACTGTTTTTCATGTATCCGAGGCCGTTGATAAAACAATCATAATGCCTATTGCCATGTCTTTTAAGTTTACCCGTTGCTGGGTGGTTATTGGGCAACGTACAGTGAATTTCTCTAATTTTCTGGAGCTTAAACGCCATCCAACGCATCCTGCGAGCAAACTGGGCGTGAAAAAAATTCAAAGGCACTGGGCATAACAGTGAGAAAATGTTTGAACGAGCGATTTCTAGCGCTAAGCCTGCATTTTCAAAGCATCGAGTCAGTGTTACACAGCCCAACTATATTTGTTGTCTTTCAGTTGTGAAATAAAGAAAGAAACTGTCTAATTTTCCTCTGTTGCCGTATTTAGTTAAAACAATAAGCGAGACATTTATGAAGTACCGGCGCAGCCTGTTTTCCTTATCTTAAAAGTCAATCTCGCACACCCTAAAATCAATTTAATTCGAGGTCTTTTCAGCCGGGCGCTCGATAAAATGTAAAGTTAAATTAACCGGGATGTCCATTTAATTTTTTGTCTTAATGTCCGCTTGTCTGTGTCATATATTGGACATGAGAATCTGCACCGCGAACCGTCGAAATATCTTAATTAAAAGTTTGCGAGAGAGTAGGTTTTGCTAGGTTCTCTTTATTGGTTCGTAAAGCATAAGCTGCTGGGAGATCGTTCTAGAAGCCGATACTGGCCTGGCTAGTTCTTATGGTACTTGTTCAAAGAACCTCGAGCAAAATATAAATTCCAACAAACGGAAGATCGTTATATTAAGATTGCTGATTTTACATCAACGACAAGGTCGTGTCGTTTCTCTTTCATTGTAAACTACTCTTTTGCGCTAATTGTAGAGCTGTCCGACCTCTACAACAAAACTTAGAATTGTCATACGCAAACTGTCCTTGGCGCATATTTTTCATGTACTTAAAATAAAAATAACTGACTTCTTCATCGTCTCTTCTTCGTCTTCGTCTTCGTGGTCGCAGATCAGTTTTCTCTGTTGAACTTTGGTGATCATGAAGGTACATTGCGTGGCGGCAAAACAGCAAATTTGCATGGTCTATCCTATTTTTATCATCATCCTATAAAGAGTACCTTAACACTTAAACGTTCAATTTGCATTTGGCTGGCGATAGCTAATCACACAAGCGGGATGTGGTGGGATCTAACTGCTAAAGTGAACGCGCATTTTGCTGCATAAGTGTTTGCGCAGAGAAAATTTGACTCTCTTGTCCGTGCAACAAATCCCGCGGATCTGTACTCATGTCTTTGTTCAGCTATGAGTGGAGTCTCTGATGTAATTTCACATTTCGTTGCTGGCGTGCTTTGCTGTTTGCAAGGGCATGCCTGTTTTGTCAGTGGGCCTCGAACATCAATGTATCGGCCTTTGTTTAGAGGACCATATGGGTTTCTTTTTGACACCACCATCCCCATTGTCGGAGTTTTTATTCTGAGAAAAAAAGAAGAACGCATATATCTGTTAATGCAAGTGTATTCATGGAAAGGTAAACGAGGGGTGTAATACGTCTAGATAAAGAACTGTGGGGGAAGACCCAAGATCTGATTATTAATTCTCCTTTCTAGCCGCTATACAGTTCCTTGTATATTAGTTAAGAGAATTTGGGGTTGTAGCAAGAAAACACCCTCTATGGCTGGTAAATTTGTTTATTCTCATCACCTGTCAGCTGAACAAGGAGATCACATTCTAACTACTTCTGGGAGTTAAAAGGTTAAGGTTAGCATCACGAAAAAGGTTTTGGTCCCCAAGTTTAAATTTGAGCCATTTACTGCATCGTGGTCTATCATTGTTCTGGTGCATAGATCGTAACTCCCCAGGAACTTTGCATGATCACGATTCACTGAGCTTCCAGTGAGACACATCGTCTGATCAACACCTTGAACTTTCCTAGAAGGCAGAGCAGGGCATGTGTGTTTCACGTGCATGCATCAAGAGAAGAAGTTCATTTGTCGTTCATCCTTCTGACAACTCTGGGAGATTTAAACTCTTAACTGAAGTGCACGTGGTTTAGTTGTCAAGACCACGAGAACCAGGGCTCTAAATGCAACCGCGCATCTACAAGCCCTCATCTTTTCTCGCTGAACAGGAAACTTGTTATTACATGCATTTAAGGTATTCATTCATTTGCCGTGCCTTCAAACACTAGGATTATCCTGTTAGTAATTGCAATAGCCCTCCGACATCGATCTCTACGTAAGACCAACGTAACCCACACAGCACCGCCTTAAATCTCTGAGTCACTCTATATTGAGTTGCTCCAGTTGTCTATAGCCGACAACATTCACACAATTTCGACTGTGTTGGTTGAGTCGCACCTCAGTTGGAAGTCTGATGTTTAATTGTTCTCTATTTTGTGATTGTGAGTCAGCCAAGCACAAAACGTTGTTCTGCGCGTGCTGTAATAATAATAACTTCTCGTCACGTTTTGATCAGAAGGAGTGATTGTTTATCGGTCAAGAAAGATGCTCGTGTAAAACTTTTAAACCTTGAATGATGCCTCATCGAGAAAATCAGTAAATTGTCGCAGTTGTCGCATTTATACTATGTTTGCTCGTGGCTTATATAACCTCGTGTATTATTTAAGTCACGCGTCTTTCTACCTACACTGAAACAACAATTCACCAAAGTAAAGGAGTTTGCAAAACAGTTTAATCGCTTCCGCTTTCGCAGCGTGGCCGACTCGGTCGAGTTTGCTAATCGGTTTATTTCGTTATTCGTTCTAACTTTAGCATGGAGAGGAACGTCGACACAACGTATTTCCATAATTTTCACCACATCACTATTTTATTTACACTGATCGTGATAGAAGAGCAAAGATGTTTCATAACTTAGTCGTCAAACACATAGCTCTTTCGCTAGTCTTTTCTGGCGAATCACCAGGCTTGTCATTTCTGCACGGTAAAACATCGATTTCATCTCGGAAAGAGATTTAGTAACTGTGGTCGCTTACACACAGCAATTCACTTAGCTATATTAGCTCTAAAGCACCAAATTAATTATTCGCTTTATTAAATTGTAAATCCTATGTTCACACACGGGACTGCAGAACCCACCTTCTTCGAGAATCGTGCAAGCCAGAGTTTGAGTTCCTTGAGCTTCTTTCTCTCTGCTTGCTTCTTCTTCCTTCGGTTTTTGTTTCTGCGGGCCTTGTTCCTCCTCCTCTTACGGCCTGTTCTTTTACGGTCCATTTCTTTCCCAACGTCTCTTATTCTACCTTGGGTAAGAACAAAGATAACCTCGTGGCTCTCTTCGAGGAACGTTAACAATATAAAAACGACCAGTGTTAGTGTAAGAAGTAGCGTCGATGTCCTCATGGCTTTGAAGATGTAGCTGAGTCTGCTGTAACACCTTTCACACAGATTGCGACAAGCGATTGTCCTGTTACTTGAACACTTTGTTTTGTTTAACTGTGCCTCCTCCTAATTTCCCGCTATTAAGAATATTGACTTCATTGGCAGGTGTTCTGTTAACCACTAGGAGCGTTTTTGTTGACCGCCGCAACAACTGCTTCGATTTGATGTATTCAAAGGGAGGTGAAGCATTATAGCGCCAAAAGAAACTGGAATTTCAACAATGCTGTGGACAGACTGAAAGGAAAATATAATTAAGAGCCTTCGGGCAAACAAGTCTATTTGTCGAGATTACGTCGTTGATGTCTTCTTTCAGTTCCTTCTAATAGCTTCTAATTTTAATAATTTTTTTAAGTGCATTTTTATGATTCACTGTCGACACCTTGTTAAAAGGTTCATAAATCTCTAAGTAAAGGTCTATGATTAAAGCCCTGTGGCTTTATTAAGGCACTTAAAACCAGGGATTAAAACACGCAGGGCATGTTTGCGAAAGCCACTTTTGTCGACCCACGTATGGATGGTTGTGCGAGCGATTTCACTGTTAGACAAGAACATGGAGGATTTGTTGCATTCTAAGTACCATCGCGTATTGTTCTGTCAATTGAATTAGTTATTAGTAAAAGTATAAGTACCCAAGACTCATATAAACAAGTAGGCTGAGAAACAAAACATCTTATGCCCTCTGATATATTTGTACAGCGTGCTTATAAAAATCGTGACAACTGACAGTCTGGCTACGGACGATTTGAGGTAATTACCGTGCACGCTTCATCTGCATATTGCTGAATAGCGTGCAAGTGCGGAAATTCGAAGAAATGATCCTCAAAACAAGACACAAACAACCATAGTTGTTATGGAGTGGACACGAGGGTGCGAGAAGGCACTTGACTAAATGGCGTCAATATGACGATCGTTCTTGCTCAGCCACAAAAGAAAAGTCATTTCGGGGAAATGAAATGCTAATGCACAAACCGACCAAGCAAAACGTAACATGTCTGCAACTGTAACCAGCTTCATAAAACTCAGTATAAAGAATGTTTGGCACGAATTTTTTTGGTATTGCGCGTCTACTCGACGTGATTTCCTGAACGAAAAAACGATTTGTAACGACGTCAAATGAAACCCCCAACCGTCCAATTTGAACACGGTTTAGATAAATATGTAAAATGTATGGGAAGCATTTTTTCGGGTCATATTTGCACGCAAAAAACTATCATTTTTTCCTTTTAGTATTGGTCACCACAGCTTAACTGCGTAAAAAACGAAAATATATTTGATCTTCCGAGTTTTTTCATCCTTGTAACGTCATTTGTGGCCCGAAGAAAACCCAAGTAATTTTTTCACGTCTTGCTTCACTTGTCTTTATTCGTGCGATTAGGTCCTGATTTCAGTTTGCCCTTGAAAATCATAAAGTGTGACTTAATTCAAACATTAGGTCTGAAGCAGATTGTTTACTCTGTTTTACAAGGTGTTTCTAACTTAAATTATTCCTGTTGGCGAATAGTTCGTCCTAGATAGGGATTACTTCGTTACCGTAACGAAGTGCCGTTGCACATTAAAAGCAAGCCAAGTGGGACATTTCTAATTTATTTTGTATTCTAAAATTCTTACCTTTTTAACTCTGACAATTGCTCCTGGACGAAGAAAAGAGAAAGAAAGTGCCTCATGCGTAGTTTTCTGAGCCCTTTGAGTTACTCAATGTGACTACAGTCTTTCTCAGAACTGCACGCACTGGACACTGGATCGTGCATCACTAAGTTACCTTCCCGTTAGACTGTTGTGAACTGAGGTTAAAATCCGGCCATGGTTTTAAAACATTTTCCCGATAAGCACTCATGGTTTCCTCACTTTTCTCCACTTGTAAGTAAATATTCAGTGAGAATCTGAATCGGTCCTCTTCAGCTGCATATCTGATGAATCCGTGCTATCGTAACGACAAATTGGCTCTGGTCGGGTTGACATATTTGATTCTCCTCTGACCTGGCTGATGAATGATCATTGTATCAAGAAATTAAGCTTAGAAAGTTAACTTCAATTAAGTTTACTACTGAATTTGTTTGGTATCTAGATAAACATCATGAAATATCACAGCTTGATGAATAGGCTAATTTCTTTGCCAAGTTAATGTAGATTCGGTGATCAAAACACCTTTTGGTGATATCGAACTTGTCTGAAGCTGTCGAAGAGAGCATTAACAAAAGAGTGGGACTTTTGTTAGATGAAATTAATAAAGAAAAGTTTATTGAAACTAACTACGAGCTACTCATCAAGGTATCTTTTGAGGCGACTAATCGTTTAGTTCGATGCGCGAGCGCGCCCCACATTTCCTGCCAAAAAAGGTAAATCCAAGTTGTCTTTGTTTTTGTTCTCCGTTCCAAAAGCACACTTAACATCACTTCAGTTAACTACTGATGAATTAAAAAAAGTGCCGCTAATTGAAGGAACTTAAAATGGAGTCATCAATATCTCAAATTGAGCACAAACCTTATGAAAATATATATGAGGACATACCCATAGGTGCCTAGAGGAGGAGTTGTTGAAATTGGTTCTGCTTTGGTTCAGTCGGACAAATCCTGCATGTATACATAAGGATCTGATCAGTCGTCCTCATTCTGAACACTAATAAAAGCCAAGCACTTTCGCTGTAGAATGAACGCACACTGTTCCCGGTCGGTTCACGGTCCTGTTTTTCATATCAATAACTTGTCATCTTTCACAGAACAAATGAATTCATCTACGTGATTGTTGCACAGAGATGATCTAAAACAGCTTACTAAAATCACCTTCAAATTAATTAATTGCTCTTGAAATGGTATTTTAGAATATTCTGTGTTATGTACACAGATCGGCATGTAGCATAATGATTTGTTGATGACATTCCCAGTTAATGAAATTCTCAGAACTGTACGTTCGTTTTTTATAGATGTTAAGACGTCTTTAGTATATTGGACAGTCACTTTGAGTCTTTCATGCATAGAGCAGCCGCGATTTGTCAGAGACAAAAACCTCAAAGCTGCACATTTGAAGAAGCAATGCAAAGAATACCGATTTCAAGAAGCGTACGTGAACCGTAGTTCGTGACAACAAAGGACAACATTTATGGGGCAAAAAGGAATTTTAAAAGGTGAGGACAACAACATTCATATCACCACAGTGATATTGATGGTAACAGATTTAAAAAAATGTCAATGACGATGACGATGACGATGACGATAGTGATAATGCTGATCACGAAAATTATTGTCACTAAGTATATATAGAAAACGATGACGATAAAGGTGATGTTTATGATTGTGTTGACCGGCGAAAACCGAGATGATGAAATTTTCGAATACTAATTGTGGTAATTAATTTCCCGCATACGATCAACCAAGATCACTAACTAAACCAAGGTAGACTATCGTAAAAGTTCAGTTAAGTCCCCATCTCCATGAACACCCCCTTTCCAATAAGCCCCCCGTTTGGAAGTCAATCTTTGTAATGACCCCCCCTCCCCCAGTCTCTAATAACCCCCCATCCCCTATTACGAAAATCCACTTTATGCGCCGGCCCAAATGCTTTTTCATTTTTCAAACATGAAACAAAAACAATGTATTGTACACTCAATGCAGATACAATGATGTTATTGCAGACATCCATATAAAACAATCCGTTCCATTAAAGTTTAACTGCAGTTGTATGAGTTTTGTACAAAACTATTTTAAGCCCCGCTCTCTAATACGCCTCCCGTTAATGAGGCCTGAAATTAAACAAGCCCTCCGGGAGCTAAATAGATCTTTTACAGTATATGCGGTAAGGCACATGCTGCAAAAATACCGCGCTATTGGCAAGTACCACACGCACGCGCAAATTGTTTTAAACACCAAACAGAACAAAATAGAAAAAAAAATTATGGTGTTGAATTAAGGCAAAAACCGTGTTCGATCAAGATTGTCTCTGGATGAAAATACTTTTCAAATTCGAATTCGATCCCGATACAGTGGACAATAAGAGTCACTATGTGGATGTCCACTTTTTAAACCCGATTATCATTATTATTATTATTATTATTATTATTATTATTATTATTATTATTATTATTATTATTATTATTATGGCAGTTTAAAACTCCTGAATACCAGGTCCTAATCACAAATACGGGGCGTGTAAACGTAGCCAGTATTATCTCAAAATGTACGAATTTACATTTAATAAGAATAAAATTGCGTAAAATTAATAAAATAAATATTTATCCAAATGATATCTGCTAAGTGCTTGTCTCATTAGATAGCATGCCATAGGTGTCCAAGTGACTAGCACATCACTTTGAATGTTTTAGCGATGCGAAGGGTGTGGCTTAGGACGGCTTTCTGTATTCTTCTGAGTACCTTTCGGTACCTATCTGAGCCCACTTATGCCTCGACGTCTTCCTTCAGCCTGTTTGAGTAGCCACCAAGAGCGTCAATGGCGATGTTGAACTGCCGAATCTTGAATCCTGGGTGCTGTCTCTTGAGCTCTAGTCGCAAAGGCGCGTGGTTTAAGGTCTTCTCCTCTTCTTTCAGCTTTCTATTGTCCATCCAGGGACAGCTATCGGGATCATGTCCTTGTTTCCCTGTCTACAAATCTAGCGTCAACTTTGTTGGCTCTTACTTGCAAGTGCTCCAGGAACATCCCAATAAGCTGTCACCTTGTCGTTTTGGTACACAGGTTTGGGCTGGACTGGTGAAAACTAGGTTGGGATGGCGTCTGCCAGCTGATAGCCCCAAAGCATATATCAAAGAATAGATTTTGATTGCTGTGTTGTGCCTAGCCAGGAACAGGGTTTACACCAGTGTACTGCAACCTGACACCACGTGTGCGACACTTTCTTATGCCTTTTAACATAGCCTGCATTTCTCACCACTGTCTGTGTGTGTCTTGGTCTTCCTCGAGGCGTATATCTTAGTTAGCAGGAGTTGCTGATATAACTCTCGTAGTGCCGCCACTGTCTTGATTGGAGCTGTTTTCCAATCTGACAGCCAAGCAAAACATTCCTCGACCACATCCGCATCTCTCCATCTCGTCGCTATTAAGTTCCCTTGCCATCTCTCACTTTCGATCTCTGCACAGCCTCGGCTCTGGCTGACGTTCTTAATCCACCCACTGATCTTCTTTTTTGTCGAACTAGACAAAAAAAGCTTCACGTGTGCCATCGCGCACTTTCGCTAGTTCCACGCAAGCCCGACATCTTTCATCGCCATTTCGCATCACTTGTCACAACTTTAAGCTTGCCTTGTGAAGAAACGTATATCTTTAGATCGTCGATATACAGAAGATCCGTGACCTTTTGGCTAATAGGTCTTGATAGTCGATAGCCTTCAGACACTCGCAACTTCCACCCTAGGGGATTTATACTCAGCGTGAATAATCTCGGGCACAGGGCGTCGCCTTGGGGAAGGCCCTTACTGAACCTTTTTCGCTCTGACGTCTTCAACCTATTGACAGTTCTTACAGCAATCCTTGTGTTCCACTTGGCGCTTAGTCTCATAATCACATCACGTATCCACCTGGGAAAATGATGCAAAGAAAACATTTGGTACAACCAAAGGTGATCCACGGAGTCACGCTTTTCTCACGTCTATCCATGCCATACTCATATTTCGACGTCCTCTCAGGACCCAACAGCATCCTTGAAAAATTGGGGGTCAAGGGTCCACGCTCACTATAGCCTGAGTATCAGGCCCTATTGGGGAAGCGGGGACGAGGGGAAGGAAGAGGAGAAGGGCCTGACACAAAGCCATTGATTCGCTTGTGTCCAACATCCAGATTCTGGATGTTGGACACAATTGGTCAAAAGACAATAAGAAACGTCACGTGAGTCAACCGGAAGTCGAGCTTCCAGCGCAGGGGCTACAGACGTCATATTGAAGTTTACTCTCATGACACATGACAGTTACCGGAAGTGATTTTGATTGGCTAATTATAACACGCGCTGTCTGGGGCTGGAAAGCTTCTGAGAAGCTGTTTGTGTCAGGCGTTTCTTCCTTCGCTTTTTCGCTCTTTTTGCCTTCCCCACCCTAGAAACGTCTGATACTCAGGCTACGCCTACTAGGACTCAGGTAGCCTTCACTGCCTATCAGCTTCCACATTATGCACCATGGGTATATGGAAACTGCTTTTAAAGCCACATGTTACGCATCAAACACCAAAACCAAATGTCTTAAGCCAATGCGTTTCGGTCAGCGCAACTGCTTGTGCCCATGTTTTTTAGGTCAGCCAAAGCAGTGGTATTATCAGTCATGATCTGTGTTTACCAGTTACGTCTTAAGAAAATACCTTAAGAGCGAGAAATAGCTAACAAATATTAATCTAACTAGAAAATATGGTTTTGAGCTTTTGTTCTGTATCAGGCCAGTGCCCCTTATGCTCACTGAATTGAGTGAGCAGCTCAAACCTGATGTTGAAGCATCACTGTTGGTTCAATATGGTAAACAACATCAGTTATAACTAGCACCGTCCAAACACCTGCAAGATGAAGGCCTTGACGCTTGTCTTTGTTTGTTAGTCGTTCCAAAATAATGGATTCACTTTCGGGACAACAAGATTCTCAGGGGCGATCGTATTTTACCATCTTCTCACTGAATTTCTGGTCTGAGAATCACCGCTTGTTGATTATGGTTGCCAGCTTATCTCGAATTAGAGATGTAGTTTTTTTTAGTATTTCTCCAACTCGTGGGCTATACCATCGAGGTGAATCACCCCCCTCTCCTTTACAAGAGTTTTGCGTGTTTATCAAAAGAACTTCGTCTTCGCTGTCATTAGACAGGTCTGAGGTATCCTTCGATGGGGACGTTAGTCGCTTTGCCTGGTTAGAGTCGTTTTCGCTGGTGCCTTGCCCAAGGTTGAAAACGATTTTGCCATCTGGGCCATGTTGGCATTGACAGAATGCCGAGTTTTGGGCAATGAGTCATTGCCCTGCCTCTCTTGGTTCTAGTGTGTCACTGTCATACAGTAAATTGTCCCCTTCGGCTATAGAGAGGTCCTGGTTGTCCGTTGACTTTTTAGAGTAAGCGTTCTTGGCCACTTTGAGGTAAAACGTGGCATAGTAAAAAAGTCTGTGTGTTCATTCCGAAAGATCGCACACAAGTGAACAGTCTGACTTCGCACGCATATCTCACGTGACCCCTTACCGACATTGACCAATGGCGAAATAGAATTCCTCCAAGCGCCCCAAGTCAACATTTGCGTTTTCACTCCCGAAACGAGTTCCGAGTAACTTCTTGATAACGGGCGACATGAAAGTCTGCCAATGTTTACCAGTATTTGCAAGTCAAAACACGTTAAAAATTCTCAAGCCAGGTCATGGAATCCATCCACACTGAAGGGACAGAAAGACACCCTCGCTATTGAACCGCGCACTATGGCTCGCTGAAACACTTCAGTTCAGCGGCTCACTCGTTATGAAATCGTGTGTTCCTTCAGATAATTGCCTCCACCCTAAAACACAGCTGAAGGATGCCAGACTGGGAAGGTCTGAAGTGGAAAAAAATGATTGAAAAAACACGTATAACTCAAAACCTGCCAAATTCGAGCTTTAGTGCTCTCAACACTTAGCGTGACAAGGATGACAATGACTTCGATGCTGTAGATCAGATCAAAAATCTGTAAGGGAACGACCAACAAGAAATGATGAGATCGTATTGAACGCGGGTCACATTCAGAAAATTGTAAAACAGACCTGAAGAAATCGGCAGAGAAAGGGCTAAAGAAGAACTCAAAGCGAAGTGACAAAGCTCCTTCAAAGTTATTGCGTGATATCGCAATGACTTTGAAGTACAATGAATTATTGAGCCCAATAGACAGAGGCTTAAGTAGGAGAATAAACGCACAGTGTATTCGGTGGCTTGCTGCAGTACTAAACATCATCGCTCCGTAAGGAACAAACGTTGGTGCGTGTGTGGTTTGAAGTAGAACACAGAACAAACCCTAAAGTCTAAGGCAATGAACAAAAATAGAATTGGAGAAAATAGACATTAAAATAAACCATGAAACAAAAACGATAGAGTCCACAGAACAAAGTTAGCAAACTTACTTTAGTCTCCCGCGGAATGCGAAGGATTACTACTTATTCTTGATTCGGAAAGTTGTAAGAAATCCAGCTCTAGCGTCTAGCAAGAGCTGAAGGAGGGGGGCATGGATCGAAACGCGTGGTATTGCGGTATCCTCTAACCCCGCGGTTTCAGTTGCCGTTTCTCATCATTACGGCCGACGGTATTCGGTAAAATAAGATCCTTCACGGTGTTGCGGTATCATTCCTATGTAACCTGTCTAAAAGGACCTAAGTGAAAAAGGTCAATTACTGAAATAAAAGTTGATATGAAAACGTCTACAATTAATATTTGACTGCTCTGGTATCCAACTTAGGCTTGATTTCCGCCGCTCACTCGGGTCCGAACCTGGGTCCGAAGTATTCTCCCCCCAGAAGAGAGTCTCTTCGGGGGATGAGCGCGGGCTCATTTCCCGACGCAGCGGCTGGTAATCGAGCCTAGTATCCAACTGCGCTTCTGTTAATAGAAATTGGTCACTTCATCTGCTCCTTTTGACCTTTGTATCGCCAATCTGTTATTTCGCAATGACGACCGCAATGGACGAAGAGCAACGACCTCAAAGACCTCAAGAACTTGTTATAGATTGCGTTGCCATTTTTCACGCGGAAGGTAAAGGGGGCGAACTAGTATCGAAAGAAGAATAAGTTTCGCTGCCGTGTTGAAAGAGGCGAAACGCGATTTGTGAAGTCACGGGAGAGGATTTGGTAAGTTTGTTGTCCTTGTTATTTGATAGATTGACTGACTCATCACAAAATTCCAAATATAAATAGAAAATATAAATATAAAAAATGTGTTGGAACAGAAAATGGGATTTAAGTTTAAAGGGTTAAGCTGATACGACACACAGGTTCTTCTTCACAGAACAGTGTGATAGACCAAAAGTGACTTAAGAACAGATATCTTAACCCGGCTGCTGGAGAGAATGCCAATGTTGCTGAGCCCAGCTGCTAATGGAAAACATATCGATAGCCATAAATTAGGTCAGCAAAACACATTGTCTCGAACTGCGTATATAGATGCATCCCAAAGCAGCTATCTTTACTATGAATGTTTTACAGTCATGCTTTTCGCTCGTTGACGAGATCACCAAAGACGAGCCTGACATCAGATTGGCTGTTCCTGTATGACAGATTCATGATAACGTCTTGGAAAAACCTGGGCAAACATTGATTGTGCGTAGCGTTATGTGTAGTCTTCCTCGCAGCCGTTTTTAGTCTCATCACGCAACGGTCCTCCCTGGCGTCGACGTGTTAACTATCGGCTTCGGTCCGTCTTAAGGACGTTCGCGCTAATTGTTCACGCGCATCCCTGCTGCGCACTAAATCCATGTCGCAAGGTCATGTCACGTCAGTCATCGAGCGCGCGCGCTGAGGAAGAAAGCTAAGCAAGTAAAAGGATATGATGGTAGTTGTTGCGTTCCCTTCGCCTTCAGTTTACTCTCGTTAATGGTCGATGACCCCTACTATTCTTTCCAGAAACAGATTTTATTTACAATTATCTCCACATTGTACAAAAATGAACAAAAAATCAATGTGGGAAATTAAAAAAATTCAAGATTTCTGTCCACGGAACATCGAATCCTGCCATCTTGCGGTTGTAAGGCGCGTAAAACTATCGTCGCTAAATGCGAACTTGTTCTTATCAGTTGACTAAATTCACTAAATAGCTCCACTTAAACAATATTTGGCAAAGAACGTTTCACTTAAAAGACTTGAGGATTAAATTCGTTGATGATACCACGGCGGTATTGGAAATCTTTCCAAGGAATGGTATCAGCTTACTAAATGTAGCTGTCAACTGAATAACATTCACGTTTTTTCTATAGAACACAATATGAACTTAAATCCGAAAAACTGAAAAGAAATGTTAATTAACTTCATGCAAAATGATAATTTTACCACAAGGCCAATTGTCCTTTATCAGTGATGATTTAAAGTGGAGCGAGCACATTGATTACATATCGAAAAAAGCTTCGAAGTGCCTGTATTCCTTAACAATTCTTAAAAAAAGTTGGTGTTAATAGAGATGGAGTCCTCAAAGTTTACCTGACAACAATAAGACCTATATTAGAATACGGCGTGCAAGTTTGACAAGATATTCCTGAATATCTTTCAAATTAGCTGAAATTAATTCAAAAAAGGGCTCTACATATTATCTATCCATCCCACAATTATCTAAATGCCCTTAGTACTACCAACTTAGGCAGCCTGAAAGAAAGACGAACTCAGCTCTGCTGTAAATATATTCGGAAGATGTCACAAAATGATCACCCCATTAACTTCCTCATACCGAAAACAATAACTAATGGTCAAGGTTACAACCTGCGGCCCGGCGACAACAAAAGAAATATTGTTTACGCTGATAGGAACTGTTGCCGGACGCAGTATTCAGGTTCCTTTATCACATTCGCTAGTAAATATATGGATATGTAAAAAGTTAGTGAGATATTTTTATTGTTTTCATAGTAGTGGTAGTTTTGATTATTCATTGTTTGATTGTAAATTTTTAGCCCTTTAATTCAGTTTATTCTGCATTGTGGCAAATAAACGGTATTTATTATTTATTATTATTATTATTATTATTAATTAATTGCAATATTTTGGGCTTACAGACACTGTGGCCTTATTCGCTAACGAACCCCCATGTTTTTTTATAGATCTCTGACATAAATAACACACCATCTTACAGTGGTAAAAGTCTCAGAAAAAAATCAATGTTAGAAAATTTTCTGGCGAACGTTGGTTCTGTAGCAACTGAATGGTTCATCTGGACGCATAATCCGTTTTTGCTGTCTTTTGTACAAGGTAAAAAGCAAGACGCATCACCAGACAACTCTGACGTGCATAGATGCATTATCAATGTTTGCCCAAGTTCGTTCAAGGAGGATTATAGTATAACGGCCATTCAATCCTCAGTAATCAACTCCCTTACACCTACTGTACACCGCACATTGCTTTCTTCCATCAATAAGCTCTCTCTCATCGATCGAATGATGTGTAAAATTAGTTTTCCGGTGATTCAATGTTGTAGAATGAGCATGTTTTGGTTGAATGCCGCACTCATTTTATCTCAAAAATCGTATTGTATATTGGCTGAGGAATTAAGTTTGGGGTCATCATGCCAACATATCTAAATGACACGCTACGCACTGAATTTTAGAATTTACACAAACACTGCAAGCACGTTGCTTGCTTCGTTTCGACTTGTTCCCATTCAGTTACGTTCCACTCGAGGTCGCCATACTCGATCAGGTTATCCTTAGCAACAGAAATTCAGTCATGGTTGAGTTTGTAGTAACTTTACGCTTGTGCGTCCGCCGGGGAAGCCACGTTTTGATAACTGGTCGTTTGGGAGCGACATCAAGGATAGCTATGACTTTATTCTCCATAGAATCAAATTTATCTCCTCTGCAAGACCTTATCCTTTCTCTAGCTCAGACCACAGCTGCGAGAAACAACCAAAAGGCACCGTTCAAACAATGCGTGGCCGTGAAATTCTTTGACCCACGAACATGACATTGCTCCGTCCGTTGCACCTCGGACCGGGCTTTGTATAGTGAAACCTTCCGCTTAGTGGACTTGATGTGAGCAGTCCTTTACCTAGTGCTGGGACCTCATACTTTTACAGTGTGTGAACTTCGATTTCACTGCAAATATCGATCCTTACAACTTGCGCTTTTGGTTATCAATTATTCCCGTTTTGAGGTAATTGCGGTGGTGTTTCGAGTTGTGCTGAGCTCGTGGATCGTACGCTCCACGCAGTCAACATTGTGAATTTGGCTTTCAGTCCTGTGGCAATTTTCTCTCTTTTTTCAAGCCTTCCCCTCAAAACTTCATTCCTGTGTTTGACCTCTTGTTGAAGTTTGATGTATTTCTCAATGTCTTCACGCACTTGCGCGATAACATTCTCCTTCACACGCAATCGATCCCTCATTTCGTTTATAACATTTTCGCATCGCTGGCTTATCTGCTCCTTTTCAAATCTCAGTTTTTCCGCTTGAAGCAAGAGCGTATCTTGGAAGTCTTGCGAGTTTTTTAATAGGCTATTCTTCTTAGAAAGCTTTGACTTCAGTTCGTCTATTTCATGGTTTGCTCTGGCGACTTCGTTCATGATGTCCACTTTGTTCTTGGAGAGTAGAAGCAGTGCACCATTATTTTCTTGAATTATCCGTTCCTGCTGGCTGAGTATTGTTTTCTTCATGGTTGCTATTGACAAAGGAACCTCTGATGGCTTTTAGCGAGACTGGAGTGACTCACTAAAGAGATTTTCTGATTCCAACCCAAGGTGACACGGCGTGATACACACACAGCACTTTCGTGGGTCGTTATTCGACCTTTGGACTAGCTGTTAAAAAAAAAAAAAGAAGAAGAAACTAATGTATCCATGAAAGCCTTGCCCAAACACATTCATCCCATTACGTTTTCTGTTGGTCAAATTTCTTAATGATTTAAAACATCTTCACAATTGAAGGTTTCTAAAAATCGTCTAATCCCTTGAGAAAAAGCGTTTTGAAATGTTTGTTTTTCCATTCCCATGGCGTCGCGTGAAGTCACCCATGGCCAGAGGCGCTGAATAAACAAGCTACAGCTGTGAGCTGATGCGTTTTAAATTACTCGAGCTAAACTACCATATATATATTTGCTGTTATCAGTTTAACCAATAACCTTGTCTGTGTTACTGTACCTGGAACTTTTGTGCTTTGTTTTGGACGACTGTTTAGAACTTAGCAAAAGCAACAGCTCACAACAGTAATTAACACTCGGTTGTTTTTCTGGGGTTATATCTATACACATGATTGAAATCCCCACCGAGGAATTGTAAACATAATTGGATGTACATACATTGCAGTAATAATACTCTGCATACACGATGCTGTACTAAATTATGATTTCTACACAAATGTTGTGTGTAGCAGCTCATCACCCGATTTTAGGAGCTCGGTGTGTTTGACGTTTAACCGACCAATCAACTCTCTTGTCATCAGTGACACATCAATTGATTAAAATGACAATACCTGTTTTAACAAGCCAGGGTAATGTTGCACAAAGAATTGAAAATATTTACAATAACTTTAATATGCTAAACCACAATTTTATCTTTTGTAGTCTTAGTGTAAAGTTATGCGGGTAACACGAGTTGTGAATGATAATTAGAGGTTTTGTTTGTCAGTATAACAGAAATGAAAATTGGGACTATTTCCTGTTTTATAACGTCAAAAGGACGATGACTGCGCGCTTTAAAGGTAATTTTATTCTTTTGTGATACTCACCTCCGATTGACGTATTAATTACATGACTTTTGATAGTTTTGATCTTTGCCTGAGAATGTAAACAATTAATGCTTCGTTAAGTTGCTAACGAAAAGAAACGGCATTCCACGACATGCATTTGGGGCGATTAGTGGATATGACTTTTCTCAATCTTATGATGTGCCAGGAGGAGAGAAACCAAGCATCAATACCTGATACGAATTCGTCTTGAGCACTTCACAGAATTAGATGAGATTCCAAACATGGCTGAAGAAATAATTATGACTTCTTTGCCTTCAGTTATACAGGAGAATAATCAGAGTGGGGATGCATTAACACCAAAAGAGAGAAGAACAGAGATTAAATCTTGTTTCGAGCGAAGTCTAGTATGGGAAGCTGCGGAAGATTTTGGGTGTCTCCAACCAGAAGTGATAGATACGAAAATTGTCGGTCGACGGAAGGTCACGCTACCCAATGCTTCACTAACTACCAAGACCCGAAGACTAAAGCGTGAACACTACAGTCACAACGTATTGAGCTCAGATGACTTAAAGCTTCCAAAACAAAATATGAATCGATCAGGGTTATTAAAGTCTTCATCGGAGCCACCAAATCGCAATACACACCATGTTTCTAGGAGCGAGATGATGTCGGTAGCCATGCCGTTCGTATCGCCACGTTCACGGTCTTTCACTGAGCCTTTGCTTGGTGAGAGTAAGGACGCAGTTGAAGGGAAATCGTTCCGCGAGAACTTGAGCTTGATATATCGTCAAAATAAAGAGATGAAAAAGTTAGAGTATGACAACATGGCGTCAAGACAAGCGTTACAAAATGCACAAGACTTGATAAGCGATCTCAAAGCAAAAATTGAGAAACGAAATAAATATATCAGAGAAAGAAACGAAAAGGAGGGAGATCTGGCTCGTGATGTGGAGACTTTGAGACGAGAAAGAGATGAAAAGCTATTGGAGTATAAATTAATAATGAAAACAATGAACCAAGCTCTAACGGGAAAAGACAAAGCATTGGATGACATTGAAACCGAAAGAAAACGAATGGAGGGCGTTTATCAAGACCACTTAAAGACTAATACTGATTTAATGAGGAAAATAGAGGCTAGAGAAAAACAAATAACACAGTTAAAAGAAAAAACAGAGAAAGCAATGAAATGGAAAACCAATGTCCGAACGTAGTAGCGCTGCCCGTGCAAAGTATGTAGGATCTTAGGAATGTAACTATGTTGGTTCCTTTATCCCTGGCAAGAATCTTGGGAATGCGGTGAAGTTAACAAGAAGAGAATTTGGTCCCCTTTTTGTCAGTTCACACCAGTTCAGCAAGGGTCTTTTCTTTCGCAATTAACAAGTTTTGCTCAAAACAGCACCAGTATCAACAGAGGTTGTAATAAGGAAGTGATTCTCAAAACTGAATAACAAGATGCAAGAGAAAATCTCTTGCAAGATGTTAGAACATATTCTCCTGAGTAGTTTTGGCAAGGGCATATCCTTAACCAAATGACGAAACTGTAGCTGAAAAAGCTTTATTTTATATCAACTCAAATATTGGGCAGAACATTACTGTTTGATTCAACCAGAATCAGCTAAAGCGCTGACTATAAATTCTAACTAGCCTGCAAGAAATGTCAAAAGCGTTTGTTCTATATACAGATAAATATGATATGATAAGACCTTTGTTACCCTCGCCATTTATTTTAGCACAAAGGCTGGTGGGGCCGAGGAAATACATGAAACAAATAACTCAATTAAACGTAACATGACAAGAATCCCAATTGGTTGGAGGTAGACCAGTTGGCTGGCACTTACCCAAAACAACTCCAGCTGTAGTGCGGGATTTGAACCTGGGTCACCGAATTGAAATCCAGCGCCCTAAACCACTCAGCCATCCTGCCTCCTCAAAAACAAATAAACCCGCCTCCTTAAAAAGATAAACGCTTCGATTGCTTGAGAAAGCTAAACATTTCTCCTAAAACGTTACTTCCAGTTCTCCATAAACAAACATCCAGAGGCCAACCATTCTGACGTGTTGATTTGAAGCGAAAGATTGAACTGATGTCATATACGAATCACTGTGCGTACAGCCCGAGTTGCTGTGCAGAGCCTTGCTGCTTTTCTATATAATTCTAGCCTGTGTTTATGCCTTCTTTTTCTGCCCTCATACTACACCCTTTAGTGCTGCTTTGCTTGAGCTCTGTTTACTGGGCAACCATACGACAATACAAATTGGACTAAGCCGCTTTTATTGAAGCATTGAATTCACGTTTTGACGTCAGTGCGGTATCAGAGCACACGCGCACTAACACATTGGATCTGTTTGTTAAACAGATAACTTCGAAGAAAAGACCATGGGGCGAACTTCTGACTAGTCCTAGGGAAAAGAGGGTCCCCTATACCACTTTGCAAAATGCATTCATGCACAACTATTAAGACTGTTCAGGCATCACGGGTAATTCCCAAAAGCCGTTCACGTTCACGCAAAAATCAAATATGGGCAATCATGAATCACGAATAAATAAAAAAGGTAAATCACGTTTCACGAGAAAAAAAATAGTCCCAATCACGTTTCACGAAAAAGTATTGGGGACCCTCGGAAAACGTCTCGGTCTTCTTCAGATTAAAAATTGAAAGCTAAGAACTGTAAAGGGTTAAAGTCATAGAAGTTGGTTTATACAGCACAAAAATGTATATAAAGTGCAAATAAAATCGCACTTGAGAAATGACAGTATGGCAAACATAATCCGAGAAATATAAAAATGATTAAACTAAACTAGTCATTTCAACTGACGTAATAAATTCCCTAACGAGGGTCCCTAAAAATTCGTCAAAAAGTTTAATTGCATTCTCCTGCTCAGTGGACAAATTCCCCGAGCAGGTTCCTTTTATACAAGGTTAAGAAACCAGAGACGAAAAGAGGGAGGTTGTTTTTGATGCGGCAAAAGGTGCGCAAAACATGCCTCCACAACGTTCCTCTTCTTCAAAGAGAATTTTAAAGCCGTTTTCATTTGAGAGTCTTGTAAAACCAAAACTAAAGTTGTTACCCCAGTCCATCACAACAGCTTGATCATCACAATGAGCCAATCAGAATTAAAAACAATTCAATTGTTTTTTATTTTCATGAGATGTGACCGCGGGAAAATAAACGCGTGCAAGTTGGCGTGCGATTGGCTTTGGTTTTGCTTCTCATTGGGTGAGAAAGATGTGCGAGCTTTGCAACTTAATCACAGAACGGAGCAATGCAAAACCAATGCAAACGCAATTATTATTCGATGATCAATGAAAACAGACATATTGCTTTCGTTCATAAATACAGCACTTTAAATTTGATCCACCTGCATAGGAGTAGCAAGCAGGAACAGCACGCATGTGCGTTACAACGCAAAGGGGCGGTGCACGCTACAATATCAATACAAAACAGTAGCCTGAGTATCAGGCGTTTCTAGGGTGGGGAAGGCAAAAAGAGCGAGAAAGCGAAGGAAGAAACGCCTGACACAAACAGCTTCTCAGAAGCCTTCCACCCCCAGAGAGCGCGTGTTATAATTAGCCAATCAAAATCACTTCCGGTAACTGTCATGTGTCATGAGAGTAAACTTCAATATGACGTCTGTAACCCCTGCGCTGGAAGTTCGACTTCCGGTTGACTCACGTGACGTTTCTTATTGTCTTTTGACCAATTAGCGTAACATTCAGAATCTGGATGTTAGACACAAGCGAATCAATGGCTTTGTGTCAGGCCCTTCTCCTCTTCCTTCCCCTCGTCCCCGCTTCCCCGATAGGGCCTGATACTCAGGCTAACAAAACAGTGACCGTGAAATTCGCACAAAAATTTTCCTCATTTTATTAAAAAGCGTACGAATTCGCATTGCTGTAGCCTTTCCAAGTCTCCTGTGTAAATGTCCTTGAAGAATATTTCTTGTATGCAAAACCAGTCAGACGTAATTCTTACGCAGCAAATTAAAATACCACGAGCTATCTATGCGCGAAGCCGTCCGTATTAATTTGCAGTTCAGATAACTTCAGCTGAAAAGCCGCATAAAGGAAGCTCCTCTCAAATTCTGTCCAGGAGCAAGAAGAATTCTCAAAACGAATCACAAAGGACTTAGCTAGTGACCCCAACGCGGAAACAATAATATCAACATTACTCTTTGTGAGAGAGTTCTTTTAATCTGTCTAGTTACCGTTTTTTTTTTTCCTTTGATTTATGGCGGTGTGTTCCTTGAGGAGGAACAACGCGCCATTGGCCCAATCTGCATTCAGTCGACCAAATGCTCGCTGAAAAGATCAGAACAAATAACCAATAAGATACTGCTGTGCGTTACTTGCTGAGCTATCAAGCGAAGCGGAAGACAGCCTAAAAATAACGCCAGCTGCCACAGCTTGGTTTACAACTGAGAAATCTACGTAATCCCTTTTCACTCGCTGCTCGAATTGTTATGTGATGTTTTGTTGTTTATAAATGCGTATTGTCATTTAAAACTTGTTCAAAATTTACACGTCTGAATTTCATGGCAAAACTGCAATTGGTATATACTAAGATAGTGGATACAGTTTTTCGCGCGCTGTGATTGGCTACTCAAACTTAGGATACCAAGTGCCATTCACCCCGAGCCACTCGCGCGAAATTCGTAATATAATTGTTAACAGAAATAAATGAGTCCAAAGTAATTATTTTTGACCCTTTTATATCACTGTTTTAGTATACACTTAATCAACTATCCACCGGCTCAACTTTTCATTGTCAGTCTCCAAATATGAAAACGTGCACGTGCTCAGAGGTATTACTGTTCCAATTCAATATTATTTATATTTAGTTTTGTTTTGTCTTCTTGCGGGTTTATTTTTATTTTTTTTTATTTCAAAGCCCAAACAAAAAAACTCCGTAAAACGCTTTATATATCATAAACTCTCCTGGTTGACGTATCTAAAATAAGCCGCCACAAAATCTCTAAAATGAATAACCACGGGACTATGTATGGCTAGCGCTATTTGAAATTTTACTGTATAATATTCGTTTGTAAGTCCGCCAACGTTTTTTTTTTTAAGGAATTCAACGCAAATTCTAGTGTTTTTTCACTGTAAAATAATGTCCTCTTAAGAGGCTGCCGATTGCCCGGCGATCTCCTGTACAATATGCTAATCGATCAAAACTTTGCCAATATGGAGGAGGCTGGGTAAATATCATGTTGACATTCAGCTGTGCATGGGTTTATTGTCCCCGCAGTATGTGAGCACAAGACACGTCCTTTTTTGTTTTAGTTTAACAAGCCGACTGCTGTAACGTCGACAGTTCGAAGAAAGAAAATTTAACTTCCGCTGTGGCCCTGGTTTTGATGAAATCAGAAAATTGCAAATTTGACCCTTAAGAAAGCTGAGTAAATGAATACTACACGAAATTCAGATACTGCTAAAACTCTTAGTCCATATGAATAGTTATATTTTCAGATTTGCCTGTAGCGTCTGAAGACCCTTAGACCCTGAGATCTTCTTTTGAGACTGTAGGGCCTTTTGCGTGTAAAAACAAAATTCCGAGCAAAAGCGTATGGAGTGAGAATAATATGTTTACTTTCGAACTTTCACTTTTCGCAAGACTTTGTTTTCCGCAGCCCGCCTTGATCGATCGTGTTTTTGTTGACCTGAAAGGTACCAGTTCATTCAGCGAAAATCATTGCCCCGAGGGAAGTGACAAAAATGTCAGTTATTATCAGTGAGAATAAGATGAAGCATTAGACGGTTTCTTTCTTACAACAGAAGTCGATGGGCAAAGGGGAAGCTCACAGACCATTCAGTCAGGGTGCCCATTGTTTCGGCCGGTTGGCTTGCTCAGTAATTATGGTCAAAAACGTCCCGAATTAACATAGCCAATGTAAATTAAACTCGTCAAATGGTTTAGTAAGCTTACTCAACGGAAGGATCACCCAAAAACCATCCCTGAAGAAAGAATCATGCTCACTACAACACACAAACACGGGGCGAGAATCGAATGTAATAAGGCCGACTTCAGTTTTGAGTTCAGAGGCAAATATGCAGTGTTTTGAAATAAACAGAAGGTTCCCCGCTGTCTCTTTTACACGCTCACTACAAATTAAACGATGTAATATGCAATAAAAAAATACTATTTCATTAGAAAGCAATTCTGTTTAAAGAAACCTAACAAAGGACCCACAAAATCAACGCACACCGGTCAATAGAACGAATGCCTTTGACAAACATTTCGCTCGCTTTTTATTGTTCAAAGCTATTTTACTTCTTCTGGAAGAATGCGCTTTTCCTGGCAGTTGAAAGAAAAAAGAATTAGTCTAACAATGGCCTGCATTCGGCAAAGCCAGTTTCTGTTTTTTCGAATTGAAATGATAAAATAAAAAAAAAAAAACAGGCAAGCAAACGCAATCTTTGAAATCGTAACATTTAATTTTGCTAATACATTTCCCAGAATATTAATAGCCAGATGATCTTTACGAGCTAAAAGGTTTTTTGGCGAAAAACAATCACAATTTCGGATTTAGTCATTCAAACAAATGTTGACTAAGCTGTCTTTCTGTGTCTCACGGCCGTCTTGTTCGTTTAAAGTGGATTCAGAAAGGAAAAAAGCTCCCGACAAATTTGTAGTTTATCACATTCAGACTGAAAAAAAGAGCTCTTTTATCTCAAAATTTTAATGAATATTCTTCCACTGCTTAGTAGTGTACGATCACAGTTTATGAATATCGCATGCAGGTGGCAAACATAGAGGAATATTAATCACTTCACAAGAAAGTGCTATCTTAAAATAGATTGTTATCGTTCCCCGCGTTAAAAGTTAATGGTGTATTCTACTGTAATAAAAGAAACATGCGCCACTTACAAGTGGAACGCTCGCGCGAGGTCAATGATGAATTTGTTACCTCGAAGGTTATTCTCCAAACTCTTTTATCTCGGCCGGCTTAACTTGGAAAGTTATGTGGGCTTAAAACGGATTATGAAAGACGCATTCAAAAAAAAAATGTTGACTATCAGGTACACGCTCAGTGCAACCCAACGTTGTAAAGCCTAAATTTATTATTTCATTTTCTTAGATACGAGCCGTTTCGTGGCTATTAAACTAATAAGTTCGGTAATGCTTGTCATTGCCGCGCGGCAAAGGAGGCTATGATCGACCATCGGTTGTATTTAAAACCAGTAACTTCCGTTCGCTCGCGATTTTTGTTTAATAAAGGACGAAATAATACAACTTTAACTATAAAAGTGTTGATTTTCTTTTAGTTCGACATTTCTCACCAGTCTTCAACTGGCATTACATTCCTCTTGGGCTGTCTGGTCTCTTAAATCACGCCTTTAGCAAAGTTCATGTAATCACGGTCTTTTTAGAGCGCCCAACTTTGATAGCTATCGCAATTGGATCGCGTCGGTATTAAAATCAGCAAGGCCGAGCTGATGTCAGTTCAAAGCTCGCAATACAATACACTGAGAAGCTTCTCTGGTGTGTCGATTAGATGAGCGGGGCAGATAGGATTTTGAATCTCTAGAAACGTGGCAAACTCCGAAAAAGAGTCCAAGACATCCCACTCAACAGTCAAGTTCATGTAACACATCGCAGCATGTTGATTAAAAGCGTTCAATGACGAAGACCGGTTTGGAGGGCCGTCCTGTAACCCGCAACTTTCACCGGTGTTTACAGTTTCGGTTTTTACTTGGGTCGAGCCAGACAAAGACTGTACATTTTTATCCGGTCGAGCTTTCCTGGTGATTTCCTTTTCTTGTCTTTTACGGATTCGTACATTGACCTTTCCTGTTTTCTGGTGACTTCCTTCGCCAGCAGCCTTCTTCACCCCTGGCTGTGTAACTGAATTTCTTGGAATGGCTTCTTGCTCACTAGTTTTTGTCCCACTTTCTAATTCTGCTGAAGCGCTGGGAAAGTCAATATGATGAAGTCTTGTAGTGTTTCCAAATCGCAATGCCATATTCTGCATATGAGCGTCAAAACTTGAACTGTCATTCAAAATCTCTGGAATCAGTTGAACGCTTAACACGATATTCCCTGTCCGTGAAGAAGACTCTCCCTCAGTTAAATTTGTATTTGATATACTTATCTCGTGTTTGCTGCTCTTTCTATTCCACGGCTGGCGTGCGTGTATGAAATTTCACCCAAAGCACCACGACAGTTTGCGATTAGATACGAAGACCAACACTTTAAACAGAGCGAAATGATAAGACGTCAGCAATTTTCGACTTGCTGTCCCCGCTTCTCTTCAAAATGTCGAGCTAACGAGATTTGCAGCGTACTAAATTGTTCAGTGAGTTGTACAAGC
This sequence comes from Galaxea fascicularis, assembly GCA_948470475.1. Classification (NCBI taxonomy): domain Eukaryota; kingdom Metazoa; phylum Cnidaria; class Anthozoa; order Scleractinia; family Euphylliidae; genus Galaxea; species Galaxea fascicularis. The sequence continues at coordinate 38,618,086 of OX419336.1, forward strand.
GCGTTCGTGTGTGTTGTGGCGGACATAACAAGCACGTTGTTATCGTTGTCTTCCATGAGAAAAAGTGACCGCGAAACATATGGTACCTGTTTGAATCACAACGAAGAAAGTCGCTTCAAGTCATTAGTCAAACATCTGCTAGAAAGAACAGTCACTATTGGCTGCCGAAGGGTCCATTGTTTGAGGTTCTCTCAACCTCGTCTTTGTCTATTTTCTTTTCAGCTCGCCATGTATCAGAGATAAATTAGCTTCCTAAACAGTGTGTAAATGGCGATTTACCTTGCGCTAGATAATTTATATGAGCTATCTCCATTACAAGTCGTCGCTTCAAGTCGTGCGTTTGCGAAATTATGTAATGATTTTGCGTTTAAGATTGCCCACGTTTTTGCATGCGGAATTATAAACTGTTGTTTGTTTCCTTGATTGTTTCTCATTTATTATTCACACGAATTAAACATCACATGGAAAAGTTTCAATGTAGTTTAGGAGCACTAAAAGAAAACACGGCGATAACAATGGACAAGGAGTTACGAATCAGACAAATTTGTTTCCAACATTTGCAGTATCGCTCCGAAAAAATGAGAATTTTATTTATATGGTTACATCATTGTACGCAGCAATATTCTTTTGTTCTCTCCTGAGAAATTTCCTCCACGAAGAAGAACTGGTCTTTGTGTATTTTCACCTGTTTTAATGCTTTGTTATTGTGTTTTCTTTGTCTAAAAAAATATTTCTTAAATGTCGTTTAACTGATCTGACCTGAGGATAAGCGGGAATGCAAATTTCGTTCTTTTTTTCTGTCACTACAGGGTTCCTGATTTTTTTATTCTTAACAATAAATGACAGCTCATGGCAAAAAGAAAAAAACACGACTTTCCATTAATTTGTCATTCGCAATCAAACTGAATTTCGCTATTCATGAATTTTGGCAAGTTTTTCTAAATAGCTATTATTTTCGCCGCTATCATGAACTTATTTTTGTTACAATTTCCAAGAAACATACGGAACTCTAGCTTACCTCAAGCCGGAATTCGAGCTTGTTTCACCAAACAGACAGCAACCACTTCAATCGTTCAATATACGACTTGAGCTTTTCACAGGGTCTTAGAGTAGAACTAATATCAAAATGCTAAATTTGAAAACCATTTTCGTATTTCTTTGTCACAAATGTGTCCGTGATTGTTGTTCAGTACAGAATCAAGGAACTAAACGCCGCCGTTTTGATAAAAAAGGGTTGTATCGTGTCCATTTTTGACGAAAGGAGGTTAAGATCGCCATTAGTCATATTAATATTCAGAATGATTTCTTAGCGATTCTATAGTGCCCCTCATTTGCGATTTTCATTAAACTGTGAATATAAATGATTCAATTCAATTCCGATTCGTCTTATTATTGTACTTGCGGTAGATCTTAAATTCTATGTTTTTATTTTCCCTACCAGTCACCAGTTTAGCCATTAATTGCAAACCACCGCTTTTGAAAAGAAAATGAAATTTCGTAAATATGTGCAAGGTACCAGTATCAAATTTTTAACGTCCTTCACGGCAGACCAGCATATCGTTACTCCGCCAAAAGTTTCTTCGACGTTCAACCATCAATTTCATAAGCTGTTTAAAAATATTTTGAAGTAGGAGATAATAAAGAGAGCATTTTAAGATACTAATGATGGCACAGTTTTCCCAACAACTGCGTCTGTTTGATTGAGAAAGAAACGAAAATGGACCTATTAGTAATGATAAGCTAAGTTCTGTATGCATACAGCAAGATTCCGATCAACATCTGACAAGCGTGTGTTCATGGCAGAAAATCAATTCTCCAAGCCAAACCTCCCCTACTTTACTCACCTATTTAAGAGCTGTTTCATTTTAATAATTCGTTGTAATTGAAGCCATATTTTTTCACGGGCGAAAAATATTGCCCTTACGTTTCATATCAAAGAAACAAAAAGATAAGTCAACAGATGGTAAATAAAGGGATAAATTGTTTTCATAAAGGTAGCTGTACCTCGTTTTTCTATTGTGAAAAAAGATCTCCTTTCAGTCAGAGACCTTTCAGCCCATAATTAATACAAAGCCAGGGCCTTCCAAGACCTGACGGACTACCAGCAAACGGAACTGATTCATCATTTTTGAGAGGAAGCGTAAAGGAAGAGGGGTGCTTAATAGGGTGAACTTAAATTAAGAAATTGTTTAGGTTTAGAAGGCACCATTTTCCCTTCATGCGTTGCCGGTCAGAAGAACACTTATCGGAGACAGAAGCATCACCGAAAACGAGTAATAGCGGAGTGTGTGGATCAGGCTCAGTGCAGTGACATCCACACATTTGAGTTGTTATGAACTATTTAAATAAAACCTGTTATCTGAGGGAGGATTTTTCCTATGTCAAGTACGTTTCAATTTCTGCAGTTGGAGACTTGTCTCGTTGCTTGTCCATCGCGAGATAGTTAAAGAAATATGGCAGAGAAAAATTCATTCAGTTGTATCAATGTGAGTCAGGACTCTAGACAAGATTTCTCTATTTTTAGTTTTATTTTCTAAATAAGTAGTTTACTTTTTCAGTTGGTCACAGTTTTCAAATACCTTTGGGGAAAGATTTGAAACGATACATTTATGGCAAAGGTAGCTTTCACATTACAGGAAGCCCCAGTCCATTTGTTTTGTACATTCAAAAAGAAAGAAAAGTGGCTGATTACTCAAAACCATTTTATAATATTAATTGCACCAGAAATGCACACGACACAGCTACAATCCTGAACAAAATATCGTGGGACAGTCATGCAAAACTCGCAAAATCGATGATTTGAGTATTACTTCGAAAAGCACTGCTATATTTTA
>OX419336.1:38625919-38663419 GCA_948470475.1 Galaxea fascicularis
AACTTGCTGGAGAGAGTTTGTCTCCACTAGCGTATAAGACGCTGTGGTCTTCAAGAGGACACAGACACAATGGAGCCCGCATCGCACCGTGCTGCGGCAACTTGCTATCTTGAGTTTCTAGCATGAGACGTCCTGTGTGAAGATCATGCAACTTGATTTTTGTGCTGATAATTGTGGCAAGCAGCGCTGTCTTCTCTTTTTCGAGAACACATATTGGAGCAGCAGTTCTGTACTCGTGTTTCACGGAAAACACACGCTGACCATTTGAAAGCCTCCACGCGGAGAGGGAGCCGATTCTCGAGGTTACTACCAATGAATTATCAGGAGATAAGACTACATACCAGACGTCCTCACCTGTAATATCCAAATAAAATATTCTATTTAGATTGTTTAAAAGAGGAGAAAGTACAGAGAATGTAACATCGACTAAAACACCACTTGTTGCTGTTAAGGTGGCTCTTGAGTTGTTAAATTTTTTTGTGTTGCAGTTTTTAGGGGCTTTACCGCGAGGAACTCTCTTTGAGTATCTTGCACTGAATAACTCATCCCATGGCTTTTGGCTGTTTCTATCCTGGAACCGATTTAAATCTGTTGTAAGAAGCAACACAATCAGTACAAACAGCACGGAACCCTTCCAAGGAAGAACTTTTATAGAAAATCCAACATATTCCCAATGAATTTGTAAGGATCGGTGTCAAATTAGGGTTGCTAAACTCGTCTCCTTGGTTGTTTCTTTACCGTAAACATTGGAAAAGATATTTTGCCACTGACTGTTAGAATTGATCATATGGTCCACCTCAGCTTAAGACTTACTGAATCAGAAGTGCAAAAACGAACTATCACGTACCTACGCCCTCCAACGTCCGTAACAGTCTCCCTGACTTGACGTCCCAAACTGAACACGTCGCGTCAGCCGACGCGCTTGCAATTAGATTGCCATCTGCACTGCAACTGAGGGCAGAAGAAGGCAATTGATGCCCTGACATGGAGTGTATTAAAGGCCCACCAGGGGAGGTCAAACATACTGTACTTGGTAATAGGGACGGTCGCCAAGAATTTTGAGCCTGATGCAACAAGGACTTGATACGATCCGAGTCAGTGACTTGCATGCGCCCCAGGAGTTGAGACGATAATTGTGCAGGGTGTTGAAGGAGAGCGAATGTTGACAGCTGAATAGTTTCCTTGACAAGTTGGATGTCTTTGTCAACAATTTTCTGCAGAGCAAAGTCAAAGTCATCCATGAGGTCTCGAAGTGAATAAGCCTCCAAACAAGTAAGAAGAAACGTGAAGTTGCACAAGACCTCTCTCTTCAGCGTTTCTGTGTCTTTGCACAAGACCAAATGGTAAGGCAGCTCGTTTATCTTGCGATAATTAAAGTTCTTCGTCTTCTTGCTCCCTTCAAATGTCCATGGCTGATTGGAAACAAAACGGTTAGCCTCCTTATTCTCTCCCTTGTTTGTTTTGTAAGGTTTCTTTCTTCCATTAGCCCAAGCACCCAAGAAGTAATCACTCAGAGCTCGATGGGTAAATGATCTTTCCTTCTCTGAGGACAGATACCGATCTCGGGCAGCTTCGATGAATTGTCGATGATACCAAGTCATGACGCTAGCGCCATCCGCTCCCCTGTCTACGAGGTAGCCAGCCAAATCACTCCTTATCCTGACCCCGAGTAGTGGAGGGATTCGTCTGATTGGTGGTGTCCAGTACTGATAAACGTCGTCCAATACCTGATCATCACATGACAGCAAGTCTTCTATTTCAGTAGCCGTTAGACCACTCTTGGAGGCGGTAACATATGCAAGAAGATGCCTGACCAACACTGGTCCGTGCTGCATTTCAACCCTCTCAAACAGTGCATTCACAGCTCCTAAGATCATGAAAAGAATAAAAGTGAACAGCATGTTAGTTTTCAAGGTGCAATATAATGCCAACTGAAAAACGGCATTTTGGAGAGGGAGTCAGCTTGGACGGAAGCACTCAATAACAGCTAACCAACAACGACATATCCATTTGGCTGACAGTATATCATTACAGAATGTTTTTTTTTCAGTAGCGTTCACTGCTGACCTCTAACTGTCTCTTGAAGCACAGTTTCGCTGGGCAGTGAGTACGATTTCCATCTTATGGCCTCGTCAAACGCCACGCGGATAAAAATCGGTAGAGAACACTTTTGTAGAGCTTTGCTAACAATGGACTCTTGCAATGGTGAAAGGGTTCTCCCAGCAGCACTCAACCAGTTGCTTAAAATTCGATAGGCATCTTCTTCAGGCAGTATGGGAACTTCCACAAAGCTGTCTTCACAAAACAAAGACTGCGAAAATAAAACCACATAAAGAACTAAATCCCTTTTTTCCAAGGCAACACAGGTCTCATTTTGAAGAAAATATGTTTTTCTATTGGGAAAAAGTAAAATTGTTAATAGTTTAAATCCAACGAAAGCTGAACTGTTAAACCTATGATCGCAGTCCAAATGCGTATTCAATTTTCACCTACTTGCAGAATTGGGAAGCACTCATATTCATTATTGGGTAAAGTAGAGACAACAAGTTTCACGTGGTTTGGTAGAACCATAGGAAGCCATGTTAGCTGTCTGGCGTTGTCCTCAAGACCAAATTGGTCGAGTGAGTCCAAGAAAATGAACAGCGGTTCTTCTGCAGTGGCCCATTGAAGACAACTGGCGAAATCTTCATGAAGCTCTTTTATGTCCTGTTGAGATAAACCCAAAATGAACAATTTCAAGTTTGATGAGCTCCTCCTCCACGCCATCACATGTTAACTAATTTTGTATTCTCACCTCAAGCAGTAGGGTGCCTGAGTTGGGTCAATGCTCTCGTGTAAACCGAGATAAAGCTAGTTAACACCGGAGACGTTCAAGCACCACTCCAGTAAGGCGCGTGAGTCAAATTTGGATCAGTTTACCAAGCGTATAGATTAAAGGTGATTGTACTGACCTTGCGAATGGTGTTAGGGTCGTGACCATAAATATTACAGATTTGTCTGCAAACACTGTGCAACAGAAGACGGATTTGCGAAGAATTGGGTGTGGTACCAATATAGCGGATTATGACATTTGATTGACTGGATAACTTCCATGCTTCTTTGGCCACCATGGACATCACTGATGTTTTGCCACAGCCTGATTGTCCGTAAATTACAAAAGGTTCACGTCTATAATCCTGAAAAGAGTATTATCACACAATATAAGTTTCATATGTCCAGCTGAAAGTAGATTAAACTGTTTAGCTAGCGAAGCACATCGGTTTCTTTTGGGGCGAATAGGGAAATTAGTTCACTTGTCAATTACGGTTTGGTTACTGGTCTCTTCTAAACAAAATTCGATGGAGGGAACCGAACTTTCGATCTGAGTAATTCAAACGTGTTAGACGTACGTACACCGATTTTCACGTGCAAAACATTGCCATTGCTTTACAATATATTAGAAAAATATTTTTCCATCAAATATTTCCTTTTCAAACAAAAATTGATTTTCCTGCTTCACGTTTCTAGTTCCATAGCACACGCCTTTATAAATGCACACTTCGGAAACAACACTAAAACAGGTACCTCAAGATAACCGCTGCATCGATGAAGGATTTCTTTCCGTCCATAGAATGTGCTGCATTTGGTTTGACAAAATAGCAAATGCTCGACCACTTCATCATACAATGGATCGCTCACGTCACTTTTGAATTTTTTATGTATGGCATCAGCGATCTTTTCCTTCATAAGGTATTCAACTTCCCTGCTCAAGTTATCAATATAGTCAGCGTGCTGGGGAACACTGCCAGGTGATATTCCTCCCGAGTCCCATGCCACCTCAAATGCTCTAATATTTGAACTTGGCAGGGTCCGCTTGACAATATCTTTTAGTTTCTGAGACGAAAGGAGAAAAACAAGTAAGTTTTTTTTAACTTTTTTTTTTGTTCATCTGTATTCGTGTATTTTATCTTTGTGGCAAAGAAGTGGTTTAAATTAAGGAAAGAAACCGAATGAACTATTTGATTGTTCAGTCCACTCATACCCGTAAGAGGTCTTGAGCGTCATTGTCGATCTCTCGATTGTGGCAGTTCATGTCGATAAATGACTGGGCGTTTTCTTCCTGCAAATGATCCTCAAGGTCTTTGATTGTCCTGCAAATCCACAGGCAGTTCTCATCTGGATGCGGGTAATACAGAACCCCATGGCGGACCTCGCTTTCCGTAACTATTCAATTACAACAAAAGAAATAAATTGAATTACGTAGGGTAGGGCAGGGTCTCATGTTAGTCAATGTATTCGTCTATGGGCCCTTACCAAAGGGTGTGAAAAATGTCATAGATACTAGAATCGAGATACAAACTTAACGCTACCATTTGCCAGGTTTTCCCATTGACTAAAAATGCCGCAATGGGATATTCATACCCTAAACCACACTTGACCAAAAACCTGGAAGGTAATTTGAAGTTATTGTCCTGGTGGTTCACTATGAGTTTACTATCGTGATACCCCTCAAGCCTCTTATGAAGTACTGTTGTCAGTTGGTTGACACTTAACCCATTGTTATGTCTGAGCTGAAACAGGCTATGCTGAACTGAGGTTTATATTTTAGGAAACGAAGTGAGGAAGAGTCCATCAGATCCAAAATCCAACGTAATCACCTCAAGTTCATGAAGGTTACAAAATTCAAAGGCTGTCACCCGGAGAAGAAAGACCCTTTTCACATCAGGCCGGTTTTCCTTGCCCAAGAAGAAGCCATCCAGTATGAACAGAACTTTTGGAAAGCCTTCTCATCCTTGTGCAAGGATCGGATGAAACTATTTGAATTATGCATCCATAAATACCTGACTTGAAGTACTTGTGAAGTTGTTCACCTCCTTGGTCACCAAAAAGTTTATTAGCCTCTCTTCTGAGAATTCTCTGAATCTGTTCAAAACTCTGAGTCCATTGTCGAACTGCAAGGTTTCTTTGCTCAGAATCGTGACTGAGATAACCTGGAATGTTTGAACTGACCGGCTGCAAGACGTAGGTGCTTGGTACAGAGTTCGTGTCGCAAATAAACCACTTTCCCAGAAGTGCCTTTTCTTCCTGGTCTGCAATGTTACAGAGGAGTTGCTCAAATTCAGTGGAAGCAATCTTGGAGGGAAGAGGACGGAAACCATATTTCTGGCCCAGAAAGGTCTAAGAAGAACCAAAGTGAGGCAGTCAGTGAACACAATAGCAGTATCTAGTTCTATGACATGACCCAATGACACAATCATGAAAAGAGTTTGTTCTTACCATAAAATTGGGACCAGTTGAAAGTTCTTGGCATGCCTTCAGTTCTTTTAAACATAATTCTAGCGTTGAATGATCATCAGTGGACTCGTCTCGGACGCCCCATCTCATGTCAACCACCTGGTATGTTTACAATGATAATGTTAAATTAGTCGCATTGGCTGCGCAAGGCCGGGTATCGACAAACACACGATGCATTCCACTTTTTAATTTACGAATATAGTCGATGAATTAGTTTGGCCAAAACAAAACAAAAACACGCGTTCTGGAAATAGAGTCCTTTTAGCTAAGGTCGCCATGACCTAAGATCAGAATGCTTTACATTTTCGTTGCTTGCTTTAATTATTCATGTGGGTATTCGAGCCCGGGTATTAGAGCTATGCCATGCTGATGATGAGGCCTAACAAGGCCGAAACAGCAGCTGTACATCGCTGCAAATGCTCGGGCTTAAACTTTATTTGGTAGATTTGAGGGGTAATACCCGCTACCATGTGGCCATAGTGCCCAGTGGGTGGTTTTCAGCTTACTGAGACATATTAATATACGAGGTAATGTTGTCGCTTTGAGCTACAAATCACAAGCTTAACATTTTCAGCTTGGAAAATAGCCTAGACCGAGCGCCTCCACGTAACTTCGGGTGCCAAAACATGGGCGTAGTGGGCACATTCAATTTCCCGCCAAAAAAAGCGTTACCAAAGGAGCGACTAACTCAAATCATCATCTGTTTTTCTTTTGACCCTTCTATCGCCAGCAGAATGAACAGTCGGATGCTCATGCTCGTCAATACGAAAGTAGAATCAAGTTCTAAAAGAACACGATTAGCCTCTTCCTATTGTTCCTCTTCTGGAACAGTTCCAGAAGAACGCGCTCCTAGATTGGCATCGGTTTGGCCAAACCTTATGAAAGCTTACTGCCAGACCTACCTGAAATTCGTAGCCCTTTTCCTGTGCAAATGCCTTCAGCCTTGGATATATACTCTCCATCAGTGCATTCCTTTCTGCTGCCATGTCTAAAAGACCAGTAATAAAAAGTTTGAGTAAAGAATACGAATTACTTGTGTGCAGCCATTTTAGTTCCCATGCGACAATATGGGTATCTAAAAATCGTATTTTGAAGGCAATTAATCTCGCGGTTGTCAGAGCCGGATAGGACACCATACAGGGTTGCGCGTTTACCTATCTAAATATTCATGACGAGAAAGATGAGTCAGAGCTGAGGGTTGTGAACATGATGGACAACTGACGTTATTTGAAATACCTGCATACTGAGCTGATAGCGAAAAGAAACTTGACACCATCACTACATCGTCCCCCGGCTCCAATCCACTGAGTCCTTTCCAACACCCTCAACACACCTTTAATATAGCTTTCTCGTTTCTCACCTGTAAACGTGGAGCTGGTGAATATACGAATAATCTTAGCCTTTGCGATCAGACTTTGCTCCAAGTCCCCACGCATGACTCTCCTGTATCGCTCTGCAAGCTCAGGGAACTGGTGCAAAGTGCTGTTAGTAGCTGCTGAAGAAAGCCTTGATCCCAGGACTGGCAGCTCATCAAACAAGAGAGATCCTGGCAACAACGCCGATCCATCATGTGTTTTGCCGCCACAATTTTCCATTCTGTTGGAAAGAAATACAAGGAGTGAGGCAAAGAATGGCTGCACTGAGGAACAAGTTGGTACAAAGGCAGGATTAAGGACTAAACGTCTCCAACTGAAAATTTTCTTTAAAAGGATGTAGTAGAGTGATGTCAGATCTGGATACTGAGCAAAAAAGCCTACTGTTTTACTGCCGATGTAAACATGTGTGCACACACAAATATCAATGTTGCCTAATTTTTCTTAGGCCAGTAAATTTAGTTTATAAGATTAATCAGGTATGCTGTATACCTTGCTACAATTCAGTACAATTCAATCATGCCCCACCTTTTGCTAGTGCATGCATCTACATACATATAACCTTTATTTATACACGATATTAATTCAAGGCTACGGGTGTTACGTTGTAGGTCGTGTGTAAAAATTACAAATAAAATAAAAATGCTAAAAGTTATCAATTCTATAGTCATTGTAAGTTAACTAAGCTGAGTGCCGGGCTATAACGCAAGTCTAAAGGTTCTCACTTAAGGCAGAAACGTGGCGAAATGAGTTATGAACACCGTTGTAGCTTATTGAAATGGCAAACACTAGAGAAGCGAAGAAAATTTCTATCTCTGGTTCAATGTTATAAGATAGTTTTTGGTATTGATCGTCTCTCTTTCCCAGATTTCTTTGCGTTTGCCAATAGTACGCGTACAAGAGCTAACCACGACTATAAACTTTTCTTGAGAAGAGCGGTTTGTAATTGTTACAAATATTCCTTCTTCATTCGAATTGTAAGGAAATGGAATGACTTGCCAGGATACATTGTACATGCCGAATCATTGCCTGTTTTTAAGAGTAGACTTGAAATTTATTTGAATATTTAAAGAATGTTTATTGAATCATAGCTATTAAATTAAATTAAATTTGATTTAAATTTCATTTAGTTCTAGAAAATTTTTAACTTTTGTAGGTTTTAGTCAGGGAAATTTTTATACAGGGTTAATCTCACGATTTCCGTATTCAGGGTGTTTTTGTATTTGTGTTGTAACCTCCTCAATACATGTTATGTTATGTTATGTATTGCGTACATTGTGGCTGCACAACCACGAAGAAAATAAGCTTATGTTGATCGTACACACTCAGTCCCGTCTATATCTCCCAATGACCTACGTGGATCTCGAATTAAAACTGGAATCCATGATAAGAATCACTTATAGAAGCTCAAAATATGATGGGACCGGATACGAGCATAATTCAACGAATTGGAATTCTAAGTCTAACGTTTAAAGTCACATGAAATTTACATTACATCGATCGATGGTCTTTAAAAGCTCTACTATAGCTTACCTCTGGGGGGACAGAAGACTTTCCAACAGACAAAAAGTCTCAGAAAAAAACTGCTCAAGAGTTTCAGCAAGACAGATGAACATGCATGGAAAATCGTGTTGGTTTGGTATCCAAATTAGTAAAACGAGCCTGGTGAGCCAATGGACACGGTTTAAATAGGCCTCCATTTGCTATTTACGTGATATTGCTAGGGTTTCAACAGGCCTCCATTTGCTATTTACATGATATTGCTAGGGTTTCAACAGGCCTCCATTTGCTATCTGCATGATATTGCCAGGGTTTCAACAGGCCTCCATTTGCTATTTACATGATATTGACAGGGTTTTAACAGGCCCACATTTGTAATTTACATGATATGACAGGGTTTCAACAGGCTTCCCTTTTCTATTTACATGATATTAACAGGGTTTCTACAGGCCCCCATTTGTAATTTACATGATTTGACAGGGTTTCAACAGGCCTCCCTTTTCTATTAGCATGATATTGAGAAGAGCTGTTTGTAATTGTTACAAATTGTAAGGAAATGGAATGACTTGCTTGGATACATTGTACATGCCGAATCATTGTCTACTGAGTGCTACTGAAACGAATATTCAAAGTGGCTTTTTACTACTTATTTTTTTTTAAATCTTAGAATAACACTGCTTGGAAATAAAAATGCTCTTTTACCCTCAAGAAGTTGCTGTTATCGAGGCATAAAGTAGGGTAGAAAAGTGGGACAAAACCAGAAGTATAGAGCCTGCGAACTTCTCAGCGGATGACCACACTCATGACGTCACAAGGCTGACAACACTGGGGAAAGTGACTGAAGCTCATAGAGTCTCTGTCGAGATTACTGTAAACGTCAACTGTTTACTTCATTCTACACTGGAAAATTTCTAGTTCCGAAGATTCAGATTCTAACATTTAACAACGGGTCCACAGGCGCCTATGGACCCGACACGGAACGGATAGAAGTTCACTGTTTCTTTGCAAAAACTATTGGAACCTTTCCAGTTTTTGTCGGATCCGTGCCATTTTTTCTCTGTCGTGTAAACGCCCCTTAAGGGTAAAATGGAGACTGCTGGCCAGTGCAGACTGGGATAAAGGTAACGAAATAATAAAGAGTCGCAATCACGAGGGAAGTTCTTATGTTTTGATACTTCAGGGAACGCTTCGAAACATGTCCAAAGATGTTCCGATGACTTCCGAACACTTCCGAAGCTATATGAAGCTTCGGATCGTTAAACGATCTGATAACGAGACTCTTGTTCATTCCCAGCCATTAAATGCAAACTGAAACGTGACATTTTTTTATTATTATTTTAGCGCGTTCTGATACAGTTAGGACTTAAACTCGATATTAAGTGCCGCTTGTTGGAACATTTCCGGGGAATATTGAATTCATTTTTTGTTGATGAAGAACAAGTCATCCGCATTTCTTTTCAGGTGTGAAAAATTGTCCTCAATGCGTGAGATCGACTTCTTTGCTCCGCTGGCGTGAAACTCACGCATAATGTGTGAGAGATGGCAGGTATATAAGCATAAGCACAAGAAGAACGAAACTGTTTGTTTTTCTTGTGCTTATGCTTATGCTCAAGTTATGTCGAGCGCGTTGCTGCTGAAAACAGCATAAGACAAAGAAGTGAGTTCGTTCTTCCTATCTTTCTGCTTATGCTTATGCTTACGTCGCTGCTTTTTTCATCTGCACCACTTTTGTTTATGAATTATATATGTTTGTGCTTATGCGCTAGTGAAAACCAGCTTTTACCGCTACTGGGACAATCAACCAAAAGGTCACTTTTCACGGTCGGTTGGTCCTTGCATGGTAGCCGAAATATAAATCGTGTTTCAGATATAGAGCAGAAACAGTTGTAGCGGAACGGTAAATATCGCTGCTCTTAGAAAACATACAGGAAGACTTGTTTAGCTCAGTACAACTGACGGTATTTTGCATGCGGGGAGGGTGAGGGGAGTGCGCAGGTTCACCCCTGTAAAATATACACTAACAGATATCCTATCCTGATTTAGTCCGAAAGAAGCATACCTTTCCCTTTATTTCAAGTCATATTCTACTTGGTCAGACAATGCATCAATAGGAAAGACAGAAGTCTTCAGCGGCTAAGAGGCCTCCCAGTACGTGATGTTAAAGATGCCTAAGCTGTAACTGTTCCCACGTCCGGCCACTTCGCAGAAAATGCAGTTTGACACTTTTCGGGGCAGTAAATTAACTCGACTTTCGAGTTCCACAAATGGGCAATTGAAGTGAATAATATAAGGAAAACTTACGATGCACTTAATAAGACCCTTTTGATGCTGTGCCGACTGAACGCGCGTCAAAATTGAATCATGGCAGGCGAATGGAAAGGCTAACAATATCATAAAACAGCTCATCAATGTAGTATTGATAACCCGGGAATTGATATCGGTTAACACTGCATATGTATACCCAGAGAATGCTTCGTCGCGTTCCTGCCTTAGTCAGAAGCTTCATTTCTTCCGCTTGTGTAATTAATACAGGTTGACGTCCTTTAATCTTAAAATATCATCACTTTTCAGGGGTCCGTTACTCATTATTAAGTTCCGGGCCCGAAAAGTATTTTTCAAACCTGTTTTCCAATCATTGGTGGCGGAAGCGTTCTGTGCAAACTTAAGGCCAACCCCTTGCCCTTGTCATGATCAGTAAATTTATGAACCTACGTTTTTCCTTTCAAAGTTATTAAGAATCGTATTTTGGCACAGACAGAAGAGTTAATTTATCTCGATTTTCCATTGATTTTTCAGTTGAGATAAATAACCCAAAGAGAACGTAAGATAAACGGTTAACACACAAGAATGCTATATTGACGCGGTGCCATGACGCACGTCACAATTGAATCATGGCAGACCAAAAAGAATGGCTGACTGAATCAGTGATAAAAACAAATCCACCGAGGAATTATTGATAAGCTGGAAATCAATTTCGGTAAAGAGTGCTCGAGATATACCCAGTGAATGCTGCGTCGCTTTCCTACCTTTGGCTAAGGCTTGATACCTGCTGCTTCTGTAATTACTATGATAGCTTGACGCCCGGTGTTTGTAAATTTTATGAGACCATAGTTAGTAACTATGATGAGACGAATGAACTTTCACTTTCACCCCAATTGTCTGCCTCCAGCCCAGCCACCCCCCCCCCCCCTTTCCGGTGTTTACTCCTGGTCTAAGTTAAATATTTATACGAAGTTGATTGTTTCTAAAGGTTACCAAATTTTGTTTCACGAGACACCTTGGCACCTTTGTTATTTTCGTCTCACATCTTTTCTTTGTGATGTCGAAGCGTCCGCTCGGAGAGTTTTCATAATACAGTGGAACCCCGCCATACAGCCACCTCGTTACAGATACACTCACTTTTTTACGTCCTGGCGAAACGCTTTTACATTTCATCATGCGAAAACCCTGTCAATGAGCCTGACAGCCACATTGTGAAATTCCAACATGCGCTACAATATGACCGCCTGCACTCAAACCAAAATAATGTGCCAGTTCTAAGGGACAGACAAGTGACAAGCCTTGAGAAGCAACCTGAGCACTGTTCCTCAATTTCAACGGAGTTCGGGGCCTTTGCTTTTGAAAGGATAGAATGAATAGCAGTTTGCTCCTGGTCGTAGGTTCGCAAATCTCGCTTGAAAGACAAGGTACCGTCATGAAATTTGACCCTCCCCCTTTTATGCGACCAAATTCTTAAAGACCATTGGTTAAGAGTTTAAATTTGACACGAAATCCCTTTCATTTCAAAAGAAATGCTTAATTCGCCGTGAACTGTGATTTCATTTCCTCTTTGTTTTTCGTGAACTGTGAAAGGACCATCTTATTTTCCGTTACCACCCTCCAACAAAGGGATTCATGTTATGGGAACAATGTCTAATTTTCAGCGTTTGTAATAAACAACGTAAGGAAAAGTCAGTTTTGTATTGAGGTGAGAAGGGTTCTTTCTAAATTTGACAATAAAGGCAACATAAACGCTTAAGGGAATGCACTGTTTAGTTGTGTTTTCCTCTTGTCGGCAATCTACCTGTTTAACTCCCAGAAATGATTAGCATTCGCATGTAACTTCTCCTTATAATATTTTGTCCAGCAGACAGATGATCAAATGAAGAGTGATTCTCGCAGTTGTGTACGCAATTATATGCAATTGCGAAAGAAGCCTGAAAAAAATTCAGGACTTCAACGCGATTTTAACCCATGACCTCGCGATACCGGTGCGACGCTCTAACCAACTGAGCTATGAAGCCACTGACGTGTGCTTGTATTCTACAATTGACCTGCTCCCAACGTCACGTGCGGTATTCATTAAGTACATTTCTTTGCTGTACTCTGCAAAACAACTACGTGAACTGACCAAATTTAGGGTTTGACGTCAACGTGAGCACGCAACAGCGAATCTTTCTGACATTATTCATCTTTTCTTCAAGACCGTTCGTATAGCGTCCTCTGCAAAACAACAACGTGAAATGACCAAATTTTAGGTTTTTTCGAGAACGTGAGCGCATGACGGCAAGTTTTCTTTCGCTTTCTTTGCTTTAACACCGTTCACAGTACTTTAGGCCCTGGACAGTTCGCCAGCATTTTTCACGTTAAACAAATTGGAATAATCGCGAAAAAGTTACAAAAACGAGGACATGGTTGTATTTTGAAATAACGTTCTCGTTGCCGTCGTCGTCGTCGTCTTTGCTTAAGGTCCCTATTACCGTGAGAGTGTGGATTTTTTGTTTAAAAAAAACTGTTAGAGCACAAATACCCGTAACTTCGATTACACCGGGTTCGTTATAACGGAGTTCTGTTCCATCAGTACATTTGGCAAGATGTGCAGCAGACTGAAAAACATCGTTCGTTGTACAGGGGACTTCGCGTGATAAGAGGGTTCCAACTGCATTAACCAACCGTCGAGGACTTGCAATTGGTATCAATAAACATAACACTGAACGGAAGTCGTTGAAGGCTAATAAGTCCTCGATGGTTTTCATTTTATGAGGCAATCACGCGAGCTCAGAGTATCACAGTCAGAGGCAGGCGGTGTGAACCGGTTGAAGGAGGGCTGGCAATGTGGTGCACTCCGCTGGTTTCGTGAACATACAACTTCTCTTAATTGTTACCCTCTTTCTACCGCCTGCCAGCCAGAGTAAGAGCGTCAAACCGTATTTCTTACTTACAGTAGCCTTATTCTCCGCAGGCCGATGGTCACATTTCTAACTTCACGTAAACAGGTGTCGTT
This sequence comes from Galaxea fascicularis, assembly GCA_948470475.1. NCBI lineage: Eukaryota > Metazoa > Cnidaria > Anthozoa > Scleractinia > Euphylliidae > Galaxea > Galaxea fascicularis. Next base: position 38,639,330 of record OX419336.1, read on the forward strand.
ACGGTTGAGTGCATCGAAACAGGTCTTGCCGACGAAACATTTTAGTCTTATATATTAACGAGACTGTACTGACCTGGCGATGGTGACAGAGCCATGTTTTTCCTTCATCTCTTTCAATGATTTTGTACATGTTGTGCCCATCTTGCCGAAGAGTTTAATTTGAGAGTATCACTATGTCTTCAGCTCCCTGAATTCTGAAGAAAAAATAAAGCAAATTATATTTTTCTTGAATAAGGTAGGAATGTTATGCCTAACAGCCAAGGAGAGTTACTAGACTTTACATAGTTTACATCCGGTGTGTTTAGACAGCAAATTTGAGATTCTTTTTTTTTTGTTAGAGGGCAGCAATATTTGATCAGTTCGCATCAATTTTTTACCCAAATTTATCGGCACCTGAGAAGGTTGTTTCTTAATGTTTTTTAACCAATCAACATTCGTGTTTTCACTGCTCGATCGATTTACACAAGGAGATGAGGATTTTAAAAGAGTAGATGAGGCTTATTTAACTTCCCAACGGGGATCAGCTGGGGACGCCAAGAGGGGTTCGGATTTCACAGAGCACTGATTTGCTGCATTTGTGCGTCAGTGTTTTGTCACTGAGGTCAACGTATTCGGCAATTGAAATAACACGAATACCTAGGATTGATGCATTTCGTATCTTTAAAAGTCTTTGAGGGTCTCCCAGGGGTTTTGGGGAACAAGGGAACATTGGCAAAATATTGAATGGAACAAGGGAACATAAGCCTATTTTTAGGGAACAGGGGAACAAAACTGTACAAATTAGACGAGAAAATATTGTGATATAAGAAATAACGATCGTTATAACTGAGATTTTATTTATGGTCATTTATGCACTACTGTCATTGGTTCGTCTTAGTTTACGTACACAAGAAATCAAACAAAGACAAAGCAATCAGCTGGGAGTCTTGGTACGAGAAGTTGGCGGGAATCTGTTGTCACAGATTGCTAAGATGGTGGATAGATTGTTTGTCGATCGTCTTGTACGCATGTGCTGCCTGTCACTGCTGCGATTTATAGAAATGGCGAAGAAAAACCAGCAATGCGTTGGGCCTTTGAAATGGGAATAGAGGGCGAAAGTGATAAGGCGTTATTTGATTTTATTGTTCGAGTTAGAGAAGGATTTAGAATTGCAGATCGCTGTAGCCAGCTAAGTACAGGGGCCCGCAACGAACAAATTAAGCAAAAAAAAAAAAACTTTGAGGGATATTTCTAGGCTTCTTGTAATGTTTAAAGACTGTTTAAAGAGTTCATCTGTTCGGATTTCTTAGCTGAAAATTGAAGTGCCCGAACATTTTAGGGAATGAAATCTTCATTTCAGAAAATACTAGCTGAATATCACCTTCGAAGAACTTCTCTGCGAACTATTTGCTTACCCGAAAATGCTAGGCGACCTTTTCAAGAGTCAAAAATTGCAAAAATATGCCTTCCGAAAATCTAAGGGACTATTTTCCCCTGGATTTCCATGGTTGCGAATCTTTCAGGTGATGTTTTAGTTAAGAAATCAGTAACTTTTTGGCAATGCATTATCCGTCTTAGAACGAGTGGACTCTCCCGAACAGATATTTCATCGAAGTTTCTCGTTGGGTGCGGCCCCTGTAAGCATAGCGAGATTCAGAGTGACGATCAGTGTGAAAGAGTTTCAAGTCACAACGAACTGTCCAAAGGGCAGAGTATTTGAGATTGATTCCCAAGAACAGTGGAATGCAGCGATTACCAAAGTGATAACGAAGGAGTGGGAGTTAATAGGTAGGTTTCCCAAATCTGGCTTATATTTGAATATATCTAACGGTTGAATAAGCTCTTTATTTATGATTATTCATTAATTATCATCCCATTGTCGGGCGATTCCAAATTAAATATTTTCTTTGTCAGAATATGTACAACTGGATCATAGTGAAGGTGTATGAGATCGAGTTGAAAACTGCTTATACCCACATCAGCAATTCAGCAACAGGCTAAGCGGGCTGGCACATATGCAGACGGAAATCCAACGACGAGTTTATGTTTTATGATGATTGACTACGAGAGTTAAGGTTAGTTCTAATTAATGCTCATCCCACTCTGATGGATTGTGAATTTCACTCAGTTGTTCGAGATGATGTGACAAATTGAAGGTCACGTAACATTTATTCTATTCTTTTATAAGTTTTGTTTTTGGTGTCTTTACTTTTTTGCGGGAGGGAATTCAGGGCGGTGATAAGTGGCAAGCAAATTTATTAAAAGGGGAACAAATAAGGAAAAAGTGTGGGAACATGGGAACATAGGGCAATTTTGGAAGGGAACAAGGGAACAACGACCCCCCCTGGGAGACCCTCGTCTTTAGCTGTCTCATCCTCCTTATGCGTATTGAGGAAAATTTTAAATTTGTATAGGGTTAAGAACATTAGATAAAGTTGTTAATTGTGACTAGTTTACAGTTTAGAAAATGATTCTTATGTAAATGACGAGAGCAAATTGTAAAACAATGCAATCGCACTATTACAAAGTTATCACTGGCAGCAATAACATACTTGGAGCCTCTTGGACGGCCTGTGCTAACAAGTGCTGTTTTGAACCGAGAATGTTGATGGTCAAACCAAATACTTCCGTGTTTGAGTTTATGAGGCGATAAAAGAGTTAAGCTGTTAACACAGAAAAATAATTACGTACATCATAATTCAATGTTAAGTTGTGTGGAAGTTAACTTACAACGTATGTACCAGTGCAGACTGATGTGTGGGATGAAATGTATACTAAATTAAAGTTGCAATTCTAGCGAAACGTTAGGGAGACAAAATAACCGTTTAAATCTAGCTGGATATAATCCCAATCACGATTCAATATATTCCGACCAATCATGCAAATGGTAAACGTAAATAGTTCATCAGTGTTTAAATGCATACTAACAAAGACATTACAGAAATCATTTCGGCAGTCATTTATGAACAAGCTTACCACAGGTTCCGTCCCAGATGATACTCTAGATCAAAGATGGTTTACATCCTTCTTGAAATTCCTCTACGGACAGTTCGTTTCATTCTTGCGTGATTCATGACACGGTCAAAACTTCGTCCAGTTCTTCGTACGAGGTGTCAGCGTTTAACATGCAAATTTTATGACTGCCTAAAGAGAACTGTTGCTTAGCAATGTTAAGTGTTTGGGCACTTCAAAGGCATTTGACGCAAAGGAATAACTGAATTGAACTGAATAAACTGAACCCAAAGAACTAGAACTTGAAAAATCTGCAATTCAAGTAAAAACAGTGTATATCACTCAGGACTACTGGCGAATGACGCTAGAATTTCGGTAGGTGGTAATGGCTGCTGTCACCCTGAGCGCTTGGGTTTGGAGTGTTACTAAACTGGGAGAGCTATCATTCTCTTATTCACAGGCAATTTGGGGATTTGAGTAACCAGTTGCTAATGGTTTTATCTTACTTTTTTGATGTGTCATATGTATTTTTCGAGCATCATAATCGTCCGCTATTGTTCAGCATTCATTTTGCCATGTATTTCACATACGCTATCACGCAAGGACGATTGATACACAGTGTTTACCTTGTCCAAGAAATTTCCTACGGCAAATGGAATTAAAATGCGACCTTCCGTGCACCAGCCAGATGCTAGCACTTGAAGCGGGAAATAACCGGGTGTATTTTCTCCTAGAATCAGCGGTCTTGGAAGAAACCCTTACTGTGATGATCATGACTAAAGAAAGATGGTATATTTTCAGGCCGATAATTTTCAAAGCGCGTTATATAAACGAAGTCTTACTATATAAGACATGCAGTCGTTGGCTTGAATTCAAGTTGCCCTAAATTGTTTAAAACGATGAATTCGCGGCGTTGTGCGAATGGTCTAGTACAACGCTTTTAAACACCGGCTAAACCTTGTTTCGACAATGTTAGTCGTTATTATTTATCACACTACAACGAGTCCGTAATCATGGAGATCTTAGTTCGAGCTTGTGATGAAGATAGCCAACCACCTTTATCAGAAGCAGTCAGTCAAGGCAAAACCAAATAACACTGAGCCCTTGCACGCACGTGGGAGTTGGCCTTGGAATGAGATCGAGGTTAAACCGTCAAAAAAACAGAGCGAAACGGCTTTCTCGAGTGTAACAGTGACCGGCAACTGTTCAGCAATTGTTCAAATGAATTGTTGCACTCCGGCTTTCGCACGAATTTCTCTTTCATATGAGCCAAAGACTTGTTAAAGCAGAATTTGCCTATTAACAATGAAAGACTATGTAAACATTTTAACTTCAAAAAGGAAGACATAACTGATGAATCAACTCGTCCACAATCTGCACCAAATTCCACAGATATATTTTCAAATACTTCAAAAACTTCCACTTGTTTACAATACCTGAAGAAGCCTGTTAACTGATTCCAGTCATTTTGATCGATGTCTACTTCGTAGAGGCTTCCTCTCTTTTCTTTATTTTAGGACTAGAGGGAACAATGACAAAGAGATTTTATTGATTGATTGATTGATTTTTATTTATTTATTTTTATTTTTTATTTTACTGTTCTACTAGAGAAACAAATTAAAACAGACTGAGTCGAATTCAGGTAAAAGAAAAAAAAAAAAGAAAGAAAAAGGAAAAGAAACAAAGAAACATTGTTCCTCCTCAGCGGGGAATCGAACACGGGTCTCCCGCGGGCAGGCCGGGAAAGCTCACCACTATACCACCGAGGAAGACATCTATTGTAAACAATATGTGGGGGTTGAAGGACAAGAATACCACAGAAGTTAATGCGTTTAGGTAAGCTGAAAGCCACCCATTGGGCACCATGGCCACGTGGTAGCTGGCATTACGCATTCACAGCCATGGAGAGCTTTCAGGGGTTTGGGGTATTTTTTAAGGGGTAATGCCCTCTACCACGTGGCCTTAGTGCCCGATGAGTTGCCTTCAGCTTACCGAAACACATTCATTTGTGAGGTATTCTTGTCACTCGAAGCCACATCCCACAAGTTTCACACTTTCATCAATATACACGAAGGGTTATTATCCCTGAAAAATGCGCCTTTGTTTTATCCATTGTGTTTGTACTTCCTTCCTTTACGACGTCATTCTTGCATCTCTTCTTCAACAAGAAACATCTCTAGACCAATCGAAACGCGTGGATTTCAACGTCCATTATGCAACTTGTTTCATTTCAGCATGAAAATTTTACAAATTTTGAAGTTGGACACAGCTACTGTAGTCACTTTCAAGCTTTCCGTCCCAAGGCTAAGTTCTCGGGAAACAATAAGGGAGTTCACGCAACTACGACGACGACGGGAACGAAAACGTCATTTGAAAATGAACTTCCCGTTTTTGTTACTCTTTCGTGATTATTCCAACTTGTTTGACTTAAAAAATACTGGCGAAATGTCCAGGGTTCGAATTAGTGTGAACGGGTGTTAAAGTAAAGGAAAAGAAAGAAAAATGTGCCGTCATGCGGTCACGTTCCGGTAAAAACCGAAAATTTAGTCATTTCACGTCGTCGTTTTGCAGATGACAGTAAAGAAATGTACCAAAAGGTAAAACGCCCGTGCAGAGCTATTATTTTTGCTCATTAAGTCCATTGTTCTCGTTACCATCGCCGTCGGAGTTGCGAAAACTCCCTAATAACAGCAGGCACCGCGACTGTAAAAACGAAATGCGCTGGTTCTGAATTTTTTAACCTCGAAAAATTGCTGAAATTAAATTTAGCATTTGAGCTTATTATAAGTTTCAAATAACAACATATATGGTGTGCGTTATCTTTTATTTAAAAATAATCACAGTCAGAACCCTTTTTCTCTTACAAAGATTTATGGAAAAATATTTCACTAATGAATAATGATTTTTATATTCTTAATTACATTTCAGTGAGGACGGTGAATAAGTTGTGTCATTATTACAGAAGTGACAAAGAACTTTCCTATTTGAACTATGTCTAGATTGATACTCATGGTTTAATGCTGCAAATGCTTGTTTCTATGATGATTACAATATTACTAGGTGACATAAAACTACAAGGTTCGACTGCCTGTGGAAAAATCCTACTTCATACTCACTCTTATGCGAAAACACTTAATGATCGCATTATACTCGCAGTATTCTGTTATTTAAAATTTTGTTGACTTTTGTTACACAAGAAACCAAAATAAACGCTTTCACCGTACATACAATTGTGGCTTGACGCCTTCAGGTATATTGCTAACAATATGTAAGAGCGCGATATTTGTGAAAGCAAACCCGAACAATTAATTTTACTTTCGGTGGTGAAACAATTACCACCCAAAATTTTAAACTTTCAGTTCAAACACCAACAATTTTGCATCATAAAATCAGATCCAGTGAAAGTTAATTGTGCTGGATTTCTGTTCAATTCCGCTCTTTAACCGGATGACGTGACTAGTTCATTTCTACGTAATTAGCTGGGAAAAGCCCGCGCTGCCCGTTGCAAGTGCCCATCCACCACCCCTCATCCAACTCTTCGATATCAGTGATAATGTCTCCAGGATCAAACGTGATTTCATCGTCTGCAGCTAATAATAAACATACCAATCAATGATTAATAAACAATTAGACCCGTAGCCCATGATTGAACCATGGCCCTTGAGGACGAATGGTCTAATTGTTTTAGTATCACCCAAATAGACGGACAGAAAAGGCAATAATAAAGTTAGCAAATGCAAGTTGAAGAAATATTTATTTGGGAATAAAACGAAAGAAAGCGTCGCGCTCAATTGCTACTCGAGGGCTATTACTAATGGTCCTGTAGTAGCGTAGCCAATCAAAATGCAGGATTTGCATTAGCCCACTAGTTGGATGGTACTGAAACAGATTAGTTCTAAAGCGCTAAGAGGCTGCAAACTAAAAGACGTAAAACAGGCCCTGTCACGTTATTTTGGTCCTCTGGTAAAATGCTATAAGATGTCTTGAACCAGTGAAAACCCAAATATAATGAAGCAGTTTGTTAATTTACTCAAGACTAAATACTGCCTCCTGCTGTTACGGATGGCAAGCATGGAAATGGCTCGCTTTTTGACAATTTTAGCCTAAATCTTTCAAATTCTTGCACAATTGTACGTGCACAAATGGCGATGATTGTGAGCAGACGAGGAGAGCAACAGGTGCCTGCCACACACAAAATCCGTGAACCATGCGAAGCAAAACATATGAGAAAGCTACGTCGCTGTTGTGCCAGTCGCGGCGACTTGCGGTCAAATTTTTGTTGCAGCTACCTGCTATAAACGATACAGTGTAGTGTCTTAATTCAAAGGTTGAATGCCACATCGGGTCTACGAGATCGTTAGTGCTCTCTCCATCCAGATGCTGACAAATATGAGAGAGACCAGAGTTCCGATTATGATCAAGCAGACCTTTTGTAGCTGTCTGTTGTTGTCATGAAAATGCTACATAAAGTCAAAACAGAAGGTGAGGAGCCGAGGAAAAGAAGAAAGAAAAACCGCCTGCAACCAACCCTATAAGATTTTTGAAACTCCTTTCGCCGGCGGACGGAGAGAATGACGCTCATGATTGACTGATATTGATAGTATGTCAATCAAATGGTCACTGGATTCAAACGTTCGGCTCTTGGTCATAAAAACATGGCGGACAACGAAGTTTTTTCAAAACATTTACATGAATCTTTGCGGGAGCTCGAATTGCTTGGATTTTCTGGTGTGAAAGATGAACAAAGAGATACTGTAACGCAGCTAGTAAAAATTAATGGAGGGAAAGTCTTCGCGGTCCTTCCAACTGGATTTGGGAAAAGCTTTATATCTGCGCTTTTTCTGAAAGTAAAATCGAAGATAAACGGGGAAAAGTGCATATGCGGCATTAGTCAATTCTCCTTTGAGAAGCATCACGGATAACTAGGTGGAGGAAGCGGATGAATTAGGCTGATTAGGGCTCACAGACGCCTTACTGGCCGACGGCAAACTGGAAAACATTTCCAGTGCCAAGTTCCAGCGAGTTTTCGCGTCGACAGAAGATGCACTGAACAAGTTCTTTCTTCAGATGCTGAAAAAAACCCACTTGTGAATTCCATAAAAAAAAGGTGTTTGCAATCGTCGTCAATGAATCACATACGGTCGAAACATGGACAAGGAAACGGTACATTTCTAGTAAAATTTAACTTCGACCTTTTAAACACACTTCTCACCATCAACAACAATGAGCACGGGCATGTCACACATGATGAAGCACGATTGAAAAGGGGCGTTTCAAAAATCTCATGGGTTGATTGCGGACACTTTTTTTCCCCTCGCTCGTCTTACCCTCTCCTCCTCAACTTCTCTTTAGTTTGAACTCGAACCAGATTTCACGCGGCCACTTCATTTAAACTTTCCGAAAAAAAAAACGCCAAACCAACACCAAACCGCCTATTACGCAAGTTAAAATGAAAATGTGTTATGAACACTAGAGTAGCAGTAAAAATCAGGGTTGTGCGTGAGTCAACCCATGACCTCTGCGATAACAACTGAGTTGACAAGTTAATTACGAGCTGGTCATTTTGTGGGTTTTGTAAAAAAACCCGTGAAGGATAAATAAATGAGTGTGAACACACGAAAATCATAAATTTGAAATTTGCGGATTAATTAATGGCAATGTGAGTGATCATTGCAGTTTCATGTGTGAACAATACATGAGCAGTAGTCAAATTACAGCCTCAAAAAACATTCAGGAACTTACTTGCTTGATAATCGTAAAGCGCCGTTGCTGTCTTCTCGTATTTTTCTTCGGCCTAAAACGAAGACGCATCGCAGAGTTAAACACGGCTGGAAGTTACACATCCCTCTACATTCCAATGTATATAGTAAATGGAGCTCACAATAAAAACAAGAGATATAAGTGATGGCCATTTGGTTATAAGGTTATAAATTTCCTTGGGGTACAACCGTGCCACTTCCACGGGTATATCATCGATCAACAACTGTTTCTTGTCCTCTGAAAGACCAGGCAAATATTCGTCATATGCATAACCTAGCTCATCGATCAGATATGTAACCCGTTTATCGAGGACGAACTGATTTAGATCTCGTGAAATGTCTTTCTGTGAAATAGGGGTTTTTGTGCAAAAATACTGAAGAAGTTTCGTGACCAGGATAAATTGTAAAAATATATTTAAAAGCGTTCTCTGATAAATAGATTATAAGCTTTCAACAGTCGGTCTACTGTCTTCGATGGATAACAAACTTCGACTAACCATTTCAATAAAGAGAAATGCGCATAAAAATGAGCAAAATGCGTGTGCGAAAATGAAGAAAAGAATGCTACAGCTGTACACTAAAAGTTCTAAAGCTAGTGCTTGTTCAAGAGAATGTTATATTGTCTCGGAAGCGGACAAGAGCGGGTTGTTATCAGCATCAGTTTTGGTCGTGTGCCATGACTCATTGAAGTGACTCCGATTAACACCACGCGCGCAGATTACGAGAACTAAATGCAGAGTAAACAGACAGAGGGGAAGAGAGTGCATGACACCCGAGTCTAAAAAAAGATTATTAACGCACCTGGGGTTCCTCTTCCTGCGTTTCTTCTCGCGGAGGAACCTCTTCATACAATTCTGTCGGTTCATCTCTTGCCGTTTCGTCGGGAAGTTCTTCATATAACTCCGTAGGTTCTGGTTCATCTCTACTTGGTTCTCCTGGAGGCTCCTCATACATTTCCTGTTCCTCTGCCTCTTGTTCAGCTTCCTCTTGTCGTCTTGCTTCTTCTTCTGCTTCACGGCGGGCTTCCTCTTCCGCTTCTTCTCTGTCGCGAGCTTGTTGCTAAAACACAATGTTTTTTGATCAACAAAATGATGTAAAGGTTTTTTTTGCTTAGATACAGTATTAACTTCAACCGCATCATAGTGCACAGTGGATGCTACATGTAGATCTATAGAAAGAACATCAACCTAAACAACTCCTTTCTTTTAGCAACTTGTACAGGTATATGTCAAAATTCAAAAGCTAGAGTTCAGGGCATACCGTTTGAACCACATGACTCAGAGTTAGGTTTCGTACACTTTTTTCGACCAAAAATTCAAGGACTTTTCAAGGCCTTTCAAGGACATTTTTCCAATTTTCAAGGACGCCAAGAGGGGCAAAATCAAGCCAATATAATGCCACATCAGATGCTCAAAGTAGAGAGCGCGCTGATTTTCGTCTCAGATAATTGTTAAGCTTTGTTGGATAAAATTGGGAACAAATTTCAAGGACTTTCCAGGACCGACTGCAATTTTCAAGGACTTTTAAGGCCTTGAATTTTTATTTTGAAATTCAAGGACTTTCAAGGCGCGTGCGAACCCTGTATACTCTGAATACCTCGGCATGTCTTTTCTCATTAATCTCCTTCTCCCTTTCTTCTCTGGCCTGTCGCCGAGCCTTCTCCTCTTCCGCCCGTCTTCTGTTTTCCTGTAACAATTGATTCACATGAAATAAAGTCAAACCCAGGTAACACCACACACAATCACTAGAGAAAAACAAAACGTATCCACCAAACTAAGAAAAATAAGCCACCTCCTCTTGCTGTTTCGCCAAGTTTTCAAACTTCGACTTCAAGTTGCCTGCAGAACCAGAACCTGAAATTATCAAAAGCAAAATGAGAAAGTTTTCAAACATACATGCATAAAGTAAACCGCAAGTACAGTACAAATCATCGACTACACAGCAAACTGTTGGCTTTCTTCAAAATTAAATGTAGCAAACATATTTGAAAAAGCTCTTTTCATCATTTGCCCTTAAACCTTAAGCTTCCACAAGTGATTCAGCTTGTAACCTCTCCTCACAATAACAATGCATTGTCCAGTAGACAGGTGATGGGAATAGGCAATCTTATCAGTCAGAGAGTGTTATCTTGATATAACCCCAGATTCTCTTAACTAATATACAAGAAACTGTATAGCAGCTAGAAAGGAGAATTAATAATCAGATCTTGGGACAGAGAGCTGACTGTGAAGTATATATGAAATAATTCACATTTGTACTGCGGTTGTAGATGTAAGTGAAGAGTGATCATCGCAGTAAATTTTCCAATTTAAGCAACTGGAAAGAAGAAGCCTGAAAGAGAGAGAGCTGACTGTTACTCTGTTACAGTCCACCGGTGAACATGTGTTTCAGTTGTATTTTAACTGAACTGCTGATCTTAGTTGGACTCCTTACCTGCGCCAGGTTTTGCAGTGTGATACGTTGACTTGACCTCTTGCATTTCGTCGTAACCACCAGCAGCCTACAATTAAAGTAAAAAAAAAATTAAAACCAAAACGCTAAGCACAGAAACTGCAATCGACCAGGAAGAAAATTGCAGATCTCGTAAAAAGGTGTTTAATCTAAACCCCACCCTGTCCTGCACTGGAAAGAACCCCCCCCCCCCCTCCCCTCACCTCCTTGCCTCCTCGCCCAATACGAATCTACAAAGTCTTTCTAAAAATTGTTTCCAAAGATCAGACTTACTGCATCCTGCCGATCACGTTGCACTCCATATTTGCCACCAAATCCTTTGGAGTAATCTAAAGTGGAAAGAAATGTAGCGAGTAATAAGAAACCTTTCAGCAGTAACAGATTTCAGTCCTCTATGACTTCTCCTTACCATATCACTAGTTCGTCAATAATACAGGGGATGAGAATACAGGAAATGATCACCAGAGATCAGTTTGAAAACGTTCATACAAATTCTTCTCACACGTAACATATGAAAATTAATATGTGAAAACTGTACGAAGATTACACATACTGATACTGGAGACCAAAAATTAATGGTTAAAAACCATAAACTGCATCGGCATGGATGCTGGCGGTAATTCATCTTACCTTTCTGTGAAGCATGTGCGTCAGTCTTCCCTTCATATTCAAAACCAACAGCAGACTGTAAAATTAAATTTACGAAAAAAATCAACGTTTTTAGCTAAGATTTTACTTCCGAGGAATGCGAATAATTCATGTAGAAAGCACCAATTTAAACTGCGAGTGAGAAAGTAAGAACGGCTGAATGACCGAAAACAGCTCCTTAAGTTTCCAGGGTATCAATTGGTAACATCCGGTCAAGGTGGCGTGGCGTGGCGTGCGTTTCTAAAAACACTGGAAAACATTATCGGGTCCAAGAAGTACAATGTATATTTCAAATCGGTTATCTAACGATTGGTGCTAGCTTTAAAGGCAATCTAGCCAGCATTGTAATAATTTATTCAGTAGTGCACGTAAAATAGTTTTTCAGGAACGGAACGTTTTCGGTAGTTTCAAGAAATGCGCGCCAGACGTGCATTCAGTGTGTTTTCACTAAGAATTTTGGATACAGTTGTAAGTTGTACATTGTGCATCATTCGGGATACTTCATCTTAAAATACTATAGAAGTAGCTGGAGTTTCAATTAACAGTTTACTTTGACTCTTCCGATGAGAGCACAACTTCGCATCTCCAAACAATTCAGCTAAGGTATTGCTCACAAAGACGTTCATACTAGTTCCTTTTTGCCAGTCAAAAACGTTCATGAACTGTCCCCACTCACTGTTGCCACAGATTACAATACCCCTCTTGCTCACGTCAGAAGTAAACAACTTTGCTAATGTAAAAGCATAACTTGAGAACACAATATTTTACAAACCTGATCAACTCGTTCTTTTTGGACTCCAAATTTTCCTCCAAATCCTTTGGAATGGTCTAACAGAAGAAACACATATTACATGAGTATAACTGGAACACCTTGACCTACCTTGTCTTAGTCTATAGGTAAAACCCTGGGTGTGACCACTAGAGTGTAAGCTACTTAAAAATACTGTTCAGTAGCTTCGACTCAAGTTAAAACTGTCTAAATATTTACAGTGCAACTACTTCAACCAAGGCCACCCATGAACATTTCCTGCAAACTAGCCAATGAGAAAAATTTGGTATTATCAAAAGAGTTGATAGTGTAAATTGACCACCGAACAGGGATTCTAAAAGCTTTTAGAATCCCTGTATGGTGGCAATTTACAAAATTGCCGGTAAAATTATGTTGCAGGCTGAGGACATTGTCACCTTTGCACCCACACATGAAACTGATGATAGAATCTACTGTATGAGAACCAACAACTTTTTTTTCACAATTGCTAGTAATCTCACAATCTGATTGGCTAATTTGCTGTTGCCGATAAGAGTCCAGACAACACTGCTCGCGTCAGGTTGTCACACAATGCCTTTTTCAGCTCTTGTTTTGCTGCACCTTGTGAGTCTACAACATTCTGACCACTGTGATGACAAATATCTTTGTAGATAGAAGTACAGACAACGCTAAATCACATTCGATTTGTTAAATTGACAAAAGTAGGGAATGTAGTTTCTCATGTTGTTTCTATCCTCACACCTGGTTAGTGTTTAAAATTTACTCTCCGCATTGAAAACAACTGCTTTACAGAAAATGAATTCTGAGTGGAATTACCATAAGTTGAAATGTAAGTAACCTTTCGATAAAAAGAAAGTCATTGAACATAAACGTAACCAGTTCAGCTGTACACACACACTGAAATGTGTAACTTGAGATATAAAGGTAACAGCTGCCTGTTGAAGAAACGACTTTCACCTTTTTGTGAAGCATGTGCTTCCGTTTTTCCTTCATATTCATATCCAACTGCTGCCTATTGAAAAACAGTAGCACAACCAGTCAACCTTGGTGATGACAGTCTTGTACAGTAAAACAACAACAATGAAAGTCTCACAATATCCAGCATTAGGCACTCCAGCCATAAGAAAGTGTTCAGAGATGACCATGTTGTTTCTCTAAGCTGTCAACATTAGGATAAATAGATAAATGTACAATGTACCTTGTCCATTTTTTCTTTCTGCACTCCATATTTGCCACCAAACCCTTTGGAATGATCTTACAAAAATAATAGAACACAGGGAAGTTTGTTAAAGAGAAGTACAATTAAGTCATGTAGTGTGTACAAGTAGTTTACATGTAGGTAACATGTCAAGCTTACAATCATGTAGGGTGAACCATGTAATTATTACAGATTGCCACTTAAGAAAGAACAACCACTTACAGGCTTGTACAGTATGCCCAAGATTAACTGATACTTTGAATTAGGATACTTCGATCATGTTACACAGATTCATTTCAGTTTCCATCTGTAGCAGTTGTACTTCATACTGGAGCAAATTCCTTGTGTTTGGGTGAAGATTAAGACTAGGGAACATTATGTGAATACTTGACATAATTTTCTCTAAAGAACACAATCATTTATAATCTTCGTTACAGTCTGGTATTAATCATTTTATTTTTCTCAACTGTTGGAGTTGGACGTGGTATAAAATATTATTTTTATTACTGACATTGACTTTTACAGGTAATTTTATAGTTTTAACGACTTGCCTGAACAACATTGAGGACATTGTTCGATTATTTGCAATTCTCAGCTTCAATATCCTGTGAACCAGACACCTCTCATTGCTTCCAGCCCATAGGGGCATTTTGCAAAAGAAAACAAGAAAAACACCTTGGTGCCACTCAAGAGAGGCATCCGTATTCACAGGCTACAGCTTCAATACATTTAATTTATAGCACAGTAATATAATTTGCTCAAAATATATTAAAAATAATATAAAAAATACAACCCACCAAGTTGTGAAGCATGCGCTTGTGTTTTCCCTTCATAATCCCAGCCAACAGCAGCCTAAAAAAGGGCAAAATAACAAGGCTTATTGCAAAGTTACCATGATCATGCACCTATAACTGCCTTTTTGTAGTGCCAATAATATTATACCTTATCAACCCTGTCCTTTTGAACTCCATACTTTCCACCAAAACCTTTGGAATAATCTACAAGTAAAATAATGACAAAGAAATCAGCAATCAAAAGATTTTCAACTTGAATAAACTTTTGCAATAGCAATAATGTTTACTGAATGCAATCATCTGGACATAAACATGAAGAAAACAACAAACCTTTTTGAGAGACATGTGCTTCTGTTTTCCCCTCATACTCAAAGCCAACTGCAGCCTGCATGATACAGAAAATTACATGTATAATGATTATCACAATTTATTCAGAAGTGTGAAAACACCAACTTACAGCTCTTTTTTTCCGGCAGGGTTTTTGGCAATGTTCAAGACATGTAAAATTAATGTATGTACTAGGAATACTGCACAATTTTTTGTTGAATCTACAGTGGGGCAGAGATGGAAATAAGGAAAAACTGATTGTAAGGTGATTAGCAGCTACACGTGTAGTTTTGTCTAGTTAACATTTTGATTTTATTCCAGGGAAATTTTATTAATCTTATTTCATTTTTGGCTGGAAAATTGGATCCATTCGGTAATTACCAATCACTGTCTGTTATTTCCAACCCTGCTGGGTCTGTATTTCTGCAGGCCTGGACAGAACAATAATGGAAATTATTTACTACTACTCTGAATAAAACTTTTACATGTACCTTATCAACTCTGTCCTTCTGAACTCCGTACTTGCCACCAAATCCTTTTGAGTAGTCTGTTGAATTGAAGGTACACTTACATAAATTTAAAGAATCCAAACAAACAAACTTCCACTAGCTAATACATGTAGATCTGTAGAGTACATACGAAAAATCATAGTTCTAACTCTACATGTGCACATAATTATTGTTATTCAAGAGTAATATAATCAGTTCACCTCACCTTTTTGAGATTCATGTTTGTCCGTTTTTCCTTCATATTCAAAGCCAACTGCAGCCTGTAAAATATTGAGTCAGACATGTAATTATGCAATATAGGGCAAAAATGTGAATGTTTTCTATGGTGGCTAGAGAAGCTACATGTAGGACTAAAATGGAATACTAATATGCGATCACAAGAGTCAAGTGTCAGATCAAGAAAAACTAAATACACTGTATGATGTTGCACATGCCTAAAAAGAAAAATACATTAACTTTGTTTGGCAACTTAAATGCAGCATTATGACAATGTGGTCCAATTAAAGCTTGTGCTTAAGTTATAAGTAAAGTGATGGTCACAAGCAAATTGACAAAGATCATCATAAAGCCATGCTGTGAGTCTATATTAATGTGTTCATGAATTGCTACATGTACAGTACATGTTTTCTCTTTGACGGAGTGGCTGAAATGAAGTGTAAATGATGTCATAATTCTCCTTGCAGAAGAATCTCAAACTCCTTCCAAATAAGAGATTGCTTGTTTCATAGTTCTCTCATGGTCTGAAAATAGTTCCATTACAGAGACTGGGTGTATTTTATTGCTTATATTCTTTTTAATATCTATCCCCTCCCCATCCCACCCCCCACCTTATGGGCAGGCACCACCAAAAATACAAGAATATCAAATGGGACAGACCAAACACAAAATGGTTTAGTGATGGTTTACGAAGTGGAATAAATAAATAGTTAGGTGTTCAAATGGTGAATGATCAGAATGATTTAAACAGTTTAGAAATGGTTTACTTGCCGATGTCAATTTAACAAATCAGACTGATACTAATCGGTTTATTTAACTGAGAACCCATCTGTCTATGATATGCCATTGAATGATCAGGTCTGCTGACAAACGATGGATTCTGTTTCAAAATGGTTTAATTAAGTTTGGAATGGTTGAAGAAAATGAAAACGATTTAACTCACCGACAAATGGTTTAGTGTACTGTCAAATGATTTAACTCACAGACAATGCAAATGGTTCAACCGACTGGCAAATGGTTTAGTATACTGTCAAAATTGATTTAACACAGAGACAAATAGTGCAATACTGTAGCTGCACAATTGATTCAATATGAAGGCAACTCATTCGTGAAAAAAGGCAAATAGCTCCACATAGTGTTAAATTGTTCAACCACAGAACAAAATGATTTCACAAAATCAGAGGTGATTTAGTGTGACAGAAAGCGAAACATTGTACATGTACCTTGCGTGACAAACCACCAAAACTACAACTTACTGTAGTGATATGGACAAGTCAAAACTGAGATGGAACAGTCTATGTGGGGTCTGACATCGAGATCTGATGTCATACGAAGAAATTTGGCACCAAATAATACAAGAGCAATGACCGTGACACAGGCCACACCATCTGACTTGGCAAGCTTTTGTACTCTGTGAACTCAGGTAATTTTACCTCTTTTAATTTCATTTCCTAATGCATTTCTGTCCAAATGTTTTCTCTGTTCAGAGGTTTTCTTTCTGAATGACAGCGGAAAACTAGAAAATATGACAATACTTCTAAAAAAGGTCATTTTTCGGTGGTGACAGTTGCCCACCCCCACCCCCACAAACAGAAGGTTTTAAGGTTGCATCCTCCCACCCCACCAGAAATTCTAATTTGCATACTATTCTTTAATTACTTTTTCTTCTGCCACCCTGGTCTCCTTTGGAATTTCCACTGTCCCTCTGTGATAGTAGTATGGACATTTCCTGGAAGTCATGTACATGTAGCTGCTGTTTCAGACAAGTACTTTATTTCTTCTAAGACTGGTAATTTTCAAATTTCCTTTTGAGCAACTAATGATACCAAGCAGTTTATACATTCAAGAAATTCTTGCAGCAATTTTACCTTATCAACTCTATCCTTCTGAACTCCATATTTGCCACCGAAACCAGTTGAATAGTCTACCAAGGAATTATGAGCCATAATTATTAATACAAATGTAAAAGGTTTAGAAATAGTTGTAACTGGCTTTTCAATTGAGCAAAGAGTAAGGATACATAAAATTATTTTTTTTATTGTACAGCATACACACAGTATCTATAGTTATCACTTCATGTCTTTTACAGGGCTGCGAAAAAGGAGCATTTCATTTGTATAATTATGTGTACTGCAAGTGGGTTACATTTACCAAGTATGAGAGAGGGGTGTTATTTAGCCATTAGATAACAAGATAACAAAACAGAGACAAACCTTTTTGTGAGGCATGCTTGTCGACTTTTCCTTCATAATCAAACCCAACTACATTCTGAAATGAAAACCAATAAATAATCAATTGTTCAATAAAATTAATGTTACCTGGTAATCAAACTGATTTCAAACCGTTAATCAAAGACAGAGGGTTATGAGGAAAAAACGACAAAGTTTGCACTGAAAATTTTAACTTGTCAAGACATAAAAAGTTGATAAAACTAAAAAAAAGTGATGGGTTAAGTACAGCTGTATAATATACTTAAAAACATATTATGTTTTGAGGCAATTACTGAACATACATGTACATGTACATGTAACACAAATTTTTGGAGATCTAGATGTTTGTACGCATGTGAAGATGAATCCTTAATATCATAATCTTGCACCCTTTAAGTGCATTTTAATATACTGTACATGTATGTGGCCTAAACAGCTATAACTGAGACTTGTTGTGTTGTGACTTTGGTCACATTTTAACTGACACCTTTTGCACAGTTACCACAAATCGTTTGAACTCCTCAATGCATTGACAAAATTATGCAATTTTCGATACACACAACTTCATACTACAGTAGTGTAGAAGGCCATAATACCTTGTCCACTCTGTCTTTCTGAACACCAAACTTTCCACCATAACCATAGGAGGCTTTTGGACTGAAGCATTTATTAAGGAAGGTGCTGTCACCAATTCACACATAACTAAGTATACATATATGTATATTGTAATTCTTTAATGGCCCACTGAAGTATCTCATCGCTAAGGTACATGTACATGGTTGCTACCCAACTTCAATTTCACTTCCGGTCAGCCAAAATTTGTTCGCCCCCCTTTTTTCGGCGCTGGCCCGTTGCCAATTTAAGTCACCAATAACTTTTTTTTACTCTGTTGCAACGAACACAAGAAAAACGTTTTGCTTACATTTTTATTGACTAATTTTCTGCTTTCGTTTACAACATCATGCCTTTATTTTTGAAACTTGAGTGTTCTGCTTGAAAATGTCATCAACGTACGGATGTAAACAGAAAACTGCAGCAATGGCTGCATGTCGATGGGGAAATCTCAAAAAGGTGACAGTAAAAGATTTCCAGCGTCAGGTTGGGAATCAAAATCTCAAAGATGCAGAGACACAAACTGAATTAGTATTGCACTTGGGGTGTAAGGAGGCTGGAAAAAAATCTCCAGATTTTAAATCTCCAGAGGTTGGCATCTCTAGTCTCTTGCAATAAAACTGTGCAGTCCTGTTAACCTGTGTCCGTGAACTGCTGTGTTTTCAATAAGGGCCGGTGGCTGGCAAAACTCGCCGTCTACTTCACATGATTTCTCGGGCTACTTTGAGTAAGAACTTACTTCAAATAATTATTATGAATACATGGAACATGTGGGAACATTTCTCCACCTACTCATAAACTTTTGCCACCTACTCTGATTCTTATTGAAAACCCTGGAACTGTCCTTCCGAACCTGAGAAACTCCACACAAATGAACGAAGTTATCATTCAATGGATTGTTTTCCCCCTTTTCATTGGCTGAGAGCCCACCACATGACCTGCAAATAACTGCCTACAAATAATTCGAAAATTGTTTGGTAAAACAAAACACAGTTGAAGAGTTCAATTCAGTTTGATGATAAAAAATAAAAATATCATGAACTGAGCCATATTTGCCCCCTATTGTCGAAATTTGGTCCAATTTGCATCAAAAGATACTTTAATGAGCCCCTAATGTACAATGTACAGTATTTCACATGCTGTTAGAATACAGATAAGAGCAGGGTCATGGGTCAAAACCAAAGAAAGTTGGCTTCCTAACATGACTCACTGAGTTGCTGAGTAAGAAAATCAGGAAAGAACCATGTCTACTGACCCCCTTAAAATCTCCATGGACAATTTACCCACACGACTCTCAAAGTTGTCTGGAACACTAATTCCAATGAAAGATACATGTATCGTAACAAAGGGATGATGATGGGTTCACAGATAAGATTCAGTGAAATTGATGAGAAAAAAACTAGTTAAAAAGAGACCAAAACTTTAGCATTAGTTTTGGTGAAAAAGAGAGAGAAAATACAGGCATGCAAAGCTCTTTAGTCAGAACGAAAATATGCATGTAAAAGGATACCCACTCTCTTGTTCCTCTAAAACAAAACAAGTCAAATCATAGTTTGTTAACAGTATAGGAAATTTATAAATTACATTTGTAACATGTATATTCAATGAATTATCCCAATTTGTACTTTCATGCTAGGCATGTCAATACAGGTATTACCATAAAAACACTGGTGTATAAGACACATTCACAGATAAGCCACACCCATACACTTTGGTATTGTCATGACATATTTTCCCCGGGGGGGGGGGGGGGGGGGTACTTGGGTCAATTTTTGCTGGGTATGTGCCGCTGGCCTCTCAGAACCCCTACCCCATTATAGTCTCTTCTGTAGCCAATTATAGACCCCATCTTAGTCACTTTTGGGAAAATGTAATTTTCGCGATCCCAGCTTAGTCACTTTCTGTTTATGCCTCTACCTTAAGTTGGTCATCCTAAAATGAATTGACACGTTTGTTAAATTGACTGTAGAACACTTTACTTTTCACCTACAGTACAAACATTCAGGTATATTTGCTAACCGTTAGTATTTACATACGTATCGTCATAAATAGTTGAAATGCAAACATTCTTCTTTAACGGGAACGTCATAATGGTTTCTTACATGGATAAAACTATTTAGAACCTACAGATCAGAAGATTCATACTCCCCATAAAAATATTGTTAAGACCGTTTTATCGGTACCTGTACAACTGCCACGTTGAAAGCTATTAAGTTCCGAGCGAAAGAGAACAAACGCCTTCTAATCCAAAAGAAGATCCAATTTGTGTACTTCGATGGACGATAACAACGCAGAATAGCCGGAAAATAAATACTGTAGTATGGATGATTTGTTGGACTTTGTTCTGGACCCAGGGGTTCTGCATTATTGTGCAAGTCGCTAATGTTTAAGTTGTGATTCACGAACGAAAGTCAATGCGAACCAACTGTTAAATATTAAAACAACAGCACGAACCATTTTTTAACCGCGAATCTTCCTACTTTTAAATCCCTGCTTGCCAGAATTTTCTTATCCCAGAAATCCCGAAAATCCGCGACCCCATTCTAGTAACTCTACAAAAAATGTAACCCCATTATAGTCACTTCAGTCGTGAAAATGCGACCCCATCCAGCGGCACATCCCCGTTAGCCTCTTATAAGGGAGTACCCCCCCCCCCGGGATATTTTCACTGTTTGCACTGTACTTGACTGTACAAAATATAATTATTGGTCAACATACCATGCTTCAGTTTAGCATGATCTGCTGTGACACCTTGCCGCAGTGCTTTTATACTACAAAGACAGAACTTTGTTAGGAGAATCAGTATTCTGATAACAAGGTAACAGTAATACAGGCGTATAATATTGTAGTTAAAAATTAAATTTAAAAATTAAATTCAGGTAAAATTTTTTTAACCTTAATTACAGGTTGAAAATCAATTTCCTTTATTGTCTCCTTACCCTACTTTTGAATAATTAGGCTTAGGAGGCAATGCGATTTGAGAATCAACCTAGGTTAAAAATGTAACTGAACTGCAAAATTTGCACTCATGCACTTGCACTGATGTCTTAAATTGGATCATCATCAAGACAACATACAATTTAATTTATTTTAATGCATTTGATTTCTCCACATACTATAATTTACTAACACACCCTTGCTTCATAGTTCTTACAAACCTTACCTGATAGATTCCTGATGTCCAGATCCCTGAACTGTTTTAGCTCCCCATCGCTGTTCTTGTTCAGACACATCATTCTAAAATCAATGATAAATTAATTTCAAGCCTATCGTGTAAGATGGAGAAGGGGGGAGGGTTCTTACAGCAAACAAAATAGTATTTACTGTAAGTGCAGGAACTTTTGGATGAATGGATGGATGGATTTCCAAAACACAGTCTGTGCAAACTGATTTAAACTCATTTGGTATGCACTTGCCACATCATTAATTTTATCATTACAATGTTTTACATCTATTTGATTAATATTTATTTTGATTTATTTATTATTTAATGATTTATCAACCGTTTAACCCCTAAGGGATCTCCCTTTGACGAGTAAAATCAACTGGCGTTAAACAGAGTAAAATCAATAAGTCTCTCTTGGGGAGGGAAGGGTAACTAAACTCTCAGATTATTTTACAAATTGAAGATAATATGGTTGTCTAGCGTTAATGAGATACACATTAATGGCAAATTGTCAGAAGAAATGTGGTGACAGTGTATACACTGTATTGCTTATAACTTTGCTGTAATTTGCAAAGATGGTTTTGTATGAAATTGCAACATTTTGATTTATTGCTATAAATTAATGTTTTTAACAATTACTGACAACAATCTCTGTCAAAAATTAGATGAAAGGACAACTGTTGTCCAAAGAACAAGTTGGCCAAAATTGAACACAATTATAAATTATTACAATTTTAAACTGCACCAGCTACATTGTACTTTACACCAAAAACCATGGAGGGGCACTTTACATAAACTGGTAGGAAAAACAAGGGAAAAGCGACAGAATGAAGACACTACAGAATTCAGAACATCTTTTCCTTACTGGGATTTAACTTCCTTTCCAGAAAGAGAGGGAGAGGAGTGGAACTTCTCTAGATCACCATAAAGTTATTGGGCTGCCTGCAACGACCCACTGTGATTAATGGGCAAAATCGATAATTGATTACAATCAATGGTGATCAGTGACAATCAATAACAATAATTGATTGACTGATAACATAAATGAATGACCAATCGATGGCCAGTATCAGCATCAGAGCAGATTGGTATAATCAAACGTACATGTAACTGGACAAGAAATGCACTTTGAATCCAATCAGGAGGCACTGAGCACTAAGGAGTATTTAATGTGCTATTAGGTGCAGTTACATGGGCACTTTTACTGTGATAAATGATCCTTTCACTGTGGGAAAGTGCATTTAGGGAGTGTGACCAACATTCCCAAGGTAATCTTCCCATGGTAAATATCCATGGATAAGTAAAAAAGATCAGACCAAGTGTCATGACATAATAACATGGTAAGTTGCAATGGTATTTTGATGCCCAACATACAAATCACCAACTGTGTGCAACCCAAGGTTAACATGGTATGCCAAAACCTGAGTGTGATGCACTGCGGGTTGAACTACCATGGGAAATGCCATTTACCGTGGTGTGTGTAACCGCACCTATTGTCTGGATTTCAACAGGGATCCGCAGAATCTTCAGAATATTGACTCTTAGTGAGTTGAAAATGTCATTGCCATACAATGTCCAAAAGTACATGTAGAGTTCAAAACCTTAAGAAAATTAAATACTTTTAACATTTGATCAGGCGTGCAAGTTCCAGGGCAGCATCACCGAAACGAACGTTAAAGAATAGGAAGTTCACTTTCACGAGGTACGCAGGTATGAACAAAAATGGATTTTTGTGGCAATTAATGTCGGACACTATCTGAGGTCAAATTGTAGGGAAAACATTTGAAGCACTTTTTAAGCGGCCCTAGTGGAGATCGGAAAATACAGCTAAGAGAGAATAATCCAGCAGTTCATGAGAGCAACTGCGCTGATAACAAAAGCTTAAACTTTTCTTTTCATTACACCACGTACCATTCCGTTGCACGATTCGATATCTCAAACAAGGCGTTTTACAAATATACCCACCACAAAGTCTGGATCCGTCTCCCAATCGTCGTCATCTCCATCATTAGCGACTGCTTTGGCGTCAAGTCCTGCTCTCCACATTTTTCTGAAACGAAAGGTATTTTAAAGCGATAATTCTTTCCACTGAATGTTGGAACGAGATAACTTCCTTGCTCACTCCCCTAAATCACGTGACGCTTTGTTTATCAAACCGCTGGTCACTCACGTGCTCGTATTGTACGGGCAGAGGTACGGTCATACTCGGCCGAAGAGGAACTCCGAGACTCAAGGGGGCAGATAGTCAGGAGAGAACAAAGACTGGGACTCCCGACTTCAACAGGCTATGACGATTTTATTGTGACTTGCTCATAATTTTTGCCGTTTAGATTAAATCCGTAGGTTTCCCATACAAATATTTACAATTCAAACGGCTGTGTCTAAAAGTAGGACGGGGACTCCAGTACGGGGACGCGGGGACGTGGGGACACAGGGACGTGACATCAGGGATGTAAAAAGACATACCGATGCAATTGCAAAAACTCTATATCTTCCATTT
>OX419336.1:38668419-38718419 GCA_948470475.1 Galaxea fascicularis
GCAGACCGAATGTGTGTTGCTCCCCCGCGCTGGGGTTGCTGATTCCTGCTGGCTGGTTCAACGCCCTCTTCTTCAGTTTCATGTTGTTTTTCTGCGGATTTTTTGCTTGCCTTTGAGAGGTTTTTAATCACGCTCAAACGTCTTTAAGATGGAAAACGACCTTTGTGGCGACCAGAATTTACATGGACAGAGTTCTCGTTTTCTCGTCGCTTTCATCAGTATAAGCCATTGTTGCAGAGTGCAAATCATAGCCACGGAAGAAGCCGGCCAAGGAAAGATAACGAAGTACATGTAGGCCTGGAGTCTACTCCCGGGTCCAGATGATCGATCGCGGCGGGTGCGTAAAATATTTTCCTCGGAACGAGACATACTGCTTGGGGAACGTGTTTTTCTTTCGAGAATGGCAAAAATAAAGACTTTTCAGGTCTAAACGCTTGGAAAAAACGCAAATTGCTTTCAATACAGCACGAAACTAGACTTCTGGAAAAAAAAAACAGTCTCGAGCCGCCATGTTTGTTTTGCTTGTCCACGGATTTTATCGCGCGCGTGTAAAGCATAACGCGCGGGGCGAGAACCCAGGCCTAAAACTATTGTGAGCCTCCATAAAGTGTGACCTGTCGCGATACCGGTTTATTTAAGCACTTCAGTTAATATAAAAATCAAATCAAATCTGCTACGTTGCTGATCTTTACTCTGTCTATTCTCAAAGTAACGTCAATCGGATTTACTTTTTTCAGTGCATAGTTTGAATCAACCAAATTTTATAAGTGGCATCATCGACAATAATCGCACTCTGGTCAACTCAAAAAGCTGCACTCTGGTCAACTTACAAGTCATTCACTTCTAGAACTGAAGTACTTCTCTTGATCGTTAATAGATTTACCTTAAGCTTCACTTCAATTTTGAACCTCTTTAAATAAGCTGACTTCAAAGTACGGATTCCTCTCAGTCAGTGCCTAAAAATTTCCCTGATTTCATCCTGTGACTAAGACTCAATAAACACTTTCAAAATTTAGCAGTGGAGTTTCATACTTTATTTCGCGCCGGACTAGAGACGAGAGAATTCTGACTCTCTCATAGACACTAGCTAACCGAGGGGACAGTGGTACCAAAGGGATCCCAATAAGGACATTAACGTGAATTGCAACCGTGCGAGCTGTCCAGGACCGAGTTGGATGGAAAGGTACCTTGCAGCAGTACGGTTTACAGTCGATTCCGAATGCACCTTAGTTTTGTGATCAGTCATGAAAGGGAAGAGCAGATGTGAATGAGAAATACGTCATATTCATTATTCTTCTGGAGTGAGACAACGAAAAATCTCCGGGCCTTCGACGGAAGTCCAACCCTTTTCATCGAATAACACCTTCCTCTTTAAACTACCGAGTTTCAGACTTTACCATCTTTTAAATGAGACTGGAAGAGTGAACACTTGTGTCGAATATACTAAAAAAGCCTCTCAGCCGAACTATAATACAGGTATACAGTGATCGGGTGAAGACCAGATCTGCCGTCTCTGTCAAACACCAAACGCTGATTTTGAAGCGTTAATTACGATTTTGTGTGGATATACTGCTCGATTGCCGGTTCCAACCTTGAATGTGGATCACTGCTGGAACAGTTTCGTGCCATTCCAAGTGTCATAACAAAGATTGATGCGTCAGACAAAGTCCATAAACTTTTTCGGCACGCAGGAAGTCTTGACTAGTAAGTGCCATCTTGCGCCGTCGTTTATTGAAATTATAACAGATATTGATTTTGCATGCCGTAAACATCACCTTAAAAACACCTAAAAAGCCAGAGAGGATTACAGGGAGATAATTTTCGTCTAACTTGGCAAACCGTCGAGAGACAAACAGCGGAGTGACGTTGTGAACGTTGGAAATCACATGATTGTCGTTTGCCGTTAAACAGCTTAATCAGGGTGTGCATAAGAAACACGCTTAGTATTGATTTCTTCCTGCGGAGAGCAGATTAAGAGGGATTAGCCCTTATACGTCAAGAGAACATTTGACTGACGACTAATGTCCGAAATATTGTAAAATATTTGCATATACGCATGTCTCAGTACTGTGACATAACCAAATAACGAAAGTTGTGACTATAATTAAGATACCTCGTATGGGAACTAAGGCCGGCGCTTTACACAAAGAATGCTCGTCAATTCTACACTTTTTTTTCATACACTTCTTTTCAATGTCGATCGGTCAGTTTTATTGAGCAACGGTTAGTTTTTCGTGATTTGGTTCAGAACTTGCTAAACCCTTAGTTGCTCCACAATAATTAATGACAGTGGACAAATTGTAATTAAATGCTGTGAATAGTCCCTCTTTTTGTGTTTACAAATTATCTCGAAATACCACTCAACGTGAACAATAGTGGCAAACAATGCCACAGCGTTTTGTCCTCATTCAGTGTCTCAGCTTGTTATATATTGCGGCCGATTAAAACTAAAGGCCGAGATTTACAACTGAATTAGAATTTAACATGCTCAATTTGATTCACGCTTCAGCCACCTCAGTGAAGTTTAAAAGATTGATATCTGCTCAACTAAAGATTTTCATTTCACAGTTGCTTCTCTGATTTATTCAAAGACCTTCAAAGGCTTTGAGCAAAGCCAAACAATCGCTCGAGAGAGACAACGCATGAATCCTCAATTGACAATGTCGCTAAGTTTGTAGCGAACCAGCCGTTGTCATGGACCTTTCAGAGTTAGAAACCAAGTTCAACACTGTTTAGTGTTGCACTTGCAGTCATATGCCTTCTGGAGGATGGACAGGCCGACCAGGATTCTGTTTATGGGTGAGGGAATACATTCTCTTAAGAAACCATATAGTGGTATTTATTCGAGATGTAGACCTCTATATTTACGGCAAGTACTGAGTGCACTTCAACCAGACTGCCTCGACGCTGAGGACACTAGCTATATCAAGAACGGACGAAAGGCTTTAACTCACTTTCGGCAGAACGAATTACGAACTATTTCCGATTTGCGCTTGACAGAAATAGCTCTGCAAAACGCCACGGCATACAGGCAGAAAAATGGCACGTTCAAGGAACCAGCTAAGCCATCTTTGTCATTAGAAAGCATTTTGACTAGGACGATTATTTATTCCGGGAAGAAATGGAGTCAAGAAACTCAAGCGGCGCAGTTTAACAAAATGTGGCGGTCTTTAGCTCTAGATGTCCAGGATCGCTTTGGAAAAGGAAACGGAGGGATGTTTGACTGTTCGACTGCGAAGAAAATCGTTCGGGAACAGGAAGAAAAGAAAAAGACATCTTTAAGTGCTTCAAATGGAAGTAAATCGAGCCCGTCCTCCCACGACGCAAAAAACTTTTACCCAGGCCCACGATATGTGTCTCGGCCAAAACGCCCGCCAAAACACGTGTTGCCCAGAATCGTAGTATCCTTGTAAACTTCGACTTACACCAGGGGCGGAAATCACGAAATTCGAAAAAAAGAAAAGCTCTGTAAGTTTGTTTAACGTCTTTCCGTATGCGGGAGGAGGGGAAATGTGATTTAACCTGGAGTGAACGGAAATGTGGTTTGCTAAGCAGAAATGTGATAAGCAAACTATGTAAAGCTAAGAAACGGCAGGGGTTAAGAATACCGCGCTTACTTATTGGCAAATAGTCTTGTTAAGCTTTCAGGTTGTGTTGAACACTGAGCAGAAATGTGGTAAATGAAGTATGTAATATGATTATGAACGCATCGACTAACTATATGGCCTGCAGCGTAGGACACCATAATTAAAGCTGTGTGGTTGTATTGGACAAGCAACGGAGAATCACAAATTATCAAATTCTGTTTGGCATTTCTGCCATCTTTTTCATCATGCGTTCCTTTTGCCCCGATGAAAGAGGTTTCGCGCCTCGCTTACCGGTCGATTTAAAAGGCGCCTCCTAAAATATCTCGGTGTCTGCATAATAAAGTCTTTATTGAGGTTCTTTAACGTGACGATAATTTTGTGTGCACAATAGCTAATCCATTTTACTACAACAAGGATTTCAGGATTTAAAATTCGAATCTCTTTTGATAGATTTCCTATAAAGGTGGATACAGGAAATTTTATTATTTGAATTGTGGGCGAAAGATGGTTGACATTCAAGACCACCACGAAAAACAATTCAGGTCATTCTTTGGACAATGATAATTGGTCCCTCATGTTTATAACTTAAACTATCCTCGCTACTTATTTTGGGAGGTTTGTGAAATTCATGACAGGTCTTTTTTTGGAAACATCTGGATAACAATCGCAACCCTTGACATGTATCGACAGAAAGAACGTTCACGATCTGTATATATGGATGAAGTCTCAGGTCACACCCACCCATACAAACTCTTGATGCCTATAGGGCTCGCAAGGCCTTAGGGAAGAAGTGTCGCGTCAGTTGTCTGAAATGACATAGTACCCAACACCGAACGATTCGACAGAAAAGAAAAACACTAAAAATAAAATAAAAATAAAGCCACGCTCCAGTCACGGATGCTGTTTAGTTAAATAGAGCTCAACGCTCAACAGCATAAGGTTCTGACTTGACACGTAATTTTCTATTATCATCTTAGCAGGTAATTAATTATTTATTTGATGCTATCAATCATTGTATCATGTGGTACAGCTGTAATAGTAAACAGCGCAATTCAATTCAGTTGAAACGTGGAAATATGGGCTGGCAGACGCACAAACAATTCAACATCAATCCAAAAAAATGGTTGTCTATTTTTATTCATTCCAATCGTACATTCTGCGATGCAGGAGATATTAGGGACTTTACGCAACGACGACGACGACGGCAACGGAAACGTCATTTGAAAATGAAACTTCCTGTTTTTGTAACTCTTTCGGGATTATTCCCACTCGTTTAACTTAAAAAAAAAAAAAAAACGGCGAACTGTCCAGGGTCTGAATTACTGTGAAGTGTTAAAGTAAATTAGAAAAAGATAGAAAAATTTGCTGTCATGCGTTCACGTTCTGGTGAAAACCGAAAACGTAGCCATTTCGCGTCGTCGTTTTGCAGAAGACGGCAAAGAAATATATCAAAATGTAAAACGCGATTTCATGCTTATCAAGCCCATTGTTGTGTGGCGTTCTTGTTGCCGTAGCCGTCGTAGTTGCGTAAGGTCTACCTGCACGCGTACTGAAATGTGCCTCTTTGAAGGGTGATAAGTTGACTTATTATTTGTAACCACTACCAAGGTTGACATAACCGAGGAGGGGTCTGTGTACATGGCGCCGTTTAATTCGTCCCCTGTTTGGTAAAGCTCAGTGCAGCGCCAGTTTCTACTCCAGATATTTATCTGGTTGCATTTGGATTTATGTTTCTATTTCTTTTAACTTTTGTATTATTTTTGGCGTGAAAACGAAAGTCGTGGTTAAGAAATGACGTTAGCTGTAGCCGAAGTTTCTTTCCCTCGTTTATCGTTCTTTGATGTGTAAAAAAACTTGGGAACACATCATGAAGTTATGTGCGAGTGTGTTTTCTAAAATAGTTTATGAAACAATTTGATCTGTGTTGTTGTGTTTTTCTGGGCATAGATGCAAACGTTGATCTCACTCTTCGGTAATTTTCTGATAACAGTTTATTTATATCACGGGCAACATACACGATCCTCTTAAGATGTTAAAGTGTTATAATACAAACGTTAAAGAGAATTGTAATAAGCACTTTATTGTCTACGGTCTTGAGTAAAGTTAATTGAAACATAACAGCACTGTCTCAATCTATGATTATTTGTCTATTCTTTGACTATATGGTATAGAATTATGTTGACCCCTGCTTTCAAACCGTTTTCAATGGATAGATCAATCCCTAAGTGGTTCAATTTGTATATTTATCGCCGAAATCTGATCGAATATTAGTGGAAGCCGTCAGGACATTGGAATTGCAAAGATGAAAACATATTAACCAACTCTATGCATCCCATTCTATGTGTTCAAGTCCTATCTTTTAAAGGCTTCCAGACCGGCTACCTGTTTTACTAAATATTTTCGGAAATGACTGAACAGGCTAGCACCGTTCTAAGAATGTGCGACACATCCCGACTGGTCTTTACTAATTTAATCCGCTTAGCCTGATCCAATTCTACTTGATGACGAAGAGAAAACCATTCAGCCAGACCTGTACGATCTTTCATGTACAAGACACACCATATGGAACAAGTCCGAAAGTGTGAACATTTACATAAACACTTAAGACTACTAGTTTACAGTGCTAACGCTGAGTATGCTTACAAAGTGGTTTGAACGCTCGAGTCCGCGCACAAAATTGTAAATGGTGCTTTCTTCTTTTCTACAGAGCAGGGGTTTAACCGGTCGTCTCAGGGACCTGTCATCACTACCATTGCTGCATTTCTAAGTTTCTTTCCAAACTGGGCATTATATAATTATTCAGCTGTTATTCTATAAATGAAAACAATCGTTCTTCCAACGAACAATGTCTTGTAGTTTTCCGTGAAGATGTCTCTTTTAACCTTAAAACAAAAACGGTAGCCAGTTGTCCATTCATTCAGTGTGGAGCCTCGTGCCATTTCTTGTGTTTCTAAAAAGGAATTTAAAGTTTTATGTTAATGTAAGTATACATTTTATATTGCACTCAGTAATATATAGAGAATTTAAAACCTCAAAAGTAATACAAAAGGAAATAACTCTTATCGTTGTCATCTCGAGACCACGAAGCGTGTAATTCCGCCCTAACAAAACACTTGAAGATGCAATGTCAATTATATCTAACTCAGTATTGGTGTGTCTCTCAATAACTCAATAAGTTTCAAAACATTTTTGCATTGATGGAAAAAACCGATGGTCCTGTTCAGTTGTTATCAATTACTCTGACTTGCAACTAGTGCTTGGAAACCCCCCTTGTATTATCGGTGGCAGTGGAGGGCTAAGATGACAATACATGGGCCGGGTTAAACTGAACGGGAACGTTTTGGCTACTCTTTGAAAATTGTCCAAGTATTTCGAAGAATATACGTATAACAGATTCTCAGTTTCTTTATTCTTATATTGACGGCCTGTTTCCCTACTGAAGAGCAATTTTAAAGGGCTTTTACGAAGCATCACAACACACGCGCGCCATTACCAATGTAAGCTAGCGCTGTGAAATTTAAACGAAAGCTGCTTCAAGAGATGGTCGCTGAAAGACAGTTTCCCGAAGGGGTTTCTTTCAACCTGAAGATCAAAAATGTGCTATTTATGGTTTACCATGGTGAGGAAGTGGGATGTTTATGAATGATTTAAAACGATAAACATTTGAAGGGCCGCTACTTACCCTGTGCTTGCGTTTGCTCTGGTGAGGCTTAGCTGGTATCCCTGTAGGTTTAGGGCTTTCAGTGCTTTGGACAAGCTTACGAGTTTTTCTCTCTGTAGGAAGCTCTCGTATCATCGGTCCGTGTAAAACGGTTGTTATTTTTCCAGAACTTTCCTGTACAATGACTGACATTAAGATGACTGCAGCGATGAAACAAGTTACTTTCTCCATGCTGGATTTCTTCTGCGTTATCTGACGAATACTTGACGCACCTTTCAGTAGTACTAAGTGGAAATAAATTAAACAGTTTCAAAGCTACAAAACTGTGCTTCGCAAGACGTGATGATATCCTCAGTTGCCTATCAAGGAACTGAATATCGACAGTCGTTTTTCATCCTCTTCTAAGCACACACTCCTTTTATAGCGACAAGGAGGAAGTCTTGACATCAATACCTTCGTATTATTTTTTACTTTGTAGTGCCGGCAGCAATCCCAGAAAACGGAGAAAATTTCAGTTACGAGCAAAATGCACAACATGTTAATTCCACTTCATCAGATGGTAATTTCGTCTGGCACGGAAACAAACCCCTGGTCATG
This sequence comes from Galaxea fascicularis, assembly GCA_948470475.1. NCBI lineage: Eukaryota > Metazoa > Cnidaria > Anthozoa > Scleractinia > Euphylliidae > Galaxea > Galaxea fascicularis. The sequence continues at coordinate 38,676,265 of OX419336.1, forward strand.
GAAGTTAATCGGTTTAAAAGATCAAATCAAAGTCCGTCAAAAGCTTTGAAATGCTTATCCCACGTTTGTCCCTCTCTGTGCTTTAAGGTAAAGAAAAAATAAACAGACCTGCCACATATCATTTTTTCACTCGAAAAAAGTACGTTTTAGTTAAATGGGTCTTCCCATCACATCTGTTGGTGCCAATGACCACGGGTCGAGGTTGAAACAGAGAAAAAAAATCGTTTCTTGGTGCTGTAAAGCCAAAGTCTTATGTTTCACGATTGTTTGGTCTCTTTTGCGAGAACAGCATGGTATGCAAATCCATCCGATTACTGTCTGATTGTAGTGGGCCATGAGAGGTAACTCTCAACCCTTTTAACTTGGAAATCAAATGCTAGCTTTCACTGAAGAGAGCTGGGATCTTCAAGTCTTCTTCTACAGAGCCGAATACGATATAATCACAGGTATTTAGAATTTATCTGCACCAAACGCATACCAGCAACACTTTCTAAATATAAATTGAAAATGTCAACAGTGTATCTCAGCTTAATTCATCGCACACAAGTTTAAGTAATCTTAACTATGGCGAACGTGACTGCATAGAAATAGACCCAAGGCACAATCCCATTTTACCGCAAATGTTCTATTGTTCACACCTCTTTACACCTCTACAAATTGTTACAGCGAATGTCATCGTATTTCTAATACGCCTCCACATCTATATGAAAACTGTAGCGATCACAAAATCAAAGGTTTAAATTTTGCCTCTTGACAATTGACATCATTCTGGTTAGCCTCTGCGATTTGATTCGATCGAGGCTCGTTACAGTTGTCAGCTGTTTTTTTTTTCTTTTCACTCGTGTTTGTTGTCACTCGCTTGATTACTTAAATCACTGGGGCAGCCGTTAATCTGTTTAATATAAGCCGTTTTTGTACATCACCGCCCAATATCGTATAAAAACCATTCGCAGAGGAAGTTTCGGTGTTTTAGCAAACAGCTGCAAAGTTATGAGCCATGCGAATTAGGATCTGGTCTTGTGATCTCGAAGACTTGGGGATACTGTTACTGAAAACACCTAGAATACTCGAGCATTAACCTATTCTTTCATACGTTGAAAATCGAGGGCGGAAATATATAGTATACGCACCTAAATAGATACCCCGTTGTAACGAGTTTATATGACGAAGCCACAGAGCATAAGTCAAGCACATACCACGAATGAAACGTTTACAGCCTTGTTTCTATAATAAGAAACTTTGCGTTCTAATTAAACTATGAGAAAAATTGCTGCTGGTTGAGTAGTATGTTTTTTTGCCCACTACAATTGCTACACGTCTGCGCCCGTTCTGGGCGTTATTCAAACGAAACCAAGTGGAGTTGATTAGCTGAATAAAAAGAACCATAACAAAAGCTTGTTACACTAAGCCTATTACAGTACAAAAGACTTTTAAGTACATTTACAAATAAAGCAATTACGCTGGTGAAAATATTAATTTCAATTGAAGTGGCTAAGGTGCGCGATATTTGTTAATTTTTGTTTTGACACAGGAAACAGCCAAGGAAGCCAAGCTCTTGATCAATCGTCACAGAACGCCCCTTTTTAAATCGTTGTTCACGACAACAAATCCTGTGTTATTTTACTTTGTTTGTTTGTTTTTTACTAACTTCTAGTTGACTTTGGCCATAGGAGTCCAATAACGTCCACTTCGTAAAAGCAGAATCGTCTTAAAAATGTGTTGTGCAGGTGATAGATGGTTTTTCCTGTTCACATTCAACTGGATAGCAACTAGAAAAGCAATGTATACGTACTGTTAGGGCTTCAGTTAGTTTCTATATTTTTGCCAGCGTAAAAACTGCGAGCAAAACAGAGGCAACAATGCTGGGAAAATGCTGCAACGTTTCTACGACTCCTTTCGTTTTAGAATGAAGCAATTTATAGAATGGAGCGGCGTAGTAAGAGACAATGGACTTTGCCAAAACCACAGGAATCAACTGACTCCAAGCAATGGCAACCACAGGATTCCTGAGCATGTCATCACAGAGGGCCTGGGGATACATTTCTTTATTTATCACTGAAAGATAAAATTACTGAACGCTGATTGGCTGAGACAGGTTACATTTTTTCTTAATCAAGGGCCCCGTAATTAAGCGGACATTTTTGGTAATCTAACTTTATTTCTTGGCCAGAATTTTTCAGTGACTTTGGGTGAGAATCATAAATCTCGTTAAATCGATTGGTTAGTTAAATTTGGTTGAAATTTGTACTTGCACTACGCGAGCTTCCCAGAAATGAGTTAACCGCATTGACAATGAACCCCCATTATCCTTTTAGTGTTAAACAAGTAGCTGCAGCAATTTCAGCAATTTCTGAAAGACGCGTGATGACTAATCCTTAATTTTACTCGGCCGCTTGTGATTTCCTCCTGGAATATGCAGTATGTTTTCTTAGTTTTAGTGTTTGTATCCATATTGGCGACCCGAGGGGTCACACCACCCCAGCTCCCTCGCCAAAAACCGCTTCTGTTGCAGTAAATCAAAGCTTTTCAAGCCACGACGGGAAACACCTTTGCCAATCCGGTGAAAGGCAATGTTTCAGGACAACCAGTTTGGCTCGTGGATGGGCTGGTCCCACTTTAATCTCACACTTTATGCCGTGCTTTAGAGTCGATTGTTCGACACAGGCATGCGAACACGTACCAGCGGCGCAACGGGTTGTTGAGGGTACCCGGAAAGTTTGAAAGGCCGTATGGTGTGAACAGTGGACATCAGACCTCCCTAGTCAGACAAACGAGTTCAGTGTACAGTTTCAATTCAATTTCTCTCATTTACTGAACTGAATGAGAAATCAAAGGCTCCTGTGAGCCAGCTCATGGAACATCACTCTCGCTGTGTTAAACTTGTAAACATAATACTTTCGGCGTTATTTTCTCTAGAAGTTCGACCTTGCGCTACACTGGGATCGAAATAACTTGTCACTGTGTAGTGACCTCTCCGCATATGGTGGGCACAATGTGTCATGTCGGGTAAATGTTCTTGTGAAAAACAGGATGCCAATCTCTTCTTGGGTCTCCATGATCTTCTTGGACAAAGGCAGGTCAACCCACTGGAAGACGCCACCGCCAATGTCTTGGAAGGACAGGTACATACACTCCGAATTCGATCTTTTTCTGACATGCTTTTGAATAAAAACGTAGTGTTGTACCTCACCAGCACCTCGTGTCTGGTAGCCTTTCTTCGCTCTGTGCTTTCACCAAAGAACAGCTTCAGCTGTTAGGCAAATCTCTCCAAGCAGTCTCATATCTTATCAAAGGACGCCCAGGTGGGACGCAGGTGTTGGAAGTACCTGAAGTACTCGAAGCCATTCTGGGACACGTGGTATTCCAAAGGGTTTTAATGGAAATGGCAGTAACGAACATGCCATAGTGGAAATCCAAGTCGGGATTCTTTCCACCTGCTGCGTGCCTGTCCTTATGGGCTTTCTCTCTCTCTCTCTCTCTCTCTCTCTCTCTCTCTCTCTCTCTCTCTCTCTCTCTCTCTCTCTCTCTCTCTCTCTCTCTCTCTCTCTCTCTCTCTCTCTCTCTCTCTCTCTCTCTCTCTCTCTCTCTCTCTCTCTCTCTCTCTCTCTCTCTCTCTCTTTTGCTCCAAACTCTCTCTGAATCGAAACTAACTGGAAACTAACTGTTCGGCGTCCATGTCTCGAAGAAAGTTCTGACCGACCTCTCCTAGGACCTAAGACACAAGTATCTATGTGATGTTCCGATGTGGCATTACAGCATTGGCCCTAACATGTCATGCATAGAATATGTGGAGCTAAAATCACCATGCAAGTCAACAGCCAGAGGAAGAAACAGTTAGTCAACGTGGCGTGATGGGTAATGATTGCGCTGCCCATAACTTCAAGAATTAGGCTGCATACTCTAGGAAACTCCATGGCATAATGTGGAGTTGCACTACCACTTAAATAAGTTATGGAAGGAATTGGTGGGTGTCAAGGCGGGCAAAAATCACATTTGGTCCCATACGGCCAGTCCGGAAAAGAGCTGGCAAAGGGCAAATCTTTAGGAAGCGTATTGCAGTAAATTATTGGATCGCTGCCTATACAGTAAACGTTGCAAGTTGCGGTGCCAGTATGTGGCGACGTTGGATGCCGTCAAAATGTACTTGCTGTAAAGGTTTCAAGTGATTTTGTTTGAACCCGAAGACTTGCAAGAGTAAGACGGTTGAAAGGAAATAGAAACTAAAAGAGAGCAAAAACCAAGCTTGGGTGGATTATTTGTTATCGCACGCGTCCACGGTCGGTGGGATCAATAGCCCGAAGAACGTCACACCCTAGAAGGAAATGTCTACTTTGTCTGGGTAGGGTTTCAAGATTCACCAAGGCGAATGGCATACCCAGCCATGCAGTCAGGATGTTTGTCTTCAGCAAAGACGAACAGTGGGTGGACGATCTCATTGACAACTACAAAATAATAATTAACTTCTTATCGCTTCCCTGGATTCATTCAGAACAACTATTTTCTGGAAAATTTGTACTGACATGCAAGATACCGGTAATACAATGGAAGTGAATCAGCCATGAAGAAATACAAGCCAAGTGGAGCACAGGAGATGTGGCCTTCATGACCAGTTGGGTTGATATTATGCTATTGGCACATAATTTAGAAAATGATGGCGTTATCTCGTTTTACATGTATTTTGTTTTGAAGTCACTATCATCAATTCCTTTCAATTCTACTGGAGAAAAAGGTTTCCAACCACACGTCGAGAACGCAATTAGAGTTTCGAGTTAAACTTACAGAAGACTTGAACGGCAACTTCAGCAACCGAGGAAGACTGGCAAGCCTTGATGATTGTTTAGATTGTGGTGTAAGGCCTATCCCCCTTAAAACTAGCCTCCCACGCAGTCGTTTTTAGGGGAGTCGTATTTCACCTCCACCCCACAAACGCCTGCTTACCCGAGAGCAACATTCCTTTCCCATTGTTTGACATGCGAGGCGTCCGAGCCAATCACGAACGAATCACAGTCATAAAACGTGCTTCCTGTCACAAGTTGGCTTTTTTACCTTTGTCACACAATATAGCTCGCTCAAAACACTGAGGGAAATGAATGTACAAAGAACCATCCAACATCTCATGTAGACTCAGTGGAAAGACATAATCGTTAGAGCAAAACTTAAAAGCCTACAGTTCAAAAGCGTAAAATCAGGATAAATGAGTCCGTGTTTAGCCTGACAGCACTATTTTTATATCATTGAAATCACGAGAAATGGAAGCGTGTTTGGTCTGTCAACACTTTTTCTCTCTACCGAACATGGGAGTTCCAAATACAACTGGAAAGGTCATCTTCTCTATGTTTTCCGAGTGTCCATGCTTTAAATTGCTGAGACTCTAACACAAGCCGAAACCCCATTGCTACGTAAATATCTGAATTGATATCTCAACAACTACGCCCTGTACTGAGGAAGCGGCTATTGAAGATCGGTGGTAAAGCTTAGATGTCAGTGATTTCCAATATCCTGTGGGCAAATTGAAAAATATGTCGCTCCTCCGTTTGTTGAATTCCTGGATTGCAGACAACTGAAAGTGATTTAAACGTGAAATTTCGAATATAGAGCTTGCAGACAGCGCAAACCGCTCGAGTCCGTTGTTTCCTGTTGTGCGGTTGACGTCACTTTCCAGAAATCAGTAGGTAAAATGTGATTGGCTAAGCTGCGAGAAAGGAATGTTGCTCTCGGGTAAGCAGGCGTTTGTGGGGTGGAGGTGAAATACGACTCCCCTAAAAACGACTGCGTAGGAGGCTACCTTAAAACCAATATTGGAGAATGTCCTGCCAGTGCTGCAACAAGAAATTATGTCAAAACCACGAATTTTCTCAGTTTGGCAGTTTTTAGGTCGCTCAATTTGATTACATAGAACTTTATTTCATGTACATGTAATTTTCTACTTTACATGTTTTGTCTTACGTGTTTGATCTCTCTTCTTTTAGGTTTGGGATATTCATGTAAAGCATTTTCAAAATAACGGTTGAAATAAGGCGATAGCCCATCTTCAGCCTTAGGGAACGAGGCTGCAGGTGACCTTGACCTCTCTTTCTTTAAACGCGGGACTAGGTTAGCATAAGAACAACATGATTTACATGAGGAAAGCCTGTATCAATAAGGTCTGTATCAAAATAAGGTCACGGCCAGCTTTGTTTCCACGAACTTCACAAAACTGCCACCAATCTTTTTCATACAGGTTATATATCCCTGAAGAGGTTAAGCTGGCTCCACCACTCCACATCCCTCGGCTTCCTTTTCGATGGCATCATTGAGAAGAAGGGCACACAGCACAACGTTTTTTTTATGCCGTTTTGAGCGACATTTCCGTTCAAGAAATGATCTTTACTTTCTCCAAAAGGAAAAAGAAAGGGTCGTGATATCACCTGAATGCTGGCTCGAATCGTAATATCCTGGGCCGGGGCGGGCAGGTGGGAGGTATTTTTTGGTCCAGGGTATTTTTAAAGTTTATTTTGGAAGCCCGAGGGATTTGTTTTTTCCTCAGTCTCCTTGTTGTTGTTTACCTCTGAATCAAATTCAGCAATAAAGCCGACTTCTGCTCCCAGTTTATCTGACTGCTTTCTACATCTCATGCCAGTGCAGCTGCTCACAAAACGAGACCAGCTCTTTCCAGGTCATAAACTGAATACGTCCCCGTTAAAAGAACCTGTCGACATCACGTTCAGCAACCTTTCGTGACATCACAGGACAAAATCTAACAACAACACAAACTGAATTTTGTCGATCCAAAGATCACTTGGTGTAATGTTCGCATCACGTGAGAGCAGCGGGTCCAGGTACATTGCGTACGATCCTACACAGCAGTACGCACCCGTACAGATATTCACAGGTTAGTATAATTGATTTCTGTCGATTACGCTTACTTTTTTCGCATCATGGCATCAATACAGTGCATAAGCAAGACCCTCTCTGACCTCTCCAAAAATGGATGCGGAGGTCGTCTAAACAACAGCAAAAACAAATGGCGCTCTGCGTCGACTCTGCGGGATATTATGATTATTTTGAATGTTTGAAATGTTCGTTTATAAGTCTTCTGAGTGAACTGAGATACACGTGAGTCCCTCAAAAACAGCAAAGGTACATGCATTTGAAATGCTTTATGTAAAGAGCCCTTAATTAAGCATTGTTCCCCTGTAAAGACATGGAAGTTAACGGTGCTGTTACGTTGTTACGAAAATTATTGCGTGACTTGCGTTACTGTCTAGAAGTGTCTAGAATCTTCTGCATATTTAATTAGTGCTGTGTCATCGTGACTTAGTTATTTTATTTTAAGTCGTTTGCGTATGTAACTGTAAATAGTTTCTTATTGTAATGTTTCTTTATTTAGTCGAGCCGGAAAGTTCTAGAATTTTAGGTTATAAAGTATATAAGCCTATCGGAGTAGCTTTAGATTTTTTCTTAGAGAAGAAGAGTGTCTTAGAGTCTAAACGTAAAGGAGTAAGCCTGAGAGTCTTAGAGAGAAGAGCTCAGAGCTAAGAGAGTTGGCGGAGGCCGTGTTTATTGAAGTATGACAGAGGTCGTTTATACAGTTGGCGGAGGCCGTGTTTATTGAAGTCTGACAGAGGTCGTTTATACAGTTGGCGGAGGCCGTGTTTATTGAAGTTGACAGAGGTCGTTTATACATATGGCGGAGGCCGTGAGTATTAAAGTGTGACGGAGGTCGAGTGTAATTTTATAAGCCTAGTGTGAGCTTATTGTGAAGCCTTGTGCAGAGTTTACTACATTTGGTGTGGAATAAATAACCTTGTTGCTGTTCCGACAACCCTGCGTTCTGTTTAGTCTACAAACAACCCACTTCTCACTCGTCACAACACAATCGAACTCTTAACATTGGGGGCCTGTCCGTGGAGTGAGTAAGTTAAAGAGTGGAATTCAAGGAACTGTTTGTTGTCTACCGATAACCAGGAAAGGATCACAACTTCGAAGAAAGTAGCTGTGCTGTGAAAGCAAGTAATACGAGTGGAAGAGTATTGGAATTTTAACGCTGTGAAATGGAGAAATTTATTCAACTTGGTAAAGAGTTTGGCCTGGAAGGAGAAAAGCTGCTCGAATTTGTGCGTGAACAACAAAAGTTGGAGGAGGAGAGAAGGCGTGAAGATGAAGAAAAACAAGAACGACTTAGGCAGCTTGAAGAAGAGAAACAAGAGAAATCTAGGAGGCTAGAAGAACAAAGGAGGCGCGAAGATGATGAAAGAAGGCGGCAAGATGAAGAGAGAGAGGAACGACGCCGAAGAGATGATGAAGAGCGAGAAACAAGACGCCAAGAGCGAGAACTGAGGAAATTGGAAATGGAAGCTGATATCCTGAAACAGAAAGAGGCCGCCGAGGCTGCGAAGAGGGAGCACGAATTAGAACTTGCGCGGTTAGCAAATCTTGATGATCGTCCACGTGACAGAGAGGACCGAGCTAAAGCACCGAAACTTCCAGCGTTTGTGGATGGTAAAGATGATTTAGACGCGTATCTACAGAGGTTTGAGAGATTTGCTGAGACAGCTAAGTGGAAAAAAGATGGATGGGCATCGAAGCTTAGTGCTCTGTTATCCGGTCGAGCACTTGAAGTGTACTCACGTCTATCTGAAGCAGCAGCTAAAGATTACGATAGAGTGAAGATTGCGTTGATGAAGAGATATGACCTCACAGAAGACGGCTATCGTCGCAAATTTAGGGCATCTAAACCGGAAGTTGATGAAAGTCCGGAGCAGTTTATTGTGCGATTGGACAGATACCTGTTACGATGGCTAGAGCTTTCAGATACTGAGCAAACCTTTGAGGGCCTAAAGGACTTAATCGTGAAAGAACAGTTTATTGATTCCTGCCCTAAAGATCTGGCCATTCATCTACGAGAAAGAGCACCTGAAACCCTGGCGAAGATTGCAAAAATCGCTGACCAGTACTTAGAGGCTCATGGCAAGCATTTATTCAGCCCAGTGAGCAGGAAGCCGGTAGTACAGTTTGAGAGGGACGAACCCAAGAACACACAGTCTAATACAACACCCCTCCAGTGCTTTAAGTGTAACGCTCGCGGTCATAGAGCTATCAACTGCCCAACCGTGATAAAAAGATGTTTTCTGTGTGGCAAGCAGGGACATGAAGCTAGAAATTGTCGCTCAAGTGGAAGAAGGCTAGGAGGACAAAGTAGGGATGGGTTCCCTGTGCAACGTGGTCAAGTGAGTGCTAGTTGTCTAGTTCAGCCACCAGAAGTTAAACCTTCAGCAGAAGAAGTTAAGTCCTGTATCCAAGATAACAAGCTTGTGTTGGCTTGTGGTAAGAAGATTCCGTTGCTGAGTAGTGCCTGTGTTGAACCGTTGTCTGGAGTAAGAAGTAAAATGCCCGTCGTGAAAGGAAGAGTTGGAGAGAAATCTGTTGATGTCCTGAGAGACACTGGTTGTAGTGGAATAGTTGTAAAGAAGGATCTTGTGTCCGAGGATCAGTACACTGGCGACTTTAATGTTATGCTGCTCATCGACAACACAGCAAGGAAAGTGCCCATTGCGAAGATTGAGGTTGACACACCCTATCTCAAGGGCCAAGTGGAAGCGCAATGTCTCCCTGATGCGGTTTATGATTTGATCGTTGGTAATGTACCGGGCGCGAGAGCTGCTGACGACCCAGATCCAAGCTGGCAAGATCATGTGCAAGAGGCGTGTGCAGTAACAACGAGAAGTCAAGCAAAGAAGGCCGGAGAACACATCCCGCTGAAGGTACCAGCTGTCAATGAGAGTCCCGTTGTTGATAGAGAAAAGCTCAAACAAATGCAACGTGATGACGAGAGCTTACAGAAATATTGGGAGCAAGATGATGTAGTTGTGAGAGGCCAGACCGAGAAGTCGTTTGAAGTGAAAGGTGGAGTTCTTTACCGTGTTTACAAGCACCCTTATGTCAATGGTGGTAAACCCCTGAAGCAAGCTATGGTTCCTGAGCAGTTGAGAAACCGAATAATGGAAGTAGCGCACGGATCGATCATGGGAGGTCACATGGGAATAAAGAAAACGGCAGATAAGATTCAAAGTGCATTCTATTGGCCGGGTATTCAAGGAGACGTGACTCGTTATTGCAAGTCCTGTGATGTATGTCAGAAGACAGTTAACAAGGGTTCCGTACCGAAGGTTCCCCTGGAGAAGATGCCATTAATTGACAAGCCGTTCAAGAGAGTAGCAATCGATCTGGTTGGTCCTATTAGTCCCCCGAGTGAAGACGGTCACAGATATATATTGACATTGGTCGACTTTGCAACCCGTTATCCTGAAGCTGTTCCGCTCAAGAACATTGACACGGAAACTGTCGCAGAAGCATTGGTGGATATCTTTAGTCGTTTGGGAGTGCCTGAAGAAATTTTGAGTGACCTCGGTACGCAGTTTGTATCGGAGTGTATGAAAGAAGTGACGCGGCTGTTGAGTATTAAACAGCTCACTACAACTCCTTATCACCCTATGTGTAATGGCCTGACGGAAAAGTTCAATGGAACAATGAAGAGTATGCTGAAAAGATTGTGTAGCGAGCAGCCGAGACAGTGGCACCGTTATATTAACCCGTTATTGTTTGCATATCGTGAAGTTCCTCAAGAGTCTACTGGTTTTTCGCCGTTTGAGTTACTGTACGGACGAGCCGTCAGAGGGCCGATGTTTATCCTTAAAGAGCTGTGGACGAAAGAGCTGGAGGAACCTGAAGTGAAGAATAGCTACCAGTATGTGTTTGAGCTACGCGAGAAGTTAGAAGATACCCTCAAGCTTGCGCACACCGAGCTTCAGAAAGCCCAAGTTAAAGGCAAGCATTACTACGACCGCAAGACTAAAGTCAGGAAGTTTGAACCAGGAGATAAAGTGTTAGTGCTGCTGCCGACTGACCATAACAAGCTTCTAATGCAATGGAAAGGTCCATTTGAGGTTAGTGCTGTAGTGGGTCTCAACGATTATAAAGTCCGTGTTAAAGGAAAGGAGAGAGTTTACCATGCCAATTTACTGAAGAAGTATTTTGAGCGAGAGAATCCAGTACCCGTAGGAGCAGTGGCTGTTGAAGAGAACATTAATAATCGTAAGAACGATGACGTTAAGAGTGAATTAGAAGCAGTGGATCCTGTAGACGATGTTGATTTTCTGGAGATTGGTGGATATGTTGCTAAAGAGTCAATCAAAAATGTGGCCACTGGAGTAACCTTACTGATGAGAAAAGAGCAGAGTTGTTTACACGCTTGTCAGATGCTGGAATAACTTAAGAGACATTGGACTACCTTCTCTTAGTATTACTTAACTAATTTTCGTTGTTAGTAGAAATTTAGGAAATTTCTTCTCGAGAGGGGGTTATGTTACGAAAATTATTGCGTGACTTGCGTTACTGTCTAGAAGTGTCTAGAATCTTCTGCATATTTAATTAGTGCTGTGTCATCGTGACTTAGTTATTTTATTTTAAGTCGTTTGCGTATGTAACTGTAAATAGTCTCTTATTGTAATGTTTCTTTATTTAGTCGAGCCGGAAAGTTCTAGAATTTTAGGTTATAAAGTATATAAGCCTATCGGAGTAGCTTTAGATTTTTTCTTAGAGAAGAAGAGTGTCTTAGAGTCTAAACGTAAAGGAGTAAGCCTGAGAGTCTTAGAGAGAAGAGCTCAGAGCTAAGAGAGTTGGCGGAGGTCGTGTTTATTGAAGTATGACAGAGGTCGTTTATACAGTTGGCGGAGGCCGTGTTTATTGAAGTCTGACAGAGGTCGTTTATACAGTTGGCGGAGGCCGTGTTTATTGAAGTTGACAGAGGTCGTTTATACATATGGCGGAGGCCGTGAGTATTAAAGTGTGACGGAGGTCGAGTGTAATTTTATAAGCCTAGTGTGAGCTTATTGTGAAGCCTTGTGCAGAGTTTACTACATTTGGTGTGGAATAAATAACCTTGTTGCTGTTCCGACAACCCTGCGTTCTGTTTAGTCTACAAACAACCCACTTCTCACTCGTCACAACACAATCGAACTCGTAACATACGTTATAAACCAATACTGCCAATTATTCCATTCTAGTATAAATATGCTACAGCTTTCCGATTTTAGCCATTGAAAAAAATGAGCAAGTACACCTAAATCTCATCGAATCATTATAAGGCCTCTGCGGCGGGGTATTTGACGTAAGAAGTCTGCCCGTGGCAGGGGCTTTTGATCATTGGGGGCTGTGGGTCGGGACATTTGACTTTAACCGTTAGTGGGGAATTTGTACTCTTTTGAACAATGATACCATCCCTGGGGTTGGGCATTTGAAAAGAAAAAATTAAGCGAGGTCAAATCCCCCGCCTATGCCCAGCCTCCCCCCCCCCCCCACCCCTGCGGCTTAACATTGATAGGTACATTAAGTGTTCGTACGAGGAATCGTAATTTAATACATCATTTGCTCTAATTAGCCTAACTCCACAATGGAGGAGAAAAGAAGTTTCATAGTGACTTCTGTCACTCTAATTTCATGTAAGTATCCTTTTAAAAATTGAAATTATCGATTATTTATATTTCTGTCGCAAAATTTAAGCCTTACAGATATTTGGGGAGAGCACAACAAGCGGAGACAATCATAGAGCGCTGGGGACAAGAATGCGGAAAGCAGCTGCTTGACCTTCTTTCTCAATCTTTCGCTCCCCCCAAATGACTGAGAGTCTGGAGTTAGCTTCAGTAATGTAAGATCATGTAAGGATTTTATCATTTCTCGAGGATTCAAGGACCGCACAGGGGAAGGGACCGGAGGGGGAGCACCCACGTTTGTGCAAAACATAATAAATTTAGTAAAAATGCATTTCCAAAACGGAAATGTACTTTAACGGGATTAAAGTGGTCGGCTAGAGTTGGTGGGCCTCGCGGGAAAAATACAAGTTGATGACTGTTCTTTTAACCATTGTTTAAGTCACCACCCCCCTTCCCCACCTCCCCACCCCCGCTCCCCCCAATTAAAGAGGCGGGTGCGGCCCCGTTCTGTAAAAACTGCTCCGCAGGCCCTGGGATTTGTTCATTTCCGTGACCGACTTAGAAGGGTATAAAAAGGCGGGCATTTGCTACCGGAGTTTTGACTTATCATGTTCCTTACAGGGATGCTAATTGAAGTGAAGTCTCAGAATCCAGGGGATCCCTTGGGTATGTAAACTTAATTTACAGAGTCGGGCGATAGGTCTGACGTAAAAATGTTTAAAAATAACTACAGAAAAAAAAGAAAGAAAGAAAGCGAACTATACCACTAGCAACGAGAGATCAGAAACTGCATGAAACGAGTCTTCAAGAAGGTGCAGCAACAAAACACCTTCTCTCAAGTCACAGCTCAAAAACGAAACATTATAATACTCTGACGGCCACAAAGTAAAGAACCACTTTCGTAAACTAAACGAAAACAAAAATCGACATTTTCAGTGAAAAAAGAAAGAAACAAAGAGTTAACATTGCAGTCTGTTTCAAAGCTCAACAGGCCTAACTATATAAAACAAAAACCAAATACTCTGAATTTGTGAGTCATTTTCCATGCATACCAGTCCCAAACAATTTTAGCGTAACGTAAAGGTATCCACCTGTTTTTTACCCAGATTTTAAGCAGTTGGCTTGTAAGACAAACACAACAACAAAATATCCAATCCCTTTCTTTATTTTACTACCATACGCTGCACGGTAGCTCTAGCAATGGTTGATTAGGCTACTCATTGTATTTTTCAGCCTCAGTACCCATGTCGAGTGATGTTACATCAGTCCCACCGTCAGGTAAGCAAGGTATTATTGAAAATAACTGCTCGAAAACCTCGCGGATACCTAGCTGCTACGACATTTTTTTTATACATACATATAATTAGTGTAAACTGAGATTGTAGATTTCTATATGTAAAAGTTTCAAAATATATAATAAGTCACGTAACATCGTTAACATTATCGTTACGGCATTCTTAATGAAATTATTTGCTTTTTTTGTTTTCCGAAACTTCATCGTAAATAGTTTCCAAAGGAGATTTCATTTAAGAGTCTAGTTTGGGCACCTAACGATTTTTAATGCTGATTAATTCAGTAATGTTAACATTCGGATATACATGGTAGCGTAAGAATGTTTTGTTGTTGTTGTTGTTGTTCCCTATTGGTGTCAGGAACAACAACCGTGTTATCAACTGTCAGCATGGGGACCCCACCTCCAACACCACCCGGTGAGTTAGACTAACCGCCTTTGAGAATGTATGCATTGCCGGCCACAATACATCTGATGAGGTGAACGTCTAAAAACTAGAGCTTCTGTTCTTATTATTACTCAAAGGAACCTTGTCTCGCATTCTGCTTGGCCGCTACTTGTGCTCTGGGTAGCATTTACTCAAATCACGTGATGTGAGAAGATCCGTTCGATTTATTTTTGGAGAAAAACTTTGCAGTGTAATCGAAAGCAACGGTATTTGTAAACGCGTAAAGAAAGAAAAAGAAGAAAATTCACTTTACGATATGCAAGCCATAATATAATCTAATCATGGCTCTTTGCGGGAGGGCCCTGAAAAAAAAAAAGAACCATTAGGAGTTAAGGCCACCTTTCCCATTATCGTCCAAATTAATTTTTTGATCAATTCAAATCAGGTTGTAACATTGTTAGTCAGTTAACCTTCCCCTGGTACACTTAAACGGGAAATAATGTTATATAATTAATAACATAATGAGAGTGAAAACAACATCTGATTGTGTTATTTAATTCTCTTATAGAATGTGTCAACTTCGGATTCCTTAGTGAGCCAAACAGAACAAGAACATATTGAACTTGGACTGAACTGTGTTGAACTTGGACACTGTGCTAAATCCGCGCCCGGGTGGCTCAGTGGAGGTCATCCCTCAGTGGCTGACGGTGTTGTCCGACGTAAAGTATGTTTTCGCGGAAGAACAAAGTGCTGTCTTCGGTCAGTTGACATTAGCGTCCGCAACAGTGGAAAGTTCTATGTGTATCAACTTAAGAGGCCGCCAAATTGTAACTTTCGTTACTGTGGCAATGGGATTACACCCACATCTGGTATAGACTATACTGTCCCCACCTTTTCCAAGTAGTCGTCGAGGTCGTAAACTTTGATCAGACTGCTGCCATGTTAGTGTTTGTTTGTTTGATTGATTGATTGATTGATTGATTGATTGATTGATTGATTGATTGATTGTTATAGATGGGCATTCGCCTCCCAGCGATGTCACCTAAGTTTGATTCCCGGACTCGGAATTGAGAGGTCAGAGTCTAGTTCGATTTGAATACAGTGGACGAGAAGAACCACTCCGTAGATGTCTACTAACTCCCATATATTTTTTTATTTATTCGTTTATGCATGTCTTTATTTGTTTGTTTGTTTAATTTTTCATTTATTTATTTATTTATTTGTTTGTTTGTTTGTTTGTTTAATTATTCACTTATTTATTTATTTATTTATTCTTATTGATTGCTTGCTCCACTCATTTGATTAATTGAATGCTTTAGATAATTTGCAGCACCAATGACTACAATGCTGTTGTCGAAAGTCCCATCCATTGTCACCTCTGTACCTTTAAAAAGTAAGCAAAAAATCAGTGTTGGGAAAGACGATTGTACTTTAAAATACCTGTCTTGATGGCCAATTTGTCAAAAATCTTCATTTAACAATCATCACCGTTTCGTCGATCGATTGAACGACTTACTAAGGGATTGATTGATTGATTGACTGACTGACTGACTGACTGACTGACTGATTTGTAGCTAAAGGATCAGTTTCTAAAGAAACTGTGGTGCTGCGTCGGTGGGGGAGTTATACATAAAAACGTGGTTTTATCAACGGACTTGATAATGTAAATTAACCACTGTACAAGGATTCTTAAAGCTGACGTTTCGGGTGTTAGCCCTTCGTCAGAGTGAATCCAGGAATTATGGGTTGTATGTGAATATACAGAAAAGATGGAGTGACGCTGTTGGTGGTAACATGGTTGCGTAACGTGAAAAACAGATAAAGGCCTTGTCTAACTGTTAAGGGAAGTAGAAAAATGGGTCAACACGGAAGTGCATGATCAAGAGAAATTAACAATGAATAACAAGGTCAAAGTGCTTAAGGTTTCTGCGTATAGCGTTTGATAGGTGAAAACGCTCTAAGTGACAATATTTAAACCGAAAAGATGACATTACGTACACTTCAGCAAATTTTTGTCGAATGTAGGCCCCTAAAAGGGCATCAGTTGTTTTGAGGATTTAAACTTCAAGATGGAAGACGTTTGTGCTGGCGGATCTTTCGAGGCATTAGAGTACCTTCCCATCTGATTACACGTACGATGTACTAACCGTAACCAAATATAGTTCGCGTTCCTGTCTATTTTCTGGTTGAGAAAGGGAAGGAGCGAGAGTTTAAAAAGGGTGCATGGTTTGACATTTGACAAATTCCTCAGTCAGTGCACTTGCGCTAAAATCTAAAAGGTCGGCATTAACCAAACCCTTTCCGGGAAAGCACCATCAAGAAAAACATGAAATACCATCCATCATGGGTCGCTTAGACGTCCTTCAGTCAAAATAATTGCAAAAAAAAAGTACAAAATGACTTCGTTACATGGGAGGATGTGCACATACGTTTGTCTTTGGACACTGTTTTCCACCAATCACAGCGCTTCAACTGAACTGCGCGGTCACCGGGGAAACTAAGTTCGAAAAGTTAAATAGCGGAGACACAAGCCGGTTTTGCACATTATCATCTGGGCGACTGTTACTGACAGAACATCCAGGAAGTCATCCAAATCATCGTGCGGCTAGCTTTTATCAAGATGTTGTTCTTATAGTAAGATTCAGCATTACTTTTTGTTTGACAGCATCGGCAGCACTTACAATACCTATCCCAGAACGTCCCGAAGGTAAGAAGAGCTACGTTTTCTTCGAGACTGACTTCGCTGAACTTTTATTGTAACTTTTACCTGGCTACTGCCGACTTAATTTAGACTTCTTCTTTGAGAAGCAAGCAGTTTTTAAACTTAGTCATGCAGCTTATTCCCTTTAGAAACAGCAATGGTGTCATGGCTGCTGAATTGTGCAGTTGATGTAAAGACTCTTACTGTGTTGCGTATTTGTTGCTCGGTTGCATTGGGCCTCAGTTATCATCTAACCAAGTTTTATTGTCTAAAGAGATGATAGTTCCTCTAGCTCCTAAAGAGTGATTAGACCTCCTGATGAAAATAATCTAGTTGGTCTTATATTGATTCTATTCAGAGCGCGCAAAAATACCCTTTGACACATAGGGTTCAAACAATCATTGTTGGTCTTTCAGCTCTTCATGGTGTTGTGGTTGATTTTTTGGCCCTTCATTTGTGAGATAAAAGTGGTTTCGTTTCGGCACAGGTTGCCCACACCGAAGAATTGTGATCGTCACGTCTGGAATAGTCATCAGTGGTCCATTCCTCGGTCTTTTTTAGCCCAACTAACTTTCTTTGTCAAAAAATTGTCTTCTTCAGTTCCCAAAACAGAGCCTTCAACAAAACCAGAAACAACAACAATAGAGCCTACAACAGGTCCGTATTTCCGTTTTTCAGCAGTTTTTGTCTCCGCAAACAAGGCTCATCACAGGAAATAACTCTTGAACTCGAATAAATGCGCAATGTCATGGGATCCTTTCTGTCTCTGCTTTAAAATTCAAGGATGGGGTCTTTGAATTCAGTCGTGGTTTTGTAATGCCTGGTTAATAGCCTGATTGTCATAAAGTTTTGTCCTTCCGTCATCGATACGATGTCCGGGTAGTGGTCGTAAAGCATGTAAGCGTTTCTCTACAGAGCAGGTAGCAACGACATCATAATGATTATACTTGCTTTAACAATCAGAAGCAAAGTTTAATCTTCAGATCAGTGAAGACAAGATTTCTGTATCATTTTTGTACAGAGAAATCTTGGACCTATCGTTTGACCCTAATCCCTCCTTAACTAATATATGCTTGATTTCAAATGTCCTGTACACTTGAGTTCAAGTCACAATTTTATTAAAGCTGCTAGGGGTCCTTAACAGCATTGAACCTAGTCTTTGCAGTGTCATGAATTTCAAGCTACAACGTGCTTGAGGTTCAATCACGAAGTTACGAATAAGAGGCCTTGGCCGGAAAATCAGTTCAAGTTTTTATGTTACATAAAAGTTTGGAACCAAGTCTCAAGTCCAAATAGACGAAAATGGATCTCACATCTGATTTAGGGACTGTGAAAACATTCATTCAATTCAAACGTTTTGAATTAAAACTATATGTTTTAATTACATAACATTATAACTGTGGTATTACGTACCAGTAGATTATTTCTTAGTAACTCGTGTGTTTGTCACTCTTACGTCGTCCTGTTTGTTCATAAGTAGCAATACTAACCCCTTTATTTCTCTTTCACAGGGAGGTCGTCGATTGAAGTGCGACTAGCGAACAGAGATCTTTTATTAGTACATTAAATATTGGGGGAAGATAATGGAACTGTTTCTGACTCTTGATCCAGTGATGGAGAGTTCTTGTTGGATTCATGCCTCTAGTCCAGACCATGAAATTTATTTTCTCTGCGCAGAAATCTTTTTTTGAGGGGTAGCTAAGGGTGGGGCTGACCCCGCTAAACTACCGGTACCAAAGAGATTGATATTCTGGTTCCTTACCCTGGCACTTATTGGTGGTAATTGGAAGGGTATTTCAGCGCCTTATTTAAGGCTAATCAAAAGGTGACGTCTGTGAAGTACGTTCCTGTGTACCTCGAACACAATCCGCAGCCCTATAAACCAATTGAACAACAACACCGGCTGACTACAACACTCTCACATAAACATCAAATACTGTTCTGGGGGCCCTTTTCTCGAAAGTCCGGTAAACTTTTCGGATCCGAAAACCCATTTCAAAAACTGTGATCCGCTTATTCTAAAATCCTGGCCTTTTACTGGGATTTCAGATAACGAAAGGGCAGAGTTGTTGTAAAATTTCATGCCTGAAAACATCTTCGTTTCCGAGATAGGTAGGAAATTATAGCTCCCGAAATAGACCCGAATTTCGAGAAACGGGCCCATGGACAGTAGGGAATCCCAGAGTATGAAACACTGTTCTTCTCTTAACTATCGTTCTTTTCAATTAGGTATTGCGACAGCCCGCGGTGTTACTAGATGAGGGGTAAGCGCGTTGGAGCTCTATTCGCAACGTGTTGTAATCTTATGCTTCAAGTAAAGCACCTCTAGTTCACCTTCCCCCTAGCTCCTCTCTGTCATTCTGTTTGTCTCTTTCTGTCCCTGTTATGAAAGTAACGTTTCACGTAAGTAGCTGTGTCTTTTTCCCCAGCAGAAATGACTGCATTTGCCAGCAAGAGAAGAACAAGTCAGCCGGAAAATACCAACTTATCTCATGTTCTGGAGGTTCGGGACAAGCTACAGGTAGATGGCAAATAAGGGTGTTTGTTTGGAAAATATACTGTAATATATAAAGTGGGCAAATAGAACTTTTTCACCGGGAAGCGAAAATACAGTTTCTCTTCACTCGCCGGCTTACTTTCCTCCCAAGAGACGTAAAAGGCAGAAAATCCTCCCTAGTGCCACATCTTGGCATTGGCAGGTCTGTGAGGCTACCTTCGAAATAACCACATTTGCCTCGATAGCGATGCCCAGTGGAAAACAATAGAGACGAATTGCAAGGAATGGGAAAGTTGATTAACATAACTTTCATTTTCTTTTGTTTCTTGTCCCCTGGGCCTCGCTATGACGGTGAATTTTCATATTTCGAAAGCACCCATTTAATTAATCTTTGGTTCTTATTTTCGGCTTCAGCTTTTTCATTAGCGTAGCAGTGTCCGTTCTTTATCTTCCAAGTTTAGAAATGAACTTGAGGCTCCTCACCAGCCCCGTAGGAAAAGGGTGGCACTTTGATTTTGGAAAGGTGGTCCCATTGAGGAATTCTTTTAGCCAAGTTTGTTTAATGCTTACCCTATTTGAAATTCGGTAAGAGTTTCTCTCAAGAGACCGCACTATTCGCAAGCTCTTAACTGCGCTAACGGACAGCGAAAGGCAAATAATACGTTTCCTACGTTTCGAATCTGGAATGCTAAAATTAACTTTTTGCAAAAAGCACAAGAATAAAAAACGGTTTCACTTTTCAAAATAAAGAAAAACTATGTTCTAATTCTGTTATAGCTAATTGTAGGTTCAATAAGTTTCAGTCACCATGCATGTTGCACTTAACATGCACCGTTAGACGTCACGTGTGTATGAACACGTAGCATTTCGGCGTGTGAGACGTTCATTTCTATTTTTCAGAAAATCACCTTCGGTCGCCTCAGTTTTGCCACAAAATTTAATGGTATTAAAACAGAAATATATTTCGCGTTTTTTTTTGGTGTAATCACAAGAATATTGCGGAAGATTCCCGGAGGGTACTTCCTATAATTACTTATACGAGTTCAGTCCACCCGAACGCCGTACCTTTTTCAGGCTTCAGACATACAAAAGAGTAGGGGTTTCACGAGTTGAAATATGTAAAAGGGTAGGGAAATCTGTCATTTGGGTTTTTGTGGTAACGCTTGATATTCTCTCGTTATATCGTTCATAATTTCATTCCAACGATTTAGAAAAGGGACGGAGTTTTCTATGCATGTGAAAGGAGTACCATTTTTCAGTGGACGGTATATGTACGAAATAGGTACCTTTCTCCTAAAAATGTTATATGAAAGGGTAACGGATTGCATCTCAGGGCGGAACCTTTCCATGTAAAACTATTTTTGATAAATGGTGGAACAGAGAATTAACTATGAAGTGTAAATTAAAGTGCTAAGATAAACCCATGAAAACCCACTGGGCGTTAGCCCTAGTAAAGGGTATCAGGGAACCACACGAGGCAAAGAAAAAATTCTTATGACCTCGGTGGGAATCGAACCCACGACCTCCGGATTAGATCTACCGTTTTTGAGCTATTTTGTGTAAACAAAATCGCTCTATGTCAGCATGAAGCTCAAGAAATTCTTCCTTGGTCGGGTGGTCCTGCCTTGAACCAATGAAATAAAGGTTTCTTTAGATGGCATTGTTTCAGCCAGGGGCCAATCTTATTCCCTGTTTTAAAGGCGTTTTTGAAAGCATGTGGTCATTGATGGTCAGCACTGAGACTAAGTTACACATGCGTGTTGATTACGCTCAAAGGAACATCAGCGTGGAATGTCACGCGTCATCCATCTACTGTTGCGTGATGTATTTATTACTATCACACCAAGGGGTACCACCGTTATGGTAGTCTTTCCGGAGAAAAGGGTTTGTATATTTAACGCATGCGTGAATGACAACAATAGGCGTGAGATACTGGAGTCAGATTAGAATGAAGTGTGAGTTGTGCTGTTTCGATGGATGATGAAGGTAGTAAGGTGGGGACGAAAGTATTTGAAGTTTACGGCCGCGGCTTGTTGGTTATAACAACCGTGTGTTTAGTCTCCTTCGCAGACACTCTTTTGGTTCGTCACGCAATCTTTCCTTCCCAATGAACGTCTGCTGAAACGAGCAGCAGATTCGTTTCCCATTGTTAGCAAAGATCAGCCGGAGTCCACGTAAAAATTACTACAGAGCCAATCAGCGCTAAGTTACTGTGTAATGAAAAGCCAATCAAAAGTTGTGTTTAAAATGCTCCTTGACAGCCTCGCAAAAGTTCTATTTTTCTCGGAATTAAATAATTCCAATCGCGACTAAATGTTACTCCAAAAAAAATTATTGGCAACGATTGCTTCCTCAGTGTGTAGTTTTATTGTCATCGCTACTGCGAGAATACGAGTGTTCGGCAAGGGTTCTGTGGAGACCGGGGATCGGAAATGTCTTGGAAATCGATTTAAGTGTCTTTTACTTAAGCGACACGTTCGTCCTTTCCGAATGTCAAAGCGGTTACTTCACTTTAAAAGGCAAACCTGCGAGCAGTGCAAGAGGAAATTTAATGAGAAATACAAGAAGAGCATTGTGTGACGAAAATAAACATATGTTTGACGGATTTGAAAACTATAAATATTAGTCTAAACAGAAGTGGCTGTTTCCACAAGTGATATTTGTACGGAAGGGAATCCTTAACTTGGATATTTGTTCCCCTTGAAGTGAAGCCGTTTTTATGTTAAACAATGAAAATGGTGATTTTGGATAGTGCGCAATTTCATTTGTCAAATGGATTATTTTTGTCTCTCACGTGTAAACAGGCACCAAGACATACAGCCCTGTTTATCAAATGCGATTTTCAACTTTGATCTATCACGTGCATACGTTTGGTAATAGCAAGTTCGTTGGTTAATTCCCACATGAATAAGGCAGCGCTGTTGGTTAAATGCGACTCCGAACTTTGATCGGTCACGTGCATCCAACATGACCTTTGATCAATCACAAGATTTGCACGTGGTCAATTTAACTTGTTTACAACAACATCTAATTGAATTTATTTTCTGTTACAATGATTGGTCAGTTTTAACCGTTTTTTATTGCAATTGGTTACTTTTCTCAACTTCAATCTTCTCTTCTTCTTATTGGCGGATTTCGATCCGTTGTTTGTCTGTTGATCGGGTTTTTTAATATTGTACAACTGTTGACGCTCTTAATTCGGAGGAGCTTATTTTGGAATTAATTGGTGGTTTGTTTTCGAATCGGTAAGTTTAATATTGCCCTTATTTCGGGATATAACGTGGTGTTAAGCTCATCTGCTTACTGTACACAGACGTTGTCAGCAAAAGGCCCAAACACTAAAATAAGAGCGTTTGTTTAGGTCGGGCTATTTTTGCTGTCCGAAGTAAACAGTACAAAGCACTTGTAAATCAGAAATTGATCGTTACGGCAATTATATCGATATAGATATAGATATCTATATTCATTATCAGTACTGTATTCAACGTTGATTCGGTTTTTGTGGTCTCATATATTGTAGTATGTTGCATAGTTCGTCTGTTTGGAAATACTTCTTCACATGGTCCTGAAACTGTATCAGCACGTGTACGTATATTTTGGGAATTTGAGAGACTGGACGAATATAGTGTTTGCGAAAGTGCGGAGAAAGAAAATGAGCAAATAATAGAAAATATATTACATAGCGGTTTTTCCGGAATTAATGAAACTCTTGTTTCAAGAAATGTAGGATGAATTACCATTTACTTGGTACAAATCAAACTCAAAATCGGTCTTAGAAATAAGAAAACTAAACAAAAATCAAATGAAAAACAGTTTGCTCGTACTTCTCCGATACCATAGCAAAAATCAAAAGCGCCACAGATAAATGACTCACCATTCAACCATTTTCTGACTTCTCCCTATCTTCTCAACATTTTACCACTCTTCACAAAATAGCTCAAGCACGCATTGCGTGCCTATGTTTGATAAATGCCTGGCAAGCATATTCTAAAGAGCATACGTGTAAGCTGTTGTGCTTGCAGGGCTTCGATTTGAGTGGGAGTTTCACAAACTTGAAGCGAAAAAGTACTCAACTTGTAACTTCCGTTGACCATCCACTGTCAAATGAGCTTAAAGTTCTGCCAGCCTCTCCGGTTACAAACTCCTTTCGTCACTATTTCTGACTCCTCTCGAAAGAGTGTAAATTTCCAAATTATAGGTCGATATGTTAGTTTCTTTGGTAAAGTTACTATAGTGCTATAGTGTCTCAGTTGTATACTGCAATGGTATCAACTGCACGCAGTCAGCTACGGAAACGGCGTCCGACTGCGCACGTTGAAACGGTGCTAGGTGTGTCAAGAAACGTCCTTCCTGCGTAATATATTTGCTTATTTTATTTCATAATTTTTTTTTGTTTTATTATCATTGACTACTTCTTCACAAGATGAGTGCCATCCAAACGTCTGCTTCCCCAAAACACGAAAAATTACAGTAAGATCCTAAAAAGGCGAAAATAGACAATACTCTGAAGATAAATACTCTTGAATTGATACCCGTTCCAGCCTTTGGTCACGTACCTGTTGATGTATGGGTCACCGACATGTCACGTCGGCTGTGCCCTTTGTTGCTCATATCCTGCTAAGATATTAAAATAGCTTGGACGTTGGCCAAGTCAGAATTCGATTGTTCTTTATGTTTGTTTAGGGTTAAGTATGCCAAGTGCATATTAGTTGTTGCAGTAGCATCGTTCTGTAGGCTGATTCAAAGAAATGGAAACCGATTTTATCTTTCCTACGACGCCATGTTTCAATTCAACAGCCCCAGTAACACTTCCATTCATAACAGGAGGAGCTTCAGTTTTATTGTGTCTGATCACAGTGCCGGGAAATCTACTCGTGGTCTTAGCTGTTTTCATTGACCCAAACAAAGATCTACGTTCTCCGTTCATGTATTTTGTGGCGAACCTAGCGATGGCAGATTTGTTGGTCGGACTCGTCACAGACCCTGTCTCTGCGATTTATCACTTAAAGAGCGCTCTCGGATTGATTAACTACGAAACGCTGATTCCTTCTGTTCACATGCCGTTTTTCATCTCATGCACAGCTTCAGTTCTCAGTCTTGCTGCTCTCACAATGGACCGGTACCTTGCAATAACTTCACCGCTTAAATACAGAGCAACTCTTAATGCGATGCGCGCTGTGGTGGCGTGTGTTATCGTGTGGATACTGTCGCTGACCTTTCCTTTCGCGTACCTATACTTGGGTTTCTTTCATTACGCTTTCTTGTTCGCCAATACTGCGGTCGTATTGACGTTTTTGGTCTTGCTGTTTGCTTACATACGGATTTATAAGATATTTCGTCGTCAAGTTCGCGAATGGGACAGTTTACATGACAGCACAGAGGAAAACCGCGCCAAGAAACTTGCAATGCGGTGGGAGCAAAAGATTACGAAAACGTTACTTATAATGTTGTTTTTGTTCATTTTATGCTATCTTCCCGCCTGTGGCTGCATCTATGTGATCAATTTGTGCCACTCATGTAACTGCGAGCTTGTGATGTGGGCGCGTGACTTGCAATTTCTACTTATTTTAGCGAACAGTTCAATGAACCCGTTCGTTTACTCTTGGCGTTTATACAACTGTAGAAGAGCTTTTTTATGGATAGTGACCTGCGGAAAAAAGGGCAAAAAAAGAAGGAAATTTAGGGCGTTCGAAATGCGCACTTTCCGTCGAGCTGCTACGCCCAGCGGGATGTAAGGAAGTCAGACTGTCTGTATCCAGATGCTTTAGACGGAGAGTTAGCCGATCTCAGGTGATTGGAGACAGCCAGAATATCTGAGACCCTTAAACAGGTTATTGGAGTTTTTGAGTAACAGCCCCAAAGACAAGTTCTGTAGGGTGTTTATTGCGTGACTTTTGGGCACTGGCCTCCTTCGCAGCTGTTCGTTGGGTCGTTACACAACGCTCCTACTTGAAAAAATATCAGTGACGTAATGGTGTGCAGAAATCAATTCTGTATAAAGAACTTATATGGGTTCCAGGTAAAATATAATTTGGACCCCTCTCAAACTGACTGGTAAAATACCCAAAAAGAAAAATTAGAAACCCCCTCCACCTTTTTTGAATTGCTGTATTTTTTAGCAGCATGCAGCTTATATGTATCTGGCTGCCCACCTATCTTGCGATTATTTCTCTCTGGTGATTTTTTTTAATAAAATAATAAATACTACTAAAAGTCTGAGGGTTGTAAAATAATGTTTCCTTGTGAGTTGTTTCTTATATTACTATTTCATTGTATCTTTGTATTACAGGAGTTGCTTGAGTTGCATTAGTTTGTAATAAGATTCTGAAATTTGTAGCTGATATATTTTCAAAGTTTGAATATTTCAGGTTATTATAAAGTCTATACTCCGAAATATGTCCCGTGACATACCTCTTACTACCGAGTTCGAGGTCCGTACTGTAAGTGCAAAGCGCGAGGGTCAAATCAGCAGGGAAAAACGGGGACCGTAACATTTAGTACGGACTGAGAAAACGAGGTTAGTAAGATATTTATTATATCTCAGAGGTTTATCGGGCGCGCGAGAAAAGGAAACTTTCAAATTTAGCCGGCGATACAGTAGAATACGGCCCGCAAAATTGACCAATCACAGCGCCACAGCGCGCAAACCAACTGAGAGATAAAATATCAAGTCTCAAATCACGCTGACAGAGGGTTCCAAGCGGGAGAACGCCAAAATGAGTGCCATATTCGTCGGACTTAATATTTCTGCTGTGTTCATGAGAGCAACTGCGTGTGTTTGCACTTTTTATCAATCCTGAGATTAAAAAAAAAGAGCTTGTTTTGTTGCCTGGGATTCCTAGCCATCGTATGGTCAACACAAACGCAAGTGTAGGGTAAACAAATAATGATCAATCGCAGGCCGCTCTTACCTTAGGCGCACAAAAGCTAATGCGGTCTTTCAAATCACTAAGCTTTGAAGCCATTTTGCTATTCTGTTGAGCTCGAGTTCGTAAATGGGTTGTTCCACCATCATTAATCTTTTGAAAACTTTTAGCGTCATTCTTAACACAAAACTGAAAGGAAGTCAGTTGACAACAGGTGATTTACAATAACAATAGCGATTGGCCAACCGTGTAATACCCGGCAGAGAACACCAGCTGGTAAACAATAGCGAAATAATTTAAGCGGTGTTAACACCGCCAGGAACATACGTTAACTTAAAGCCGCCGTTAAAATGAGCAATTTACACTTGTTTGTGCTACACAAAATAAGTTATACAAGTTATGTTTGATAGGCCTAATAGAAAGGAGACCAGCAAACTTCGTTACCTGAGGTCACCATTCATCAGTTGAGAAATAATCAGCCAGGGTATACGTCGATGCCACCAAAGATGGCTTCACATAGAGAAAAGAAAATGGTATAGAGAATACGGAATTTACGCAACTTCTTATTCAGATTCTTGGTTTGACAAAATGAGGAGCTTTTACTGCTCGTTTGGGATTCTTTCGCATCGAAAGAACGCCTCTGAAACTCGCCTCCATCTTAAAAATGATAGGGAAAGAGAACAGTCATAATTTTGGCGAACAACTGATAATTCTCGCGTTTTAAACCTTCATTTCCTCTGTATTTGGATCGACTGGCGATCGACAACTGATCAGCATAAATCGATTGGAGAACGAAGGTTTGTTTCCTTCACAAGGACATTTCTTCGACCGCCCTTTCGAGAAGGGACTTGACTTGAATTAAGTCGTATTACGTTGTTTCACAGATAGACTGACCAAAACAAGAATTTGTATTTACGGCTCTTTCAGTTCACATTTGACGTACATATCGCTGAGCGCTTAGAAGGAAGGTTGTTCAGTTGGAGGTGAAGACGAAGTATTTAATTTTCAAAGTTGTATTCACAGGGAGACTGGTAATTTAGTATTTATAATGTTGACTCCCTCAACCGAAGTTAAAAGAAGTGTAGCGCAGAGGAAACAAAGTAGTGAACCACCATGGAAACACTGTGCTCGAGATACGCTTCCTTTATCCCTGACAGCAAAGAAATTCACGGGAAATAACATCTGGGATACGCGCACCTCTGCAGACAGAGGAGACATAAGTCAAAGACCTGAAGAAAAATCTTTTGATATGGAAGATAACAACAGAACTGATACTGAAATTGCGTCGCAGCCTTATGACGTTGTACCTTGCCCTAATAAACATAACAGCAGTGATACACTGCTTAAACGACTGGCAAATTGTTTTGCTTACAAGAAGGAAGTTGGGAAATCAGGAACCAAGCGGCATAGGGTTCTAGGTTTTTACCCTCGTTTACACACGATTCACGAAAGTGCGTCTGAATTGGCTGATGACTTGAATACCGCCTATAGCAGTATTATTGAAGACAAAATGGAGGGAGAGGTATTAGCGAATACTGCCTCACATTATCCAGCCAAGAAGGAACTCAAGGATTGCGCTTTTGATCATGGTGAATTCAATTCTTGTTGTGATTCAAACGATCAGAAAATTGCAGCTCTTCACGAGGACATCAGAGAGCTATGGAAGCGACTTGAAAATGTGGAAAGAGAATTCGCTTGGGCAAGAGGAATACTAGTCATGCGCAACACAGATGCCAATCAATAAGATAGAATCCAAGATGAAGAGTGTGACCAGCTTTCTAGGCTATGGATGAAATCCTAAAGTGAAATACGGAAATAAATGTTAAAGCTTTCGTCCACACAAGGTAGTTCTAAAGTCTGCTGATGGCATCCGTTATTCGAATGAAAGCAGCTAGTACATTAGGAACGAAAAAGGAAGTGGAAACAAAGTAATTCAGTTGGCCTTGGTGATCATAAAGTAAACTGATGTGCCTTAAACTATTCAAAGAGTACCCGTGTTAATCACTAATTTTTATTGGACGACTTTTACTCTGAACCGGATTATCGTCCTTTTCAGGTCAGGTACAAATGCAGTAAACTGATGAAATTTGCACTATGGGCCCCCTCTTTTATACAAAGAAGACCAGAGTGTTGACACTTTTCAGTGTCTTCGGATCTGGTAGGGTAATCGTGGAAAATCCAGTTTCCACCTAATTGCGTGCTAGTCAGTAATGACAGGTTATTATAATAAAGACTGCATAGTCTTACCTTATGTTCTTAAAACAAACACGAGATCATGATTTCTGAAACAACTTTACGAGAGGGTCACCGCGCAAGGTCGGATAAAATCCATGATAATACGTAATATTGTCATCGTCCCAGACAAGTCAGAGACAAAAACATCAGCAGTTAGCTGACTTTGTTTTTCAAAGACGGAAGCACAACATGTGGTGCGTTGAATTCCCGTATTACATCAATGGAAAAAGCATCGATATCTTGGTAAAACTTCGACGGTTGAATGGCAAGAGATGATTGCTGTTGTTGCCAGAAATGCTTGAATCTTCTTGGCATCAGTTGTCGCTCTCCAGTCGTTGGTGAAATGTTTTCTTTATCATTGAAAGCTCTCCAACTCTCAGTCTGATAAACATATTGTTGTCCCCCTTTACTCCGAGAAATAGGTGGCAAGAAACTGTCTGCTTTCGAGCTCATATAACGGGCTTCATGTAAATCACTTCGCTTGAAAGCTGAAGACCATAGAATGCTGTGCATGAACTTTGTATCATTCGCCGCTCGTCTAATACTTTAGGATGTCCATGTTATTTCTCAATTTATAATAGCAGTTTCAAATTTCGGTCCTCTTTTCCACGTACGTCCATAAAACGAGAGGGAAACAATGGCTAATCAACCTTTTGCTTAAATGGCTTCAAATTAACATCCTATCAAGCAAGCGAAAGCTACTGAGATGGTTTCTCTTGGCAGGCGCGCCTAGAAATGTGAGCTGCAAAAATCAGTACATATACTTTGCTCTCCGGTCTAGCTTTTGTACCGGAAAGACTCTGGGACTAGGACAGAAAGTACCCATGTACCCTAATAGCAGGTACTATACTAAACCTTAAGATACCTTACGAAAAACGAGGCTAAAATATTAGTCTCTTTCACCTGTGCCAATCGCAGCCTGCGAACAAGCCGCTCTCTCCAAAAGCGAAGAAAATGGACAGGAGGAGGCAGCCCTGACCATCCTACCCCCAAAATCCTTCTTGCTTACCCTACCCCCCATACAAATTAACCCAGCCAGTCGTGATCATGAGTGGCTTATATTTTTTGTATGGGCCAAGCTGTCAACAACACCGGCGCATTGTTTACCGAACAAAAGATATGCGCAATATTTTAATCCGATGACTGTCAAGCGTGACTTATTAGTCAATTGTGGTGTTATTTGAAAGTCAAAAATGCATTTTAATGATTGGTATCTTAGGTGAGTCGTCTGGGCAAATACGTAAACAAGAAACAGCACGAACGAGGACGGAAATATAAGAGAATTTTCTTGGAGGTCTCTGGCTACACGGTTTTCAAAGGACTTGTAAATGATGAGTTCACAGTACTCGCGCTGGTCGCGGCTCTATCAGTGGTGATCTATGAACTAAGGCAAATTTAATAATAGCTGACAAGTTACAAGCAGGCCGCATTAATTACTGAACTAACATCGCGCTGAAAATATGCCTTACAGAGAATGCTTTCAACGTTCGACTCTCCCAAGACTGGTCGATGATGATCACTCGAACTCCTCGCTGAAACACGAAGATTGGTCCCCCAAGTCGTCTCAAGTGAATGCTAGGGAAAGGCTGCGTTTTAAGACTTACTCGGATAAATTATCTGGAGGGATTCAATATTGGCATAGACGCAAAACTACGCCTAACAGGCCTGGAGAGTTGAATTCCACTGAAAGGACAAAATACAAGCCTCTTAGCCTTTCAAAATATTCGAAATGTGATAAATGCGGTGGATTCATCTCACATCAAATCAACGTTCGTAATGACTTCAATGACGGCCATTCGTGTGTTTTTGGGAAGGAGTATTGCGATGTAATAGGCCCCTGTGCCGACTGCTGTTTGACCGAACAAAGGAACGCTATCGTCGAGAAACAGTGTATAGAGTTCCCGGGCCTTGAGGTCACACCGCGAAGACTTGTTGCACCAGCCTTGGTTCAAGTAATGATGTCGAATCACAGCCAGGACAACGCGTGTGAACACGACCGAGGCCAGCAAACCAGGAGTGTTCTGGAACTACCTCTGATTCCTCTTGACACACTCAGGTACATGAGACGAGAGGCTGGTAGTAGCAAACATAAACGAAACAGTTTTATTGAGGATCAGAAACGCAATCATAAGAAATACATAGAAATTCGTCTACCCAAAATTTGAGACTTGTACCCTAATAGCAAATTAGTCTACCCAAAATTTGAGACTTGTACCCTAATAGCAAATTAGTCTACCCAAAATTTGAGACTTGTACCCTAATAGCAGGTACTATACTAAACCTCAACTGAGATACTTTACGAAAAACGAGGCTAAAATATTCGTCTACCCAAAATTTGAGACTTGTGTGAAGTGCTTTGTCTGAATGTCTGAATCGTTAATGTTGATATAAGAGGAAGGATTACGAATATTGAAAAGCTGTTTTTTAATGGAATTAACTGATGTTAAGTGCCAGTCTCTTGAAACAGAAAAATTAATGCTGTATTTGACCACATCTGTAAAAACAGACATTCAATTGCTGCTAAGAGCATGTCAAGTTCTTATCTATGGAGTTTCCAATATTCTGAAAACTATTTCTTGTCCTTTTGTACTGGCTTTGAAATTCGTCAAAAAAGCAAGCTTTTAACTGAACAATTCTGGTGTTACTGTTATTTGTCTCTCTTAGTCTCCTCAGATAGCCCCAGGTTAGAAATAATCAGCAACTCTGATTGTTTCCCTATTGTCAAGCTATTAGCTCATAAACTGACTCGTAGAAGGATTTGCTGAGTGTATAGGGGTGAATGAGTTCTTTTCACGGGAATCAATGCTCTTTCCATTATAGATCAACTAAGCCCACAGTCCAAGGTTCCATTATAAAATACATTATAAACAGTATACATGACCATGTAGCTTTGCCTTTCTGCTAATTTGTAATCCTTGTCGGACTCAAACATCCTAAATTCAAACCCTTCAGTATGTATTATGCCAAAGCCGGGACTTTCTTTGTTCAGTGGATAACTCAAGCCCTGAGGTACCTTTCAAATCATGGAATCGCTTTAATTTGACAGTGACAATATGAAAAGTGAGGAGCGTGAAATTTAGGTTAGAGATCAGATAATAGGCAAGGCAATATTCAATATTGTTCAAGTGTTGTCAGTACAGTATCAATCACATTGCCAGAAAATAAACTTTCTTAGAGTAAGACATCCCGAGAGGAAAAAAAAAGTTGAAAAACGAGGCAGAACTGCCTGGACTACAACGTTACAAAAGTAAGCACAGCCAATACATCACCTTGAACTAACAGTTACGGTTTTGACTTAAAGTTTGCCTGTTATTATCTCGCTAGTAGCGAGGTTGGAGTTCATGCTAAACACCAGTCGGTCATATTGGGTGAATGAAGGAGCTTGCGTGACTGTAGGTTAAATCTTGTCACTTAACTTAATGAGTTGACCAGTGTCATTCAGGCTCGATCATTCTTTCAATCAACTGTTTCGCAAGCAGGATCTACGACTCGAGATGGCGGCTGAAGTTCCAAAAGTTGTGTGTCTTAATGTAGGTGGTCATGTCTACACTACCACAGTTTTTACCATCACGCAGGATTCCGACTCCAAACTAGCCGAGCTCTTCAACGGACAAAGTCAAGTGCCCCGAGACGCAAAGGGAAACTACTTCATTGATCGAGACGGCGCCCTGTTCAAGCACGTGCTGAACTTCCTACGTACGAGAAAGTTGGTTTTGCCCGATGGCTTTCACGATTTTGAACAGCTCGAGATTGAGGCCTCATTCTACAAGATTAAACCTTTAGAAGAAGCGGTCCAGAAAGCTCGAGAATCTCGTCGAACCACCGACTCAGGTTCAGAGATTTTACGACTCTTCTACAGTTCTAAAACCCACCTTGTGCTAGCAGGTGAATTGGAGATGCTTCAGCAACTCGTACCCAACATTCGAGTACTTGGCGGTTCAGTTACTAAGGGATCTGCTTATAACTTCAAGACAACTGGCGAAACTGTCGAAGGAGGGCAAGCGACAATACCAATTAAGCTGGAGCAGCTAGACGCGTTTCTGCAATATGTTGTTGACCAAGGATTTGAGGTAAAGACGTCGAATTTCTTTTTGGATGGTAACGCAAGTCAAGTGTGGGTCTTCGTGCGAAAGCAATAATGTGGGCGAGTATGTCCAACAGGCGCAAAGAAGAACTGAAAAAATATATATGTGGTAAAATGCCGGACCTTTACTTATTATCTACACAAAATTAAGGAAAACTGAAGTTAAAAAGACTGACAAACTAATTAGAATGCGCCGATAAGATCAAGTGACCATGGTTTAGCATTATTTAGTACTCCGGTGGGCTGTTACTGTTTGAACGATATTTCATGTAACTAAAATTTAAGACTCTCTTCTTTACAGCATTTATTCTGACGCGATAATATTTCGGTATTCCCTTAGGAAAAATAACCTGATCCATTTTGGCGGTGTAAACAATCAGCCATATCTTGAGAAACTAATCTTGACCCAGTATTGGCACTGAAAACGTCAGTAAATGAAGTAGTGTCAAACACCATATATTGATAGTTAAAATTTGCCGAAAAATTCAAGTAGTCTATCGTGCCGTACTGATTGATCATAGTCTGTAACGTAATGCTTTAGTTCAATGGTCACAGATTGACTTTCTCGCGTTGTGAAATCATTTGACCTTGTTTGTGCAATTTTACTTTGCTCGTGGACGCCATTAAAAGCTATGTCGTTTACTGTATTTGTCTATGCTTCGGTTTGCTATAAATTCCGAACTCGCATGAAACATAGTCCAATGAGAGAAGACATCATAGCCTCCCATTCAGCCGTTTTTATGCAATCGTAGTTCACCTCCTCCCCACAAATTGTAGGGAAGAGGTGAAATACGACTTCCCTAACTGAAACGACTAAATGGGAGGCTAGGATCACCGCGGCCTTTTATTGCAAGTTGAGACTCATTGGTTGGTAAATAATAGGCATAAAATTTATATACATTTTATTTATATCAACCCCAGTTTAACTTTTGTTGAGGAAAGTGCACTTCGTTAACTTAAGCTCTCAAATTGCTACCTGGGAGAATTCCCTGCTGACAGAATCAATGCCACTGAAGATCACTCTTTTTATCCCTGTGACATTTCACTGTGATTGCTTAAAAGTGTAGTGGGTTTTCAAGCTTAATTGTGCTACAACAAGGCCAGTTGGGAAATTTGCAACAGGCCAGGCCATGTGTGAAAACGGATATGGAGTTTACAGGCCAGGTCTGAAAATGGCATGTTTTGGTCTGAAATAGGGTCAGGGTTTGGAGAACCGACGGCACACCCTTACCAAGAATTCTAGGGAGTACCCCCCGGGTTTTCAAGGAGAAGTTTGATTGTGATAACTGACAATAATGAGCACATTAAATGGAGAACTGAACAAAATTGGACTGACGATACAAATGTATGGCAAAATAGCATTTTAAACTTACACTCCGAGTTATCTCGAATTAGTGCACCGTTTCTCGTTTATGCGGATCAAGTTATCAGTCGTTAATGTTTTTTCTCGGCAGTATCACTGCCTCTAGCTGCCTCTGCTTTGTGGAAACGAAAAGCAATAATCTGTTAGTTCCGACGACAGCAAGTTCCTCTTTTTAACCGGCTTAAATAAGCAGTCTTTATCCTGCATAGCCAAGATTTAAGGCTTGTTCATTATTCTAGCTGTTCTAAGAAATCGATTTAAGAGGAAGAAGTTTTGGAACTTCAAACTAAATGCTATTGTTCCCGAGTAGAGCCGCTGACCCATAGGTCACGCAATCACTTCAGCATGACATCATGATGCCGGAAATCCTTTCAGTGGCACCGCCATGATGTTAAGCAAGGCAATTCAACTGATTAGCAGTCAATATTCCTTGGCATTGTAAGGTAAGTTCATGCCTTAAGCGAAAAGTACACGATTTTCGTTGTTGTTTAGAGAGCAATCGAGAATATCTGTCCACTAATTTACATTTCTCTGAACGCTTTTGTACCTATCAAAAGACGGAGGGTAAAACCGGTCATTTGTAATTCAGTCACTCGCAAATATGTGGAGGGTATTCTACAGCTATTTCTCAAGGATTCACCCGAAATGTGATGAAATTTCTTAAGTTTGAGTGTTTACACTGATTGTGTTAGTTTGTGAAATGGAATGGACTTCTCTGGCCATTTTAAAAGGTCAGTCAAAATTTGACGACCGATCGATAAAGCCGTTTTGGCAAGTCCGGATGTCATCTGTTGCCCTGAATGGTAAGGCTAACTCGTACGCATCGGAAATTATAGCGTTTGAGATTCAGTCTCGAATACATGTAACGGTGTTGTTTATAGTCAACGTGGAAAGTACTTAACCGTCTTTCACTTTTTCCTCTGTATGCTGAGCCGATATTGCGCACATCCCTCGTCACACGGTAATACTATTATCTGTTTACTTTCGGTAGCTCAAGGGAGGGCGTTTATTGGAGAGGGCGCTAATTTCTCACCCTTTTAGTTCCCGCTGCCAAGCCATGGGCACGCTACACCAAGATTACCCTCCAGTAATGATTTCCCTTCACTATTTAAACAGATATTTGAGGTTGAAATATGTATTCGTTCGCAATTATTTACACTTTTTTGAACAAACTCATCGTCAGACGTCACATTACAACAATGGAATGTGTACAATTTCGATATACGTTTACAAAACACGTTTAGAGAGTTTCTAACTACCTGAGGGGTAGACAGTACATTGAATGATGTATCCGTTCAGTCAAAAGATATCAGAGCCTTCAGTGCTTAGATGGTGTTGTTTAAGATTGCTTGGCGATGAATGAAGTGTAAAGGGATGTCTAAGCTCGAAAGGTGCAGCAGTAATTGAAAGGGGATATATTAGGAAAGTGGTTTATGTAAACTATTGGTCTATGAGAAGTCGACGATAAACAAATCCAATTTCGTAACTATGAACTGCGGAAGCCTTAGTTAGGCCATGGGAGAATATTTCTGAGATAGTCGTGATTTTGCCTTTTAAGTCTTCAACCTGGATATGTGGGTTCAATTTGTTGGTTCTCTACTCTGCTCTGAGAGGTTTTTCTCCGGGTACTCCGGTTTTCAAAAACCAGTATCTGATTTGATTTGATTTGTTATAGATTTCAGGACCACAAGTTTATTAGCCCATGGCTATTACGTGCTACCCTGACTAAATAAAATTATTATTATTATTATTATTATTGTTATTATTATTATTATTATTATTATTATTGGTTATGATTTTGCAGCTATCACATAGAGTAACGCCAACTTTTTTGTTTAACAGCCCATCGGTTTAACGGCGTTGAACCAAATGGGAGAGGTCCAAAAGTTTCCTCCCATAATTGACGTAAACGTCGGTGGCCATGTTTACACCACATCGTTAGCCAGTCTTACCAGGTACCCTGATTCAATGTTAGGTGTTATGTTCAGTGGCCGTCGCTCGGTAGCGAGGGATTCCCGAGGAAATTTCTTCATTGATCGTGACGGACCGATGTTCCGCTACGTTTTAAATTTCTTGCGGTCTTCCAAGTTAAACTTGCCAGATGATTTCCAAGAATTTGATCAGCTCATGGAAGAGGCCGATTTCTATCAAATTCCCAGACTCGTTGATGCTCTGAATGAGATCAAATCTATAAGATCAGTGGGGAGAAATCAAGTAATTCGTGTGACTTTGGACAGGGACAAGCATGGACTCGAAACATTGTTGACGATTTTTGGCGAGAAACACATACTGCAGGAGGTTTTTCGAGGCTATGACTCTGTTTGTGCCCCCCTTGCTTTTTCTTTTGACAAAGAGCAAGCCGATACGTCAACTGCAGCGATCCTACAAGAAATAACTAACTACGGTTTTGAAGTAATGACGAGTCTTTCTCATCCTGGGGATCAATCCATCAATGAATGGTTCTTTCTTCGCAAACGTCAAAAGCAGGAATGATCAGGAGAGTGTATGCCTAGCCTATTCGTAGATAATTTCATTGACGCTGAATACAGAAAACTGACTATATTTGCTTTGAAACGAGGTCTTTATACTTAAGAGAGGTCCGAGTAATAAAAGTATACTTGCATCCGTTTGGGTCTGTCCTCCTCTCCACAGGCAGCCCAAGCTCTCTTAGTGAACCACACAAGC
Source organism: Galaxea fascicularis (assembly GCA_948470475.1). Taxonomy (NCBI): domain Eukaryota; kingdom Metazoa; phylum Cnidaria; class Anthozoa; order Scleractinia; family Euphylliidae; genus Galaxea; species Galaxea fascicularis. The sequence goes on from OX419336.1 coordinate 38,712,845, forward strand.
AACACAATATGGCGTCGAATTATAAGGGTTTGTACGGGATTTTCGACAAGATATCCTTGGGGGTAGTTAAAAGTGGAAATATTCAATAAAAAACGCCTTACCTCATTTATATGGTGTGTTCTTGCTTGCTGTGTGGTTATTTTCCCGATCTGATGCCATTTTAGCGATTTCTTTCATTTCTGAGTTTCCGCTCTTAAAGAGAGAGCAAGGTCAAACACTCCAATCTGGACCAGCCCGCCGAACGCAGCCAAAAACTCCAGGTTAAAATATCCCCACGGCCAAATCCAACTGCAAAGGTTAAACTTTCATTTCAACGTTCTAGCCACGCAATCACATCCCTACGAGCAAAGTCATGCGGCCGTTTGTTTCCCAGATGCTACTGTAAAACGTTGGAACAGATCCGTGTACGAATCCACCACGACACAACTCGGCTTGGTAACCTCGCCACGTTGCCAAACGGAGACTCACGGGGTCCACGAACCCAGGATGCCAACAAGAATTCTTGTTGACAAATTGCGTTCGTGGACCCCGTGAGTCTCCGTTTGGCAACGTGGCGAGGTTACCAAGCCGATTTCAACGGTCGTTGTGTCGTGGTGGATTCGTACACGGATCTGTTCCAACGTTTTACCGTAGCATCTGGGAAACAAACGGCCGCCGGCTTTGCTCGTAGGGATGTGATTGCGTGGCTAGAACGTTGAAATGAAAGTTTAACCTTTGCAGTTGGATTTGGCCGTGGGGATATTTTAACCTGGAGTTTTTGGCTGCGTTCGGCGGGCTGGTCCAGATTGGAGTGTTTGACCTTGCTCTCTCTTTAAGAGCGGAAACTCAGAAATGAAAGAAATCGCTAAAATGGCATCGGATCGGGAAAATAACCACACAGCAAGCAAGAACACACCATATAAATAAGGTTAGGCGTTTTTTATTGAATATTTCCACTTTTAACTACCTCCATGGATATCTTGTCGAAAATCTCATACAAACCCTTATAATTCGACGCCATATTGTGTTGCTTGTGTGGTTCACTAAGAGAGCTTGGGCTGCCTGTGTCCTCTCCAGCCTCGTCCTCCCATAAGGCGATAAATCGAACCCATTGAAAAGATTGTCTTCGGGACAAACATTTTCTTTGTATTGCGGAAGACAACATTTGCCATTAAAGTAAATGTATTTCTATAGCTTAATCCATCACCTTTAAGTGTAATATATTGTTTGTAACATCTGTTGCCACGTATATGCTGATTCACAAAATTCTCGTTCCATTAATCTTTGTCGCAGGTGAATTTCGTTAGCGAACTGTTTGCATTGGATTGTTTGTATATGGATCCAAAACAACCTTCTGAGCCATTGGCCTTCCTGCGTAATCTTTACTCATTACTAATTAAAGTACAAATAGATCAACCCAGGGTACACGGGATAAATTGCTCAAATTCCCTAACTTGTTTCCTCACGGTTCACCATTTTGTTTTATTCGTTGTGCTCCTCTTTAATCATCACCGTGTGACATGTCAAAGCGTGTGACATGTCGTGTTCGATCTTTGGTCCTGAGTAGCTGTTTCACTCTAATTGTAAGTACTTCAACGAAGGTTGCAGTGGAACGGCACGCGCCGTCGGCATCGTCCTTTTCAACTCCATCGCACTCTCCGTCACACATGAACTCTTTCGTAGCGATGACCGTTTCGACACTTGCCGCCGAAAATCTTCCTTCATAAATGCGTACAATAAAGGGTTTGCCAAAGACGACAACGCCACTGTAAACAAAGAGGCAGTTTGTAGAGCGACTGGCGATAGGTCAGGCCTGCTTACGATGTTAACTGTTGTCATATAAATTATAGGCAGCCACGATAGAACGAAAATGATGACTATGGCAAGAAATATCTTGGTCACCTTCGCCTCTGATTTTAGCCGTCGTGACGGTATAGAATTTGCGGCATGATTTCGGAGTTTTTGATGGTGTTTTTTCAATCGTTGACCGATTTTGTAGTATGCAAAAAATATCGCGGCATACGGAATGACAACGAAGAGTCCCATAAGGCAAAATAGGTACACCTTGTGGATTGTTACGTCAGGGTTCGTCCGCCATGTTAAAGGTAAGATGGAAATCGCCAATGAAGCTGCCCAAGTGATGATAATCAGCTTTGCAAAGTATCTTTGTAGTATTTTTCTGTACTGGAATGGTTTAGAAACCGCTATGTAACGATCCCAAGTTACCAAGCAGATGTTTCCAATTCCAGACAACAGCACAAATGCGATCACGTAGCCTTCGGCGGCAGCGGCCTGCGATTCGGGACCACTTAGGTGAATGGGATATAGCAATCCACCGGTAAGAATATCGGACACAGCCAGAGAAACAAGAAATCCATTGGTAAAAGTGCGAAGGCGAGTACTGACGACAACAAGGACGCAGAGGATTATGTTTGCGACCAATATGAGCACTGAGATACAAGCCAAGCTGATGAATTCCCAAGAAAATTCGGTCATATTTGCTGAAAAGCGCGAGAGCATCGAAGAAACTGCCTGCTTTGGACCAGCTGTTTAACTGTTGTTCGTATCGTAGCTTGTGCCCTTGTCTTTTTTAGTGTTAGATGCAGACGACTGACATGAAATTTAAGATGTAAACAATCTCTAAACAAACGTTAATTTTCTCAATGACGGTGGCAAGATAACGAGTGATAGAAATTGAGACAAATTTAAGATCTCGATAGGTTTACCTGCTTATTTGTTGATTGAGAACGCGCTATTTTTCATTTCCTGCTACCTGGCAAGTAAATGGAAGTTTCAATATGGTGAGTTTCCCCCCGCTCTCCATATATATTGTCTCCATAATCCTTTTTGAAGAAATTCTGAAAGTAGTGCTTGAAATATGAATAATAACTTCCTCGACTGGCATAAATAATAAATGACTAATTTTGACAATTTCGCAAACTCTGAAGCTATTAATACTTTCAATGGCCGAGATCAAGGGAAAGCATGCAAAAGAGGAGAAATTGGTTCACACCTCCTGGTTTTCATTTATAAAATATATTTGTATGAAATATTCATATCGTTAAAATGTTTTTACCTGTATGATGGATCGTCTAAAAATTAAATGAAATGCCGGGATCACTATAGAGACTAAATAATGTGTTAAATCTTGATAAACATTTCGTAACCTTTCATGGATAAATCTGGATATTTTTTTAATTACTGCAACACAGCTCACAGGACTTTTCTCAAATGGATTTCTTTATGTCTGATAATTTGGTAATCAAATGGAGAACACCTATTGTCGTAGACCAAATTACCTACCCACTGACGTCAAATCCAAGACATCTTGAAATTGCTATGAAATGTGCGTGCAATAAGGCGAAAATTCTACGTTCTCAACTGACACCACTTGTAAAATGTGCTCTCGTTTTCATCGAAGCTAAAATCTCTTTACCCATTAGGGAATAATACTTTAATTTTGCAATAAATGCCACAACAGCATGAATTGGTTCCAAAAGGTGTAGTATCAGTTTGAATTATAGAATGGCCTCAGGAAATGGAAAGGAATAAGCTTAGGTGCAGCTTATCGGAGGTAAAAAAAAAAGTATAAATGAGTCTGAAAGTAAGCACGAGTGTTGTAAAGGTAGGCTTTCAATTCTTGTCGCTTGACATCAAAGGCACCAGCTCTTATCGGTGAAAAGGAACTTCCTTTGCAGCACTAACTGAGGGCTGCAAGCACAAAATCCAGAAAAAATTTCCATTCTGTTTTCAAATTGAAGTTGTTTGGCGGATGACTATAATAAGAGCAATTTAAATAAGCCGCTCAAAAAGCTCTTGCGATGTCTTTTATATTTAAAGGGTACCGTTTGTTAGCCATGTATTTTAAAAATTGATGTTCCACAAATAGGTGTTTTCGAAAGCAAGGGCTACTTTTTTGCCAACATATATATATATTTTTTTTTTTCTGGCATTACCCAATATGCCATCTCATGGATCATGCCATTAAGTTCTTTTCTTCTCTCAAAATCAATCCTTTTTTTTTTCTAATTATTTTTTTCTTCTCTGGTTAAGACCAATGCAAGACCGATTACAATCTTTGAATTATCAGTTGTCAAGGAAACGATGACGAAACTAATAAAATCAATACCTGCATGCATAACACCTCTGTTTGCCGGCGAAAGAGTTATGGTTCAAGTATCTTAATAAATCTAACGGAGATTGTATAATACAAAAGGCAGGTTCTTATAGTATTGCTAGTGTTAGTGGTTAATGGTTAAATGGAAAGTTTAGAAATGTATTTAGTATAACCATCCTCGTTAAGCATGCATATGTTGGTGGATAACTTTGGATCTTTGGAACAGTATTCAATTGAGCGCCGTAAAACCAAAAGCAATTACTCTGACCAATAACCGAACTGACGCAAACAGCCTAATGAGCTCGCGATCAGAAATCCAAGCAGTTACATGTGAAAGGTGCAAGGCGAGAAAATGCGCGGGATCGCGATTGGTTTTGATTTTCCCTTTAAGGAAGCTGGGCGTCTGTTGCCGACAAATCACAGAGCGAAGAAATGCAAAACCAAAACAGGCAAACGGACACTTGCTTTCCACACTCAATTGAAAACCACTCTTAAAGCATACTAATTTGAAGTAACATTTTTTAGTTCTGCATCGAAATTATTGATTTGTGTTTTCGGGTTATGATATATACATATTTAGCCTGAAAGTAGAGCTCCACAGTTATTTCTTACTGGTACTTACAGATAAACTAAAAATAATCAACGCCTATTTTCATAGAGGTTGAGTTTCTGCCTTCAATAAAATGTTTAAAGGCTCTTTAAAACGACAACCGATAAGAGACAACCGATAAAAGATCTTAGGTTTCTTCTCTTATTATTTTCAGCTTGTTATTTTATTTTCCCGCGGAAAAACGAGGGTTACCCACATCTCGAGTGTAACTTATATCGAAGGGGATGACGTACGTACGAATGTGCGGGCGGCGGACGGACGGTCTTACGGTGACATAACCAAAGCGTCTCGCATCGATGGGTTACCATTTTTAGCGTCTTGCGACTTAAGTTAAAGTGTGCCTTACAAGTATTATTAGACCTCCTCCATTTATTCGGTGAATAAATGTTAAATATTACTCCAGCCGCCCACTACACAGCCTCTCGTCATCGTCCTCTCCGACCAAACCCCCTACTCTCGGTAAATTTTTATCCTAAATCAAATAGCTCAAATCAAGTTCCCGAATTTGTTTCGCTAGGGTACAGCAGCGGTATTAAAAGGCATTACGTCTGTACATACTGTTGCGGACGGGTTGCCGTGAACTGTCCGCGCAAGTTTGACCCTGCACGTTGATGACATTGATCGCATTTCTCGTGAAAACCTTCCTAACGGTATCTCTGAAGTCCTCCTTCTTGAATGAATACGAGAGAAAGTGCCAAACAGCGATGAATTTGTCAAATGTGATGCAGCAATGGCTTGTCATTCCCTACAGAAGAATCACTGAAATTAGATATCCACTTACTGTTGACTCTGGAATAGTTAGGATGGCCGGAAACAGTACACTGCCAAGTAGAATGTCGGATACGGCCAACGAAACGAGAAACCCATTC
>OX419336.1:38723419-38770919 GCA_948470475.1 Galaxea fascicularis
AGACGTTGATTCAACTCTTGTCTTCAAACGCCATTATTTTTTCGCCCTCATTTTTCGCCTGTCGCTCTGTTAGTTTTTCCTTGTATGTATTCCCTGCCCGGCCTGTGAAAGAAGCAAGAGGCAGGCTACGAATTGTCACGCCCCTGTCTGTTTGAGTGCTCTTCCGAAAACATGCCAGAATGGCCATTTTGAAATCAGGTTTGACAAAAGCGTACATCAATGGGTTGACTAGAGAGCTTGTCGCTATAGTGAAAAAAGACGCAATGGACAAGGAATGAGGGATGATGTCAAGTCGATTAATGATGTCTGCAGTTGTTATGTAAATGATCGGCAGCCAGCACAGAATAAAAGCTGAAGCAACTATGGAGAAAACTTTAGCCACTTTGGCATCTGATGAAATTCGCTTGCGTTCGCTCTTGTGCACCCTAAGATATTCCATATTTTTCTTCATCGCCAAGCTTCGCCTCACCTGCTGGAACATTCGAACGTAAGCAAACGTAATGAACATGTATGGCACGACGATACCAAACAACTGCAAGCACACCATGTATGCTTTGTGTATCTTGAGGTTCCGGTTCGTGTTCCAGAACAACGGAAGTAAGGAGTACAGAGACGGAATGAGCCACGAAAACAACACAGCTCGTTTGACTATCTTTGGCGCTCGATAGGGATACTCAAGTGGCTTCATGATAGCAATATAGCGATCATAAGTGACCACGCACAGATTAGCAACACCCGACAGCAATATCATACATACCAAGTAACTCGTTACTATTGATGAAGGTAGGATGAGGTACACGGGCAATAAAACACCCCCTGTTAGTATGTCCGATACGGCTAGCGAAACCATCAACCAATTCGTGTTTGTTCGTAAGGCCTTCTTCAAGTAAACAAGCAGGCAAACACAAAAGTTTGATACCGCAATCAGTACTGACAGAATACTTAGTGAGACCACCACATAGACGTCTTGGTCCGTTCGGCTCATATTCTAATGAAGTCGTTTTCTTTTCTCAGTCTCTTTCGTGGTGTCGTGTTTAGGTCAGTGCTATATTTATTTCACTCTCAGGTGTGCCGTTGTTGGCTTGCATTTCCTTAATTTCCTGACTGTTTGAAGGTCAACCGTTGTTAAGATATAAAGTGTTCTCTATCCAAATTACATTGCCGCTCGTCCTCGAATCGTTGCTGCGAACGTGGAAAGAATTGACGTTATTTTGATAATTCCCTGCCGATAGCAGCTTTCATTTGAATGTGGTTGTTATTAAATTTTTTATGAATATTTTATTTTGTCCCTGGGCAGTTGTGGCCAGTAAGTCATCGCTGTTCTCCCATAACAAAATCCATCTCATTGGAAATGCTTTTACAAATGGAGTATGTATTGATGCTACTTTCCTGATTCTTAATGTCATGTTTCCTGCAACTTCTCAATCTTGAAAACCAATTATTGTTTCAATAAACGATAAACATTGCGATATGAAATGAATCTTTAATTGCTTTCCGGAAGAGAATACCGACTAACCATTAGCCTTTCAAATAAACACGACAAAATATTTGCTTTCTTGTCGAACGCTTTGAAATACACTAAGAAGTAATTAAAATTCATTAAGAACTGAACGTGCAAAGCCGTCTTTTGTTATGAATGAATGTTCTTTTGCAAGTCAGTAAGATTCATCACAATAAACCCAACGGGAAGATTTAGTGTTTCAAAGTGATGTCCCATTTCTTAACCCTTTTTTCATTACAAACATTCAGTTCTAGAATGCTCCTGCGAGTTGATTGCAGTGTTTGTGTTTCCACTTGACAACAAAGAACCAGCGTGATCGCATTCGGTGGCAGCTGTATAGTATCTCTTGGGTGTAATTTGTAAATAGAAATATTATTTTTCTGAAAATGTTCTCAAAAACCACCGAAATAAACTTGCTAAGGGTGATATTAAGGTCTGCAATAATCTTTTTTGACTGTTTTGATAATTTTCAGGACAAACTCTCGCGATTTAATTTCGACTCACCTTGTTTATCTACGATGCCGGTATTGCTGATAACAACTTTTTTTTTTTCTAAACAACGGATTGATACTTTTATAACGAAGCTTATTGGTCTTAATCCTCCGTACAGTTTAAATAAACCTGACCGGTATTTAAAATGAAGAACAAGTACAGAAGTTCAATTTCTAAATTTAATTTTACCCCATGTGGATTATTCAAACTTTGATTTCTTTCTATTGCCAGACAAAACTGTGAATTAAGTGGTGAAAAATAATGTACTTCGGATAACATTTTGACCGTTGCGCGATGGAAGCCGAAACCATTATATTTCTTCGCTGCGCTGTTTAAGGGAAGTGTCACCTGCATGTAAAGTAAAAAAAATGTTCGACCTTTGCTACGTTTGTAGCTTAACTTTCGCCAGAAAGTTGGAGATGAAATTTGGGTTTCAAACTATACATGGAAGTAGCACATACTCACTTTTGCGAAACAACGCCAAATCGTTACCTTTATAGGGTTGAGCATGCGCAGGTAGCTTTTTCTGTGAAAAATTACTTCAGGCCACGTCGCAGAGTCGCGGTACGCGAACTTCACTTCATTCCCGCTTGATTGGTCACCGCATTCCCTTTTGATTTCAAAGTGACAACCATCACACCAAGGAAAATCCATCAACCAAGCTATATAGTGCAGCTTGTCTTTAATCATGTTTAATAGTTCAACCTCATTGTGAAAGAACAAACTCTAGAAAACTGGCCATTGAGACAATAACAAAACAGACAACCGACAGGCTGATCAAAATGTTGCAGTCTTGAGCACATATGGATATCTTTTCTCGGTTAATCAAATTACAATTTCAATTTCCTGATCGTTCGGTAACTTGTGAAAATATGGGCTTCCCGGCGCTTCTGGAATTGATGACCTTGGCAAGGGAAGATGACCCTACACATTGATTAAATTTTCTCCTCTCTTGAGATGATGGATGCGAATGTCCGGCGATTTGAATTGGTCAAACTTTTGACTGTCTGTGATTCAGAATAATTTGCGTGTGAGCCAATACTTAATTAATTCAAACTCAGTAAACGTAAACTGAAAATATCTTAACAACAAATGAGTTACTCTAGACACACCAATCTTTGACTTTTCGATTCATGCGTGTTAAAAGGTTCTTGTTGTTGTTGTTGTTGTTGTTGTTGTTGTTGTTGTTTTCTTTTTTTTTTTTCACGCCAACTATGGAAACTCGACTCATTGCATTATTTTACTCCATTTCAAAATGATGGTCGATTTGTGTTGAGGCAGGCATTTATGGTTGAAGGCGAAAGATTGACCCACACAGTGTACTGATTGAGGAGCTAAGGACGATGCATGTGCACCCTGTTCTGGTAAACTGGATAACAGCGTTTCTGTACAACAGGACTCAGGCTGTGAGGATCGAGAACGTTATATCTGAGTGGAAACCTCCCAAGGCTGGTATACCACAAGGCATCAAGCTAGGAGTCATCTTGTTTACAATAATTAATGACAAATAATTTATTGTGCTCATGGAACCTTAGAATAAAGTTTGTTGATGATAAAACAGCCCTTGAAATAATCCCTAGGAACAGTATCAGTTTGCTCAACTTTGCTACAAATGATATTTACGCCTTTTATGAAGATCATAGAAAGAAATTGAATCCTAGTAAATGCAGGGAAATACTTATTAATTTTACGAGTAATCATAATTTTATTGTGCACCCTATTGTAGTTGGTGGTAGCCTGCAGTGCAGGCGTATTTTGGGCGCGCGAGTGCACATTTTCGTTTATGGCCGCCATCTTGGATTTGGTAACTGCAGAGGATTTGGGCGATGAAATATTTGCCGAGGGAGTAGGTGTTAAGTGGAAAAACCCCCCACCCTCCACACCATCTCCGTACCAACTCTCTACCGGTCAAGCATGCAATTACAATCTAAGATGGCGGCATCGAAAACCTGATTTATCAAGCGTTCTGCGCCAAAATAATAACGCCTGCACTGCAGGCTAAGTTGGTGGTAATTCAATTGAGAGAGTCATGGTGTATAAGTTACTTGGTGTTTATATAAGTAACGACCTGAAGTGGAACCATCATGTAGAACATATTGCAGGCCCGGCCAGGGGGGAGTAGTGGGATACCAAAACCCTATATTTTCCCCACAAGAAACCAATATACCTTAAAATCGTAAAATGTGTCATACGTAATACCTAAAATTATTTTGAAACAGAATACTTAATACCTGAAAATGAACCGAATTTTGACCAAAAAATACCATATACCTGAATTAAAACGGCCCGGTATACCGTATACCGAAAACCCCTGGCCGGGCCTGATATTGTGAAAAAGGAAACAAGAAACGTTACTCCGTAAGGGTCCTCAAACAATGTGGTGCATCTCCAGCTTCACTAGCAAAGGTTTATACAACAGTTGTTCGTCCTGTTCTAGAATGCGCTGCCCCTATGTGGCAAGACATACCAGATTTTCTATCCTATAAGATAGAGAAAAGGTCTATACGCATCATTTTTCCTTTAATGAATTACAATTAAACATTAAATTCTCTCAATCTAACAACACTAAGCGAGAGGTGCGCCCATCTGTGCCAGGTTTATATTGATAGACTCCGCCGAACGAGAATCATCCCTTGCACTTACATTTATGCTCCCTAAACAGAACGAGTTTGTTCACAATAATTATTACAATCTCGTAAGTTCATCTAGTGGCTTGTACTGATTTATTCATGATATAGTTTTAGTAATTATACCTTAGTATTTATTGTATTTATATTCTGGTATTTTATAATATTGTACATAGCTGCGTAATTCAGCCTTATATTGTGTATATTGCTGCAATGAGTTGTTTAATGAACTATCTTATAACATATCCCTGGCTGAGTGTCAGTTAATAACATCTTTATTTTGCTCATTTGTTTTTTAAACGAGTATTATACTATGTATACATGAACTTTTTCTGCGCTTTCACCGCAAAATCTGGTGATTTTATGTCGCGTTGTGAACCTCTATGTTCAATGCTCTTTGTAAAGCTAAATTTACCAGCAGTTGGTTGGCGCAACAACGTGTGTATACCATGTAACTTAAGAACACCTTTAGAACGTTTTCAGGCTCAAATCGCGAAAAAAATAAGAACGTTCGGCCTCAGCTCCAAAATTAGACGTTCTTGTAAAAAAAAAAAGTGTGTACTATTGTGTAATGGATCATTCTGAGCAGAATATAATATGATCTGTGATTGTGGCCACTTTTCACTCATGTCATCTACGTACTTATTGGCACCTCCTGATGACGGACGATTGAATCACCAGGAATAATTTAATGCCCGAGTTTTCAACATATGCCATTGCCATTTCCAAATAAACGATTATTGGTTACAGACTTGGTAATTCGGGGCCATATTTTTTTTTTCGCGGTGGAACAATCTATTTCAGAATGCCTCTCTCACACTGAACTGTGGTAGGATCGAGCAATCGTCCCCTGATTACGATTGGCTTAAGGCATTGTTATCCCTCAGCAGTCTTCAGTTGTTCGGTCCTGTACTGAAGCCGGCGAGACAGATTCCTTTCTGATACATGATGCCCATCATTTTGGATAGAATGCGTTCAAGCTTGATGTCCTACTTCATTAACGTGCTTATCCAACAAGAACATTAAGTGCCCCATTGCCACCCTACGTGGTTCAAGAGTAAAACAGTCTTCAAAAAGAGCCGGAGATGCTGAATTGTACTCGCAGATCAGAGTTTTAACCAGGTGGCGTAACCCCTTTTAATTCTGTTAGCCAAAGCAGCTTAATTAATCATGTACTTGTGGGATCTTAAGTTTTGTGTTTTTGAAGGTAACCCTAAGAAGTGACCTCGCACTAAACATAGTGGGCAACATATAAAAATGTTTTCAGTCTGAACTCACAAATCAATACTTGCCACTGGCGCTGAATTGTATTAGGATATCAACGTTTTAACTACTATGTGAGTTACCCCTTACTTCTGAAACCTCAATTCTAGAGCCAAACCCTTGTGCTATAAACTTGAGTGTCCCTCGCATGCGTTTTTGAGGCAATTTTGAAGAGTGACCCACTCAACTGAGAACGATTTGGCAGAATTTTCAGTCTGTACATGTTAACTAACATTTGACAATTGTCAGTCTGTTATCTCCCACGCACTAGGCTTGTCTGAATAGATAAAGATGGTATTGACCGAGATCGGGACAGTTTTTTTAACTGTCGCCGATGTTGTTTGGTGTTGAGATCCAAGCGCCGCTTGCTCAAAAACCTGGGACAAGGGAAAAGCACGCTAAAGGCTGAAAAACTTAAAACTGTTTCCTGTTCGTGTAATGCTATCACATGTTATCGGCGGATTGTACGTCACAGACGATATCATTCGATGATTCAATTAATTCAGCGAATTGATTCCCCTTAAAACTGCGGAAATGCATGTGTTTTACTTTATTTGTTAATCGTAAGTCGGCATCAAATCGGCAGATTTCGTTTACATTTATTTCAGAAAACACAGGAATCGCGTTGGTGGTTAACTCAGTAAAGGTCACTTATTTCGGCGACCATGTACATTTGCTCGTGTTTTTAGAGTGCAAATTTATTGTGCCTTTTGTCACTAGCAGTAATTATGAAGTATTACTTTATGGCGGAAATCGTTTCTGTATAAGCACACACTTGGCTAAATGTCTAACTTTCTTGTACTTTGAGTTTCTACCTTGTCACCGGTGGAATCACAACTCAGTTAAGACGACCTAGTTAAAGAATAGATATGTAAATCACGGTTTTGTCGTACTTCTCCTCCACCGAGTGCCTCGAGCTCAGCTTGTTTCTTTCTGAAGATTTCTCAGAGATCGGTCTCTTGGCCGCCTTGCCCCTGTTCTAACCTCTCCACAATTAATGAAACGTGAATCAGACGACGTTTCCCTTCGTGTAATTTCGGGGCGCACTTTCGCAGTAACTTTTTCAAGATGCGTCTGAAGTCTGGTTTAAAGAAAGAATAAATCACAGGATTGACCATCGAGCCGAGTGCAATGGTAAATAACGAACATTGTTGCAACCACAGAGGAGCGAGTAGCGCATCCAATTTTTGATCTTGCCCAGCAACAGCGGTGACGCTGGTCAGATATATGACTGGCATCCAACTCAATATGAAGGAAACTGCGATAACTGAAAACATTTTAGCAACTTTTGTCTCCGAGGTTACGTCGTTTTTCCTCGTTGTCTTTTTCCCTGATCCGTCCTCTCGTCGCCGACCGAGGCTACTTTCTCTTCGTATTCTATTCACAATGATCCTTGCTTGTTGAAAAATCTGATAGTACGCCACGAAGACAAAAATGTATGGCACAATCACACCTATACCTGCAAGCAAAAACTTATATACTCGTTCTCCTAACGTAGCCTCTGAGCCAAAACTAAAATGGATGACGGAGATGACTATTGGAAGAGCCCACGAACACACTATAAGTTTCCAAAAATGTTTCTGCATAACATTATAGTAAATAAATGGTCTTTTTATGGCCAGGTATCTATCAAGAGTGACTGCACATACATTTGCGACGCCAGTGAGCAGGATTGCAGACACGAAGTAACCTGTCCCAGGAAAATCTGGCTTAGCGATGTACAACGGTAGTATAAGCGCACCTGTAAGAATATCCGACACAGCAAGGGAAACGACAAATCCATTAGTGTATGTCCGGAGACTTGTATACATGTAGACCAGCAGACAAACACAGCTATTTGTCACAACGATGAGAACGAAAATGCAACTTAAAATGACAACCATGTAGGTCGGTAGCAACATCTTCGATGGCGCTTGCCTTTGTTTTTGTCGACCAACACTTACTACGATGTCCAACTTCGCCGCTGTCTGCCTGTCAGTTGAATGATACGTTGTAAAGTGACCTTAGATATTCAATTTATTGTCGACATACGGTATCGTATATGTCGAGGTAAGTGGTAATCACTGGCGCCGGGTGATGCTAGATGATGCACACCTATCGTAGAAAGTCGACTGAGGATTTATATTTTGAAGGATCATGCGAATATTCATCATTCCGTGGATTCGCGTGATAAAAAAATGCGATAGGTGATAAGAAAGTGAGCCGGAATAAAACACTATGTTAATAACTATGAGAAAGTGATGACTGATCCGGAAAGATTTTTCACTCAGGAGTGTTTCCTATCAGGGCTATTATGAATAGTGAAATCGGCTTTTATTTCCAAAGTAATCATATGTCTATGCAAACCTTATGCCCTAATTTAAATAAATCATCCAGCCAATTCTTAAACATTCCGCTTAAAAATCCTGTCAAGACCCTTTTTTCCCGTGCTTTTAACACACCTCATTTAACGACCACACTTGATATCTTTCCGCTGAAAAAAAATACAAACTTGCTTATCCTGTTTAGTGTATAACAGGAGCTTGTTTTGTGTTTCCTAAACAGAACAACCGAGTTGTCTTCCGACTCTTACTTTCCATTGGAGAGGTCAAATCTGTCAATGTTGGCTCAAGCTCTTAAGAGCAATTTACATTCCAATTGATAATGGCAAAGACATTTGTGATGCACTGCTCGGCAAAAAAGGTGAAAATTGCTGAAGACGCTGTTTTTTTTTTTTTTTTTTTTTTTTGTATCGATCCAGGAGGCCCTGTTCCAAATAGAGGAACAGCTGAGGCGGCAGGGAAATGACCCTGTTTTCATGAGCCCGGCATGAGGAGGCATACAGCAGAAGAATACTTTGACATTAAACACGTGTAAATTGTGAGTGTCTATGGAAAGCATATCTTTATTCTCAGTGCTAAACAAGGAAAACATTCTCAGACCATTCAAATTCTTTCTATAAAAATGTGATGGTTTTATTTTGCCGCGGAGGATGGCTGAAAAGCGCACTTACATGTGACCATCTTGTTTGGGAGAGTGATTTTCGAGTGCTGATGTCATCTATCTATTTGTCTTCCAAACTACGTGACTGATACATTCATAATTCTGCAGAATATTCTTCAACAGCAAAAATGTAAAAACAGAAATTGCATGACTACAATGATGCGTGCATGGAGTTAATGAGCTTTGTGCAAGTTCCAGAGCTTTGAAAGAGGCCGATAGCAAAGGGAAAACATAATCCGGGTCTTCATATAATACTCAAATGTGAATTACTATTATCACTTATCATCGGATTATAACATTCCCGTCCTCTTGCACGCATAATATAAATCATGAACATTGTATACGTTAAGGATTTTAGTAAGGATAAAGCATTAAACGTGAATGTACGAAAACCTAACTGACCTTTTGTGCCGTTGGCCAGTTGAATCGCGCAAATGAAATTCAAGCGACTTTAACACCATCACGTCCCGCGGCTTAGCGACGCAGAGGATATTCCGAGATAGATAAAATTTTTGCAATCTTTCATGTTTTATTGACGCCAAAACGAAACAAGCCAGACTTGATATACTGACTGATAAAGTACGTTAATGCCGTAGAAAACAGATTTATGAGTGACGAAGGGTGTTTTAAGCGCAATTCTCGTCTAACCCGTAGCTGTTCAGCGGCATAATGGCGGCCTGACTAAAGAGGAAACAAATCTGATTTTGGCCAGGCTTTCTAGTCGTCATGTTGTTAAAATAAACAAAGACTTTTATCGGATTGAACCAACCGCGGATACCAAGGACTAGTTTGCAGCAGGCCAACAATTTGTCTTAACCTGGTTGATATTTCAATATTTTTGTGATACTTTTATATTTGATCATACGCAGTTGGCTTTTACGTAAGCACTGCGTAAAGCGCTTTGGAATATTTCATAATCTTTGCACTACATAAATCTAATTCATTATAAAAGAATTGTTATCTTTTTTATCCACTGTACTCATCTGCAGTTAGTCAGTGTGCTCGGGATATCATTTTTACGGAAACATGCTTATATATCTAGTTAACGCCATGAGTCTAAACTACTAATTTTACGATCAATGTACGATTCTGACTTTGATGAAATTATGACATGATTTAAAACATAATTCTCTTTTAAAAGAAAGAAAAAGATTTGCACTAATACAAAAAGAACTGCACAATAACATTTCTGCGGACAGAAAGGAATTTTCCCGGAGTTGTACTCCTCAGAAATTTACCAGTGATCTGGCGCCCGATTCCGTTCCAAACCAAAGTACGACATATCAGATCTGCAATCTCGGTCAAAACAAATGAAAAATTGTGGCTTCTGAAATCGACACTGTTTTTAGACTTGCGCCATGCACTGGCTTCGATTCGCGTTAAGACTAAACGGCCAACAACGGGTCTCAAGGTGAAAATTCGATGGGGCGATATTTCGCCAGTGTTTTCTTTTTTCCGGCGTTTTTCGATAAAATACCAGTGTAAACACCATACCTAGTTCCGGACCATTATAGCCAAAATGTACACGCGCGTTTACAATAGCAATCAACCATGCTTAATTGCTAATACTCTTTGGTGGAGTGTAGTCAGGGGCTGCTGTTTACACTAAGACGTGATATCAATCGTAAATAGAAGGCTGATAACGATAACAGGCTGATAACAGTTATCATAATTTTATCACAAAACGTATCTGCGTCATTAATTGGCTTTTAACAAAAAAACGCGTCACATCGCCAGATCTTGTTATTGACTAAGTTCAAAATGCAAGTTGAAACTAGTCAGAATGCACGAAAAAATTCCATAAGGTCATCGAACGATCACGAAAAAAAAATTTGAAGGAGGTCTGGCGAGAGGCTAGAGCTAGAGTAGGCAGCAACAAAATCCCTCGAACAGATAGAGTTTCATATTTTTAGAATTAGAACAACTCAGAAATAAGTTTGTGCTAGGCCCGGGAAGGGAGGAGGAGGGCGGGGGCGGTACAAAAATTGGGTGTAACTGTGCGGTACGCTTCCTGAATCCCTTATCCTATTTCAGACCAAAATCTGTGATTTTCCCTACCCTATTTCAGACCTGATCAAAACGGCTTGATACCCTGACTTAAATCAGTTCCCTAGGCCTGACCAAAGTTAAAGACAATGTTTATACGCTTTTATTAAGTAGGACACAAAACTGTAAAACGTTTTGAGCTTCAAATTCCACACTATAAAGCAGATTGTGTTATGCGCCGCCAATTCAGGACTGGAGTGCACAAACTATACCCTATTTCAGACCAAAACAGCTGAAAAACCATACCCTTTGGCACCGCACATACCTATATAGCCCATTTAAGGGAATACCGCCCCCCCCCCCCTTCCCCAGTCAGTCACACAAGTTTACAAGCAAAAAAGTAAACGGAATTTTTTGTTTCTTTATTATGACACATATTTGTTGGTGCTGCATTCACATTTTAAATTGGATATCACAGGGGTGTCTGTAAAATGAGGACCGGGCAGCTGCGGATGGGGGATGCGGAAGGAAAAATTTGGATGGGAAACTGGGGACAGAAAAGTGATGAAGAAAATTATGAAAAACAATTTTAACGAATGACAATCAGATAAAAAAGACAAGTGACGATAGGAATGGCCCAAGGAGAGAAAAAGGGGATTTTCTGGAAAATGAGTCCAATTTATTTCAAGCAAATGCAAGATTTAACCTCTGCTTTTATACATCGAAGAGAAAACAATTACTGGAACATTTTATCGTGACCGCCCGCAAAATAGCGGAGAGACACCCTTCAAGAACGAAAAAAAGCATTTGTGATTTATAACGTATTATTTGCCGTCTTGTCTCGGGGCTAATTTTCCTATTGCAGAGGTACGTCTGTTTTGTACCCTTCATACCCAAATCGTCCTTGTTGATCTAAGACCTTAATTGTGCTAAACACAACAGAAATTATGTATTTGTTTAGTCAGTTTGTTTAGTTGTTGGCGGTAAGAAAAGGGGCTGAGATATTACAAGAAGATATTAGGACCCCCCACTCCAATGAATTGAAGCAGCTTTTTATCATTCTGCTATATTAATGGCACTTTAGAGACGGACCGTTACAAACGTTATGGGGGGGGGGAGTGGGTGGTGGGTGAAGTACAAACAAAATTAATGCAAGGGAAAATTAAGTGAAAAAAAATTATGTGTGAAGAGTGGACCAATATCAACACAACATCTTGACAAAATAAATATTCCTTCAAGGGAAACATTAACTGAGAAAAAAATACATGCTGGCGAAAATTCACTCCCCGCACCCCCCGCCATATAACTTTTCTAATGATCCGTCCCATATTTGTCACCACAGAAACGGAAACAATGACATGTTCTTTTGTACCATTGTTGCAAGGCGTTGCTTCGTCGGCATGTGACGCTTGCCAGGTACCCTGGCCCCAATGGTCCCTTCTCAAAATATCCGAAAAAAAACAACAACAGCCATTTGTAATGATTTGAAAAGATAGTGTTTTATATTTGAAAAGATAGTGTTTTAAAGAGTTGACTGGAAAAGGTTCGTTCACGACCAGTTTCGTTTACATTGCTACTCCTTGGTGGTAAGCACCTTTGTGATAACCTGAATCGATGAAATTCCCTTTCGTTTACCGTTTTGATATATACAACGTAAGAAAAAAACGTCGAAATCTAATAAATCGAATAAATCGTGCTTAAAAGCTACAGTTCACAGTTATAGTTAACTCTGTTTCGCTACGTATGTAGAAACTCCCCGCGGGACTTCCGGGTAAAATCCTGTCTTTATGTGTGTGGTAATAGACCACTTTCATAATGGCCGCCGATAATATTGTTCTTTTGTATCTATGTTAATTAGACTTACTGGCCTCATTTTAGCGCAAACATTCTTTTGTATTTTGCACATAGCAGCGAGGTTAGAAAGGCTTATCAGCATTAAAACAAAAGAATATTTTATTTGGCCGCCATTATGAAAGAGGTCTATGGTTCCGTCTAATAGCAGTGTAATATATACCATCCATTATGGTTTTTTCCGGCGTTAACTTACCTGCTACCGCCAATGTGCAGTGTCTGTTATCACGACAATATCACTTTTAGTTCATCTTCTAGCAGTGTGCACACCAGTCACTTTTTTTTTAATCTCAATTCAATTTCCAATTTTAAACCTTCGTTAAATCTTCAACGTTTACCATTTTCCTAAATTTAACTATCATTTCATAAAAATTATCTCTTCCCAAATACACCCAAAAATCACTCAAAAATTCACAAAATAACCCACAACTGGCATAGCTTTGTGGGATGAGCATTGGGATTTTTAATTACTTGAAACGCGAAACAGATATCAACGTTAAATCCATGTTAAAAGATGATGTTAAGGACGACCGCTCAAACGCGCGAGTAATTTAGAAGCTAGGTTTAGGAGGGCAATTAGCATCATACGCAAATACATGTATCTTTTTGGCCAAAAAACGATCCCAAAACTCGGCGGTAAGAGCATGCACTGCCATTTGAGGAGCTACGGTTGTCATTTATATTAAGTAGAGGACTTATGTCATTGCCTTTTCTCGTGTTCCGCTTTAATCTCGGAATAATGGGAACTATTCTTGATCCCGTTACTTAAGTAGTAATTATTTGGTGTCACAATAAACAGTTCCAGTTATTGTTTTCGCGTCGACGGTCCAGTTGTCGACAGAGGTTTTAACATCTGATCTTCTGTTGTATGCCTGTCGATACATTGCTGTAGTGCTGTAGAACAATTTCTGTTTCGTTTTTCACCCATCATCCGTTTTACAGTACTTTTCGTTGACAATTTCTACTTTCAGGTATTTTGTTTTACTTTTCACTCGGAGGTTTTATAACATCCCTATCCGCATTTCTTCTTTTCCACTTAACTGTTCTTCTTTAATATATGTTGTTTAGATCTACCGGTTTAGATCTACCGTTGCTCTCTGGTTTTTTCATTAACATTCATTCCATTTAATTTAATTTACACTTCAGAGTTAATTCTCTGTTCCACCACTTGCATGTGTTAATAGTGTTACGCGGCACAACATAGATATGTACCCTCACTTTCTCTTCGCCGCGATTCACTACCTTAATTGTCCCCGACTTTCTTTGTCCGACCTCGTAGCTTAGTCGGCAGGGCAACGGTAGATCTAAACCGGAGGTCGTGGGTTCGATTCCCACCGAGGTCATAAGAATTTTTTCTTTGCCTCGTGTGGTTCCCTGATACCCTTTACTAGGGCTAACGCCCAATGGGTTTTTCATGGGTATCTCTCAGCACTTTAATTTACACTTCAGAGTTAATTCTCTGTTCCACCACTTGTTCTTCTTTAAGGTCATTTTTCATTATTTTCTTCTATCCGCACTTTTCTATCCACAGTCTCCCATTCACATTTTTCCATCCTCATTTGCCATCTGCATCCTCCATCCGCCATCCCCAGCTATCCGGTCCTCGTTTTACAGAGACCTATTGCACAGCCCTCCTTTAGTTGACTGAGGTCTTTTTTGAGTCTTACAGTCGCCTGAAATTATACAGCTCAGCCAAAATCGTTAATACCTTTTAATTACTCTAAAGAGATCAACCTCATCATTTGGAGAGTTTTTATCAAGAAGGCATGCAGTGGGTCATTTCTTTCGCTTTATTATCCCACTGGTTTTCCATTGAGAGAGAAGATAGTTTAATAACTGGTGGTAGATCAAAAAATTAAGTGGAAAATGTCGGGAATGATACAAACTCTCCCCTTTAGGTTAAAATGAAATCGGTGAATAAATTAAAAGCCACTGAATCGATAACAAATCGCCTCGCCTCGCCACTCATTCTTCTCCTTAGTCGACTTGATGCCAAGTTTTTGGGGTCAAGACGTTTTATCTACCATGAACATCGTTTCAAGGAATTCAATCTCACGTATCAGTTAAAATCGAGAATTCGTCATAGATTTTAAGTTTTGGGGGTCAAGATGTTTTATCTACCATAAACATCGTTTCAAGGAATTCAATCTCACGTATCAGTTAAAATACCAACGTTGCCGGACCTGGTTTGAATAATCTTATGCACAAACTCTCTAATACGGGTCACGTTTCTGTGGAAAAAATCTATTTATCACACGATCTTGAAGTTAGAAACTGAGAACGTATGCTCCCATGATAAGCCAGTTGTTGCCTCGGAAGATTTGCACGCTTATATTAAGCTTGTTGTTATTCAGTTAGCCGGAGTTATTATCATTATTGTTGCCTTCAGATATAGGGCGCTGCGTATTTTCAACTCTGGTGGAGTTTGAATATGAAATGTTCGCGGACAAACAGAGTTCTGATTTTCAAGACAAACTACAAACTATTAATAAATATGTGATTTCCATGATCCGGTTTGCAAGGGCATTACTGAAATAAATTGGTGTCAAATTGTCTTAGAATCAAATTTTAAATCTTTAGTTAATCTTCCGTAATGAAATTGTACACTGTCTCCAATAAGCGGCTGTAAGGTTCTATTAAAATAAATAAGATAAATAAAAATTTAAAATAATTAAAGTAAGTAAATTAAAGAAACAAAGGACATGAATATTATCATTATTATTTTTTTTGCCAAACTAAATAATGGATAACGTACAATTTGTAAGAAATAGGAAGGCAATTTCGTTAAAGTTTTTGTCACAGGCATTGTGCCGGTCATTTAGAGGCAAATGGAGAGTCAAGACCAGTTTCGCGAAAAACAGGCTTTTCTTGCTATATTCAAGCTTTGAATAGATTTATAAATATTCACCTGCCGCGCAGGCTAGAGGCTTCGTGGCGTCGATGAGTTCTCGATTCTACTTAGGTGAGGCAACCGGCAGAGACAAACAATACAATTTCGCTCTTCGATACAATCTCTCAAAGCTTTTCTTTCAAAACAAACACATCCATATGTCAAATTAAGGCGATAGAAATAAATGTTAACCAAAGAATAGACTATTAATAGAAGATTTTTGCATTTATAGTCCTGTCAGTAAACGGCCTCTCAACGGAAGCGCTTTTATTTGTTTAATATAAGGTTGTAACTTCACCAATCGTATAAAGCGGAAATAAATTTCAGATTACCCCTGGCCAGTTTTGTTTTTTCGAACTGAGTTAAGAGTAAAAAAGAAAGAGCAGTTTCTTTGTTTGTTTGTTTGTTTATCAGGAACGACTTTTCGTAACAGTTGTGAATATACACATTACTGACCGTCTTAAAACATTTTGAATTTTGAATCTTCCAGTTTCAAAGTTCTATGGCGGCTTTGAAACATCACCAGGCTTGTATTTTAAAGGGTCATGGTAAATCATCCGTCATTGCTATAATTTCTACAACACAAATAAATTTAGAAAACTTTGACATTCCATTATTGAATGACAGAAAAAAAGAATAGAGGTGTTATTAATGTCTTAATTAAGCTTTGAAATTATACATTTTTGTATTAACGGGAAGCATTTGCCTGTTTTCTCTTATTTCTATTTTCTCATGATCGATCTTTAAGGGGGCACTATGGTTAAACTGCTTTGTTTTTCGTATATTTCAGCATTTTCCTAAAAATCCCGCCAAGATTTCATTCCGGCAATCCCAAAATGGCTCAATTAGGTTGGTTCCGCTGGGCTTGCTACAGAAATTGTTTGAGAACGTTTTGATGATTTTTGGAATGCTTTGAAGGAATAAAAGTTGGCGAGGGATGTGGAACATTGTAGAAAATTGTAAAGTATTGGATTTGAAGGTGGATGAAAATTGAAATTTAAAGTGAATAATTAGCAGACAAAGGCCAGATGGTCTGCCATCACGACAAGGTGTCCCTGAGTCCGTTAGCGGACAAAGTGGTTTCTGTGTATACCCTTTCTACCTTTGTTTCTTTCATTCTCAATTTACCCCATTTTTCCAAGAGTAGTGTCCATTTGAGTTCAGTTTAAAACAAAATATTTCGTCGCATTTGGGAAACTTTAATTTTAATAAATGTCGAAATTGAGCAAATTAAAATGTCATTAACAAAACAATCGAGCCTTCGAGTCCCTCTTTTGTTTACCTTTGTCAGAATAAACAGAAAACTTGTTATATCAGCTGCTAAAAAAGAAAGTTAACAGGGTGAGCGAGTCGTGAAAGTTCAACACCCGTCCAATCACAGATTTCAGAAGTGCCCCGAGCTTGTACCTTGCAGTACAGTATTTCAAAATTTGTCTCAGTGGTTGCGTAACTACAATCAGGTAACACGATTGAATTACCGCTTAGAACAGCTTGAATCTTGTTCTAAATTTTACATGTCCTCGGAACAGTAGAGTCGTCGATACCAAGGAACGACCTTTCCGTCTAGTTGCAGCCACTTACTCCCGCACTACATCGACTTTAAGGGTTTTCATGATTCAGACATGATCACGAGCCACTGCTTTCAAATCGGTTAGAGCCAATTTGTCTCCCTTCTAGCTTGTGTTGCTAGAGAAAGAAAATGAAGAAAAACTGTTTAAAGAAGAGCCGTACAAGGTATTCATGTACTAAGAGATTTTAAATGTGTTAATGTGTTCTATGGAGTTCACACTGCTCAGTAGTTGTTTCACCCGTCGGAATATAATCAAGGTAGCCTTCAAAACTACCCGTTCAAACAAAAGTTTGAATGTTCCAAGGTTACTAGTCTTTTTGTGGACTTTTTGAAATTAGCGCCCTAATGAACAAGCCGTAAGGTGAAACAAACGAACCAACCAACTAAAACCTTTGTCTACCTGTTCTCGTTTTTATCCTAAACTATCTCTCCTTCTGTTGCTTTAATAGATAGAGAGCAACATGACTTTTATGAGTTCGGTCTGTTTGTTTTTACTCGCTGTCACCGCACACAACGCATCTATGTTGGTATCGGCTGGCGGTGTACAAACCTGCGAGGCCGAAGTGGTTAAGACTTGCATTTATCAGTACATGCAAATTCTTGAAGAAGAAGAACAATCTCATTGCTCAAGAGTGCAGGTAAAAAAGGAAAGGTCCAAACTACATGAAATTGATTTCCAGATTTCCTGTAAACAGGAGGATGAATGTTCACCTTTGGGACCTTTGGCACCAGCATAACAGGCATTGCAAACTAGCATTGCTGAGTTTCATTTCCGGGGTTTACATTTGGTTTCAGTGAGGGGCATATGGCTAAAACAGCGAGCGGTGAATAAATAAATGCGCCGCTGGAGAATCTTCTGCTCTAAACCTATTGCGTATCTTGGTTTGTGCAACCGAAAAAAAACATATGGAAGCGTACTGTATAACTCAAGCGTTTAATTAAACATTGCGAACCTCCGAAGAGAAGCTTTAAAACAGGAATCTCCAAAGGAAGGATCTCTGAAACGGGAAATGTCTGAGATATATAAGGGAATCTCTAAATAGGCTTCTCTAAACGGGAAATCTCTAAACTGGGAAATCTGTAAAACAGGATGGCTAAAATATGGAATATCTAACTGAAAATCTCCAGTCATCAGTCTTAAACACTCATCTCTCATCTAACTGAACGGGCAATCTTTAAAATAAGGAACCACTAAAAAAACAAATCCTGGCTTAGATAGAATTGCTCATGAGTGAATCCATCCTTACCTAGAACCTTACCTTCTTGAACCACAGAAACTTGCATCCTGCTTTGCTGACAAAAGCAAGGATTGTAGAGGAAAAGGAGTAAACCTCTTTCGTCTTTGGATTTTGAGAGAAGCTCAGCTAGAAGCAAAGCTGGGCATCTGTCCCAAAGTGAACTTCAAAAACCTAGAAGAATCCGTTGAAAACACTGGTAATGTAAAACGAGATTTCAAAATGATATATAAGAATTGATGGTTACCTTTAATTTTTACTTTAGTGTATTTGTTTAAAGGCTTACAACACTAAAACTAAAACACTAACTTTAACAGTGACACTGACACTAATACCGACAAGGGACCTGACTCTGACATCAGTTGTCATTGACCAAAATCGCAGAAGAAACATGAATGTAGCTGCTGTAAATTTCTTTGAGAACTCAGTACTGCAATTTAACAGATTTAGCGGTGTACGGAGAGAACTAACTATCTGCCCACTTGATATTTGCAGATGAGGCAAGGGAAAACAAGCTGACTGATATCATAGGTAAATAGATGATGATGAAGATGATGAACTTCATTAAAGTCTCATGTCTTATAGCTCAGGCAAAGTGCCTTACTAATTGGGGAGACTGAAACACACTCAGTATATACAGTCAGAAATCCGTGACACGCTGATTATGGGGGAGAGGTATCACTTTGGAGTTTATCAATGTTAGTAGCAAATCCCTGATCTACTGTCAGTGTAAAAGTGGCATGGGCATGGGCCAAAGCAACCATCCATTTTGAAAGCTAGAAGAGGGGAAACTCTCCTAGCCAACCCATTACTGCCTTCAATTGGACCCACAAACTGATCTTAATTCTTGGTTTTCACATAAAGTCATCAGAATTTAAGAAATAAGGAATTATCAATCCTTTGAGATTTTAGTTTAGTTAGTTATTAGAACAGCTGAAGACTTACCTTTTTACAAATTTTCAGTTTCATAAGGTTTTTCGTCTGGCGATAAAGCAAGGTTTAATTTCTAAGCTTTTGTGAGACACGATATTAAACCGGCTGCCGACAATGCTGTCACGTAGGTTAAAAAGAGGGACTTATCTGCTGAGATTTCGCAATCTGAACAGCCGTTGAATGAGAATAAGTACTCATAGTAGATGTTTATGAGCCCTCGGAAGACGACATACAGGCTTTTTTATAGCAAAACTCAATGACATATGTTTTTGCAAGCTTCCGGCCGCCATATTTGTGTCGCCTCAGAGGGACACAAACATGGCGTCTTCATTTCTTCGAATATCTCCCGCATGAAACATCGTACAGACCTGAATTTTTGCAAGACTATTTCAATATTCATCTTCTTTTATCTCTTTGATTCTTGACTTTATTTGTTGAATGGTTTTGATGATGTTGTGAGGGTAAAAACCGGCAATAGGCTCAACGGCAATTGGATATATCCGGCATATCTTAGTTAGCCCAGGTTTCGGTTGTGCGTTGTAAGCCACATTCTGAGATGTCGAAGGCCAACCTTTCTGTATATTACTCGTGACTCTGTTTCCAACAACCTTTCCCACTTTTTCGGTTTTACGGTTTTTCCGTAAGGGCTGAAACTTCAACGTTAATCATACAGGAGCCTGTTGTGACTGTCAATTCGGATGGTAAAAGCTGGGTAAAAGAATAAGCCAGGCTGACAAATATGTGGCAACTGAAATTCTGCTACTCAAGATCATTATTATTTTTTGCAACAATAACGTTGAACTACAAAGCTACAGAAACACACTAAAAGAAAAAAAAACAAAAAATACATACAAATTACTTACATCAACATACGTTATACTGATTTACAATATCTGCATTAATAACTCAATTATTAATTATATTAGTTACATATGAGAAGGCTAAGAGAGATAACGATTACTTCACATCAATCTCTCTATTTTCCATTGTGTTTTTAAATCATTTATAAATTGTGTACAGTTGAGAGGAATCACATTAATTTTACAACTATATACTTTTTAATAAACAGGCTGAGAATTCTAGACGGCGTCTGAGGTTTCCATTTATAGGACCAGGGTTATATTTCTGCATTAAAATTTGCTCAGGGGAGACATTTATTAGGGTATTATGGGACCCGTTGAACCACGATAAGATTTCATGATAAAACTTAACATTTACGGGGCAATGTAAGAAGGTATGCTCCAGCGAATCAGGGTTCTAATACTGATTGCAAAGATCATCATTCCTTATTTTGAATCTCTTAAGTTCCTTTTTTTGGTTACTAAAATTCTATGGAGAGTTTTGTAGTCAAATTCTCTTAATTTATTGTCTTTCGTCCGGATATATAAATTGTATTAAATGACTGTTCCCAACTGGTGGCAAAATAAGGAAAGAGGCTAGACCAGCGTTTAACGGCAGTAGGCTCTATAATTTCTACCTTCCTGAAATAAATTGTAATAGTCTTTCCATCTCAGTTTAGTTAAGGTGAGTGGTCTATTATCAGCAAAGTAGAAAACCTCTTGTACTTTAAGTTGGTCTCTTTTCGTCATGGTGATTTCTTGAGCTGTTTTCTTCAAGCAACTTGGAATCGCAGCAATAAGTTGAAAATATTGAAAATAGTTTAGTTGAACAGTATATTTAGCTTGTAAATCCTCAAGAGACAGGAATTTTCCGTTTTCGTCTAATAGGTCTTGAACAAAGCAGATTCCTTTCTCAAAAAGCTGTACCCAAAAAACAGATTTACTCTCTATAGTAATTCCCTTGTTGTTCCAAAGAATAAATTCACTTCTATAGACATCATGGTGACCTGTACGCAGTTCAACATTTCACTATGGAAGAGAGGAGGTTGTTTGCAGAGTGGAACTTTCCGGGAGACATGCTTAACTATAAATTTGTAAGGGTTAATAAGGGATTAAATATTTCTCTAGTCTGCATTATCATCAAAACATAAATATTCGCGCGCTGTAACTGGACAAAATGCATGTCCTCAAAACGCTTGTTGCTTTTTTTTTTTCCTTCATGGAAAAATCGAAGGCAGGGTCGCTTTTGCATGGCTTCTCTGTTTTGATCAATTCACCGTTGAACACTCATGGAATTCCCATACCATTATCGTTTATTTTCGTTATTTCGCGCCGTACCGAATACTACTGAGCAGGTCTCTACTTTCCACAATAACGCTCAGATTTGTCTTGAGAAATTCATTTGAAGTATCAAAGGATATCCACTCTAAAAGCAGGTTTCAGGGTTTTCAGTGATAGTGGTAAAGATATTAGTGCCGTGTTCTGTGTCGAGCCCTCGGCCCTAATATTCCAGCCACACGCATGGAGCATATTTCAACTAAGGCTACATTGACCAAATATTATCCCTCCATTTCACACTCCATGACGGCAACAGATGCTGGCTTCAGGTCCGGATGGAGAAGCAATACGAACGTAATACAAACGAACAGATTTATACATGGAATATGGCAGGATACGCAAGCGAAATAACACAGAAGACTAATAGTTTAGCAGTAGGCTACGTCGTTTTAGTTTCCTGAATTTTTGTACCGTTGTATTAACTAAAATAATTTGGAATTTCATTAACTGGAAGGCTGGACTCGAACACTCTTTAATAACTTAACTATGCATTCATTAAGCTTACCGTGTGTTTTGTAATTTTTAGACGAAAATGAGTTACCCAGCGATATCCCTTGTGCCGTTCAAGTTCACGCGAGATGCAGCAAACAATTCCTGGATGTGTTGAAGAATCAGAGGAAAAGTATATGTAAGGATGCTCTCCAGTGGTTTAATTGTTATGAAGGTGAAAACTGCAAATCAAAGATCCTCGCTAAATACGCAAAATTCGTGAAAAAAGTTGGCAAGAAGCTTTACCGTTTCGCTAACGATATTGGCTCGTGCAAAGAGGAGCTGTAAGAAGTTTTCCCTGTTTCCTTTAAACAGAAATAAACAGCTAAAGAAATAAAGAAATAAAAGAGAATTTCTGTTGTTGTTGTTGTTGTTGTTGTTGTTGTTGTTGTTTTTGATGCGTTTAGTGTGTTGCAAACGGTACTGAGTACCAACGACTACCGAATACCCGTTGCACCGAATCTCAGAGAATTCACCCCCAAGCAAACTCGCCTCACACGAAGGTAACTCACCTATGAATCTCTCAGCAAAGATTATAAAAGGCCTTCTGTGTATCATGGAACCTCAGACTTTTTGGGGACTTTCTAGTAGACGTTCGTGAAACCTGTCTCCCAACACCCACCACCGCGCAGTTCTTATTAACTAATTACACTGTAAACTAGACTAAAAAAGTGAGACGACTGACACTCTTATGAATGCTGAAATGCCCTTGAATCGTGAAGCCGTGAAGCTAAACGTTGATCACATCAAGGATGCCAAAAATGATGTCCTGACCGTGTTCAATCAAACTTATCTATTGGGTGGTATTCGCCCAATGTTGTTCTTAAGCAGTAGAAAGTCAGAATTCCGAAACGTTTTCCATGCATAACTTTCAGAATTCTCAACCCCTCGAGTGTTAATATCAAGCCATGCAAACACAGGTAAAAGTTTTCGATTGCTTTTATATATATGATGACTTTAGTCCTCTCAAACATAAAACACTTCACAGCTATGTTTATCTACTCAACTTAGCCAATCAGAGCGCGCCAAGTATCTCAGTTATTTTATAAAAGAACTGACAGGATTACAGCAAGGAATTAAGAATAATTAATATAAGGATTTTGAATACTGATGAACATAATTAAAATTAATGAGCTTGGACACTGCAAGTAAAAACGCAAGCGAGATATGCGATTCCAGTAGCCTTGGTAAATCAGCAAACAACCCGCTAAGGTCAGGCTAAGACAATTACAGAAAACTCATTTCCTTATTCCAATTTGTGTCGGTCGCGGAAATACGTTAAGCCCACCAGGGGATAATCTCGTGTGTAACCAATGTTTTAATCGGTTTTCCACCAATACTGAAAACAGAAACATAACACAAATCGCATAAAAAAACACAAAAACAAAAACCATATTTCCGTGAAGCTCAGCTAAGCTCTGAATCAAATTCTTCGGCCAAACGCCGGCGGAAGTATATGGCGTTAGTGTTGCCGATTTTCATTATTCCGTGAACGTCAGTAATATTCTCGGTCATTAGATTTAGAAAAAAAATGCAAAAGAAAACGTGAAGCGGAAATGCGATTAATCAATCACTGAGTGAATCAAGCGCAAGCTAAATGAATGTAAAAAATTAAATTGGTACCACTGAGTACCACAAGTACACCAAGGAGACTACCACAGGAATTGTAAACGTTTGTTGTGCGGCCTCCTGAGTGTAACTCTGCATGAAAAAGTTTTGTCATCTTTAAAACTCGCTTGCGTAGTATTTTGTCGTGTTGTGATTGAAAATATTCACAAAAAGCAATAAAAGTCGAAAGACATTCATAACAAAGGAATTCGGGCAAAAGACATGGAACAGCGTCTTCATTGGTGTTATGTTAGCAAGGTCTTTTTAAAAAACGTCAAACAGACGAGCGCGCCTTTGTGGAGTACATAGGAACCCCGTTAACAACTGGGTACATAACTGGTCTGATTTTAAAGCCAAGTGAGATAAAGAAAAGTGAATTTTACTAATCCACATACTACCCTTTTTAAGACAAAGGTCCCAAATTCAATTAAAACGAATAATATTGTTTCTCAAGATTTGGTAATTGTTTGTTCTTTAGACTGTGCACTTGATTTTAATGGCCGTACTCTAGGGAGTAAAGTTTTAGAGGAACATATACCATCTGTATGCTTTAAAATTTCATACTTATAATGGCCTCTAGCCGTGCTAATGACGTGGCCGTATTATGAATGTACAGCCGTTTCGTCGGCCGTACAACGAGGTCGGGCCTTTATCTGTCGGGTTTCCACTTTAGTATTTTTATACTCTTGTATTCTGGTTATCAACTTTTGTTTTTTGAAAAAAATTAAAATCACGGTTTTTGGGAAAAAGGAAGTCACGAAGAACATCATTCTATCTTCCATCCTCAAAAGCATCAGAGAAAACGAAACAATTAATTAAAAGAAAAGCGATTTCTATTTCACTTCCAAAGAAACTTTTATTAAAAGGCTTCAAACATGCATGATATATCTTTATACATTAACGTTTGCTGGGACGACTCATTCTTGATTGTATACTATTTGTTAATTGTGAAAAGTACGTTTCTTATGTGTTACATTTTCCTTTCGACTGCATGGATGAATTAATTATATTAGAATTCAGAACCCTTTATTATATCCATATATTGGATATCAATAAACCTGTACATTTGAATTATGCGACATGATATATTTTTGTACTCTCTATCTACTTCGCCTTGTGTCAAAACATCTCTCTACAAACCAATATTACAACCATATATATATTGGAACATGTTTCTTTAAAACAAGTTACAGATCTAGAGCACGTCTTGATGAGAAGAAAAACATCTTGCGTAATAACGACTTCATTACAGGGATAGGATTAAAGGGGCATGGTTAGAATGATGTTTTTTGTTAGATCATAATTATTTATCTATGTTTTAGTCACAGTTGTACAATAACTTAATTTGAAAAGTTACATTTTTTCAAACACAAAATTTGTTCTTAGAGCAACTAATACTAAGTTATCAGTTAGCAGTCAAAGTTACTACTATTTCCACCTTGAGCGTGGACCAAAGAGATTAAATACAAGTTTGCCGTGAGTGCGAATAGTTAACTGAAACTAATTATCATAAGTGGCTCACGTTTTTCAGTAACCTTTCCTGATCAATACTTGAAGCAAACGTTGAATTTAGGTTTTCAAATCAAATGTTTCAGTTGATTCCACTCCTAAAAAAGAAATCAGGGAAGGACTACCGTAAAAGTTTAAAAGTGTTGTGGAAGGAAGATCATGAGTTCAGGTACTGAAATGTGGCCTTTGAAGGCTGGTGGTTTTACATTTGTAGGTTTTTTATTTATCTCGTTTTCACGGTTTTGTGTTGTTTTGCAGGAAGTATTAAGTACTACGAGGTAAACCCTTGTTCACTCGTTGTGGTGGCGTTGATTTTTCCAAGATAAATTTAGAGTATGGTAATAACCTGTAAAATATGCAGACTTGGATGATACGCATGAATGTTCAGAGTACCAAAGGTGGCAGGAGGTCTGGAGCCCCAGAGCCCTGAATGTTTTGCCATGGAGCCCAGAGTCCGATCACATCACTACCGGGAGCCCTGAACATGTTTCTTTGCCTGGATCCCTGAAGTAAATGCTATGGAGCCGTACAAATTAATCCTGGAGCCCTACACCCCGTTCAGACCCTGAATATTGCTGGAAGTCGTTCGGTTTTCGGAATACCGGGAGATGTCCTAGTAACAGCTTTGATGTTCTGCCTTTGTGTGGAAGTTACACTTTGTGGGGATGTTCGCTGGACACCCACTTTGTTTTCACTTTTTTGCTGTTTCTTCCTTTGTCTATTTACCTTCCAGGCCCCGGTTCAGTTCAAACGTTGGATAGTGCTTTCAACCGGATAAATCACTATCCAGCGGATAAGTATTGGGAAAGCTAATTGCACTATCCACTGGATATATATCTATCCAGTGGATAGCGCTATCCAGCCTTTGAACAATCGGGGCCTGAGTTTGCCTTTTTCAGTTCAAGGTTATCGTGATTCCAATTAGACACTACTCTCAAATGGATGACAATCTTCTTTTAACACGCTGTCATGATTTTCCACTTGCGATTGTTTCTTGCTCTTTGACATGAAAGGTGTGTTGTACGTATCACCTAAACTTGGCACTGACAATCTCTGAGATCTTCGCGCATTCAGATAAGCTCGTTTGCCACTTAAAATTTTACTGACCGCTCGACGAAAGTCAGGTTTCATGAACGAATACAAGATTGGGTTAACGAGTGATCCAAACACCACACAGAACGGAGAAAAGTCCAGCAAAATGTTTGGAACAACCTCCCTGTGGCCAAAAGTTGTAGCTGCAGTGTAAAATAGAGTTGGAAAGTAACTCAAAACAAACATAAGTGAGGCGACGGCGAAAACCCTAGCCACTTTTGCATCAGATGAGACTTTCCGCATACCATTGCGTTTCACATCAGATTTTCTACAGTGCGAAGATATACTGAGCTTCCGCTCCCGTCGCACGCATTGCCTAACCAATCGAAAGATCTTGAAATTTGCGTAGACGATTAAAGCATAAGGTAATGCTATGCAAATGACAAGGACGAGGCAGATGTAGATCTGTGTATTGAGGAGTTTCGTATCTCCTTTCCACGTAAGTGGTACGCATGCAATAACTATTGACATAATCCAAATCCCCGGTACAACGATTTTGAAAGCTTTCTTGATCGTTTGTACATAAGAAAATGGGTGCAATATCGCTAAATATCTATCGTACGTCACTGCGCATAGGTTTGACGCTCCAACGAAAAGCACAATGGCGTAGAGGACGTTGAGAGCTGCTCGAGACCAATTGTGAAGCTCAATGTTGTATTGCAACAGAAACGCAGCACCTGTCAGGATGTCAGAGATTGCTAAAGATACCACAAATCCATTGGTGTAATTCCGCATCGATTTGACCTTATACACCAACATGCAAACCATAGCGTTTGTCACAACGGCGCACACTGAGAAAACACTTAGCGGAATTATTAACTCGAGCTGATATTTTTCCATTGCCAATTCTTCAAGCAGGACTAGAGTTTCGTTGTCCGCCACGGCGCAATTTCGTTATGTTGTGGCTTTTGCAATTATATCCCGGGAAGCTGCTTAATAATGTAAACCTTGCTTATCTTGGAGTTGTGTTTCCACTTGCGGTCAATAAACATTTTTCATTTTTAAAATAATATTTCTTTTGATTTAACTCGTCCAAATCGTCAATTCCTATGAGTAGCTGATGGGAGTTAGCGCGATGCATAGATTCCTTGCTGATCACAGTTGATTACTCCTCTTGACTCTACAAAATATAGAAAAAAAATACTTCTACGGTTAGTACATGTTAAGGCTTGAACTCGCCTGGTTTTAGTCAGTTTAAGTCTACTTTCATAATTCCTGTCGTGTTTTTCTAATCGCAGCCATCGATATAAACAATTAACTGAAAAAATTTCCTTAGATAATAATATTATATTTTACCGAATTTTGACCATGCGCTGAATCACAACTGTACCTATTTTACAGGCGGTAAACTAATTTGTCGAAATTCAAATCCACCGACTCCATGTAAAGGTGTCTATCTCCACTGAGTCAATGTATGGCGCATAACCGTCTCTGGGTTACTTCCTACAAGCATTTTGGTTTATTACGAAAAAAGAATGTCCCGCGACGCGAAACGGCTTGATATAATTGTTGTTATTACACAGTACTTCAATCCAGCTGTGGCCAGCTCTATCCATCTCCCGTAAACACATGATTGCTTACGACAGAAATTCATACGCTTCTCAGTGATGTTTGTCAACTGCGTGACCAATACAGGCTTACCTTACGAAATAAAGTCGCTTTTTTGTGAAATCCTTAAGGTGTTGATAAAACTCCTGCTTTAAACGAATTCAATGAATTGAACGTCTTGATTTTTTCTTGCTTTCTAAAAAATGTTAGGACTTTTTAATCAAGTGATATCCAGGGGAACAGAATACATTACAAGAGCAATAGATCCGTGCGGATGTGGTTTTAACACTTTCAACTGCTGCGCGCCAATCTAAATTGGTCCATTTTAGTGCGCAGCTGTCGAAAATGAAAAAATCACAACACTATGAAAGAAGAGAATGAAGAATTTTGTACAAAAAGACAAGACCAGGATTGCACACAGTCCAACGCGTTTATGCAATCTTTCAAGTACGACTCTTCTGATTCAATTTGAAATTAACACTTCAACAAACACGAAGTGGTAAATTGCCTGCTGCATCGCAACAAAATCTAACCTTGCCACATATACCAAACCCTCGCCCGCATTTATTATACGGTTTAATTTCACGATATTACACACGTTAAATTTTGATGCGTTTCTCGTCATTACTTTAAATGCACTGGTATGAGTGCCGGCGCGTTTTAACCACTTTTCTTTATTTATCCCTTCAAATTAAAAACATTCATTTCGCGTTGTTTGACAAAGAGCTTTGGCTTAAACAAAAACACTCTCAATATGTAAAACAAATGGAGGGAATGCAATGATAATTAAAATTTTATGCTCACATGAAACTTCTTGTGAAAGCCTCTCATTCGCAATCGTCTACCAACTCAGGTTGCATAGTCTCCAAAACTTCAAATCTGTTATGGCTAACAAATTTTTTATTGCTTCGTGTGAGGATGTTGTAGATTAAACCAATTACAGCTTTCTTACATTTATAATCAGTAGGTATGCTACCCTCATAATTTATTTTGTAACCGAAACAGTAAACAATGGCTCAGTTGAAACGGCAAGCAATAGAGACCCAAAGTAGCAGAGTCTCATCCCATCTCGCAAAACATTATGCTGGTGGCAATGATGAGGAAGTAAAAATTAGGCTACGCCTGTAGTTGAGACTCAAACCAGTTGATCGTTTTGTTACGCGAAAGATAAAAAAATTCGAAGTCAAAGAAACAGTTAAATTGGTTTATCAAGGTATAACAGGTATTAAATATTGTTTGGGGTATGTTTGCCTTTCTTTTTTTTTTCCAATATCGTAAGACTAGAGTCAAATTTTCCACCTCCTTTTCACATCTTATTGCTTCAAATGCCTTGTTGCGTGACTTCTTAAACATGATACAAATTCAAGACAAGGTTTTGTGCAGGTTTGTGCCGATTTGTGCCGATTTGTGTCACGCGGAGGCTTCGGATGTATATCTTGTCCATCCATTCGTTTTTGTTTTTGTTTTTTTTTTTGACTAACTGTCATGATTTAAAGTCAACCTTTCATAATGTGTACTGACAAAATACATGACTCCAGAACGAAGAATCTGATGAAACTAAACAGAGGCGTAGACGCGAAAATCGGGGAAGCTCAACAAAACAACTTGTTATGAATACAGTTAATGTTACTTAAATTAGGTTCGTAAACACTTCAGAAAAGGTTAACCTCGGAAAAACTTTGAATGTCTCATCAAATTAAAAATCATTATACTTAATCTGAATTTCACTACAAATCTGCATTTCCACTCACAAGGGACATAAATTTTTTTGTTTGCGTCTAAATGAAAACGCAATCAACACTAACAAACACTGTTTATATAAATAAGTTTTAGACTTAATTTCTCATTTTTCAAGGTAAAAAATCCAAAAGTTTCAGTATCGGCATAAAAGATTGCTTTGGGCTTTTCCTACAAAGCGAGGACTTAACCTGGAGAAACCTGAAAGTGCAAAGTTTTTACATTTTCACATATATAGTTCTCTTTATTTAAAGTGAAATTTCCAAGAACTTTATAGGCAAAAAAGACAATTCCTGAGTTCTCAGGCAAAGCGGCAGAAGAATCTAAGTTTTCAGCTGGTATTTTTGAGTGTTAATCAAACTGAAGTCGGCTGGAGTCACCTTTATCAGATTATTAGCAAACGAAGAAACCTCATTAATGATGAATGATTTAACTTTCTAACATGGCACCGTATTTATTTCTAAACTTACTCGTCTTTTTTAGACCATTTCCTTCGCAATCGGTCAAGAAAATAAAATATGTTAATATGGCCTTGTCTACACTGACATGACCGGGCACCCTATCATATACATGCATTGAAAAACATCAAAAAGAAAATAATATCAAGAAAACAGAACAAAAATAAAAGTAAACAAAGTTTAAAAATTTTGCAGCCTTAACACATCTTTTACTGGCACCTACAGTTTCTTGACAGTGACAAATCGCCGGTATTGTTAACTTTAGTTCATACTGTTAAGTAAAATTTTATCGGAAAAGGTTTAACGTAACCGTAAACCTGCAAGTTTGGTTTACAAAACGCACATGTTTGCCCAAAGATAAAATAAAACGGTGTACCTCTGCTCAAGGTGGCCTGCGCAACAAAGTTTTTTTTCCTGAAACCTCAATTCCATTTAAAAACATAATATAGAAGACCGCCTACTAAGCCTGTAGTAACCCTTTAAAGAAACTTGGTGAGGTGAACGTGCTCTCTTGGATTTTCACCAACTGCATTATTGATCATAGCAAAATTATATTAATTCTGGTTTTGTCTTGTTTACGCTCTACAGGGTTCTAGAAACGAGTAGCAAAAGAAAATATAAATAATTTTACATTTTACATGCATTCTCAAAGCCAAAAGTTACTTTTGAGTTTGATCGATAAGAGAATCAACTGGTTCACCATTCTTCAAGATAGCAGAATTGATTTATTCTAATTAAACCATTGAGTTATTATTAATAATCTAGAATAGTCTTACTGTCCCTGCCTCCATCTATATCTTGATTAATAAACCAGGATTAGAGCGTTCTATCATATGGTTGCCATTCATAAACGAGCTAAGGCGGTTTTCACTCTACCTTCCATTGCACGACATAGGACTTAAAATGATGTCACCAGACCATATTACTCTTTCTAGTGCGAGTTCATTCCAGCAGAAGACAAGGTTCGTTCAAACATATCGCCAATTACCTCCGGGTTTCATTATGTCAATTATAAGGCATCAAATAATTTGCGCGCTCTCAATGAACAAATTAAGTCACGTGGCACCGACGTAATCGGGCAGGGATTATCAGACGATCACTGACCGGCGATTATGACGTTTGTCAGCCAATTTTTATGGTTGGGCATGATTGCACACTGAACATGTTTTTTCCGTCGAAGCTTGAAGCTCGCGAAAAAGGCTTCAATTACTATTTTGTAGCAAAAAATACAACCTGGCCTGGGCGGTTCCAGGTCACGGCATAAAGTATAAATACAATTGAGTCTGTTTGTCAGCTTGGACCTGTTAATCCGCCATCATGCCATAATCACCACTGGCTCATTATTCGTTTTTCATAAGCACGTTCGTATTGAAGAATAGAGTCCTATACTGGAAACCTTCTCCAAAATAAAAAAAATCGAAATTCCTGGAATTTCAGTCCGTCAATGGGATTCTTAAGCTGCGTGCTTTGTTCAGGCCATTTTGCACCGGAACAATAGAACCCAAATTAAGTTGCAATCACTCTGTCAAAGAGTACGAAGAGCGGGCTCGAAATACGTCCATTACCCAACATTCAATAGAGCTCGTTAAGAAGGTGCTGCTGGGGGTTTATCATTCTTTATTTCATGCAGGGGGAGTGGTCCGCCCCCTACAAGTTGGATTGGTACGTGTTCACTTATTTGTTTCTGGTAATTTGAGAATTCGAGTGGAGTGCCTGTAAAAACAATTTTACAGTGACGTTACCCGCATGCGCAGCGGGCCCTTGACCGATCTTGTCTTTTCGACAAACTAGTTTCATCCTACTTACCGAGCCTTGCAGCACACAAGCGTGAAATGGAATGCTTCAGTTTACAGGATTTATACATTTATTCGTTTCTTTGGTGACAATTATCATGTTTTAGGACTGAAGAAACAAACGTTGTTTGCTATGGATTCTGTTAAAATTAAGGTTCCCAATAGTTTCATAATGCACTTTGCAGCAAAATATATTATTTCTTAAATGAAGAATTTTATAATTCAGAATTTTAATTTTAATAATTTTAATTATTGTTATGCTTTTTTCTTTAACTCAGGTAATTCAGCCGGTGGCTGCCAGTTGTGATTTTAATAGTATACAATTCTTGTTTTACTTCTTCTTCTGGTTTCTTTCCTTGAAGATGCAATGTTTTTTAGTCCGAAGGGATCGATTAGCAGCGTTTTTAGAGGCGTGCAAAACTTGAGGTATCCCCGCATCAAATTCTAAATGCCAAACTTTCCCAGAGCTAAATTTAAGGTACGCGATTTTGCCAAAACATGAGAAATCGTTTGCAGAATGTACATTTGGTCGACACTGTTAAAATTTCTGTTACACCAAAAATTAACATGGCGGACGTGGACTGATTAACTGCAGGACTGAGACTGATACACATGCTTTGGGTTAGCTGAAGGATAGTTATTGTCTGCTTATAGTAAGCAAGAAAACAGAAAAATGTTTAAGCAAGAAAAGTTGTTAACGAAGGAGTAGAGGGTGGTTTTATATGAGGCCTCGAACTAAGTCGAGGAAGCAAATGGCTCAACCCATCTCTTCCCAATTGACATCTTGACCGGCGAATGAACTTATCCACATTAATTAATCCCATTCTTTAAAAAAATGATTCTTGTAGTAAAAAATACACCCTTCCCATTTCATTTCTGTTATTATTATTATTATTATTATTATTATTATTATTATTATTATTATTATTATTATTATTATTATTATTATTACCAGGCATTACTGAAGCATTGTCATAGAATAAACAGCATGCTATCCGTAATCGACGCCGCTTTGTAATTAACAATTTTTTCCTCGGAGTGAGGTTGCAGAGTCACTAAGAGCCTGAAGAACTACAATTAGCAACGATTTTGCCCTAAAGACCTGAAATAGAATAAAAAAAGTAGCTTTCTGTTTAATTTCAGCTATTTCAAATTATTAAGTAATCATTCTATTCATGTCTATTTGAACAGGTTTGGAGAACAAAAGGAGAATTAATCTCATTCAACTCACGTAGAAATCTAACAAAACAACAGAGAGCTGTTTCATCGGCGAATAAAAATTATATTACTTACGTTTAGCATTGATCTGTCACAGAAGGCTCATTTTTTCATATTATCCTTAAGAAGAAGGCACGTTCCACAAGCAGTGGTAACGAACTTGATACTCTTGCAACAGGGAGAGAAAAACAAAACTTATGCATTAATCACAAAGAATTAGAATAATTTTATTTTTAATTTGCTTCCTTATTTACTTTTATACATCGGGTTGACACCCTTCTGCTCGCTTAACAAGACATCATCAAGATCTGTGTCAAAAGTAAGTCAACTTTTTCGAAGTAGAAACTCAGACACATGTCAGTCGACAAATATAATAAAACCTTATTGAACATTTTAACTATATATATATATATATATTTTTTTTTTTTTTTTTTTTTTTTGTTCAGACAACCGGAGTCTGCACGAAATTTTCATTTCACAATGATTTCCCGGCAAGGAAAATACACAGGATATCTTAATCGTGTCACTTCAGTGCCAGTCTCATCACTTGTTATAGGTGTAAGACTTTATACTTACTATACATTTTGGTTTTAATGTTTTTAATAACAAATTCGAAGGAACAGCTTTGTATAATTTCCAGTCATTAAAACACTCTTTCCGTAATACAATGTCTAAGAAGGTTGTCATTCTTTGTTTTATTTTTTTTTTCGTATAAATTCAAGACATATAAATATGAATGAACACTTTTCTGATGCGTACACGAGTGCATACGATTTGCAATTCGTATTGGCAATAATTGTGTTTCAATATACAGATAACATTCCACCGCAAAAGACTCCTAGTTAGATACAAGATTTTTAATTATTCAATCTACTAAAGATAAACGCAACTTTGTGGTTTTATGATTTTTGTTTTGAATAAAAGTTTTTAATTAAAAAGCTTAATTATCATTAAAAATATATCTGAAGAATTTTCGACAACTTGGGACGGACAGGAAATAAAATTAAACAATTTGTCCAGACATTTGTGAATAAATTTCGTATTACGCAACATCTAAGACTTCAGTCCAAATTGTCATATGAATGATGTCGAGGCTGAAATTTCCCATCTGTTTAGTTTATTGGAAATGCCGTTTAAGTGTTAAGATAAAATAGTTAATGGAATAGCGAATATCAAGCGGTTACTGTTTACTGACTTAGTTATTGAATTAGTGCGCTCTAGCGATCATTTTATCAATATGCAATGTGTTGAGTTCATTTCCTAGTGTTTTTATTTATGAAACAATCCGTTGTTAAAATCGATAGTTAATCTAGATATATTATTTTCGTTATTATTTTTTTTTTGCAATGCTCTCATCTTAATGGTCATAATAATGATAGCAATAATAATAATGGTGACGATGATGATGATGATAACGTTTTTCTGGTAATTCAAGTAAACCCTGTTGAATAGATGAGCTTGAAGGTTTTAAACTGGAACTTGAAGTTAGAAATTGGTGGACGGACACGAAACAGTTCCCGAGCAACCTGTAGTGCCCTTGTGTGGTCTCAAATGTCTGGTGGTGTTTCAAAACATAATTTTATATTTAAATTCCTTCTTTGAACTCCTTAAAATTTCCTTAATAAAAACGTGTAGGGGACGTGGTTTCCGATGCTGTAATATCTCCGGGC
Source organism: Galaxea fascicularis (assembly GCA_948470475.1). Lineage (NCBI taxonomy): Eukaryota > Metazoa > Cnidaria > Anthozoa > Scleractinia > Euphylliidae > Galaxea > Galaxea fascicularis. The sequence goes on from OX419336.1 coordinate 38,758,049, forward strand.
TGCTTGGAGATTCGACGATAAGCCGACCACCTGTCCTCAGAGCCTCTGGTAGACACGTGGTACGAGGCCTCTTTAACGGTTGCCGAGTAAAGGTACCTTATGCCTTCTCGGCGTTGAAGAGGAGTGTGATGATGATAATGATGATGATGAGGATTTGTTTTCGTTATCGTTGTGCACCCTTAAGGTTCCCAAGGCAACAAACAATACAATCAATGGCGATCCAGCAGGTAACCGATTGCTAATGTAATCTGGCCAGTCATACATCCATAAGAAAGAATTAAGTCTTAAGTCTTAAATACTGAATTTGCAAAGACAGGAAAGAATAGAAGGGTGAGAGATCCTTTGCTTTACTCTTTTGTTTCTGTAGAGCATCACATCGGCATTGCGAGGCCACGGGTCCAAACTCCGTTGAAGTTCTGAATTTTTTTAGGCTTCACAATTGCATAAATTGCGTTCACAATTGCGAGGGTAATTCTTCATTTGATAAATCTCTTAGTTGCTGTTTCCAAGTCTGTCTTTAGTCTGATTTAAAGAAAATTACACGGCTGTTGCGGAACAGGAACGAAACTGAACTTATAAAGCCCTCCATCACTTTGCCAACATACCGTAAAATTCCGAAAATAAGCCCATCCATGTATAAGCCCCTCCAAATATAAGCCCCCCAAACTTGAGCCCCCGGGGGCTTGAACTTGGAAATTGCCCTCAAATGCAAAATTAAACAAAGCAAAAACGCTACAGGAACAAAACTTTATTTATATACCAAAGAATTACTACGTATACCAAATGTCAATAAAGTTCACAGTTTATTGATGTTTCCGAAGTTCATGCTTCACTCTTTGCTTGCATGTTTTCAGCCCATAGATTCCAAACTGTTGGCGACAACTCTGGACTTTTTGTTAAGATTAGTTTTTTTGTGTGTGAACAGTTATTGTTGATGTTACCTTACCTTTGAACTGAGTATTGCGTTTTCAATAAAGTAATTTGCGGCTGTGTTTTTAAGTTTGCTTGGCTGAGTTTTTAAAAGATCTACGTCCGGGTCATGTAGCAGATATCACGCGAGTTTCAGTAAAAACTTTGTGCAAATTACTGATAAATATTTCCTTCCAAGTACAAGCTTAGCCGATTTTGAAACACAAATTTCCCTCCGTATATAAGCCCCTCCGAATCTAGTAAGCCCCTCCAAAAATAAGCCCCTCAAAAAGGGCCTTTGAAAAATACAAGCCCCGGGGCTTATTTTCGGAATTTTACGGTATTTACCTTGATCATGCCAAAATGCATGCAGATTTTATCTCGTCTCAGTGATTTAGTTACAATTCTTTAGATATGGAACAATTCGACTGGAAAAGAACACAGCAGGTATAAAGTAATATATGACAACATCTTTTCATCAAGATATAAAAATAAAAGCTATTTTCATTTAATTGTGTGCTTATCTTCATGTTACCATGGAGATTTGATAGTCTTTCGAGTGTAGCATATCCCGCCACTTTACCATTTGAATTTGTACGGCAACACGTGGAAACCGCATGGTGGACACCAGCTTATTTTGCTCGAAAAATGCTCAGGTTTTGTTGAAAGACGTTGACGTTACAAATTTATAGAGTTAAAATTGATGTAATGATAAATGTGACAAAACTCGAGGCTGTAAACTAGGGTGACAACCAATTGCTACGCGTGACATCATGCCGGCATTCTAATTGCATAGCAAAGTACAAACATCTCCGAAATGAACTGACGAAAAATTCAATAGACCTTTCCGGCTACAGTGAATACGAGAAATGCCTGTCTTGATGCAGAGAACTGCCTCAGAACATTACTCGAATATGCTGTGTTCAAATTTGCAATTGGGTAATGCCAAACAAACTATGACTGAACTGTACCAACCAACGTGGTCAATACAATAACCAAGCATAACATGATGCGGCAGAATTGTCAAAATTATTACAAGCTTGTAGAGGTTGTCTCTTTGTCTCCGAATGCCTAGCTTAACCACGAACTAAATATCATTTTCATATTTTGCGCGCTTTGAGGAGCACAAGGGTTTTAAAATGTGTTACATTTGTTTGATGTTGATTTACAAGAACAACAAAGTATCTAACGCAAGGTTTTTGACCACCAGACGCATGTGCATAAACTTTGGATAATTTTACATTTTGGTGCTGAACTGATGAACAAAATGAATATTTGTGTGCGCTCCAGTGCGCCATCCTCGGTGTTAATTAGCTCTTTTGAAATCTTGACTAAAGTGCCACTCATAAGAAATCGCGCCTCATCACCAAGTGACAGCTTTGGAGTATACTGAAATAAACCGTGTTGTCGTATTATTTTCAACTGATTCAACGTCACCTTAGCAGTTGGGAAAAAATCCTTCCTCAAAACATCTTTGGTCGATTGATTGAAAATGCTCGCAAACTGTTTGAACTAGATTCGAAATAAGTACTTGCGAAGGCTGGTCTGGAGAAAGTAAGGGAACTAACGTAAGTCTCACCTGAAAAACAGACATCGGTAACAAGGCTTCGTTTCTGCAGCTAATAAATCCCTTATTTTCTTATGCACTCTCCAATGTTTACACTCTTCTCTCGCTCTGGATTTTTTTACGCTTGCCTTTAGGCTTGCGTGATTTCGCCTTGTGTCAATTAGATGATTGTATCCCAGCGAGAATGTTTGATTACGACAAAAGCAACTTGACAATTGATGAAATAAAAATAAATGCAATTTTCTGCAAATTAATATAGCACCACAAAAAAGCCCTAATTAAGACTAACAATGGAGAGATAATATTGTCTTCTTTATCTATTGTTACCCATATTAGCCAGACCTTCCTTTGTTTTGAGTTCATAAATTTGTGAATGCACATTGTTAGCGCTTCGTTTGCTAAAAAATTCTCAAATTGCCACATTATATAACATTAGGCCCGTTTCAAACGTCGTGCTACTGCCGTGCTAAGCTGGCTCGACTTACTCCGACTCCAGCACGACTTGGTTTCAGACGTCGAATTTAATTCAGTCGGCGAATTATTATAAAAACTGTTGCTGTTAACATGCGTCAAACCATAACAAACCGGTTTTGCTCACATTTAAGATGTATTTATAATTTATGAATTAAGTTCAACACAGTTCAACACGGCAGTAGCACGACGTTTGAAACCAAGTCGTGCTACTGCCGTGTAGCACGGCAACCTCTGCCGTTACTGCCGCGCTTCACGACAGTAGCACGACTTGGTTTTAAACGTCGATCGTGCTACCGTCGAATTTAATTCGATCAATTGAGTTCAACACGGCAGTAGCGCGATGTTTGAAACGGGTCTTACTTGTGGAATGGACCAAGCGGAAGGACGGACATCAGAGACTGCAGTACCGTTGGGTGGGGGTTATCTTAAAAATATTCAAAATTTTCCTGTCTATAGGTTTTGCTTTGGCTAAAAAGGCTTTTTTAAGGCGGTCTATTACCATTTCTTAGTTTCACTTAAATAAGCCAAAAGCCAACGTTCGTATTGATGCCGGTTACTTTTCAGTTTCGGTTAACCGCCCTTCTAGATCAAAACAGTGATACCATAAATAATTGACCTTGGCCACGAATGACCAGGACAAAAACGGATTGAAACTTAAACAAAGTTGGGGTTCTATCAATTGTTGTTTAGCTTCCCTTTGTTTCTAGAAAAAAAAATAATATAAGCCGATTAATTTCCACATGAATAATGCTCTTGATTTTTATATAGACTGATTAAGTTTGACTCCTCTAACACAAAAATAATCAGAGAGAGGTTCGCAAAACAAGAGCACTCTAGTAAAGTTTTTACTGTTCCGAGCACCCCTTTCCCTACAAAAGCTTCAGTGGGGTCAATCCACCCACACACACACACACACCTTTCCGAACCAACTCTCCAATTAGTTGAATGCTAAAACTAATCACTTTATTTTCGATGCTCGATGATGACCTTCCAAGTGAATGATATTAGATCGTGCTGTTTATTTTCGGTGTCCTTCGCTTAAACCCAAGAATGTACTGTTGACACAAAAACACTTATGCCTCCCTTCTCTTATGACACCTGTCCATGTCTTTGGTCATCATTTAAGAGTGTAGGTGTTATATTCGTTTGCACAGTTAAGTTAGATTTGACCTCTACCTAAATTAACAGCGTTTCAGTCATATTAAAAGTTACGCACCTTGAATTAAGGTATGCATTGCCTTCACTTAATGACGGATAAGTATGCAATGCGTCCAATTAGTGAATTCAAAAAGGGTTAAGATGCTCAGGAAGTATTATCTTGAACAGAACTGAATCTTGATTTTAATAAGGTATGGTTACCTCCTAGACGAAAATGATGCATGCATTTTGGCCTGGTACTCTCCTCTATTTAAGGAACTGCGACATATAAAGGCCCTCAGCAAAGTCATTTGTTTTATCACTTTTATCCTTTTTTTTTTTTTTAATGCGTTTAACATATGGGTGTATATCTTCTTTTATGGAACATTTCATACTTTGAGAAAGCTCCGCTGAAGGTGTTGAATGATAGTTTACTACAGTGAAGTATTAACGCTCACACAATACCATGTTGGGATACGAAGGCGACTAATTACTGCCAGGGCAAGTTTAGCGTCATATTCTTAGAATTTTAAGTTACTTATCGAGACTTTTTGGTACATTTTTTGCCTTCATATTTAGAGCTCTACAAACAGAGTATACAACAAAGAAAGCCGGAAGTAACCTACAAGAATTAATTGCGCAGGGTTTAAATTCAGTTCCGAAAATCAGCCATCGCGACGACTGACCTCAAAAGAGCATTCTAGCATGTTCTGAATACGCACGGTATCAACAAGTGAAAGATGTCACTGGTGATACAAAAAAGAATAAAAAACTCAGACCTAAATTCCTCTGCCAGACTGTATGCCAGCCAGCACTTAGTGTAAAAAAAATCGTCCGTCCGTCGCCTATCTTTAGTAATTGCTAAGGCAAACTTATACCAAGCGCCCTTGTCTAGAATTCAGGCTAACAAACTCAAGAAGGTATGTCGATACCGCCCTGCTCACTCAATTGAAGCCAAGCAATTGTGGAGGGTGTGTGGTCAATATAGTGAATCAGTGGAGAGGAAATATGGTTAGAAGTGTCGAGCGATCGTGTTTGGTGAGACTTTTCTGTGAGCATCTCACAGCCTCACACAGCCTATGTCATCCTCACATATATTTGTATCCGTCCATGAATACATTGCCAGAGGTGCACGTAAAACAATCATTGATTTTAATCAGTCACTTACTTCCCGATATTTGGACTTAATTGTTATTGAAGGAGCAAGTTTCGTATCTTGAGAAAAAGAATCTTAGATAACCGAGCTCTGTCGACATGAGGAATCTGCAATCATTTGGAAAATTTGCCAAACAATAGAGAAATGGATCTCGAGTAATACATGCAGTCAAAAGCAACAAGGAATAACTGACACAACTGATTTTCGTTAGCAGATCAAGAATAGATAATAAGGGCAACTGGAAACAAAAAAAATCCATTTCAGTTTAACCGTTACCTCCGCTCGCGTTTTCCAGCTTACACCGCCAACAGTCCTCATTATTCGTATCGATTCACAGCCCTCTGGATCGATAGATAGGTCGATACACAAAACTAGTCCATCGTCTTCGAGACAAAAAAAGGTGCCTTCTTAAAATTTAGCCAATTGCACTTTTTAGGATATTTCTAAGGCTCCCTTTCAAAAATTCGTTTTAAAATTTTAGAGACATGTATTCGTTTAGCCAGTACGAATACCTAAGCGCCGGTGTGTCATACAAACATTACCGACTATCATGTCACATTCCCTGACTAAACTCCCTTCCAAAAAATAACTTGTCGCAATCGATTTGCACTCAACAGACTTTTGTGGAGTTTAACTTGTATTTTAAGGAAAACAAGATTTCGGACTTTATTCCATTTGATGACAGTACGCGCTATTTAAGACCTATAAGCCTTAATTATTAGTCCACTCACCTTATTTCTAAAGACTCGACGGGCAGCTCGGGAACACTGTTCAATATTCGCCCCTGGAAATGCTGACCGCAGGAATTAAAGTACTAAAACCATGTTTCTTTAAGGATAAATACCACATGAGTTTCTACTAATTATTAATTACGAGCTAAAAAAGTTAAAATGAAAAATGCAAATGAAACATTTGCTTAAAAGAACCACTCATGGAAACATTTGAACGTGCAAGCGTTTGAGCATCTAAACATACACCTGCACTTAACTCCATTTTTTGTGTTCGTCAAGTTTGTCCCCTAACCGCCTCTATACCCTTACTTTTTTGTATTTTTTGGCGCTGATCATAACACCATTTTAACACCCTCAGTACCACCTACCGATTATCGTAGGCTATTTTCCTTGATCAAACCGGGTTCGTTCTGCAGTGTCCCTTAAGCACTAAAATGTCCTGAGGGCGCCGGAATTCTCGTCAGTTCCACTAACAAATAACAAGAACTCCCACTAAAAAATAATAATTAAACGAAACCGACGAAGTATTTGTAATTCCTGATGCGTGGGTAGATCAAGTCCTCAGAATCTACTGATTTTTATAATTTTATCGCCTTGCTTTTTCCTTCTCAAAGATTGGGCGCCCCCACCTGCCCATTACATTAGTGACGATTTGTTTTTTTGTTTAAATTCACTGAACTGAATGCAAACGTATGAGATACGGATGCAATCACTTTAATTTTCTTTTGGAAATGCCTTTAGGGTATCTTTCTTTTGTTCAGCAAGAAAATAGCTTTATAATGAAAAGTCACCACGAAAGTAATAACAAGAGACACCGTTTCGTATAAAATTAACTAATGTGACTGAATACCGCTTTTCCTAGATTATTTACGTGAAGGCTTCGGTTCGATCGCCGTTCTTTATCTAAAAGCATCAACAACATTTTGTGCATCGTCATTTCTTGATTTTTCAAACTCATAAACGCCACAGGAAGTCAATCATTCGCAAATTGCTTAAACTTTTATACAAATCACTCTAACTCTGTAGATTCACGGCCATAAGGAGATTGCTCCTTTCTTTTAAACGTTCTGAAAGAAACCTGCCCCAAATTTAAAACAGCAAGCGTTAATTATAAAAGATTTGGAATGAGCTAAGCGTTAAGCAGCTCTTCAATTTAACCTAATTAAGTATAATCGTTCCATCTCAAATAGGTTCCAGCGGTTCAGTTATAAAACCGTGTTTTATGCCAAATGGAAAGGACTTGGTTCTTGAACTTCATCCAATCTTAATATCGATTTTATTATAAGAACGGACTGGAAATTATCAACACAGTAGAGTACAACTGTTAAAATATCACTATACCAATGCTTTGTCAAAAAATTATAAAGAAGCCGCAACCCTACAAGCAATAGCATCAGCAACAAAATAATTAACACCAGCACCTGTAACAAGGGACAATCATGACACGACAGGTCGAAGGTAACAATGAAAAACGAAATGTTTTGGTCCTCAGTACGATTTTGCTCTGCACGAGATACAAACAAAATCCATTTGCACACGGTGGGACATTCTTTTAATGGCCCACTTAATCAGAACAAATATAAATATACTTTGTTTCTAGTGGAAGTGCGCTTGACTCCAGCTAGTTTACCGGTACTTTCACTTACACTTTTCACAATCAGATTTAAACGAAATAAGCAAATGGCATATATGAGGCGGATCAATAAGCCGAATTTTGATATCGTGGACGAGGACTGAGTGTAATATAGCATCGTTGTATGGTCCCATTTCGATGCACAAACGACCAAGTTTTAAAACTTTAAAATCCATAAGACACTTAATTCATCTATATTAATTCACGTACTCCCACGGCATCAAGCCCATACTCTTCTTTCCAAATTACCTTAAACAGACAAATTTGTTCATATTATATGACAAAAGGCTCCTCCACAATTCGTTTTGTAATATAGTCTGTGGTGTGCCAAATAAATAAAATAAGAACTGTAACAAAATTGTTGTAGCATTGATGAATTCGAGGTTACCGAGAAACAGCTCTAACTAAAAGTAACAGCTAGACTTTGAATTCGGGGTCACCAACTCCAACCTGGCCCATCAACCCGCAAGTTAACTCCCAAACAATGACTTTTAAACTCATATGTTTCACTTATTTCAGTCATTCAAAAAGAGATGATATTTGAAAGAAATCCTGTAATTTTCATGTTTTGTTTGCGTGACACAAAAAATCGGTCTTTTCATTTATCTTCCAAGTGGTGGCAGCTGGTGTCGTTATGCATAGTTCAACGGGAGAACATATAGGTGCAACGGAAAGTATCGGGTTGTCTCCGTCATCGGCTACCAACGAAATTCTACCTTGTTTCCGATCCTTCGCGCTCTTAATGTTAGGAGAAAACACTTTTAGAGCAAATGAATGTCAGACTTTGATCTTATTGCGTTTGCTCAAAGACTGATTAGCATGTTCTAGACTTTTCAAGAACGTTATGTGACGTAAACAGTTTTGTGACGAAGTCATCTAAAACTGGTTTTAACTCGTTTGACTGCCAGTTGGTTTTTCTAGAAATATAAGCAAATTTTACTAGCCCTCTCTTTGGTGTTCAGTCTTTTACGAACTGGATTTCAGTTTTGTTGCGTTTTAATCTTGAATTAGTTGGATACTTGAAGTTCAGGATTTAAATTCTGTTTTACCGGGTTGTTAAGGTGGCCGTGGATCGCGATCGCGCATGTGCGAGTATTAACACTTAATATTTGGAACTCAAGATCATAACGTCAAAACTTCAATTTCACTGAATCAAACTACCTGTTTTGCATACTTCATATACGCCTCTTGAATATGTTCTCCTTGGCGGTATATTAGTTTATTTCAAAATATAACCATTTTTAAAGAAAATCCTCTAATATTGCTACCACCAACATTTACATTTAAAGTCCATATGTATATATTGCTACTACTTCGTGTAAGCTATAAAAATGTTATCAAGCTATTGAAAAGCAACGTATAAAATGGGTATGATTTGTTTTTCTTCTAATAAACCCACGGCCATGAACTCCTTGCCCTCTGCAAAAAGGTGATTATGATCAGTTGCCTTCGTAATATTTACGACACTATGCATATAACGGTGTGGCGCATTAAGTAATTTTAGTGTCATTTTCCTGGGTTGGCCTACGCGCGAATCGGTCAGTCATCAGTGCTGAATAATGTGTTAAGCTTTGCAGTGTTTTGCTGAAGAAAAACATTTATTTAGTACGGTGAAAACGTTTGTGAAGCTGCGCCAGAGCAAGGGTCGTTATGGTATTGAACAGTCTCTATGACAGCCGAATCATAATCTGGACACTGGCACAACGTAAGCAAAGGAAGAAAATGCCTTAAATTTTGAAATTCAGGGGGTATACAATTTGCAACTTTCTTGCCATTTGTGACGCAGATCATGTCCTTAGAAAAACTTTTAGATTCTTGTTTTCTTCCCTGAAGTATTCGCTTATTTTCGTAATTGAAATTACACTTTTCTTCGCGTGGTTTCTGAAGAAATGGTAAAGATCTTGTTGATCTTCGATTATCACTGCTTATCATTCTAACTCCTGAGTCAACCTTCAGATTTCGTACTTGCTGTCTATCGTCGAACGAGCTTCTCAGCTGCAATCCTTCCAAGCTTCTACTTGTCTCTACTGTAGTTTTAGACTGAGGAGTCGGTTTTTCATATCCTGCTGAAGTTGCAATTGTTCCCGTAGTGTTTAAAGGAAAAGCAACCGAATTAGAGTCGCTTACTTCATATTCCACGTCTTCTGAATTTCCTTGCAATACAAAGTCTTCATACCCACTGTTACCCAGCTGGCTGGGAACATCAAAGAACTTTGATCCCTTGGTGTATAAAGGTAATGGTACCGCTGTGACTTCAGGAAAATGTTTATTGGGAGAAAAGGTACCTTCTTTTGCTTCAGAAAAGTCACCAATCCCTTCCCATAAGTGTTGGTGTTGCCATCGTTGAAAGTTCTGTTCTTGTATCACACCAAAGCCGCACAAACTGTCAGACGTCGATTCGGCTCTTGGAAGGTACGCATTCATACGGCTTCCATGAACTTCTGAATTATTCTTCCCCGAATGCTTTGGTCTATGTCGGTGCATAATGTCAGATTGCCTAATTGACTTAACAAGGCCGTGTTGATAAAATCACATCGTTGGCGAAAACTCGCTTGACTTGTCGCTATGTTCGAGATAAATACAAAACAGTAAAAGTTCGGGGGTTGCATGAAAATACCTTCCCTGTAGGCAAAATTCATTTTCCCTGAGGATGGCTTCTTGAATTTGTCCTGTGGAATTCGATATTAAGACTCGTAGCTGGTGTTCGCTCCATTTCGGTTTACATTCATCCGAGTAAAATATATCGAAACCAAACTCACACAGATATTTTATTATACGTTGACAATGCTTGTCTTTTGTGTGAGAGACACATTAAAATTAAAAACATTTAGATAATTAAAAATTTAAATGGTTTGCCGGCGCTTTCTTAATTATAGAAAAGAAAGATTTAAAGACTGAAAAGAGAGATTAAACAAACAAAGACTTGTAGTTATATGATCTTACGACAGGTGAGAGGAGTCCCTCAACCATGATACAGACTTTTTTAATTGAGCATAGCTGCTTTTCTGAGCATGTGAAACCGCGTGATTCTTGACGATTAAAACTAAACCTTTCTGTTTTCCGAATAAAAGATTAGGAAGTTGTTTAAGTAACTAGTAAGTCGAAGTTAGAAGACAAACGCGAATAGCTTTACTTTGAAAAAAAAAATGGAATTAAAATAACATTTTAGTGTTGAATTTGCTGTAATGTTTCCCAAAAATAAATCTTTAGTGTCAAGATACAACATCATATTATATGTAAGAAAAGAACTTAAACCGAACTTCAAGCAAGTTGGAATTCACTGAATAAACGTTGAATGTTGTCCTTCACTAGCACACTGACGTTGGATGATTGAGTATACGAATCGGTTCGAAATAGTTTTAAATTTCCCGCGACAATTCTACATATTCTTTTCTAAATTATGTTTGATTCGTCGTATCTCTGTGAAATTTGGCTCAGAAATAAGAGAAATATCATAGATTCATTACATACATTTATTTCAGAAAACCTATTACCATGACAACCATATGACTAATTCAGTTGAGCCCCTAAATTCGAAATCTTTTATCTTATTTGAAAAACAGGTGGGTGAAATCTTCTCAAACGTCTATATTATATGTTACCAGGAATGATCTTCAAAACATTTCAGTTAAATAAAATTCTGTAGGGCAGATTAAGAATAAAACTACGTTTTGATTATTACTTTCTTAATTTTTTTCCTACCTACAGATTTTTTAAAAGTCGGACTAAATAAGCAGCCAATTGATTTTAGTTGTTACCGAAAAAATTAAAATAATCTACCGAGCGAAAGTGGAAATATAAGCGACTAAAGTTACGAAACTTCAAAAGTTAAGAGTCGACAAGATTAGCATTTGAGCATGCGCGACACACGCGTGCTCTTACTTTTTTATAGATTTGGCGTGTGTTGTTTACTCGCACGCGCTCGGCTAAAAACCCTTTCGAGCCTCCATAAGCTGCTGCGTTTATACTTGTTCCAAACTTTCACAGATCCAGGGCATCATCAGCAGTGGATCGGAGAAAGCTTGGGACAATACTGAACTATAAACACAGTAGCTTTGGGCCTCATTTGAATATTCAATCAAGTTGGAATTACTTTCCACTGAATCAACTGAAAACAACACTAGTATTTGCTTATTTGGAACTTTTGGGTAAGTGTAAACGGTAAACATCGACATGAATAATAGTTTAACTGCTGTCTGGAACGCTTCGCACTTTTTAGTAACGTTGTAATTGTACGTTATTACTTTGTACTTTGTACAGTACTATCATCCTTATAGTACACTCAAAAAATTACTCAATTCTGATTGGTCGAGAGCAGTACAATTAATCCCAAATAGTGCTCTGTAAAAGGTCCTATAAAGTTTCCATGACAACGGCGCGTAAGTTCGTAATTTTGTTGAATGTACTATAAATAAAAAAATCGCACGACGTCTTCGTACAGTTCGGGATTAATGGATACTCGTGATTTTGAAAGTTCTCAAATTGCACTCGCCTAAAAGCTTGAGCAATTTTGAGAACTTTCAAAATCACTCGTACCTATTAATCCCGAATTGTACTCGGGGTCATGCGATTTCCTATAATAACGGCTGAAACAACGTTAAATACGACATTACGCATAGACGTTGACCACAACATATCATAATGAGATGGCGATTTTTTCTCTGAAAGAATTACATGCTGACTTGTTTTATATTCTTACTCGCTCACTAACTGAGAAAACCGGTCAAGGAAAGCTTGCCCTCTGATGCAATTAGCCAGATAGGAAATGTTGTGATCACGATTTGTCAGTTGTTTAGTTACACAGGGACAGATATAACTTAATATCATTAATCAAGGAAAAATCACTACAGACCGAGTAACACTGATTTCTCGAGGAAGATCTGCTTCTGTAAAGCCGGGCATAACAGTGTGCGTTTTGCCTCTTCAAAGGGGGGGTATCTTGTTGTTCTCTAGTAAAGGGGTACTGTCATGGGGGTTTTGCTAAAAGAAATGTACCAATAGATCATCTAATTGGGAATCTCGATTTGGAATATATTGAATATTACCTAAAGGGAGACCTTAACTGTGGTATGATTGACAATATACCCGCAAACTAGTGAGTATCACTGATGTATATGGACTTCAACAACTTAACCGCACCAACAAGAGTAACTCCAACGTCTTCAACTTTAAGTGATGTAATTTATACTAATTGTCCAGATAAAATTGTTTGCTCGGGAGTCTGTCATGTCAGTATTAGTACAAATTTTCGAAATGACATTGCG
>OX419336.1:38773419-38795919 GCA_948470475.1 Galaxea fascicularis
GGTAGTTTGCCTGTTTGGCAAGATAAAATGGCCAAAGATCTCAGAGGAATAGCATCTTGGCTTTCCATAATAGGCTCTAGACAGAGGGTGGTTAGTCTCGAGGGTGAGATAGCACTTTCCTTGTTTAATACTGAGTTGGAAAAAGTGCTCTGTGTAAAATGCCTTGGTGTCAATATTGATGAAAAAGTAACTTGGGACGACCACATGTTAAGCACAAGGCAAAACCTCGCCTGCCACTTAAGCATGTTGAAAAGGATTAAACCTGTACTTAAATTAGAAAATTTTACTCATATTTATGGATCAATAATAAAGCCCTATTTTATATACTGTTGTATTGTTGCGATACAATCACTGACACACCAATGGCCAATTTGCAAAAACTACAAAACAGAGTAGCGCGTATTATAACTGGAGCCTCCTACTTGAAAAGATCGCGCGACCTTCTTACAGAACTCGGGTGGCTAAACCTTGAAGCGATGAGAAAGCGCTAAAAGGTTATTTTGATGTTTAAATACTCGATGGTCTAGCACCTTGGTACTTGTCTGAAATGTTTACGTATAGTACCTCGTCCCACGACTATGCAATCCGTCGTCCAAGAAAAATCTCGAGCTTCCAAGTAACAGATGTTTAATACCATGGCCAGAATCCCTCAGTTCACAAGTAAAACCTCTCAAGTTGTTCTTTTCAATTCATTATTTCACGCATTGATCTTCTTTGGTCTCAAACAAACGACTCTTTTAAAATTGACAGCGGGAAAACTCCAGCTAATCACGCTTTAAAAGTTTTTAATTTCTCCTAGTGACTCTTTCAGAATTGTACTTTGTCGACATAAATAAAATAAATAGGCTTTTTTTTTTGTAACGAACGGTTTCAGATCCAATAACACCCACGACAATTCGTTATTTGTATTAAATACTGAGACTGCATAGTGTTTCGAAAACAAAACAGGGCCAAAGACTGTTCAGCTGTTTTCATGGCCTAAATATTGAACACAGCTTACTTTAGGATTTCATCTACTGGCGCAAACGTAAGGCCACACCTAGCAAACGTTCAAACAAGAGCACCACAAAAACGAAGGCTGAAGTAGGTAAACAGTGAGTCTGAATTCTTTAAGTGAAGTCCTATAGGGTTCTGAAAATGGTCTGATAACAGACGGTTCGCCTGGAATTTTACACCTGTTTTGTAAACTCATTCTACTAGTTTTCTTGGTGACTGACATGGCTTGTCAAATCTTTGTCCTATATCGAGAATTTAGCCCTATTAGTCCACGAGCTGCTAGAGAATTCTACCAACTAATTAAAATACAGCTTCAACCGACAATCACAGGGAAAGCAACGCTTCTTTTCCTATCAAATCTGCTGATCCTTGTTTTCATGCGTGTGCTCGTTTCAGTGACAAAGGTCTCTTTTCCAGTGCTGTAAAGTCTCGGTAATTTGATGTCACTTCCTGAGTAAGAGTTCAACTTCTCATGTAAAGGTTCAATGTACAGGGACTCGCCTCGCGTGGGTAACATTCTTGCATGGAAAGGCATGAAGACGTCTTTGGTGGTGAAGAAAGTGGCAGTTTGTTTAGCTTGGTTGGGTTCCTCTTCTGAATAATCCCAGATTCCTAAGCCGTCTACGCAGCCACAGACGGCGTGATAAGAACTGATTCGAACAAGTGGTAAACGTTTCTCTGTTCTCAGCTTTCTCTCTTCTCTATACTGCGCTAGGTATTTTGAAATTGGTAATAAATCAAACATCTTTCCGTCTCGAACTCCTTTCGTTCCCTTATCAGTGGACAGCTTACTCTCCATGAAAGGCGTCAGTGAGGTGCTTCCAAGCAGCCTTCCCTTACAAAGAATTGGACTCCTTCTCTCCGGTGAATCCCCTGGAAGCTTCTGGTTTTCCACCCATGACGCTTTGGTCTTTGCCATGCGCGATAAAATATTTGTCCTAGGCATCCTATCATGGGAGCCATCCGAATTCGAATGGATTGAACGAGTGTCTTCTACTGCGCATGTGCTTGAGGGTGTGACGTAATCACGGTAGGTGTTGACGTTTGGTCGAGTGTCGCTTGGGGCGGTCATTGGCGTATGTTCGGTTTCAGGCATCTCTGCTTCCTTAAAACCAGGGTGTTCTTGTGGTGTACCCTTAGTAGAACTCTGTGCCATTTCGTGGATTCTGTTGCTGTCGAAGGCGACTATAACCGTATTGAGATTGACTCTGTAGATTGCAAAGCACAACAAACTAAGTAACAACACAAAACGTTTGACCAAACCTACCACAAAATGAATTGTGTTGGAATTTTTAAGTTCTCAGGTCTCTCTTGTTGTGTAAATGTACAGCTGTACCAGAGATACAAACAACACTATCTGACCAAAAGGCAAAGTACAACATTTCTTAATTAGAACATGCACAATTTGCAAGCATCAGAGGCAGTTATCTTCCATAGAGTTACTACGGCTGTCTTGTGGGATATTGATTCGGCTAGTGCTCTTTTTAATCTCCTTGACGTTTTTAAGAAGCTCTCAGGGCTAGTAATAAATTCATCTAAAACTGAAGGGATGTGGATTGGGTCCTCCAGAGGAAAAACCTTAAAACCTTTTGGCATTAAATGGCCAGATGAACCAATCAAAGCGCTGGGGGTCTACTATTCCTATGACATTAAATTGCTGCACGAAAAAAATTTTATTGAGAGATTAGACAGTATTAGAAAACTAATAAACGTTTGGTCTCTACGAGGCCTTTCTGTTTACGGTAGGGTCACAATTATTAAGTCTCTAATCATTCCAAAATTTATTTATATTTCTTCACTTTTGCCGTTCCTAATGAAATTGTCATAGAGTTAAACCGTATGTTATTTAAGTTTTTGTGGAAAGGACCGGATAAAGTAACAAGACTATCCACGATAAATGAATATGATAACGGTGGTTTAAAAATGATCGACCTGGTAACCATGATAAAATCTTTACGGTTAGCGTGGATGAAAAGAATCTTCGGGACTAGCGAGGGTGCTTGGGAACGCTATTTATGTTTTCTACTGGAACGCTTTGGTGGTCTCGTTTTGTTTTACTGTAATTATGATGTTAAAGATCTCTTTATCTCCTCTCAATTTTATTCCGATTTACTTCATTGGTGGTCAGAATTTCGTTACGATTTCGGCACAAGAAAGGAATGGAAATTTATAGTGTGGAACAACAAGGAGATACGTGTAAACAATAAGCCCATATTTTATAGGAATTTTTTTGAAAACAACATCATCCATGTAAGCGATCTTTTATTCGCCATGGATACATTGAATTCGCTTACAATTGTTTCAAGGAAAATTAACTTCTTAACTTGGGCAGGACTTCGCCATAATGTACCAGCGCACCTAAAAACAAACAGCTTTTCTCATTCCGAGACTACCTCAATATTGACGATTGACAACAAAGAATTTGATGTTTTAAAAAAGAAATCTAAGGATTACTACATGTTATTCATAAGAACAATTGCACAGTTTCCAAAAAATTCGCAACATTTGAGTCAATTGTTCAGTTTATCGGAAGAACAGTTGAATAAGGTGTTTCTGCTTCCTCATAAGGTGTCCTTTGGCTGAGTCTTATATGAAAGCTTTTCAATATTAAGTCCTCAATTCGATATTATTTACTAACACTAAGTTATTTAATATAGGTTATATCCCAGATGACAAATGCTCGTTTTGCAAATCGGAACCTGAAACCCTTAACCACGTCTTTTTCAACTGTAGACATGCGCGGCACTTTTGGAAGGAATTTGAATGGTATTATTATTCATTGACAAGAGAATTTGTCCACCTTACTCTGAAAGACGTTATTATTGGAATAATAAACGCACAGTGCCCCTTCGTTGCTAAATTATTTGATACTGATTGCAAAATCTTATATCTGGGGTTGCAGAAGAAATCAGACTTTTCCAAGCATAACCGCCAAAGGTTAAAATGAGGTATGAAATAGAAAAGTTCATATGTACTAAAACAAGCAACATGGAAAAATTTAATAAGAAGTGGGCTCTTTCCTTGGGATCTGCACCGTAGTAATTAGATTTTTCTTTGTTGTTTTTGCTTTGTTTTTGGTTTGTTGTTTTTTTTATATAGTGTCTTGTTTAGTTATTTGTTGTAGTTTTAGAATAGGTAGTATTTCAATGTAATGTTAGTATAGGGTTAGTAATCATCTTGTAAATCGTGTTTGAAGTTTTGTCAATTAATAAAATTATTAAAAAAATAAAATTAAAAAAATCTTCCATAGAGTTCACAAATAAAATTCAAACATCGCACCGTCAGGGGCACAAAACGACCAATTTGTTGAAAAATGTATAATTATACCCCAGTTAATAAAACTAAATGTTATTCAGGCATTTTCAGGTCTGTTCCTTTTTGCCAGCAAGACACACAAGATATTTCCCAGCCAGCTAGATAAAATTGGTTGGTTTCCCAGCCAGGTGCAAATTCAGCACCCTGCACAACAACAAAAAAGACAATTTCATATGTCGTAAGCCAAAATGGGCAAAAGGCCTCAAATCAAGCATTCAGTGGGGGGGAGGGGGGGGGAGCGGTGGAGAGGAGAAGGAGATACAAATTTCTCACAACAATCCACATTTCGCCAGCCAGCAACACCCACACTGCTACCACACTTCAGTCATTCGCAACTGAAACGATCACCAGAAAGAAATCTCATTACCAACTCCGGGAAATAACTGATATTTTTGCCAGCCAGCACAATACCCCGGGGGAACAGATAAAGTGAGGAACAGATTCGTTTTTCGCCCCTGCACCGTAAGAACAAAGACCAATGCCACCTTAAAAGTAACAACGTATAGCGATTTGTAGAAATGATCCATCAAAGTACAACAAGAGAAACCGTTGCTCGTCAACTTAAGTGATGTTTACATTGCACCGCAAATGTGATCATTGTGGCAACCGCTGTATCGTCCAACTATTGTCTGATTCTGTTCTAGCAAATAACCTACTGAAATAATCAGTAATTATGTAATTTTCAAGTGTTGATATTATTGTTATAAACACAACGCATTAAAATCGCTCAAATTTCAACCGACTGGGTTTTTAGCGTTGCGGAGGAACCAAGAATTGTAAGTGAAGTAAATTTTGCACTAACAATTTGCTAAATTTACCAAACCTAGGGAATGTTATCTGATGCGTCATTATAAGAACAGTATAAGATCCAACATTCTCTACAATGGCGCATAACACCTATCGAAGAGCTTTCTATTAGATCGCTGTCTATTTTTATAAAATATTTGATAAATTCGACGGTTTATATTAATTTCTGTCAAATTCAGTGTTATTTCAAGAAACTTTGGGAAAATATGATAGCAGTATCTAACATTATCGCACATCTGCCAAACTGGTTATTACTTTCTCTGGCAAAATATGTTTTGATTTGAATTTGCAAATGGAAGACCTTGCATAAAACAGTTTTGTTTTCAAAGCAAACCAGTATTGTGTAACCCCCGAATTCAACAAAGCAATCATCAATTTAATCACCTTGAATCGTTTCCTCTTCCTCACAAAAGATTGTTCCGCTTAATGGACTGTTCAACTGATAACAAAATAGTTTTAAAATTATCTAAACAAATTAAACATATCGTCTATACGATGCTCTTCGCAAGAGATAAACAAAACATTCTGCGTTCCCAGAAAGCTAAGTCCATCACATACAGAAAAGGCTGTCAGGGGTGAACACAGCGTCGCAAAAATCATTGTATATTTGATGCTTTCCTGACAAATTATTTGTGCAAGAGCGAATGTACACAATGCATCTTTGAAGGGAAGCATTGAGCTTCATGCAAACAGTTTTAATTCTAAGTATGAGCAAGATTCCTTTGATTGAGGATCCCATCAAACTTTTATATGGCTAAGAATAATATAAGAATGAATAGAGAACATACCTGTCAGGAAATTTAAGATCAGGAATTTACCCGACCTCTGATTTCTACACTAAATTTTAATACTGACTATCCGAATTCTCACCTCTTTGAATTTACTTGAGATGTACATGGCCTCCAAATGTCTTGTACATCTTGGAGGGTACATAGACGGCTCGCTTTCTGCGCCATCTAGTCAAAATCGCAAAACATTTCTTCCCTCAGCCGTGACACACGTCGGCAACTTCTGTCTTCAACGAAGTGTTGCTGGGGTAACAATGCGAGTCAGCGGGTTGACTCTCACAAACAAATCATCTATGTATTGTTCGCTAGAATACAATTAAGTGTTGACCTCACTGATAAATTTGCATTTATATTATGGGCTCCAATAATCATTAATTCCTCAAACTGTTAATTAAAGGCGATTTTAGGTGACAGAATATTGAAACAAAGACCAAGAAAAAACATGTTGTGTCGACAAGTTTGTGCGATTAGAATTGACTCTACTGAGACGTGCCATGGTCGACCGGTTCGGTTTCTGGATGTGGACGAAAATTTAATTCAAATTTCGGCTGTTGATTGCTCAGCACTTAACAGATAAGCCTCACAAGGTATTATAACCGAGCTACATAATGAAGGAGCTTAAAAGTAAACAATGAAGCTTTACTTGCTAACGTTCACGCACAGATCGATTGTTTTTCCCTAGAATGGTACATTTTCTGGTGTCGTCGTTCATTTATACGAGTTGCGAACCTCAAGTTGTCTACTTTCAAATTAATGTTCCTGAAAGAGAGCACAAGTTTAAATAATAGTTATCTAGATAAAAATGCATCACGAGTTATTTCTCCCGTAAAGTTAAAAAAAAAATAAAATGAAAATCAGCGTTAATCACAAGGCGATAAGATGGTATAATTACACCTTGTATATTTTCAGAATGATTCAAAACCCCGGCCACCTGTCTTAGGTTTAACAATTGAGTATCATTTCCCAGACCTACAAAAAAAGAAGCCGAAGACGAAGCCTCATGACAAGCGAGCCAACTAAAGATTAGTGTCCACTCTCGTTTAAACCTCAGAGGATTGAAGTGTTAGGCTTCTGAATTTGTTCCCTTAAGTCGTTTATTGAGTGGTGCAGAAGAGAGAGTGGTCTTTAAATTATTATGTACTGACGATCAGAGAAAAAAATAATCATTCTTCCATAGTACCTTGTTGCTAAAATTAAAGGAGGCCATTTTGCATTTAATGTAGTCCGGATTTAAAGCATTATTTTGCTTGAGTTTACGTCATTTTTGCTCGCTGTGCAGCCAAGAACAAACAAACAAAAAACAAAAAGGAATTCTGAAACTGAAGACGACGCATGAAGCAACAGAGAAAACACTTTGCCCAGGGGAGTGACTCGCACATCCGTCGCCATTTGACTTCAGACTTTACAGTGGAAGCGAGGGGTCGGCTTTGATAGGCTATCAAAGAAAAATGAAGTCACCCACTCCCTCGTGGTTAACTCCTAACAAGGTCACTTTTTGACGGGCGTCGTGAACTGAAGTGTCAAAATGGCACCGTTGCCAGGTTTAGCTAGTGTTTTTCTTTCCAGGTTTAAAATCAGATTCTTGCGAAGTCTGTCTAGAACGAGCAGACTGTGTCATGAGATCACTATGGAGTTTTGCCCACCTTTTTTTGTACCGCGGGCTCTTTATAATTATTTGTACAATCTGAAAGGATGTCAGGCAATGTCATCTTCAACGTTCAGTTCTTCTCACAAGACTGCATTTAGGGCGACGTTGGTCCGTCATCAAGTTATGATATGACTCTTAGAATTGAAATCATTGTTTACAAAAGAGGAGCGAGACTGATTGCATTTCATCCTCTTAATTAATATTCTTTCTTGTTCAACAATACAGTTGGCCATTTTTAAGGTAGCATGCTTACGTTTTACCATCCGTTTGTCTTTTTCAGCTAGTGTACGGTCGTGGTTTGATAAAAACTCGCATAGGGGTATCCCCAGAGCATTTCTCCCGTCCCGACTGAATCCCGCCAGTTGACATTGATGAAGCACAGTCTCTACCCTGTACGCCCAATACGCGCCAATCAACTCTTGAAGGCAAAGGTTCTGTTAGACGAACTGCTCTCGGGCAATAACCGTACGGTCTTTTCACCTTGTCGTATTTCAGGAAAGGATATAAAGAATTCATTTTAAGGTTAAACTTCTCTCTAAGCTGGGCGCCATTACATTCAAAACACATTTCCTTTCCGACCACCTCGCAAAATTCTTTTCTCGTTATATTGTTCTGGCATGGTTGATTCCTTGGTGTTATATAAGAATGCGCAGGCACAGATCTAGCCACTCTCGCTGAATTGTAGTCAAAGGAAGAACGTTTTTCCGGCAACAAATAATAACTACCAGGTTTGAATTCAGGTGAAGGCACAAACTTGTAATTCACTTTGCTGGAGGTCTCGGTTCTTAATCTTCTAAGTAAGTTTCCATGGTGATTAAAATCCCTTTTAGCTCTCCTCACATTTTTGTTCTCTTCCTCAATCCATGCTTCCATCTTACCAAACGATTTTGTCCCCAATTGTTTTTCACTGAAGATGAACAGATCCCTGACGCTTTTCACATCGATAGCGGACGACAAATTTCCATTTTGGATTTGTTTACTTTCTTTCTTGGAATAAGGAAGGAAATTCAGGCGATTTCGAAGGACACTGTTGTCGTCATGTTGTTTGGCCATTCTATGGAACAATTTTTAGTCACTTCATACAGAAGCTTACCACGACGTTCACAAGGAATGAGAGTAAATCATCTCTAAATCCGAATTTTCTTCTTCGTACGATTGCATGTAATTATTCATGTTCTGAACGGATTTAAAAACACCTGTCCTGAAAATTTGAACGTCTGCTTCTCTATAAACAAAGAAAGGGCCAGTCTCGATATTTTTTTTTTTCTCTTTGGACTGCGAGGCAAATTTATCCTTGCCCAGTATGAATATCCAAACCTAAACTTTTGAGGAGTTAGTGAGAAAGAAGTCGGAAAATAAAATGAGCAATTTCGAATGTCAAAAAACACAGATTCACTAAGTGTTCACATTGCACGGGAAAATTAAGAATATTAAAATGACGTTATCAGAAAAAGGAAAATTCGTCATCAGGTTATTGGTTCATTGACACTCGCACAAACATAGGAACTTAAAATGTAATTTCAACTTTTTATTGCATATTTTGCCTTTAGTTTGACTAAAATCGAAGCGCTGATTTCTTTTCTATTTGCAAACTACTTATTGGGTTGTGCTTAAAACTGCAGTATAATTTTCAGTTGTGATTTTGTTCAGGAACCACCTTCAAACGTGTTTTAGAAAATCCCAACCCAGGCTTTAACTAGACAATTAGAACCAGCGCGAAATAAGGCATCCAGGTAGGCGTGGTGCTTACAACAGGACCATTCTCTGATCAAGTCCCGACTTACGGCATATCCGCAAGTTACCATATTCTAAAGAAAAATCCTATTCATTGTCATGCAGTTGTTATTTCTTGGTTAATGCTTATTTTTCAGCCACTGTAATAACATGCAGAAGTAATCTGGAAAATATATCTTGTAGTAGCTACATAATTCCATTGAAGCCTTGAGTTACTGTTACTCACAAAGGCTACACGCTAAGTCAAGCCCTCTCTCGCCACACCCAGAGCACATGCACAAGAAGCGTGAACTGCCCTGTCTCAAACACCAACCAGTTCCTACGAAGAAACACCGTGTACCAAGTCATATGCAAGGGCAGGAGTAAAAATTCTACATTGGAAGCACCACACGTTTTGTACATGATCGCATAGAAGAACACCTGAACAAATTATAACAATTCGTCCGTAAAAAAACACATAATAACGTGCCAAAGGACAACTAACAGCCAAAACATTGATGTCAAAATAATCGCACAAGATAACGATCCTGTCAACTTGCGATTATTCGGGGCGTTTTACATCCGAAAGCAATGAAAGCGCGAACTTAATTCCCGTGTAGAATGCATCGCACTCAGGTTACGTTCACACTAAGCCGGATAAATTTGAAAACGCAACTTTTGCCGCGTAAACGGATAAAATGCTCTCCGTCCACATTAATTGTTTTCAAACTGTTTCCCTGTCCACACTGAAACGCTGCCTCAGCCCCAGAACGCTGGCCAGACAATCTCGTTCCTAGAGCCCTCGTTAATCTTGTTCAGCGGAAAGCTTGAATGCTTGACATAGCAGGCGCAAAATGTTGAGCCCGCAGTAAATTTAAGCAGTAAACTCGTAGAGCTCCGACCATTATCAAAGGGAAAAAAGAAGAAAATAGAGGTAGAAGTCGACACAACGTCGAGGAATTTTTTGTAGGTGTACTATATTTCGGCTGGCCAAACCAGCCTTCTTCAGGTACAATGAGAATGTTACATTGGGACGTGATTTTTATGTTCCATATTTCGTAATACCGGAAATAAGTAAAAATAATTGACGGTGTAAACTATAAATAAGTATAAGATGAAAAAATAATGAAAAAACATGATAAGAGGTAACAATATTAATAAGTTTCTTCGCGGATGTTCATACCATCGGGATCAATTGTTCTGCCTTTTTGAACTCAAAAAGTTTCCCTGGCCTTACGGATGGAGTCTCGGTTGAAAAGGGACTGCGACAGAGTCACATGCCTGTTGTGACGTCAGCGTTTATAAAAAGTTCCGTTTTCGCTGTCCACATTAACCCACTTAGCCGGCGTTTTCAAATTTACCACTTTGGAGAGCGTTTTCAAAAAGCTCCGTTTTCGGACACCTAAAACGCCGTTTTAGTGTGGACGGAAGGCCTATCCGGATAAAAAAAGTTGCGTTTTCAAATTTATCCGGCTTAGTGTGGACGTAGCCTCAGAGACCCGGCTTTTATTTTCAACTGCTTGCTCATAGCGATTGTTTATGTTATTGTATATTTCCATTGCCTTATTTACATTCGTTGTCGTTATTATATATTCCCGATTTATCACACACAATCGAATGTTTTCTTTACACTCCCTGATGATGCCGTAGAACGGCGAAAGCTTGGAATTAAAAGTAACAGACTCTCAAGGCCTCAATCGAATGAACTAGTATCTACTTAACCGAAATGCTACTGAAGGACAAATTGAAACGTGCAGTCATCTATATTAAACTATAAATTTTTTTTTCAAAGAGCAACAGCCTCCTCGTATGTTGCTTCAGAAAAAGGAATAATTTACAAACCCAAACCAATCTTTCTAATAGGACATAGAAGATCTTGATATTTTAGATATTTAATCCAGACCTACGCTGCACAAAGATGTAAACTACTAGACAGAAAAATGATCAGGAATAAGAGATTACATGAATGAATGGACAAAAAGAAATAAACGTATCTCCGATGAAAAGGGTCTTTCTGCAGGTACTGGAAAGCATTGTATTTTGTACACTTGGGATTACTCTTTACTTGGCGTTCTTGTGTGTTCTGTCTTTTGTTTCTTTTGTTTTAAGTCATTCGTGCCCGGTGCTTGCAGAAGAAACCGATGAAAATGGTAATCCTTTTAGTTGCATTTCAAAGGAGGTATTGTTACGGTCTTTGACGAGAAATTGCTGTGACCTTGTAAATTGATTCATGCAAGTGTTTAATGCTGGCTTTTCCTAGTCTTCGGCAAGACTTTCAATTGCTGGACATCTGCTGGACATTGGTCTCTAACGAATCTAACGACTGCGTTTGTTCATTAACTCGGTTTCCTTTACAAAATCGCTTCCCTTGCCTTCGGACTTCGAACAACTGAGGAAAATGTTTTCACTTGATCTGGCGACAGCATTGAAGGGAGCCGAGACGATTAGTTCCGAAAGTACCGAAGATGTTGTTGACGTCAGATTCGGAAGCGAATCGCTCTTCGTAACAAGAGGAAGAAGCTTCACTCGAAACTTGCTCTTGTAGCGATCAGACGGTGTCATATAAGGCAAACCAATTGTCCTCTCGGTTTTCCCTTCAATATCTTGTTTTCCACAAGTGTGAACAAAGCTTTTTTCTCTTTGTGAGCTGCGGCCTTTTAATTCTGCTAATTGAACGCACTCTTGGCATTGGCCAATGTCATTGGTGACTGCAGAATCCAAGGTCCCTTTGAAGGTGACTGCGGTCTTAAATGAGGGAATTTTTGCTGTCCCATGGGTTGTCGGAACAGCTTTTCTTCTGTTGTAAAGTGGCGGTATCCCTTGAGGTTTTTCTCTCCTTAGTTTTGAGTACGGATCCGTTCTTGTTGACAATGGACTCCGAGTGACGTCCCTTACGAACTCCACACTCTTGGTTGAAAGAGGATAATTTGCCAAACTTTTGTCCCCTTGTAAAACAGACCAAACTTCTTTCCATGGACTAGGGTTAAGACTGCACTGAGCTTCAGCAAATCCCAACACATGCTCGTCAATCACTTCTTGACTGGCACAATCGCTAGTTGTACTAATACTTCCAGGAGTGCTTGTTAAAATTCTTTGCTTGGTAATGATCTCTCTGTCATAAGCTTGTCTTCCATCTTTGCTTAAAATTTCGGCCTGTTCTTCTTGAGCAGGCTGTACACAAGGCGGTCTGAAACTGTTATCCTCTGCCTCTTGAGCAACATTCCTTAAACTTAAAGAAGTTCCCTGTATGTGTATTTCGGGTCTAACGTCTTTCTTGTTTCCAGCCAATTTCCTGGGAATAATCGGTGATGGAATACCTTCTTCTTGAAGCGCGTTCTTCACAAGTCGACATTCTTCCGATGTTTTTTCACCTTTCTTTTCCTTTTCGCCCTTCTTTAAACCTATATTTCGCAATGTCAAACAACTTAGTAAATCAGAATGCGCCTGGCGACCGCTATCTACAACAGCAAAGAATAAGTTCGTTGTTGGGTTCTTTCTTCGTTTGGCGTTAAGTTTTCCAAACATACCAGGCAGAAGACCCGCGTTGTTAGATGCCGACCGGTTTCAACGACGGTTCCACTGCGCGAAGACTGTTATTACCATTTCCGATGTAGTTGCTATAATAATTTGATGCACTTTCCAAAACACAAAGACCCTACGTCGATAGGTTTATCATAAAAGTTTTTTAAACAAAGACAAATGATAACAACATGACATATTAATAAGTCCGTAATAATGAACGCGTATAGGTATTGTTCACTTTGTCTGAGGAACACATCCCAAGGGATGTGGTTATTAATATCTCTAGAACCACGGCGCGCTAATTGTAGTTTAAAAGGATCAGTGCGGCACAAAAATATCTTGACAATTTTAGTTTGGGTTCGAAAACAGGAGCTTGTTACTGTTACAGCTGTAGAGACCCACATCATACATGAACTCTAAAGAAACCATTAGAAAGTTTTGAAGGCCACGGCAAACTGATCGTAAACAACAAACAAAATTAATTGCTCGATTTAAGTAGTAAACTAACAACCAAAACCGTATAAACAAAATAGCAGCGCGAAATAATAACAGCAAATAAAACCACTACTGTGCTCATAATTATTCAGTCGTGTTCCATCCATGTTCAAGTGGCTCACGCGAGATGACTGGCGCCGCAATGAAAAACTGAAGAGCCAGCGCATTCCATGCAAGCTCCAATACAGTTTCCACCTCAGTATTTTCACTTCAAGTATTTGAGAATGTACTACTGCGGTCATAGCTTGCAAAAACAAGAATGCATTACGAGTCGGTCAAAGTGGTTTTAATTATTTAACGCTTCGTTTCCCAATCTCACTTTCTCCTCAAATGAACAAACTTTTCTTCACTCTCTTCTAATTTTTCAACTCGTTCACTATTAATTAGCATTGCAACACAGTCCCATAATATCAACAATCACTGTGACACGCTGACATTTTACTTCCTCGCTAATGAACATCGAACTTAACCGAATGACACAAGCCCAGTATCATTTAATACAAAGAAGCAATGTCAGGTGCTATGCCGCAAGTGTTGGCCAACGGCCTTATTGATAATGCATTGCCAAAAAGCTACTGATTCTTCATTTAAAACATCACCTAAAAGATTCGCAACCAGGGAAATCCAGGGGAAAATAGTCCCTTAGATTTTAGGAAGGGATATTTTTCGATAATTCAATAATTATGGCCCTGAACCTACAGCACAGATTTTTTTTAAAACTTTGCAGATAGATGAATGTTGAAAAGCTGATTGCAATTCATTAGTAAAAAGACAGGGTCACCGAACTCATTTTTTAGTCACAATATTCGTATTTTCAGTATTAAAGTGGATCTAGCATGAAGTGGAGGCTCTTTTGGGTAAATACATTTACATATGAAAAGTTCCCCTGCAAGAGCCTCCACTTCATGCTAGATCCAGTTCAATACGGAGAATATGAATATTATCTAAAATTAAGGGTGTCTCTAAGAGACTGTAGTGTTGCTATGGTAACCTTAAATGTCAAAAAATGGTCACAACTTATTGAGAAATTACTGTGGTGGTATCGATCCATCAAAGGATTGGTGTTTGAAAATGAAATCATTTTGAACCACCCAAAGCTGAAAAATTTTTGTAAATGTGAGACCCAAAGTAATTCTCAGAAACTTTTAATTAATCCTTCACTACATACCAAATTAATTCTGCACAAGTTTGAAAACTATTAATTTAAGTATCTTGATTTTTTTTCTTTAAATTTCCCCTAACCCATTCAGAAAAAAGAAACAATAATTGTTTTTATTGTTGGAAATTCATTTACAAATTATTAATAAAATATTTTCCTCTTAAATAGGATTTTAAAATTACTCATGGATATACAGTATGTAATGGATATAAACTACAGCTGTTAGGCATGTATTCCAGAATTATTTTCTTGTCCAGCCTGACTGAGAATGCAGTTATCCAGTAAATAATTGTATTAAAATATCTTTAAACAATAAGGGTTGGGAATAATGTTAATTATAATATTAATTATTTAAACACTACCGTAGACACTGTAAACTGTAAACACTACTGTAGACCTAGAACACTGCAACATTGTTAGTTTGAACTTCCCTGAGAGTAAGTTTTCATGAAATTCCAAGGGAGGGGGGGAGGGTGCTCTTGAGAGCATAACTTACAGACTAGTACCAAGGTTCTCAATAGATTTTGTTTAAGGAGGAGGTGATCACTGATAAAGTAGGAGGCTCTTCAGCAAAGCCAGAAGAAACAAAATAAACAAAAGGAAAGCAACTTAAACACAAAGTAAGCGGTGATCAATCACTGGATGCCACCTTCTTTTGAGAGCCCTGCAGTACCAACTAAAAGCTTAAGGCTGCCAACCAAAGCCTTGTGTAAAGTAATCACTTTTACATATATTTACTGAACAGAGTTTTTGATTATAGCGTAAAGCATCTTTCTGACACTTTTCATTTATTAATTATGTCTTATTGTTTCTTTTTTACAGCAAAGAATCCTGTGCATGAATGGCTGGCTCACTTTCTATTTCCCTTTCAGTGTCACCTTGTAATGAAAGAGACAAACTGTTTACCACGAAATCCCCACCATCAGCAGTCACTAAATAGAACTTTGTCCTCTTTGGTCCTCCGAGCAATGGCTTCTCTTCATCTCCACCATGTTCATTTCCAAGATAGAAAACATAATGCTGCCACACAAGGATAATGTTGAAGAGGAGTGTGGCCACACCAAGTGCCATCTTGGGAATGTTTCCTGTCAGCTGATTGTTGCTGTGCTCAATGAAGCAGTAGATATCCATCTGTAGAATGCTAAGAATGCCACCTCCAAAATCTAGTAACACTCCACCAATATGAAAGCCTGTAGTGCATTTACGTTTGAAATTCAGCCATACTTGAGGAGAATACTGGAAAAAGAAAATTGGATTCAGTTCCACATGTGGCTGCAATTCATCACAGAACTAATATCACTGACTGTGACTACATTTACTGGTTAAAGCTACTGCTTTTTTTCAAGGACAGCATACCCATACATGATTTTTCTTTTTGTTTTCTTTTTATTAAAAAAAAAAGAAACAAAAAAAAAGGTTTGTTGATAATGAGTAGAGTGGTCAAAAACCTACCCCTAGCCAGCAGCACACTCCAGTATAGGCAATAATTATAAGGAAGAACCCCTTCCCCCCCGCCTCCCTCCCTCCAGGTCTATAATTTGTACACAGTGAACATGTGTCGTGCTGTTCTAGAAATATTGCTTGATGGAATGAAATAAAAAATTGTGTATTAAAAAATAACCACATGACAAAATGTACTTAAAACTATCTTTTGCAATGATCAAGCTGACGGAGCCTTTACAAATATCGTCACTCTTTTCAGCTCTTTTGGCATCCAGATATTCAAGATGTGATTTTTAGAACAGACAACAAAGGTAGCTGTGGATGTGCCAGATACAGGTACAAAAAAAAATTATTATTGGAACACATGCCAAATGACGATGGGGCAGGAATAAAAACAGTACAAGAGCCACTTTAAATAACTTTAAAATCGCTTTACAATTGACGTTTCATTGTTTCATGTTTTAAAAGCTAGCTCTGACCTTGCGCTACAGGGAACAAGCAACTCTGCATGGGCACTGCTCAATTTTGTCCCAAACATGAAGTCAGATGTCAGTACGGGTAAACTCTAAGCTGTTATTTTAGTAAAAAAAAATATGAACTGAATCAACTTTACTCACTGTCCCAAACGAAACAACAAGTTTCACATAACCGCAATACTGAAGGACTAAAAACCACGAGCCGATGCCAAAATACCTCAGCACGACCAGGGCAACCAAAGCGATCAGACAGCAGCAACAAACAAGCACTGTGGTGAGATTTATCTTCTGTGATCCACGATCGTAGATCAAGCATTGTAGCCCTTGATAACTTGTACAAGCAAACGCTACGATAGCGAACATCACATCTGTAAGCTTAACGGGATTGTCCTCGTCAGAATTTTCGAAGACAAGCTCTGGTTTGAAGAACACAGCGACATTGTAGATCAAGTACGTAATGTAACTCAAGAGGAAGTAAGCCAGCATGTCGAACGAAAAACCAACCACACATTTCCTCCTCCAGTTTTCGTAGATTTGAGGTAAAAAAGACACTGTCCAGCAAAGGAAATAACCCCAGCCCACAACATCAGCCAGAACTGTGAGAAATGTCGTGTTAACCATGCTTGCTGTACGAGTGGCGGCAAATACCGGTGTGGAAACACTTGATGTTCTCTGCCGCATGTTTGTCGGCGTGTGACGCAACGAATTCAAACAATACCGCTATAGGTCGCAATACGACGTAAACAACTGGTGACCCTGCTTGTTATTTAAAACCTTTTTAATCTCCCAAGCTGACCACTCAAGATTGATCACCCAACATGAATATCTCACTCTGAATGTCTTGAAATAATGCTCCAAATAATGATGTGATTTGGAACTGCTTCCAAGTATTGTATACTAGTTGTACTTCCCTTTAAGCGTCACGCAATGCTAAGACGCATTGTGTGACAAACAGCTTTCCACTGAAGTGGTTGTCGAGTAAAATATAAGATAGAATGAACGAATTGCGCTATCATGGAGTTATTTAGGGTTATTTTTTCTTTCTTTTTAAAATTTCGACACAGTTGATTTTTCTTTTTTTATGCACAGCTGAGATAGAGTACTTTTGGCAGAATTTCAATTCAAAATTTTGCCAATGATTTCTCGTGGAGCAATGTCAGCGAGAGAATAAATATTTGACACCTTCTGGAGATATTTTCCCAAGGTTTTTATGACTTTTCTTAAGAACATCCTGGTTGGTCTGGATGAATGTATTCCCAACAAGGGGGCAGGAGTGGGGGAGGGGGAGCAGGAGGGGGAGGGGGGAGGGTGGGGTACAAGGTGGTGCTTCCTTGTAAACCATTCCTGTGTACGGAGTTATGCTCCAGCATCTGTCCTGCAAACCAACTCACACCATATTTTCATGGAGCACCCTCACGAAAGGCAGGAATTTGAGCCAAACTTATCCTTGTTTGAGCAGGTGGGTAGGGCCAGGGTAGGAAGCAACATAATAATAATAATAATAACAATAACTTTATTTAAGTCTCAAATCGTTCTAGCTGAACACGAGTGCTCTACTAATTGGGGAGACTGTAAATCAAACAAGCTCTAAATTAAATCAAATGTTGGTTTTTGAGGAGAGGGAAAAATCGGAGTACCCGGAGAAAAACCTCTTGGAGCAGAGTAGAGAACCAACAAACTCAGCCCACTTATGACGCCGAGTCTGGGAATCGAACCCAGGACTTACTGGTGGAAGGCGAGCGCTCCCACCACTGTGCCAACCCTGCTCCCCCATAAAACAATTTACACTGTTACAAATGACGAATTACACCCACTTGAAAAGACCTCAAGTTTCCATCTCATACAGAAATAAACCAAAAAACCGTTATTGTCCTCACTTCCCTTTCCTTAAAAGAGCTCAAGACCCTGACCCTCAAAAATATCTCTTCTAATGACACCCTCTGAAATATCAGATTATCTTAAATCATTGGCCATTTTTATGCTAGAGACAAATAATCCACCCAGAGGCATTATGCATCTGTTATTCTATTCACCTAGTATAAAGGCTGTTTTCATACTAGAGATGCACAATCCATCTGGGACAAACTTAGCCAAATGTATTCATCATTCTGTTTACTTCGTCTTGAGTATAAAGACAAGCCAAAGAGGGATTATATATGAATCTAAATGAACTATCTGGGAAGGTTGGTCTTCCAGGACACCTTATAAACAGATTTTGTAGTGTATCTAGGTGTCTGGGGCAAACTTGGGAAACATTTGCCCCACACAGATTATGTAAAAAAAGCCACCATTAGTATAAAAACCACCATTAATATCATCTATTT
This sequence comes from Galaxea fascicularis, assembly GCA_948470475.1. Taxonomy (NCBI): domain Eukaryota; kingdom Metazoa; phylum Cnidaria; class Anthozoa; order Scleractinia; family Euphylliidae; genus Galaxea; species Galaxea fascicularis. Next base: position 38,792,106 of record OX419336.1, read on the forward strand.
GAAGTTTTCCTCTCTTTTCATGAATAACATCATATTTATTTCATATAATTATCAGCAGTAAAGAATTTTTAAGTTCACTGAACAAACGCGCAAGCATGACTGTGTTGTATGTCAAAATGAAATTTACAAGTTAAAATTATTTCAATGTATGTGGGGATAAAAGAAATTGATTTCAACCTAAGTTGAAATATTTTAACCTGAATTTCATTTTGATCTACAGTTCACATTCATTGATTACATCTTGTATAGTATTTGGCTTGGTGAAGTATGTAAAAGAACAGTACCATAATTCAAATGTACATGTACATGTAAGTTGACAGTCTCGACTTGATCCTCAAAACTTGATTTTCATGTATTTGCATTATTTTATAATTATGTCAGTAATTAATTTTCACACCCATTAGCATTCAAATACATAGGCTATAACTGTTCCTTCAGCAATGGCTTTTCACAAAAATAATCACAGAAACTTAAGCCCAGGCCTAATGCATGTACATGTAGTTATTGTTGAAGGCATAGACAGCATTGCACTGTTAGGATCACATTGAAAGTTCTGTAATCAAGCCATGGCCATTTCATGTTGTGCAGCATACCTGGTATAAGGAAAACAACAATTGAAAATACATCAATATCAATAATTTATTATTTGGGTCACTAAAAGGTAGATTTTATTGAACATGAATACAACAAACTGTCCCATTTGAAAGAAAATGTGGTAAAGTTAATTGAAAGCTTTTCTGAGATGTACATGGTATTACTGTCATTTGTGAGAACAGTTGCTTTCCCGTAATCTACTACAATTTTAAATCCTGGAGTTTCCAGTCCACATATAGAAAGACAATTTTCTATAAGTTTCCTAGTTATGCTGGCCCACCATCAATAACTAGCGTTCAATATTCGATATTCGATGATAACATATTCTTTACACTTTTCCTACTACGGGGAATTAATTTTATATACATGTACACAGCTTAAAGGACAAAGACTATACATGTATTTCATCTTTAAATAGAGATCACTTCCTGATGCACATGCGCAGAGTCTTAAATTAAGTTATAGTTAAAGTGTTTCTTTTAGTGGTCACTTCAGTTCTGGAAGATATTTGATACTGATTACCACTGATTTTATTTGGGTTTATGGATTATTACTGGTATAATAAATACACTTATTGAACAGTTACCCATCAACCATTATAACTACAGAAATTTCTCATTTTTTTAATCGAGTCAATGCTTTCTTTTGTCACTAATACTCCAGCTGCATTTACCAAGCTGACACAGCTGGTCTCACTCACCTTCCGGTCACATAGTGGAAAAGCTGTCTCTCAATGTCACCCAGCAGAGAACTGGCACCAATCCTAAACAAGTTGGGGTGTGTCCACTCATCTCCAAGTTCTTCCTTCATCAAGGAAAGCCAAGTTAAAGCATCTTTAGCACTGCGAATTCCACCTGCTGGCTTGAAGCCAACTTTATGACCTGTTTGCTGACAATGAGAGAAAAATACCAACTAAAGCAATGAATGATGTCATGTGTAATCACCCAATAATTCCAAGGACAGATGGAGAGCAAGAAATGCAAACTGAAGAACAAGGGGCCTAAATTTAGGACTGTTGTCCCTAACAGCTGGCAACCAGCAGAATTAACTAGCTACTTGGACCATAAATGCCGGCCACTTTTGTGAGGAAAAGTAACATATTCTTTTGGCCCATCCAATGAGTTATTGTTATGATTCATATAATTATACAAAAACATGGACTAACATAAATTATCAAATACAGTTACCTAATTCCCCCCACCACCACCCTCTTGATGGGAGTGCTTCTGGTGCTTTATGCCCCCCACCCCCTTCTTTTGATGGAAGTGCCTCTGTGCTTTATGCTCACTAACTGGCCATGTTTATGATTTTGCCACCTATCAAAAAGCCATGGACCACGCCTTTACATGTAAGTTGGCTCTCATGGGCAGCTTCAGTAAAGGTACTGTATATTCGTGTACGATAGGCATTTTATAGTGTTGGTAACTAGGCAAAAGCACATTATAATATTGGGCCATCAGTATAACAAGAAAGCACCTACAGTAATAATTTCTGTTGCTTTGCTGAACTGCTGCATGGTGGTGGCCTGAGGTGCTACAATGATTTTGTTACTGATTGCTGTTGAAAGCTTTGAATTTGAGTGTTGCTCAGACAAACAAAAATAACACTATTTCAAATTAATTGGTACTTTTTCAAAATAATTGGCACTAAAAGTTGTTATTCGTTATTGGCCATTATTGGCTGTTAGAGCCAATCAGATACGAGGATTTTTTGAAGTGCAGAGTCCCACTAACGTTATTCAACTTGAGGTCTGTTACACCCAATGAGAAGCTTGTTATTCGATAACTAGATAATGCCAAATAACGTGTATATGTTATCAACTATCATTAGCCAAAATGACCAATCACATCTCATAATGTGTAAAGGATATCTTTGTTTCCGAAAATGAAACACTGAAGGAAGCACGAAACATTCTTAGTAATGAAAACATCTGTTGGGTCCGATAGTAACCGAAAACACACGCAGGCACGCTTAACACACACACCGTCACACTCCGTGAAATGCCGACGTCTTGAAATCGGTAAATGACGGAGTTCTTAACGAAAAATTTGTTTTAACCACCGGGCTTTTCATGGTTCACCTTTTGTCATTAACCGTACTGTTAAGATTAATTATAGCGGATAGAAGGTGTGTTTATATCCAACAAAAAAACGTTTGCAAAAAGTCACGACTACATTTACTTTCACTACATCTCCAAAACACTTTCTTTGTGTGGCTTTTTATGCTTTTTAATTGAAGGTATTGTATTCAAGAAAGCTATGCGGTTGTATGAGACAGTCGAATTATAAACACTGCTAGAAAATTCAATAGCAGTTCGCCGAGCACGCTTCTCCACAGAATATACTTAAAATGCGAAAACCTACACAGTGTATGAAACGTAATTCATTCATATGAAGTACCGGTCTGAGAAATTGGTGATTTTACCGGATTCCAGTAGTTTGAGTTCTCATAATGTCAATCAGAACGAAGTTGTTCCTTTTCGCAGTATTTTTACTTTATTCAAGTTTTACGGGGAGCGCTTTATCCTTCATGCAACAGCAGACATACGCTGTCACTTGAGAGCTTCTTGAAATCTTGCGTGCTTTAGAACTGAAAAGCATTGTTAGCGTTGTCGAACCGAACAACAGTATTAAATTTCGTTGCACGAAATTGTGCTACTCAGAACAAAACATACGAAATTAGGTTGAAATCTTGTCTTAACATTGCTACTTAGCAGTAGGCAAGATCCTCAATCCTATTTGTGTGAAAAACACAAAAAAAACGTGTGCTCATCCACCAACTAAAACGTCCGCTTAACACAACTCCACCGACTACCCGCACAAAAAGTACAATCCGCCTTTATCAGTTGTCCCGCCAAATAATGAATTTCGGAAACAAACACCACACACACAATTTTGGCTGTGCGTAGATTCCCTGCAGCCGGGAAAACTACACTGATATATTAGATACCCAAAAGCCTCAAAATTCACGTCCAATTTTCACGAAAAATCTCATTCTCAAGCAGAAGAAGGATGAGAAAAAGAAAAACGTTTCTTACAAATTCATGACAAAGTAAAGTAGTCTAAAATTTAATACTGACCTTGGCCGAGGTCAAGTACAGCAAGCAAGAGACAAGCCTATCGTACTGGCTTGGTTGTGCAAGGTTTTACTTCTTGACTTTATGTCCCTTTATGAGTTTCCATCCCATCGCACTTTCGGAAAAATATTTTGCTATCCGGAA
>OX419336.1:38803419-38838419 GCA_948470475.1 Galaxea fascicularis
TGACAGAATGGTGTCCAGACCCTCGTTCTCTTGTTTGATTGTTGATGAGCCAGCGAAAAAGAGGTTAGGTACAGCGGCTGCTATTGCTACAAACTGTTTTGAACAAACTGTTGGAAAAATTGAAAAATAATGGCGGTGTTTGCTGTAGTAAGTAGCTTACAGAGCTACTGCCTCCGTGCAGTGGCTGGTCAGCTTCCTGACCACGAAATTTCACTTGGTCTTCTTCCAGTGGAGATAAAGACAAGGCTGGTTCAGTTGTTATCCAAGCGAGGTCTTCTGACAGACTCAAATCTTGCAAAAGTGAGTTGTCATATGATCAGCTGGTGTACACCACACAGCTGGGCGTTCTGGGGATAAATTAAGCTTAAATTTCAAGTCAAAGTCGAGGTTCTGGCACAATAGTTTGTGGCCTTGCTTGCACAGTACCGTCAGCTGTCTACCTGGTTTTTAATCGTGTTTTTGTCATGGTTGTGTGTGTGTGTGTTTTTTGTTTTTTTGTTTTTTTTTTTTTTTTTGGGGGGGGGGGGGTTCTTTGTTTGTTTGTTTTTTGGGAAGCTTTGAATTTGCATTAACTTATGTACCATACATTGTGTCAATTGGGCCACCAGTGTTCAGTGCAACTACATTTTATAGTTTAACACTGTTAGATACTGGACAATTGGGTCCATCAGTGGAACATTCCATCTTTTATATGTACCCCCCAAAGGAGGGCATAATTTATTATAATTATCTGAAACTAACCTGTCGGAATCTGAATTTAACTGATTAGCGGGCAATTTGTAAATAGCCATTTCAGCTTACATGACGGTGTCATGTATTTGCTAATTACAGCAGGCTTGGCCTAAATTGTTAAGGCTGCATGAGGTATTACTTTTTTCTGCCATGCATGGGGGTGTTGGAATCTGAATTGGCAACAAAAAGGCCTGTCGGAATTGGTAGTAATTTAACTGCAAAGTTGTGGTTTTGAATGGTGGTTACCGGTTTGCTGTTTTTTGTTGCAGGTGTTGCATCCTGCTTTAAGAGAACTAGAACTATGTGAGTGCTCAATATCAGATGAAGGACTAGCTTCTCTTTGCGTTTGTAAAAATCTTAGGAAACTGGACTTGAATGCTACCAAGAATTCAAGGGAGAACATCACTTCAGAAGGTGTGTATGGTCAAGAGATGCACGCATGTTTTTTTCCCTGGAATAGGTTTGATGTAAAGAACACAGTTATATGCATGTACCAACTGTGTACTTGACAAGCACTGTACAGCTGTACATGGAAGCAATTAATTCAAAGAACAAGGTGTAATCAGATGATACATGGGCACCCTTTCTAAGGGAGAAGAAAGACTCTACATGTAGATTAACCCCTTCCAACCCCCACCCCTGTCTATCAGGAAGAAACAACTCAAATTAAATTTAAAAAAATGACACATGAAAAAAAACAGTCAAATACTGATGTGTTTTTAATTACTTGAATTTGTCTCACAGGTATCATGAAAGTGTTTTCTTCCTGTTGCCACCTTCAAACAGTGTACCTGCGTCGCTGTATTAATGTTACAGATGATGCTATTGGGGTCTTGACTCAACATTGCAGTCGTCTGGAACATCTCAACTTATGTGGATGCGTCAATATCACAGATGCTTCACTTGACCTTGTTGCTCTCAACTGTAGATTTCTACAAAGTCTTAACATCTCCAAGACAAAGGTTATTTGGTTAATACAGTTATTGCATGATGAATATTGTGGTAATTTGGTTCTGGTTTGAAATTTGAATTTTGTCTCAATTTTATTATAGTTGACCCAGAACAAGAAAGACAATAATGTAAATCAGTTAAATTTTCAACCAAAAACAAAATACATGTACATGTAATTTAACCCTTTCACTCCCGATAGTGCCAAATGGCACTTATAGATTTTACTAGATGTCTAACGCCAGACGATTTTACTCGTCAATGGAGAACCCCTTGGGAGTGAAAGGGTTAAACCACTGTGTATTGTCAGAAGGGGAAGTAAAGTGCTGGAAATAATTTTTGTTCTTAAACAGGACATTTGTCCTTTCAAGTCTTCGTTTTGGTCAGACATTTTACCAGTTTGACCCGATAACATAGTTGAATACAGAATTCTAAAAACTGTATTTAAATTTGTTTGGACATCATGTTCGGACATACATGTGCGATCATAATGTGAAATTGGCTGGACATTTTCAAAATTTGATCAGACAATGTCCCATGACGCTAAAAATGTTTCGTGTGTAGCCAGGCATGTTAAAAATAAAAATATGACTGTTTAAAAGTTGACAGTGTTGGACGTTTCGGCAACTGCTGTTGCCTTCTTCAGCAAAAGATAAAAATGCAGATGTCTAATGGCATCCTGATGGTACACGATGTGTGTTAATATTAAATCGCACTTCGAAAGAATATTTTAAAAAGGGTCCCATGACCGAGTGTTGTTTCCAGCACTGGAAGTAGGATGACATGGTTATAAATTGAAGATGATTAGAAAACTGTCTCTAATCTAAAGCCAATTTCATGACAGTATACAGACCCATGCTATCACAAATGATTTGTGGATTCACCTCCACTTATGTCCCTCATGAATTTGAACATTTGAACACTCTTCTTGCAAGGTTTCAATAATTTTTGAGATGGAAGTGTTTGGTATTACTCAGTTGCACTACAAGACACAGAAAACTGTAAATTATCTGTACTTGTCCAGCTAAGATTTGCTTGACATGATTTGCAACCCCCTTATGTTTGCTTATTATGATTTACCAAACATTTCACAAAAATTAATGGAGTAGGAAATTCTATGTCAACCTTCATTTTCAAACAAAGAGGTTTCAAAACGCGTACATGAACGAGTTGACAGAACTTAACCAAAGAGACATCTTGAGGTAGTTTGTGATGTTTGAGGTGCTTTATCGTTACCCAGGTGTCTGATGATGGTATGATGCACCTTGCAAGTGGAAAATGTCAGTACTCTATAAAGGTAGGTTCCCTGTTGAAATACCTGCAAAGCCAACAAAAATAATGAGAGCTTTATAATTCAGATCAGTGTCAGTATGGGCAATTGGGCACCTAGCTACCCTTCCCCCAACCCAACAAGGTATAACAATGTGAGTGATTAGTATATGGAATGAATCATATGAACTAGCTGCAGAAATGAAATCAAATGAAGACTGATCCTCACAGTTAAGGACGTGCGCGACAAATCGTGCCGTGTAAATCGGCCCTTACACGGTACGATTTGTCGCGCGCGTCTTGGCGTATGCGACATAACGTATGAATGCTCCTACAACTTCTCTACAACAGACGCACGCGGCCTAAAATTTGTCCTAGGATTTTGAATCATGACAAGTGTCGTATACGATTTTTTGCATGGCGCAATTGACATTCTTAGCGTTGTTTTCTCGAATCAATTTTTTACTTGAAGGGCACACTTGAAAGAGCTAAAGCTCAAAGGGAATTTGTCCGTTTGCCCTCAAATTTGGACAGTGGCTACATAAACATATAAACGACAAATACGTGTCTGCACATTTTTCATTTCGAAATACTTTTTCTCTGAGAACGATTTTTGTACGATCACTTCACACTTTTTTAATACTATTTCGAAAATGTGCTATATAACTTTTCACTGTAAACGAGTATGGCAAAACGCAGACACCTTTTTAGCGCTTTGGGTCCGGAAATTGAGGAACAAATTAGGCAAATTAGCGAAAGACAAAATCATTTATTTGTTGGTCCGGCCGGGGTTTGAACCCACGACCTCCCGCACGTTAGTCCGGAACTCTACCAACTGCTTTGACTTGTAGCTTTGAAAAGGTGATTCGGACACTCGCATTGATTTGACAGTTCATTTTATTTCAAAATTCTTGGTATAGTTTCGTATAGCCAGATCTGTAAGCATTATTTTGATGCAGGAGTTTAGGTATCTACAATTTAAACTGGACGCGAGACACCCCTGAAGGTATACGGTAACCTTAAATGTGTTTAGGATGGACGCTGACAAACAGTAACTCAAAGCAACCGACGCAGTGAAAACGTTGCACTTTTATCCGCTGAAAGATAGACAGCTCTTCCAGAATTGAATTCCAAGCAATAAAAGCAAGGGCCCGCTTCACAGGATAAAGTACTTTGAAAGGAAACTTTAAACTTTCACTACAAGCAGTAATTTGTTAAACATAATCATGATGATTTCGATTTCGTATTTTTTTGGTTAATTATGTTCTGTTATGTAAAGTTTTCCCCCAAAAATGATAATATGTGAACAAAACCTTTTGGAAATCAATTTTATGGAAAAGGGAGTTCCTCTTTTTTCTCCTGTTGCCTTGAAATCCGCTATGAATTCTGAATATTTTTAGCGATGTCTTTGAATGACGTCCACCAAAGCCATCCTTATCCTCCATTTCGAATGCAGCCTTGTTGAGTGGCTCGTGCTTTCTTGATGACTTCCGTAATGTGCATTATCAAGATTTCAGGAAAATCAAGACAGCTTGCCGAAACAAACCTGTTATAACAAGGGAAACTTAAGAGAAAATCGTTCGTTTATTTCATCATTTCACAATATTGCAGCCGTAAGGGGGGAGGCTATTTACATTTACATAAACTGAGTGCAGATGGTTTTAAATTTGTAATCATTTCACAGGAAATTAAGCATTATTACTTGTATAAGTAGTGTTTTGTTCTCAAAGACACTTTCTTACTTTCTATCTTTCTTTTCTTTTCTTTTCTTTTCTTTCTTTCTTTCTTTAATGGTTTCAGTTAATCCGCGGGGTTCACTGCGGCTTTTGTTTTAAATCTGAATACAAACTTTCTCATTTCTCTTTGTCGCCAGCAGTAAATAAGTGGATTGAGAAGCGAATTTAATATAACGAAATTACGAATCCAAACCTCTAAGAATGCTATTTGTTTCCAGAATTGCGGTATTATAAGAATTGCGAAAACTGCGCAAATCGATGGAGCAAAACAGAGCAAAACAGCTCCAACTAAAAACACTGTTGTCATGAAAGCTTTGTTCTCCTTAAAAAATTTCTCCACCTCTTCACGATGTAGCTGTTCCGTTTTGATCTTTTTTTTATGGCGGCTTGTTTCGCGATACAAAATCAGATACGAAAATGCAATGAAAAGGACACTTGACGGCAGAATAAACAGTAATATGTCGAGTACCGCACTACGCGATATGTACCATAACACCCAAAGAGAAATAGAGGAGAGCCAACATGCGGCTACAGCTTTCTTGATATTCTCCTGTCTGATAATGTAAGGATAGTATATAGTGAACCTGATTGCTGTTAGCCTCTCAAAAGTCACTAGTGCCAGATGAAGCAAGGAACAGACGAGGACTGTGGTAATAGCGCGGTTGTGGAAATTATCGAGATTGAATATTTCGGGGTGACCGATGACTTCAAGTTTCTGTAATGTTGCAAGGATGAACGTGGGCTGTACTACCACCCCAGTAGAGGCGTCACTTGCGGCTAAACAGGCCAACAAGATGTTGGCGTTGCTTTGGAGCCTTGGTCTCCGTTTCACGGCCATTATAACCAATACGTTGAGCAGCACTGTGAACGGACAAGTTATGATGTTAATGACGATGGCGATTAGCAAATTGGTCTGGTCTGGAAGAGTTTGGATGTCTTTCGTGGTGTTTGGTGTTGAGAACTTGCTATCAAAATTTAGCACGGAGAGGTTGGTCATGTCGGCACCGAGGCAGTAGTATTGTAAAGCTAACCCTTAGGAAATTGAAATTAAAGCCTGATGTGCTTTGCTATACGTCAGTGTGTCTGATTGATTTACACTTGTTTTACCGTCTTTTTATTGGCTGAGATCACTGGCAATATTCCTTTTCATTTTTATTTGTTCTACAGTTTTCGAAGTATTCTGAATCTCTAAGAATGTTTTCCGAGGCGATGAAATGGTATTTTCAAGCTACGTGAGCGCGGTATTATTTCAGTTTTTTCGTATTGCTCGTGATTTGTGCTGCCAGTTATCTCTTTTCGTGAATCACGTTTACGTGATGTAAATTTTGCTCATTTCGGTTCTTAGACTCGATTTACTTGACGAAGTGAAGTTTTCAAGATTGAAGGTCGTGACAACTTTTTTTAGCCCTTCCTGAGGACTCTTGACTTGCGGAAAGTGTACTGTTATTCTCAAAGAACCACTTCTTAACTTAAACCAATGATCATCTGCAGACAATTTTTTTTTTTTAAGTAAAAGTTCTGACGTGAGAGCAAATGACTTTGCGTCCAATTTGTAGTAAGCACCGTCCTACGATAATTGGTATTGGCAGAGTTGTGTGTGCTACGCTTCCTGCTCTTTGGAAATGACAGTGGAAGGCATTGTAATACCAAGTCCATTTATACTGCTTTTAGTTTCTTCTCAGTGTGAGTGAAGTCGAGTGCAAAATCTTCTCAAGTACAATTCAGTATTAAGCTTGCCTTTTTGATGTCTGTGCCAAAAGAATTAAATGGAAGGGAAAATTGTCTACAGGACTGAACAGTTCCTCTCAAAGCTTTTCAATCGGAAACTCTCTTGCTTTAGCTTGCAAGTAAACTAAATCATGGCACAAGTTTCATCATAGAAGCAAATGTTGCATTGCACGGAACATCTGCCCTTCTTGAGCTATAGTGTGCACGGAAAGTGCATTTCAAACTGAATTGATTAAGTCACCTGTGTCGTGTTTCAGTTATTTTTTGTGCGGAATGACGTAAGATTGTCAAGACCTTCGAGTTTTGTTTGAGTTTTGAAAGCCATCCTTATAAAATACGATGATTTAGGTATAGAAGCCGAACGCGTTGTTTTGCGGGGCAAACCACCGCCCATTCTGTAAGCTGCAGGATTTTACAAAAGCAAGGACAGTTCTAAAGCCTTGGTCGCAGGGCGCTAAATAATTTGCGTGCACTTTGACAAGACCTATTGAAATTCACAAGTATCACTTCGTCACAGTGCTGTTCTTTTTTTCTTTGTTTTCTGTTTGTGGGTCCATTGTACTGACTTCTGAGTGACTTCTGTATGTTTTTTAAGTCTTTAATAAACTTGAACTTGAACTTAACGTTAAAATCGTTGATCGATGTGAAAAATAACTGATTCCAGAGGGTTTTAATGCGAACCACAACGATAAATTTTCGGTTCTTTGGATGGACGTGAAAATTGCCTTGTCACATTTAAGTTGAGTTTTACAATCTCCAATTCTCACATTTCGACCCCTCCCCCCCCCCTTTTTTTTTCCAATGTTGTAATCACGTGACAGTGTCCACGGAGCGTATTTCAAAATTGGAGAGGGGGGGTGGATTATCCACGAAAAAGACTTTTTTTCAATAACGGATGGACGCTGATAGAAGCGTTTGTTTTGCTAAAATGTGTCAACACTTTTGTCCATGATTGTGGGCACAGGTACTGCATGTAATGTTTTGGGGGTTTAAATGGCTCAGTGTTCAGCGCATCTGCTGATACCAACCCTTGCATTTGCATGGTTGCACTTGTACACTTCATCCTCAAAACAAAAGGTTACTGAAAAGCTATAACAAACAAAACAAACAGGAAGAACAACTCGACACGTTTCACACTTAAGGGTTTCATCATCAAATTTAGTTGTTACCGCATGTAAAATAACTTTGTGAAGCAAAATAAACAGCACCACAGGGACGTCCTGCTTGGTAGCTTTCATTTCATGGTTACACTTTGGGATTTAACCCGGCACACAATCAAACGTTTGGACTGTATCAGTGCCATAGAGAGAACTGTAAAGTATATTTTGATCAACTACGTTCACACGAACAATACACTTGAGATTTTATTTGCAGAGTGGCCCAACGTAATAGGAAGAATTTTCAAAAAACAGTCAATCTTAAAAGCTTGACACCCTATGACTCGGTTGCTGATTTTCTTCCGATGTCAGTTTGAACTGCGCGCACCTCGAAGTTTCTCTTTTAAAATTGTCTAGATACCAGAGAGCAAACGCTTTACTGAAAAGTTGATTCTAAAGTAAAGCTATGCTCGCCAAAATTTGATCAAATTTGAGGCACCCCGTAACATTCTTACGTTTCTTTCTTAGTTTTTAGTGATAAATAAGAATGATAGTCATAATTCAATTAATTCTTCATTTATTCACACATTACGGTGATTGTGATGGTGATGGTGATGGTGATGGTGACAATGATGGTGAGGGTGAAGGTAATGGTTGTGATGATGATGACGATGATGATGAAATTTATAGCTGGTTTTTGTGTTTCAGGAAGTTCAAGTTTCACACTGTGTTAACATAACTGATGTCAGCATTGAGGCCCTGCTCGCTCAATGCCCAAGAATAAACATTCTCATCTTTGATGGCTGCCCGCTGATCACAGACAGATCTCGTCAAGCTATCGAAGAAGCTGGACACTTAAAGCAATTATCATGGACGGTGTACTGACTGTTTATCTCGCTGAAAAGAATAGATGAATTTATGGGTATCTAAACTTTCGCCACTAGCTTTTAAGATGACGTTACCTGGTTGAAACCGAAACCAACTAGAACTCAGAAGCCAATCATAGCATGCGTAAATAACTGTAAGGAAGCAATCAAAACGGGGAAGGTTATGCAGTCGGTGCCGAGAGTGGGAAAACGCTGGTTTAGCTTTATTCACGTGTTAAAAAAAACACGTCCTCTATTCCAAAACGTATTGAAAGCATCTCTAGAACATAACATCTTCATTTTGCATGAGTTGGTGGTGGTGTTATTTTATTCGGGACGCAATTATAAAGTCGTTTTCAGCATTTGAGAATTAGTGTTGTCAGTAACTGTTGAGAACTTTAGTCAAAGCGGCGGACATTTGTCAAGTTGTATTTGTGTATGTACATATATAAACTCATGGTTCCTCCTTGCGTTGTGAATATTGCGAATGCATAACAGCGTCTTTTATCTTTTGACCCCTCTGTGGCGGTTAGCATCCAAGGGAGTCAAACTATGAAATTTCGTTCGAGTGACTCAATTTGATTCATCTATGAGTATTGCATTTTGATGGTTTGAAATAACTTACGAAGGTTTCCATCCATGAAATAACAGCAACTTATCATTATCCAGGCTGTTGGGATAACCGAGCCGTACGTGCGTCAACTAAGATACTGGCTTAAAGATTAAAAAAAAAACTGCAAGCGATTCGCATTGCTAATTGAACTGAATCACGCGAAATCGCCGTTCCTTCATGTGGTGAGCAAAAACAAGCACGTGGTACCGCGGGTTCATAAAGTAAGGGAACGGTCATTTACAGCAGTCTGAATGACCTCACTCAATTTCTGAAAATCAGTTTTAATTTGAATCAGTATGGGTGGCCCTTTTCACCTGCAAAGGCGAGCGTCCTGTTGGTCTGCCTTTTTGTAATGTAATGTGTAAAGTAGAGGCCCATTGAATTCGTTGACCTAGTGTCTCCTGCCAAACAAGTTTTTATTTAGTTCGTTTGTTGGCCGTTTCTATTTTTCTCTGCTTTCAGAGGAGACTTCCTTTGACTCGGGTTTTTTCGTACCTGTATTCGTAATATTTCTCTCAGCTTTTAGATGGTAGGATGAACGCAAAGCATTTCTCCCGTGTTATTTTGTTGGAGCGCTCCCAGCTTGCTTAGGGTCAGCCACGCCTTGCTCCGCCTTGTGTGGCACGAATTTATGATAACAATCCTCTTGTATGTTCTTGAGACGTTTTACCTACACTGTATGCGAGTGGCTTTCAACTGTAATAACAGAAAACTCCTTGTAGATAAAGTAACTAGGACAGGATTCATTTTAAATTTTCGATCAGTACTTCATCTCGATGTGGTGTAGCTGTTTTGAATTTGTATCACCTCTTTGTATTGAATGTCAAGGTGTCTTACAAACTTTGAAAGCTTTTCAGTTTTTAGGGAATACACTTGAACTCAACTCTTAAGACAGATGCTTTTTCTCAGGATCTTGGAGAAAAGATAGAAACAAGCCTAACGGGTTTGTACACCACAAATATTAAGCAGCACAGCAGGGAAGCGCTTCTCGATGGCTCTCTTTAGAACACAGTTAAAGGCACATTATGGCAGCTAAACGAAGACCTTAGTAAGAAAGTGGTATAAATTCAGTAGACCACTTAATTCACACACTGATTTGCAATAATGATTAGTCAGATTGACGTTTACCAATTTCAACAACGGGAAATCTCTGAAATTTGCCCGGAAAAACAGAATGTTAATTAATACCTTCTGGGTAAAGACCTAAAATGTGGATTGTTTTCCAGTCTCGGAATTCTTTGGATCCCCAACCTTTCTGCGATGATTTGAAATGTCATTACATTTTTTACAATGCTTTCAATTTTGGGTCTGCCGTAGGCAACATATTTCAGGGATTGATTAGATGATTACAAAAAAAAAAACTCAGACATTGCCCGTATTACACAAATTGATCAATAAAGGTAGTGCATTTTATTTTTGGTGAGTGGAACAGGAAGTAGTCATTGCAGTCACTCCTGTAGGCATAAACAAAGTAATAAACACCCCCTTTTAGAGGAATTATGCTCTGAAATTCCGAATGCAATGCGTACACGAACGGTTCAATGCTATTTCTGTGCCGCTAAAGAACAACGAACAAACATATCATGCAGTGGTTTACGAACCCACGTGCAGCGAAAAAGCTGTATTTATCGATAATAAGCTCATGCGTCGTTTCATATTAATCATCTGTGCGGGACAATCGTAACAACGATGTCTGGAAATTTGTCGTAACAATTCATTAGTGCGCTTGATAGAGCGAACGCCAAGGACTCGTGCTGTTTTTCAATAAAACGCTTACGTTTGGTCCGTGAAGTCCCAACATAATGGCCTATTTCTTGAAAACGTGGCTTTACTATCCAGTGTACAAAGATTTCTGTGCAATTTTAGTCGAGATCAGTCAAGCCAACCGCTTTTCAATTTTTTTTGCTCGTGTGAAATCAGTAAACTGACTTAGCCACACTTTAGCTTCACTTGAATGTTTACTTCAAATATATGATCTTTAGCGGTTGAAGTTAGAATGATACTCAGGCATTTATTTTTAGTAAAGGCTGGACCAAAAATTACGAAGGACAACTTCACTGCTGCGCTTTAAACGATATATTTTACGAATGAAGATGTAAGTGTAATAAGTAAGCAGTTATGAACACTAGTCCAACAGTAGTGTTAACAAAGCCAGGAAAAAATTCAGGATTGTGAACCCAAGACTTTGCGATACCGGTGCGGTGCTCTCCCAACTGAGCTGACAAGCCAACTGTGAGTTGGTCATTTTGTGGGTTTTGTAATAAACCCGTGAAGGATGAATAAATGAATGTGAATATATGGAAATCATATACTTGAACCTCGGATTAATGAATGGAGAAGAAAGTGATCAGCGCAGTTATATTTAACACTTGAAAGTTTCAGGAAAGAGTTTTCAGCAGCGGAAAGTGTTGGATGCATTTACAGCCTGTTGTCTGTAGTGTTATAAGCTGATTGTAAATGGTGTTATAGTCTAGTGTCAATAAACTTTAAATTACAAAGTAATAGCATAGGATTTACCGGGAGCCCGCGGAATTATTTCTTTATTTTTTTGTTGTTGTTGTTGTTGTCAAAAATGTAGTGTGGATCTCAGATTTTGACCGCCCACTTCAAAACAGAATTCCGAGCAGTTTTCCACCGCGCCCTAAGATTAAAATTCATTCAAAGGCGTTTTAGAACGAAGATTGAGACTCTCTGTGGGCATTGTTAGATGAATGCAAAATATTACGGTCAGCTCCGATCCCTGTTTCTTCAGTATACCACCCGCTAGTAACTCGAGTGACGAGTTACAAATGAATGCCGCGAAGTAATTAACGGACAGCCAAGGCGTTGTGGCTAAAGAGAAGGAATTAAGGAGTTAGTTGATTGACCCTGTTCATAGTTGTTCAATTTGCTCTCCTCTGAATTAAATTTAATGACGGTTAAGTGAGGGGAGACTTCCCGCATATTTTGCCATTCAACAAAATGGAAATGATTCATTGTCAAGTTGGAGGACCTTTGTCAAGTATTTTTAAAATTACTTTGGAAAGCTGACAGACATTTTGGAAGCTGAGAAAATCCAAAAATAATGGTTCACTTTTGCTTGAAGTCGTTTCATAAGTTTAGCAAAGCTATAAATAACACTCTTTGGCTACGTATGACAAGAATTGAAAAAGCCCATTTCCCGCGGATTTTCGAAAAAACCCAAACCAGTTTCCCGAGATTTGTAGTTATGTTTAACTGGTGTAAATAAACTTAGAGTTTATGCGGAAAGCAAAACACTTTTCTGTTCAAAACGTATCCCTTTTCCGTAAGAAAAATAAATCTAAAACTGATGTATGACTGATTTTTCAAACGTTCCTCAGATCGTCCATTTCAGTCAAGGGATCGCTTTATCTTCGATAACTATATTTGTCAAATTTCCTTTTTTTATTTATGGTAGGTTCAGTGCAAGCTTCTCAGTGACTTTCATAACATTAAGGACATTTGAAATTTGGTTTAAATTCAATTTAACCAAACTAGTTTTCATATTCATTGAGTTCAATTCAGTTGGGCTCTCAAGAAACGGGCCTCAGGCATTTTTCGAAATATGGTAGCTATTTTTATTGACAATTCACCTGACGAGTTTCGTAAAATTAACAGTGAATCTGCGTTGTGGATCATTGAACAAAGTGACTACAAATTTCGGATACAGTAAGTGGTCAAGAGCACAATTGAGAAATGACCGTCTTCGATCTTTCCGATCGGAGATGAACGGTTCTGTCTGGTTGCTAGTAAATGGGGTCGTGCCGCTGTAGGAATAAAATGAAGAAAAACCGTCGTTTTAGAATCGACCTAGACAACGCAAATGCTTCAAAATCCAAGTCCGTTTATAGAAATTTGCTCAAATCATGGATACACTTTGTGGCCTTAAGTTCCTTCCTGCCCACAGTAAACTCTTTAATGCCAAGTTAGAAACTGCAGGTCTAGACAAAATCGTGGTGTTGGTGACTTCTAGTGTAAACATAATCTTACTCTCAGCCGTACCTACTAATGTATCTGCGGTCTGTCGCCTTTGAACATTTTATTCAGTCTTCTCTACAACGTTTTAACTTTTGCTCAGACGGATTCCCAAAGTTTAAAGGCTGCTGGGCCGTACTGTCATGTGGTGCTCTTTGCTTTTATCGGTTTTTGCTAAAGTGATTTTCAACCTTTTCCCGCGATTGATATGTCTTCCTCTCAGGAAGTATTTTCATAGGAAAGAAGCCGCTCACGCTTGGCACTAATAATTGATAAATTGCATCGTCGGCAGATGGTGATGTGTTGACAGCCATCACCACATAAGAATCTGTTTTCCTTTAATCTGTAATCCAGTTCACCCATTATCGATAATTGTTGACATTAGTAGACTCATTGATTTCAGTGCACTAACTGAAAATCCTTATTTGTCGCGGTTATGTTTAAGCTCTCCCTCAAGAGAAGCTAAGCTAAATTCGGACCAGGAATAGTTTATTATTCCTTTAAAGTAACCCCCACTAAATCCATCAGCCCTCCTAAGTGGTAAATTCTTCGAGGAGACTTCTTATCATCTCTTTTTTGTTGCACTTTACTTAAAAACCTCTGCCGGTGAATGCTTTCACGTACCGGCTTACGTAACTTCTAGAATTTGTAATAACTTGCGTCCCTCCAACTGTTCCATTATCGCCGCCAGAAACGTCACTTCTTTTTAAAATCAGACGGCCCATGCTTAGTTTTTGGTAAAAATAGACTTTAAAAAATCGGTTAATGAGGAGTTTTGTCGGAACATTTCGAAGCTAAAGTATAAAAAACTCGTCTCTGGATCAAAATTCTCTATGAGTTGAACGTTCACCAGAAAGGCAACGTTTTGAGCCTTTATTGCCATCGTTCATGTAGTTGTGCTATCATTTCCACGAGGCAGCTTTACAAAATTTACAAATTTGATCCAGACACTCTTACTGAAACTGACCAAATGCAATAAAGATGGTCAGACACTCAGTACGAGTGTCACATGTCAACTGGGATAGATATCGAGATATACCGCCATGACACCGAGAGGCGACCAGCTGCAGTGTTCGCTTGGTTACAGTGATGGCCAGAAATGAGCAGAAAACTGCAATCCAATGATATTGCATCAAGTCTGAGGCTGTTTCTTGGATTGAAAAGTTTGTTTTCCGAATATACAAAAAGTAGCCTACTTGGTTTTTTTTCCAGATAAAGATTGCGTGTCTAGTCTGCCATAACTATCCAGGCTGTGCATTCCAGCTGACTGGAGCCACTTAACTGAATCTAAAAACAAACTAATGTTGAAGGTTTTCAAGAGTTCCAACTAAATCCACTTTACACCCACTTCGGCCTTAAAAAGGGTCATGATTTTCAAGTCAAATTGGAAGAGGGCTTTGCCACTTGAAAACTGCCCAAACGACTTCCGTGCGATAAGAAACAAACAATGTTGAAATCGCATTTCCTGTTGACAGTGGTGGACAGGAAAAAGATGTAATCCGTGGTTTCCTATTCTGAGGTCACGCGAAAAAAATGTCGGCAATAAGAAACACATGGTATATTTAAGTCCGATAATAGTAAATAAACAAAAACCCCAAATGTTTTCACTTATTGTTTTTCAATAGCTTGAGCCCCCAGAGTTGTTTGAAGTGGCAATTGACTAATTGTCCAATTTTGAAAAGCACGTTGAACATAGCCCAGAGCCAGACCGCTAAATTCCCACTATATGAGATAATGGAAAAGTGTCAAGCTAACAGTAAGACCTCTTCAAGGCCTCGTGCCTTTCATACCCCCTACTAAACGCCGCGCCACGAAACAGTACCCTACCCTATAAAAACGGGACGATTCTCTTTCAAGAGCATACTACTTGAATTAAGAGGAAGCTCCCATGTTCGCAGCTGCAGTAACACGTTGAAAATTCCATAGCAGCTTCGTGGAAAGAAAATGTGGGGCAATGATTTTGCAACAAATTGGCCTGGCATGGTTCAGCCGCAGATGCTTCATGAAAGCTACATCGAAGATGACGACGACTCGCACGTAAAAAGACCGATGAATTCGTTTATGATATGGGCGAAGATTATGAGACGCAAGTTTGCAGAAGAGAACCCGAAACTCCACAATGCGGAAATAAGCAAGCTCTTGGGAAAGGCATGGAATGAGCTCACCACAAAGGAAAAGCGACCTTTCGTCGAGAAAGCGGAGAGACTGCGCATCCGACACATGAAAGAGCATCCAAATTACCGTTACACGCCTAAGCGACGTTCTCAAGATAGACGACCTGGGCAGCGAACCAATTCAACTTACATCAACCCGACCTTCATCAGTAGCATTTCCAATGTCGTGATGAGCAGTCAGGTGTTTGGACTGCCTGCCAATCCAGATGCAAGTAGTCCCAAGGAGAGACAATTTGCCTCTCCCCAGTACATGGATCACGGTGGCCAATGTTATTCGCCGGGCAACGAAAACTGGAACTTCAACGTGATCCGAGAAACGTATGGTAATCAACATGACTGTCACACTTACCCTCCGTCAAGACGAGAGAAGGACTACCACAAATCTCACCTTATCATGGGACCAGCTGCGCCCGATAGTTTACAATTGAAAGGCGGTCCATCCTTTCCATCAGATCGGAACAATAATTTTGTGGATCATATGGGTAGAAGATCTGGCGCGAGCGTGGAGCATGCGTTTTTGCCAGAGAATGGCAGGAAAGATGCGACTCTTTCACCTTGTGCTTATCAGTATGGACAAGTTAAATCAACTGAAGACGATTATTGTCCTAATGAAACGCGGTCATCAATTATCAAAAGCGTTCATCCTCCACGATATAGTGGCTCCGACGCGATCGACGAAAGACACCCGCGCAAGATTATTAGCAGAACAAGACTGAGTTCTTGCAGATTTGCACAACCGCAAACTGCAGAGAATGACGATGAGGAAAACGAGGGTTGTTTTGAACGAATAAGAGGCAATTCTGGGGGCATGTTTGAAAACTTTACCGAATTATTAGCCGATGATTTGGATCGAGACGAATTTAGTATGTACCTTGCAGAGGCATATTGATTCATCTATGTCCTATTGAAACTACTATGTTTTTATATAGGTCTTACTAGAAGAAATGTTACTAGTCACACATATGGGTTACATTTAGAAGGTTCATAAGTTTAATTGATCATATGATATAACTGGAACAGTAAGAAGGCGATCAGCAAAATCCTTATTATTACGGCAAGACGGTTTATTCAGCATAAGCATAATAGGCTTGCAAATATCTAAGCTTTATTACACGGATTTTCTTATGGTGATCCTTTTGTGGCGGCAGATTCAGTTAGACATTTTTGGTACAAAGCCAAAGTAATAATGAGTTTAAAATGACTTTACACCATGCGCGGCTTCTGCACCCTTTTTATTCTGAAGACAAAATACTGATGGGTGCCGCTTACTATGCTTTCACGATCATCACACAATTAAAAGCTCGACAATTTGCGAACACGGTTTTGCACACCGTTGACGGAGTCTTGATATTATCCTAAGTTTCTTTGGAAAGTATGTTTGAGTTGATGATGTGACGAAATGCGTGCGGATTGGTTTTGTTGTGAGGGCATAATGGCGGATTAAGCGCTGAAAAAATCTTTGATTTATCTCTTATAACTAACAGCTTTGTTATGGCAAGGGTGTGACATTTTAATAATAGAGAAAGAACAAAGGAGAGTACAAAATCCTTTTCAAGTACAGTGTTTTTAATTGCAGCGACTTATTTCTTTGTAAAGTATAGCGGTGTTAATACTATTAAACTTGATAGTTTGTTGTTGACTCAGAGCATTGTATTGAGGGCTTTGCGATGAGAATGCACTCTTAGTCTGCAGTGTAGGCCAAATATTTTTTAAGTACTCACGGTTGAATTCGGTCGCCTACAGCGTTTCGATGATTGGCGATCGTTGAAAATAGCCTCTTTTACACTATTTGGTCTCATATCAAAGTTCTCTTCTTCGACCGTCAGAATAGATTAGGCCGGCACAGCAACGATCGCCTGCCAGGAAACGCATCGCTCACTATGGGCTAACGAAAAACAGTTTTGAGGTTAGGTGAATACTCCAAATTGCCTAACGAATGTGTTGTCTGAAGATGAGAAAAGTATCATTTAAGTTATGATAGAAATGCTCGAAATTTTTGACAAGAAAAATGTGCTCAGCATTTTCCTCGTTTCGTTGTCCTGCTTTTATCAGCGACTCACATTTACAGGATTTTATCCATATCTCCCTGACCAGATAATTGACACAAGTGTCATTGATCAGAGGTTACGAATAAATTGACACTGGGGGTACAGCCTCAGGAAATTTTGGCGCAAACGCAAGTTTTGGTTATGCTATTTTGGTCGGTTATGTGAACTTGCGAAAACTGGTCTCGCCATGAAACAACATCTGCTCTATGATACAATAGTGCTTTGAAATGCCAGAGAAGAGATTTGGTGAAAAGGAGAGCTGAGTGAACAAGGAAAAAGAAAATATGGGCGATCGAAAATTAAAGATTGCCTTTTTTCAAAACAAAGTTGTTTTGCTGCTGTCCCTAGCCTTCCTGACTGTAATTGAGTATGGATCATTTTGCGCCCCACGAAGCACATAAATTGTCTTCATTTGTCTTGTAACGGAAATTACACGAAAATACATATGTTCCTTGTTTTCACGATAGAGTCTTCGGTTTTACAAATTTCGAGAGACTACAGATTATTTTGACGCAACGTTGAGAGAAGTTCGACCTCTGTTTTATCGTAGTGATCGTGACACGTTACGCGCAGAGGTCCTTACATTGATTTTCTCGAACTGGAGAAAATGCCTAAAGGTTAGGAAAGAGGTCTGCAAGGAAATGCCTCGTGGACGCTATATTGGTGTATGTTCTTTTTTTTTACAAAACTGGCAGCAACCGTGGAGTGAGAACACGATTCTCAAAGGTAAGAAGCAAACTTCCCTTAAAATTTCCATAGAAAACTGAAGGACAGCAAGTACAATTGCCAGAACGGTCATTGGAAATGGTCTTTATTTTTGGAATTTCATCACAAAAACAACAAGCGTTCATGAAAAGTGCCGTCGTTTAAACCACTCTTCAGAATCCATTAAATCGCTTTTACCATGTATTGTTAAGAGAATGAGTAGCGCGAGAATCTAAACTCCAAACTGCCTCTTTTGTCACTCACTCCACGTCCGGGTGTTAAATAGAGGTATATGATTTACGCCTATTAAATCGGATCAATTTCAAGTCCCATATCACTCTCGAGTGTCCAGGAGTTTGGTACAGTACCCCTTAATGCTAGTTCTTTGAAGTGTAAATGTCTTAATCGGACAATACCCACTTCATTATTTGGTCAAATCGACCCATTGACGCATCTTTCCTCGGGGAAAATACCCCAGTTTTTAACACAGGAAATCTATGTCTGGGTTAAACCATTATCTGAGCTCTTGACGAAAGATGATCTGTTTTAACATATAAAATCATTTGTAGAGGTATTTGGAGGGTAATATGAATACAGTGCCCCTTTGTCTTTTTACATAGCTCTCTAATTATGTCTATTATCGCCGACTGTCTTCCCTTTGAAGATTGCCTTCATTTCCAAATGTGACGACGCAACCACAATTTTTGTGGATCAGTGGAAAATTTTTGGATTAAGAAGCTGTCATTTTGGTGAAAGACGCCCACACAAAGATTTTTGCCTTTTTTCTATTTTCTGATAATAACGAAAATTCTAGTTCTAGAGTTTTCGTTGGAGTTTGCGTTCACAATCGAACCCCCATGCTGGCTAGTAACGCATGTATTTCAGGTCTCAATGACACACATAACACTGAGAAAATGGGCCTGCAAACTTGATAGCAAGCCAAAAACGTGCTGGTTAAAAAAAGCAAGAAAGAGGACAGACCTGATTGGAAGTTTAACGTCAGTGCACAAAGGTCAGGGGCACCCTACGAGCTAAATCAACCAAAAGCTGTAGAAAGGCATTTTTAAGTACCTTATGGTGTTTGATGTTTCCATTAACTAGACGAATTTAATCTATTCGGATTCCGAAAATTCCAAAAATTTGATATATAGCTAAAACATTTGCTTGCTAAGGTGAACTTTCCACGAACTGTCTAGGGAACTATTTGCATTCCGAAAATGCGAACTAACGTTTTTCACTGCCAGAAACGGCAAATATAACCCTTCCGAAAGCATCAGGGACTATTATTTGCCCTTTTAGGCCTCGTTTCAGTTACGAAAATTCGAGTGCACTCTTTGATCGACTCCGAAAACCTAAGATGAACCGGCTACCCTCTACCGAACAGATATCTACCGAAACTTGTCGTTGGGTGCTCCTGAAAGGACTGTCCCGAAATATCTGCCTTAATTCTCTCTGTATGGAGAATTTGTCGGAAAATCAGGTAGTTTTAACTCTGAGGATCAGTACTGCCTTGTTTTATTTTGAATTGTAGTTCTGATTAGTTGTGATAATGGGGGGAAATTTCGTTCTCACCAATGCAACTGGGAAAGCAATTTCTGTTCTTGACCAAAAGCGAAAATTAAACCTAGTCATATGCATTAGTCGACGTTTCTCGGCTTGCAGTGCTTAAATTTAGTTCTTTTTAAAATCGCTGAATTTTCATTTGCTAAAACGTGACTGCCAAAGTCAAATTTTAACTCGTGCAAACTGTAACTTGCGAAATATTCTTCTCGACTCTTTTCCGGCAGCAAGGATGCTTCAGCAGAGTGTTTCTTTTAGTTACAATATTGCTGAAAATGCACCTATTTTTCGAATTGCAGTTTTGTTGATGCAAGGCTTGATGCAATGTCATTGCCGGCCCAAGCTCCTTTCTTAGACCCACGTCTACTGACATTTTGACTGGAACTAATGCTCCCGTTATGGAGAAAACCAATAAAAGAATTCACTTTCTGTTTGTCTGTTTGACGAAAAGTCTTCCTGATTTGCAGCCTCAGGGTCGCAAGTTTCAGGTCTGTACAAGGGTATAAATTTCATAGCTCATCCATGTCACCTGCCGCGCGGGTTGCACGATCCGCGAAGTACAGTCTCGCTTTAAATCTGAAGAATACGTAATCCCAACTGGCATTAAGTGCGGACTATACTAGAGCTTTCAAGAATAAACTGATGCCTTTGCTTTAGCTTGCTTCCGTTTAACTTTATTTACTAGGCGTTGATCCAAAAGATAAATTTAAAGATGACGCCGGGTTGGGTTGTTGGGTTTGGCAGTATATCATGTAATACATAAAATCCCTGTACGGTGGACAATTTGCATTATCAACTCCGTTGATAGAACCCAATTTTTATATAATGTACAATTAAATATTTCGTTTCAAACCGGATACAAGTCATACAATGCTAAGCTGGATAAACCGTGATTTCAAATTTTTTCACTGATGTTTATAACCCGAATGAGAACCAGAGTTAAAATTATCGAATTTTACTCCACATACAGATTAACTTGTAACTTGTTTTCGTTTACGACGACATTTCTTCTGCATTTTTTGATACCTTTTTCGTTTTTATTATCATTTCTAATTTTTCCTTCACAAAAGTGAGAGGGCTTAAGCCCCTCCCCCCCTCCCCAACCCCTCCCACTACGCGGTCCCTGATTAGCAAAGGATGCTGAGCGGGGTTAGATGAGGGAGAGGCTTGTCTACACGTGACCGCGGCCATATAGACCGACAAGCTAGGGTAACACTTAGACTAGGCCTTAAAATAAGTTTACAAGGAACAGTGTTTTACCTGAAAATAGCGATCCACTCAGATGTCCTGTCCACACGAGTGCGACAGAAGAAGCCCTAAAAACGGAAATATTAAAAACCGTGCGCCAGATGGCGGTTTTTAAAAAATAAGATGGATTCTTTACTTGTGGACGAACGAAATGAAATCGAAGGTGTCGAAGGAAGTGACGTCACAACAGAGATGATCGAGTCACAACAACTGAAAGATCTGTTTTCAATTGTTCTCAACGTTACCGGCATTCCGTGATGTTTTCAATTATTAACCACCACACATGGTCAACGGACAGAAAACTAAGCGCGTTTTGGAAAGCGATGAAAAAGTGTACTCGTAGAATGGGCCTTAATTATTCAGCATGGCAGAGGGAATGACACTTCGACGTATGATAGAGTTAAAGACCCAGTATTGCCCATTATGCTTCACGCGCTTCTGTTATTATTATTTTTTTTTTTTTTTTTTTGCTTTTCACGGGAGCGAGGCGTCTATTGTTTTCGAGCGCGCAATGCATTATCGGCAGTACTGGATCTTTAAAAATTAATAACTAATAATAATTAATATCTATCTATCTGTCTGTCTGTCTGTCTGTCAGCCTGTCTGTCTGTCTATCTATCTATCTATCTATCTAATCAACCTATCTCTCAGTGGTTTTTTGTTTTACTTATTATTACTCGGACCAGTCGTAAGGCCACGACTCAATGAATGGACTCCGTTTTCTTATTGTGTGACTTACACGAAGTGTGTAGCCACATTATGGCACGATCGGATTTATTTATTTGTCCACGAGAGTCGAGAGCCTGTCACGCGGTCTAGTAAGCTACACATGTACGCACTGCGGCCTATTGTTTTTCTTCTATGTGGCACAATAAATGTTTAAACGCGGGAGCACTCATCGTCTGTCACGCTGAGTGAAACTCTCAATATTCAAAGCAAATGACTCGCCCGAGTGTAGGCAACCTGTAGTCTGTTGTTCATAGTACAGAAACTATACCATTAAGTTTGGTAAACTTAAGGCTGATTTACACACGCGTCTTGACGTATACGACACAATATAGCACAAAGTCCTGCCCTGTGAACAGGTGAATGTTCCTGCAACTTCTCTACCGACAGACGCACACGGTCAAAAATTTGTCGTGATTCAAAATCCTACGAAAGTCGTAGCAAAATGGCGTAAACAAGTTGCGCGCGACAAGTTGTAGGTAAAATCGTACCGTGTAAATCGGCCTTTAAGGAACCAGGAAACGGTGCTAAAGTCTGGTTATATGTATATCTGGTTTTGAGGCTGTTGGTCGTCTACCCTCCCTGTACGAGGGTTGCTCATGGTGTGTTCTTGTGGCTGAAAAGTCAACTGTTTCTACTACTCTTTCCCCACTATTGCTAGATATAGTTATTCTGTTCGGAAAATGCGGCATTGCAATACGATGTAAGCTTGGTGACCGCGATTTAAACAAGACTGCTGCGATTGCTTTGCGGAAAGTTGGCATTCGCCACGCATACAAAAACTGATTCACCGCACAGTTTACCAAAGTCAGAAGAAACTGTAGATCACGTAACCAGTGAACGAGAGTGCAATCACAGTCTTCATGGCAAAAATTCACAATGTATATCATAACGCATGACGGTATTAAACATAAAATGAAAAAGGTGATAATCAAGTGAAAGGCTCTTGTCAGACTCTTTTCCATGTGGATCGCTCTTGAAGCGAAATGACCTTGCTGAAATGAGCGCCATCGGGAGACCTGTACTCGGAGTTTGTGATAGATGCGACAGTACGAAAAAGACACAATCACGAACGTTGTAATAACAGCAGTATTGGCAAATATAAACGCCAGCAAGTAAAATCCAGTGATAAAGTAGAAGCACGGTAGAGAGAGAGATAAAAGCCATATCACTCCGCAGGTATAAACTACCGAACGAAATGAGAGCTGTCTTTTAATGGATACCGCCGTCAGATATCTCTCCAGAGTGAGCGCGGAAAGACTAAGAAGGGAGGCTGTACATGAGATAAAATACGACAGGTGAACAACCCAAATAGTTTTCATGACACCGTAGTCGAGTGCTTCGTGGATATGCCAAACGACGAAGGCAGGTTCGGTGAAGATTCCAACAATAGCGTCGCTCAGAGCTAGCTGGAGAATGAAGTAGTTGAACGAAGTCGATAATTCGCGGTACGGATCCTTTATAATGGCGATGCAGATAAGGATGTTGCCAGGCACGGTAACAAGGCACAGCACTAAGGACACAACGGCTGTCGTCACGGAGACCGAAAATGGGGCTTGCACGTCTTCACACAAGTGTTTCACAAAAATCATCTTGTTAAGAAATCGTAACTTGATGGTCTTGCCTCTGTGAAAAATGAATGGGGTAAATGGGATAAATTGTTGTTAGCCAATCTTCTTTACAAGTCAATTCAGTTAGCTTGTCTGTTTGTCTGTTGTTTCAATAGTTTTCGGTTATATCCAAACGATTGATGGTTCCCGGAGAAAGGTCTCTTTTACACCCCGCAGCACGTTAATCCACTCTGGATAAGCTTATGTTGAGTCTTCTGTGGTTTTCCTCATTAACATCTGTGAGCAGAAATAATTTCAAATGGTGTTAGTTATATTTTCGAGATAGGAATATAAAAAAAAAACAACAAACTAGTAAACTGATCGACAAATAAAAGTTACAAACAAAACCCTTAAAGCAGACAACAATTTGTAGTTGGTACTGCTTCAGGAATTACGTGCCTACCTAGCGGCAAAAGGCGCACGTACGACAGCCAGTATGGCAAGTCCTTGAGCGGTGGAATTCGATCTTTGGTAAGAACCGCACAACCGCAATGCCTCGGAACCTGCCGCCTCCCCAGTTTTTTATAGTTTCGTGGTATTAGCCTAAAGTAATTCTAATTCTCTGTTTATTCCTAAACTCTGATAATTTTCACCGATCAAAACAAATACATTTGTTTTTAAATTCCTTTTGTCCATCTTGGAAAATTTTGTTCTTACGCCAGCCTTTATATGGTTACAACTAAACTCATAATTTTTAAACCCAAAGAGTGATCAGCATCAACTTTCTCCTGGTAATATCAACACTTTATAAAACAGAGTGATCACGAGAATTAAGAACGGGATCATACAAGTTTAATTTGATTGATGTTTTAATAACCTCTCCCCTTTACGTCTATAGGAAATGTGAAAGGGCAGCAAATGAGAATTTAAGGTTTAAAAGGCCTTTTACGCTCACCCCACCTGGATTGGTAAGCGTTTCAGCACTATTGTCAAGACCCCTTTCTGTCAGAATGTTTACAAAGAATTCGAATGTAGAACATTTGTCTCGTCATTTAAGTA
Source organism: Galaxea fascicularis (assembly GCA_948470475.1). Classification (NCBI taxonomy): domain Eukaryota; kingdom Metazoa; phylum Cnidaria; class Anthozoa; order Scleractinia; family Euphylliidae; genus Galaxea; species Galaxea fascicularis. The sequence continues at coordinate 38,827,454 of OX419336.1, forward strand.
CGATATTGCACAGTGTAAAACAATATAGCTAATCTAGACATTATATCATGGTTGGCTGAACGGCAAAACACTCATTACTTTGCATCAAAGAAAATAAATCATGTATATATAACTTATTCTTCAAGTTATGGATAGGTTTCTTTCAATTCACCGGTGGCAGCAAGTTCAGGATGAATTGTTGTACTAAGTGATGGTACCTTTTCCTAAAGTTCGGGAATAAACAGATGAAAAGAGGATATAAATTTATCATGTACTTTTCCTCCTTGTCTCTTGAATTACAGCTCAGTTAGGTCACGGGAGGTTCGTACATTTGTTTTTTTGGGCTTGTATGAAACGAAAGTTGGAGAGAAGTTCCTCAATTTCATCGGTAATTATAATTCTTCAACTGGCGGAGATTTCTTTCAGTTTCAATTCTTCACTGAACAGTGGTTCTCCGTACACTGAACGCGGCACTGAGCCGCCCGTCGCTAGCACACCGTGTATGTACTTCACAACTTACACAAGGAAATAATTTTCTCAATATGAGCGTTTATCTCTGCTTACGGTATTTCTATTCAGTAAGAAACGAAGCTAAGCAGTTATGAAGGTCTGATTGTTAATGACTGTTTATATGCATAATGACTATCTGGTCAGACAACACTCACCCGCATTTTGTAGAGACTTTTCGTCACGTCTCGTAACGTTTCAGTATCGGTTAGCTGGTAATCTGGCACAATTTATATGCCTCCGAAACAAATAAGATTTGTCATTCAATTAGTGTTGCTTTTAAATTCCAATCCATTCTGTTGTTTTGGATATTTTTTCGTGCTCAAAACATTTCTCGGCTTCCCGCAGTCTTTCAAGCGAAACCAAGAGTTACCAAGTAAAGAGCAATGACGTATGTGAGTCCTACAGGAATATTGGCTAATGTTTTTCAGCACAGGTACACCAAGTGCTTAAGCAAGCGTGGCATGCATGCTTTGGAACTGTCAGAGCTACGTATATTTTATTACGGTGGGGTGGCGCAAAATATGAGTCGTGTCAGACGCACAACAAACACAATCTAAATATCAAAGCAAGACTTGAAATGCGTTTAGTTCCGCCTTGTTTATTTTTGACCGTGTGTTTACTTGCACCTTGAGCTGCACGCGCTGTCAGACTACAACCGCCGGTTGGCTCAGTTGGTAGAGTGCCGGACTACCGTGCGGGAGGTCGTGGGTTCAAAGCCCCGGCCGGACCAACACTCAGGGTCTTTAAATAACTGAGGAGAAAGTGCTTCCTTTGCAATGACATCTACAAATGGTTAGACTTTCTAGTCTTCTCGGATAAGGACGATAAGCCGGAGGTCCCGTCTCACAACTCTTCACAATTAACACTCTGTGGGACGTTAAAGAACCACTAGGGACGTAACGAACCCTGGCTGTGACCACCCCTAGTGCCGACCTTGTAGAGGGCCACAAGTTTATTAGTTGCTTCAACTATTCCGTGCCACCCTCTTTAAATAAAATGTGTATATCTATGTGCTCAAGTTGCCAAAAACAATCTTCAGATGTTGTCTTTTAAATCAGCGGCTTTTACTCGCTTTCTAAATCGCATTATTTTTTCTCGGGTTCCAAATCCAATTTTAGGTTTGGACAACCACATCGCAAACGCTTTTCATGAGTGGCATTGGGACCGTGAGATAACTCGACTCCCCGAACCCTGGCGTCCAGAGATAACGACGCGTAGACCAAGTTTTCACGTACGCACATACATGCACACATACATTACATGAGACTCCACGGTGTTTTACTTTACTATAACAATGATTACGTACACGAGTCGTGATCTTTGAACTCTCCTTCATTCCAGATAAATCTTTCCATGAGTCGGTATCCAATTTTAGATGATGAAACTATTTAACTCCGTGAGCAGAAACACTGCAACACTACTGTTTAGCAGACACTTATTCGGATTTGTAAAGCTTTGGTTAGAGCAAATTTTAATTTAAGTTTTAAAGAAGCCTCGGTAGAAACAACAAGAGAGAGCTAACGGGTGACCAATATTTAATAATGTTTTTATAGTCTGACTCTGTCTTTCACGTTTACTTAATTACTAAGAACATCTTTAAAGGTCGGCACACACGAGGGGGCTAGTCCATGCGACCAGTCCCTGCAACAAGTCGCGGGAAAAGTTCCATCGTGTGAACTAGCCATTTTTGTCAATTATTCTGGTCTAGAAACCAACCCTGGTCCCTGCCACTTGTCCCGCGAATTCAAACTGCTTTGAACTTGTGGGACTAGTCCTTCCGACCTGTCAAAAACCCTTCGTGTGAAATGTTGGTGGGACTAGTTCCTGCGACCAAATTAAAATAAACCAATCACAGATCGGCGTAATTAGCTCCCATAAATCCTTACGAACTCTGTTCAAAGATGGCGGCGGCTCACGCAGTGGAACTGATGTTGATGCTTGGAGATCTTGATCGAACATTCGCCCGTTTTTGCTTTCGTGTTGGTTACTGATATCCAGATCGGTAAAAAGTAAAAAAAAAAAAACGTTACTTTCAGTTTATGACGGACTGAATCGGAAAAATTTAAGCATTAAATTCAATAATTTTGCGAAACAATCTGCAGTTTGTATCCCGGTGATTTATATCAATGCTACATCGTTAATTTAACAATTTCGGTTTCACTTTGGGAAAGCCGCAGAGTGAAAGAACAGTACCATTTTCCCCAAGCTAGTTTTTGCTATGTTCCTGAGCAATTAGTCCCGCGTGTAAACACTACACGGGACTTGTCCCTGAGAGCAGTCCCTTCGTGTAACCTCTTCAGAGGACTAGTCGCGGGGTCTAATCCCGGGGACTAGTCCCATCGTGTGATCCGTTGAGGTATCTAGTGAGTCCGTACAAAATACCAAATGATTAACCAAACTCGCGTTCTGCAAAAAAAAAAAAAAACATGCGAAGATAGAAATCACTGTCCAGACAATATGAGAACTTTATGCTGCCTAACCATTGATATTTACAAACAAACCGATCAAATTATGCTGGTCAGGGTACCTCCATAGGATGGGTGGGGGGGGGGGGGGGGGAGGAATACATCGCATTGCAACGTATGTGAAGCCAATGGACGTTAGGTTGCCGTCGAAGTACAGGCCTCCAGGGTAGTTCCTTTCTTTAACACTGCGCACCTACCCCTCCCTTAACCCAACAAGTTATAATAAGTTAATAAGTTAGTGTTAATGTGGGTGTTAGGGGAGGGGTAGGTGCACAGTTGCCCAGATATTGACATTGGTCCATTTTCCCTAACGGGGGAGGGGAGGAGGAGTTGGATAATTATTATTCAATGTCTCTTCGTGTGTAGTCTTTACTTAGCAAATATTTTGTTACTTTTGTGCGTACTTTTTGCCTCATCTGGCTGGGTCCAAAAGAAGCTTCGTTCACGTGGCATGACTAGAACGCGCCAGCACACATGACCTTTGCCTTGAAGTGCAAACAATACACAAATTCCAGACGGTTCTGTGCTCTGCGACACAGTACACCATTTTGAGTAGACATATTGACGTCTTGAGGCACAGAGCTTGCGATGTAAACAGCTTTTTGAACAACTAGAAAGTCAAGGTGGCGAGACAAGGAGAGAGGAATACAACATCAAGTGCTCAAGACTCGAATTAGACCAGGTAAGGCGTACAACGTCAAAAACGTAGCCAATTTAATTGTTTATGAGTTTCTAATTAAAAGGTCACTACCGATTAAATATTTTTTATCCTTGGGACAGTCAAATTGCATTACTATATTTGAAAGCTAAAAGTAACATCCAACTCTCCTTGTTGAGGGTAGAGTCACTGTGTTAGGGTCTTCTTCCCTGCGAGGACAAAGCGGGGAATACAATGGCCTTAAAATGGATCGACTTTAGGAAAGCTGAAGAACCCTAGCTTCGAATATAATATTTCTATTTTTTCAAAAGATTGTATGTGTTTGGGCAAAGTCAGGGAATTTTGTGTTCAAAGCGTGCATTTGTCTGGAGCCTTTGCCATAAGTTATTTCATCATGTGATAATTAGTGGTTGACATTTCAACAGCCCAAAGCAATGGTCTGAAATGGTTTTTGGCCTTTTAAGGCTTTATTTTCTTTTAGTGATCCAACTGTCGTTTGAAGCCATTATCTGTAAACCTGTTTCGTGACCGTTGTGGCTTTTCGGGCTGTCTGAGAGTGAATAAAAACCACCGGCCACAGTTTCGGTCGTGGCTCCACGGGTTACGTACATCAACAAACTGAGCGCTTTGTTTACAATTGTAATTCTCAGATAAACACAGGCTTATCGCATGAACATTATACAACGTTCTCCATAAAAAGCTATGGGTTTTCAAAATAAACTTCGTAGAGACAAACAGACACCAGAAACTTACTCCATTTTTGTTTTGTCGGTGCTACTGAAAATAGGATAAAAACAAGAGATCCCACCAAACTGACTCTGTTCGACGCTTCGTTTTGTAGACACCCGTCTCCTACCTCAAATCCCCAAAGAGGGAAAATGACAAGCACAGCAATAAAGAATTTCTACTTTAAAAAACACAAAAAATTCATTCTGCAACAGTGTCCATAGCCAGTCATATCCTTTGCAAGTTAGTTTAATGTTTTGAAAAGAGAAGAACGTCGTTCCAAAGAGCGATTTTCACGAAGCAAAGGTCCAGGGTCAACGTGGATTTTTTTGTGTGCGTGTGGAATTGACTAAGGCCCCGTTCAGACTGAGTGCCCGTTCTGCGGCACCATTCCCGGGAACTAAAAAGGACGCTGTCCAGACACCTTAGTGCCCTGGACCGAGGATGTTCATACTCGTGCAGAAGGCTTCGTGCCCAGTTTATCTTTTTGAGTACTCCGCAATATTGCCGCCATTTTGGTGACTGCATCGTAGGGAAACAAGTGAAAAACGCGGTAACACATGAAACGTGTTCAGACAAGTTCTCGTGCCCGGGAACGGTGCCCGAGTACTACCCTTGGAGGTAGTGCCCGTGCCCGGGCACGGTGCTCGGATATGTGCGCGGGCACCAACGAAAAGCTTTGTTCAGACTAGTGCCCGTTCCCGAAAACTGGGTACAGGCACCTAGTCTGAACGGGGCCTAATTTTGACCTGATACGTAAACTAGAAATATAGGAGCCTTAATTGGCTAACTTGTGGAATCCTGGATCATAGTGTTAATCGGCTTTTGACTCACTGGGCTCTCGTACTTTGAAAGCGAAGTGACGTACGCGTTAAAACTTTATTCAGGGGCAAGTCTCTCGTTCTCGTAATGAATTCTTTAGGTAACAACAGTGAGCGAGAACATCGATCCAAGTTAAAACTCTTTTGATCCTTTGTTTTCCACCTGTTTTGCAGCAGATCAGTGGAAATGCCGACGGACTGATTCCCACGCCATTATGCCATTTATAAGGAATTTATGCGAAGAAACTTGGCCGCCATTTTCTCTTTCCGTGTTCACAGCGTCCATGGCTGTGGTACTGTGTCTGGTGACTTTTCCGGGAAACTTGTTAGTCTGTATCGCGATACTCAAGGATCCTTACAAGGAGCTGAAAAATTCCTTCAACTGCTTCGTGCTTCAGTTGGCTTTGAGTGACCTAGTGGTTGGTACAGTGACGGAGCCACTTTTCATCGTGTTCCACACAAGAGAGGCAATGAGTTACCCGGTCATGCAAAATGTCTGGGTTATTCACCTATCGTTTTTTATATCCTACACAGCCTCGTTATTAAGTCTCGCAGCCTTAACACTGGATAGATATCTCAATGTAATGTCGTACTATAAGAGAATCTTATCCACCAACACGGTGACTTTGATATCGGTACTGATATGGGTCATATCTATATCGCTTTCGTGCCTTTACTTCCTCACTGGATTTTACTTGTTCGCGTTCATGTTCACCAACGCTGCTTTCATCATTATCATCAGCATATTAACGTTTTCGTACGTCCGTATTCACCGGAGACTCAAATTACAAATATCTCGCTGGACCTGGTTTCACCAGACTCAGATAAAACGAAACGCCATGTCGATGGAAAAAAGTCTCAACCGAGCGTTTTACACTATTTTAGGAATATTCATGATTTGTTTATTTCCATCTCTGGTGATGATATACATCATTAATTTCTGTGACGCGTGTAACTGTACGTTTATTCACTGGCTTAGAGACTTACAGTTTATATTTCCATTGGTGAACTGCTCCCTAAACCAATTTCTGTATGCCTGGAAAAGTCGCAACTTTCGAAGAGCAATTTCTGCGGCGTTTTCTGGAACAGTCTTTTATGAAGTTACCGTGCCTTCACTCAGTCCGACTGGAATTGTTGCTATCAGCTCTAAACACAGGGATGATATGGAGCTGCTTCCGTTGGATCCGGTCAATCTTCTCACTCCAACTACAGAAGGATTAGGAGAAGTCAATGAAAACATTCCAAACTTTATTGTTATGGAGGAATAACATCCACGAGCAGAAATTAACTTGCTGAAACTAGAGACCGTATAAACAGTTATGGTGATAGGTGTTTATTTACAATATCCTTACCGTCGCCGAAGATATTGCCGTTTCCAGGCATCTGGACGTCTCTTATTCGAGACCTTCGGCGCAATATGCCAGTGCAGAATTGTTTGGAAAAACAGACGTTTCTGTAGGGTCGGGCTCCGGGCACGTCCTCAGTGTGGCGCAATTAGTCAATTCACAAAACTAGCTACTTTTAAAGAACCTTACTCACTTAATTTAGCATTTGGAAGGAAAAGGACATTTCAAATGTTATCCTGTAATCAAAGATGCTGTTTCATGAGTTTTGTTAATGTTGCAACTGAGCCACAGCAGATATTTACATTGATGAAAACTCTAACTAAGGGTCCCGTTTTTATTATTACACTCAAAACAATTAGCCAATTCTGATTGGTCGAGATGAGTACAATTAAGCCCAAATAGCACTCCGTAGGAGAACCTATTCAGTTTGCATGGCAACGGCGCGTAAGCACAGCCAAACGTTGCAAATTTGAACGTTTTGACGGGTGAAGGTGGACGAAAAGACAGTTACCAAAAAGGCAGTTGCCATTCATTGGAATGATTTCTTGAACTAAATTTATTAGAATACACGATAATTTACAAGCTATACAAACTACTCTACTGGTCCAGGGAAACTATAAATAATTACCCTTGGGTACGAATGTTAAAGATGCAAAGGAAGGTAGAGCCTGTGTTTTTCAAGTTTTCCTCGTATCTAGTCAACCATTGTGAACCTTTTGGAGCTTTAAGATAACTTTGAGTGTAAAACAATCTTGTTAATTTTTTGTCCCAAGTTTAGCCCGGGGCCAAAAGCCCCTGCAGTATGCTTTGAAGCCGCTATTCCACGTAGTTCAGTTAACAGCTCTAATAAATTACTAAGATGTACACCTTTACCGTGTTTACCGTTAAATGGTTCTTGTTTTTCTGTCTGCCTGATCGGCGTTTTAGCTCACACCGGTTCACGCTCTTCAGGCCATGATGGGTAATCACCGTCAAAATAGCGAGAAAATCAAAATTCGGTACGGAAATTCAAAGCTAATAACTCTTCCTGAACTGATATACGTGCGACTTTCTCTTTGAAAAGCCTAACTTATGAACTACAAGTACAACTCACTAAATCTTGATTTCGTTTGATTTGAGAATTGTAAAGAATTAGAATTGTAAAGCTTATCATTGTAAGCCGCATTTGATCATATTCAAATGGTAATTTGCGCCTAATAAGTAATAAATTATTATCACTACTATTATAATCATTATCATTACCATTATCGTTATTATTATTATTATTATTATTATTATTATTATTATTATTATTATTATTATTATTATTATTATTATTATCATCTGGAGTAGATGAATGTCCTTGATTTTTTTTATTCAGTGCCAGACGTAATATCTCCAGTGCAAACTTTGCAGTTCGGCAGTACAAGTTGTGTTTATCAGTAAAATTGGTAAATTTTTATCTCGATAATGAAATACAAGGGTTTCATACACCTTATTCCAAAATGGCTCCCATTTTAATATTCTTATGTTTTTATCCAAATTAGCCTTTGTTGCCTCGTTCGTAAGAGTAAAGTTCAAAAGAACATTTTACCTTGGACGAGGCAACAAAGGGTAATTTGAATAATAAAAAAAAGAATATTAAAATAGGAGCCATTTTGGAATGAGGTGTATGTCTATCGTGTTTAAATTATGGGACAACACAGTTAACTATTTTTGCACCTGGCCTGCATACCTGGCCTTACGATAGCGTAACGTAATAGAGTGCTGAACGAAATGAATCTCAAGTGACTTCCAGCAATCGCAAAACAAATATGCCATTTATGATTCAATGCTTTTCACTATTTCTGACCTCGGTTCAAACTTTTCTTTTGTTGTAAATGCTTTAATTATGTTTCACACCCTCGAAACCAGATATTAGTATTTTCACATTTTCATGACACCTGCCGAGAGACGTAAAACTAATTTTTTCTATGGAAAGCAGACCAACTAATTTTGTTCTTGTTTGTTTATCAGACGTAAGGTGTTAGTCAAGATGAATCCCTCTTCCGTACGCGGTGGGTAGATGCTATCTATCAAATTTCAGATCAGTTTTAGCAACCTCACTAATTTCAATTAGTATCAATTATCTATGTTCGCTCGAATCTCCGTGAAATGTATTAATTTTACCTTGACAGAAAATTGTCATCTCTGCAAAACACATAAGTTATATTACTATTGACGTGGAACATCTGTCTATGAATATTTAAATCAGGGAGTTAAATATTTTTTGGCATGGTTAAAAAATGGTGTGTTCTTGAAAAAAAAACTTGCCCCGGGTTTTCAGAAAACGTGCTTTTTAACAGAGTTGGCGGTAAGTTATTTGTTTATCTTGTGGGATGTAGTCGATAAAAATTGGCAACGAAATTCTTTTCCCCGCTTTTGAACAAATACATAGATGGTTATTTAACTTTTCGACTTAAACCCATCCTATGCTACATTAGAAAACGTTTCAGTTTGCTTCTAAACAATACTTTTATTATCGTTAGGGTGACTGGAATTCGCTGCTAATAACCACAACGCAATTCTAAAGACCTGAGCTTTAACGGTCGCGGTCAGAAGGAAGCGAAAGCTAGAGGAAATTGGATTGAGCGAATAGGCACATCAGATATTTGTGCGAAGCGACATCTCTAGACGTGGTGGCATAGTTACGAGCTAGTTTGAATTAGATTGTAAAATTGGTGTCCGGTTGCCCAGCTTGGAAAAAGCGATGAAGTTCAGCGCAAATCTCTGCGACGATGTTTGGGCTCCGTTTGCCGCGTCTGTGACGACAGCGTGTGTTTCGGCCATTTTGTGTGTTATCACCATCCCCGGTAACTTGCTTATCTGTTGGGCAATCATTAAAGATCCCAACAGGGAGCTAAAATCTTCTTTTAACTACTTGATTCTAAATCTTGCAATTGCTGATTCTTTTATCGGAATTGTCACCGAACCAGTCTTTGTGTGGTACCACAGCTCCGAAGCAATGCAAAGAGAAGTACTGGAGCTCCGTTGGTTGGTTTATATGTCATATTTTATGACTTCTACTGCTTCGGTTTTAAGTATAGCTGCTCTGGCGACCGACCGCTACCTTGCTTTGACTTCCACATCCATAAGGAAACTATCTTCCACAAAAGCCGTCATAGCATCCATGGCGATTTGGGTCATTTCTGGAGGTCTGTCATTTCTTTATTTCGCAACTGGTTTTTACGCTTTAGCCTTTATTTACGCCAACACGGCAATAATTTTAACACTCATGTTATTAGTTTTCTATTTCCTCAGAATTGTTCGGAGCCTTAACGCTCATGACAAACACATAAGAGCTGTTCTCGGGAAGGGCGACCAACGAATAGGCTTTCGCTTAGAAAAGAAGGCCACAAAATGCTTCTTTTGGATTATGATTTTCTTCTTTATGTGCAGTTTTCCCTCTTGCGTCATGATTTACGTCATAAACCTGTGCAGCACGTGCAGTTGTGACGTCATACACTGGTTCAGGGACCTCCAGTACTTACTGATTCTTGTCAACTCCTCGTGTAACCAGTTCTTGTACGCATGGCGCATGGGTAGCTTCCGCAAAGCATTTGGCAGGGTTCATCCTCTGTTTTTTGGCTGGGAAGGACGAAGGATCCGCCATCAGTGACCTCGGTGATATGGCAAAAAGCGGGATGACCTGATTCAAACTACGTCTCTAACGATGTGGGCCAAAGTGTTTAATTACTAAAAATGGAAAACGTCAACGATTGTATATTTTAGATAAAAAAAAAAAGTACTGTTTTTATAGTGGAGGTGCACTTAGCTATCTAAGCTAGTTTACAGGCACTCCACTTAAATCCCAAGGAACAAATAATTCAAATAAACATGACATGATAAGAATTCCAACTGACGGAGGCAGACCAGTTGGCTATTTTCAAGGATGGCCGAGGAGTTGAACCAGGCACTTACCCAGAACAACACCAGCTTATGGCCAGAGCGGGATTTTAACCCGGGTCATCGCATTCAAATCCAGGCCCCTAAACCACTCGAAGAAGATATTTGACTCATGAAATGCGATGTTCTTTTTTTTTCAGTTTGCGGGAAACTAGTTTCAATCTGGGATTTACAGGGGCAAATCATCCAGTAAACGATCTTTTCTTTTCAAACCAAAAAATCTTACAATGCAATTCAAGGGTTTTAGCTGTCCTAAATACTCAATTCTTAGGAACATATTTTATAGTAAAATAAAAAATCAGCTACGGAATATCACCCAATTATCCCTTATAGAAGCTACCAAGGAATGAATGAATTCTCCTGATTATTTTGTTAATATTGAATTGACGAAGTTCATTCTCTTTTGCTTAGATTCGCGTAATAATATATTTCTAAATCAGAGTGTCTGATGTATCTTTAATATTTTTTCTTTCTTATTACATTATTATATTGTTCCTGTTAAGATACGTGCTTTTACAATACTGTATGAAGTTCTGG